>CM042411.1:5678674-6276174 GCA_023634145.1 Thymallus thymallus | reverse complement strand
GGGAGTGTTTCAAGGCATAAGAGGGAGGCAAAACCACAGTGAAAACAGGAAGTTAAGTTGTTTAATATATATACATTTAAATCATCCAAATAGGTTAGATCTCAGATGCCAAATAAAAGGCCTATAGCTTTTATTTCACTCTAATAGACATAAATTATATGACACATTTACTTCCCTGGCAACCATACAGCACAGATGTTCAGACCACAGACACAACTCAGTCCAAAGTAGTTTTAAAAGGTCCAAGTTTTTGTCTTTGGTCTTTCAGTTGGCTGTTAGTCAGAATCTTCCCTATTTGGGCATGGGAGAGGTCAACCAATCATAGTGACTGCACCTCTTAGCCATCTGGGCTGGGTGGTAGCCTAGCGGTTAAGAGGTTGGAGCAGTAACTGATAGGTTGCTGGTTTGAATCCCCAAGCTGACTAAGTGAAATCTGCCGATGTACCCTTGAGCAAGGCACGTAACCCTAATTGCTCCTGTAAGTCATCTGCTAAAAATGACCAAAAATAAATCTGTGCTGAATCCTGTTGACCAATCATCTGTTATGAATTGTGACATTACACATTGAGAGTAAGGAGGAAGTTTAGGTCCAGACAGGGGAAGAGAGAGAACCTGAGAACCTGGATCTAGGCTATGAACTGTAATTTCTGGAACCTCAAAATCTGGCAACTGCCTGCGTTTCACAAGTCTGACGCATCAGATCATTAGCCAGACAAAAACTTGATTAAATAGAACTCCCATCTCCTCCCCTGCCCATTAGAGAAGACATCCTCGTATCTGGAGACGTGCACATACACACACACACACGTAGTTCCTAGCAGTCACTGAATCATATCTATGACTTAGAGTTGCCTCATCTAGACTGATGTTGCAAGGGAAATCAGCTCAGTAACTCAAATGCACTTTATAAGCCAGTTCAATCAGGACACTGGAAGGCTACCATATTTCACAAATTAGCATAGGGTAATTTTGCTTTCCAAAGCGTCAATGCTTTCCCTCATTGAACCAACAGCTCTCTTTATACATTATACGGCCATTCATTCGGCTCACTATTTGTGCGCTGAAAATCTATGACTTGTTCACTTCTTGGCTGTTGTAAATGTTTTGGCAGACAGCCCAATAACCAACTTTCTCACTGGCTTTGCTATGTTCTTTCAGTGCATCGTCCAATTCTTCCAGGGAATAGGTACAATAGACAGTCCTTTCCTCACTCTCCTACCTTGCTCTTTCCACTTTCTTTCACCCACTATTTACAACCCCAGAGAACTCCGGGACTCAAACCTCTTAATGTGTGAGGTGGGTGACTGCATCTCTTAAATATGACATCATCACTGGCCCACCCCAATACTGACCTCTACTTCCTGGAGTGCTGAAGTCAAGAGGTTTCAGGTGTCTGGAGAAATCAGAGAGACCATTATTTTTTTAAAGGAGAAAAACTAATGCCCCTGCCAAATATGAAATTAATATTTAGGGCATGTGGCATTTGTTTACGTCCCCAGTGCAGTTTACAGCCAGGGCGAGAGGTAGATAGTTGCGGTGCCCTATTGTCTGACAGGCTAGCTACAGTGGTGTCTGGGACAGCCTGTCTGACAGGGGCCACATGCACAGGGCATGAGTGGATACACTGTGTGCACAGGATTTATGTGGTAACGACACATTTATTACCACATACATTCGACACAGTGCAAGAGAGATAGAAGGGGGGCCGTACCACAGGAGGTTGGTGGCACCTTAATTGGGGAGGACTCGTGGTACTGGCTGGAGTGGAATAAGTCAAATCAAATGTATTTGTCACATGCGCTGAATAACAACAGGTGTAGACCTTACCGTGAAATGCTTACTTACAAGCCCTTAACCAACAATGCAGTTTAAGAAATAGAGTTGAGAAAATATTTACTAAACAAACTAAAGTAAAAAATGTACTTAAAAGTAACACAAAATAACAATAATGAGGCTATGTGCGGGGTTACAGGTTAGTCAAGGTAATTTGTACATGTTCAATGTAAGTAGTCCAGGTGGCCATTTGATTAATTGTTCAGCAGTCTTATGGCTTGGGGGTAGAAGCTCTTCTCTCTGCGGTAGCAGAGAGAAGAGTCTATGACTTGGGTGACTGGAGTCGTTGGGCCTTCCTCTGACACCGCCTAGTATATAGGTCCTGGATGGCAGGAAGCTTGGCCCCAGTAATGTGCTAGGATGTACACACTACACTTTCTAGCGCCTTACGGTCGGATGCTGAGCAGTTGCCATACCAGGCGGTGATGCCACCGGTCAGGATGCTCTTGATGGTGGAGCTGTAGAACTTTTTGAGGATCTGGGGACCCATGCCAAATCTTTTTAGTCTCCCGAGGGGGAAAAGGCAGTGTTGTGCCCTCTTCACAACTTTCTTGGTGTGTTTGGACCATAATAGTTTGTTGGTGATGTGGACACCAAGGAACTTGAAACTCTCGACCCGCTCCACTACAACCCTGTCGATGTGAATGGGGGCGTGTTCGGCCATCCTTTTCCTGTAGTCCACGATCATCTCCTTTGTCTTGCTCAAGTTGAGGGAGAGGTTATTGTCCTGACACCACACTGCCAGGTCTCTGACCTCCTGCCTATAGGCTGTATCATCGTTGTCGGTGATCACTGTTGTGTCGTCAGCAAACTTAATGATGGTGTTGGAGTCATGGTTAGGGAGTACAGGAGGGGACTAAGCACACACCCCTGAGGGGCCCCAGTGTTGAGGATCAGCGTGGCAGATGTGTTGTTGCCTACCCTTACCACCTGGGGGCGGCCCTTTAGGAAGTTCAGGATTCAGTTGCAGAGGGAGGTGTTTAGTCCCAGGGTCCTTAGTTTAGCAATTAACTTTGTGGGCACTATGGTGTTGAACGCTGAGCTGTAGTCAATGAACAGCATTCTCACATAGGTGTTTCTTTTGTCCAGGTGGGAAAGGGCAGTGTGATGGTGTTGATGTGAGCCATGACCAGCCTTTCAAAGCACTTCATGGCTACCGACATGAGTGGTACGGAGCGGTAGTCATTTAGGCAGGTTACCTTTGCTTTCTTGGGCACAGGGACTATAGTGGTCTGCTTGAAACATGTAGGTATTACAGACTCGGTCAGGGAGAGGTTGAAAATGTCTGTGAAGACACTTACCAGTTGGTACACGTCCTGGTAATCCGCCTGGCCCCGCGGCCTTGTGAATGTTGACCTGCTTTAAGGTTTTGCTCATGTTGGCTACGGAGAGCGTGATCACACAGTCAGCTAGTATTCTCATGCATGCTTCAGTGTTGCTAGCCTCGAAGCGAGCATAAAAGTTATTTGGTAGGCTCGCGTCACTGGCCAGCTCGTGGCTGGGTTTCTCTTTTTAGTCCATTGCAAGCCCTGCCACATCCGACAAGCGTCAGAGACGGTGTAGTAGAATTGCACGGAAAACCCAGCCAACTGTATATTATCCGTGTCGTCTTTCAGCCACGACTCGGTGAAACATAAGATATTACACTTTTTAATGTCCCGTCGGTCGGATAGTCTCGAACGGAGCTCATCCAGTTTATTCTCCAGTGATTGCACGTTACCAACTCTCAGACGATTCTCACAAGGCACCCCGATCTCTGCCCCCTATACCTCTGTCTTTTCTTCATGCTAATGACAGGGATTTGGGCCTGGTCTCTGAGAAACAGTATATCCTTCACGTCGGACTCATTAATGAAAAAATATTAGTCCAGTTCGAGGTGAGTAATCGCTGTTCGCTTCTGATATCCAGAAGCTCTTTACGGTCATAAAAGACGGTAGCAGCAACATTATGTACAAAATAAGTTACAAACAATGCGAAAAAAACTAAGCACTGTTGGTTAGGAGCCAGTAAAATGGCTGCCATTATCCATTATAAGTGTATCAAATACATCCATGTGTTCGATGCCATTACTTTCTCTCCATTCCAGCCATTATTATGAGTCGTCCTCCACTAAGCAGCCTCCACTAAGCAGCCTCCACTGGGCCATACCTATGCTGGATCTGGATCTGTGCTGGATCTAGATAAATTATTATCTGTATTTCTACCAAAGACCACTACTGGTACTACTACAGGTGTTGCTGACTGTCAAAATAATGCCACTGTACTTCTACTGCTACTATATTACTATTGCCATACCTATGAAGCAGCTGCTGATACCACATGTTGCATTTATACCATATTACCACTAATACTTGTATTATTGGACCTAATTGCTGTATAATAATGTTTCTCACCTGTGACTTGGCTTTCAGTCTAACAGCTTCCACTTTCCATCCACTGACCCAAAGCCAGCGAGGTCAAGAGAGGCGGAGAGGGTCTAGGACTAGCGCACGGTGTAGCTACAGTTGCTAAAATCACAGCAGCGGACCAAAGAGACACGGCCAGGTAACATTACAGCTCTGTTACCTTAGGCCTGATTCCCTCCTATGTTATTCTGGATGTCTTTGTCATTACCCCATCATTTACGTTTTATATTTAAGACCGAAACAAAATATTTGTAGCTAAAGAAACCAAGCGTTGCTGAATATGAGGTTAGTGTAAGAGACTAGAGTGGGGTTGACGTGGGGGCATGGGTGGGAGTACGGGGGACGTGGGGTTCGTAGCTAGTTTGCGGGGAGTGAAAACACATGACTTTAGCCCCAGAGAGGGCCGCATAGGAAGCTGCTGACAGAGAGGATTAATTAGCATCAGTGGTCAGGATGAAACGTGAGGAGAAGATATCTGAATCAGTTTTATATCTCTATAAGGGGGAGGCCTTACTTACCCCCTTCTGCCCCACCTTAACCAATCGCATGTGGCCATGTCTGTCAACCACCATTGACACTGCTAATCTCTGCCTCAAAACAGGCTACATAAACTGAGCCCACACAAACTGAACCCACACAACTGAACCCACACAAACTGAGCTTCTACAGAAATGGCATAAGCTGCTTTTACACATGCTACACTTCCTTTAACATGTGCTACACAAATTCTGCCCATCTCTTCCTCTCGGTTCTGTGATCATACTTTGATATCTGTAATTCCAGGGCAAACACAACAGCCACATCCATGTACAAAGGGAGAGGGGAAGTGGGGGGCAGAAAGGGCGTCTGTGAGAGATATAAAGAGAGAGGAGAGAAACAGAGCAGGGAGAGTGAATAAGAGAAACACACAGAGAGGTAGAGAAAGAGTGCCTCATCCACATTAACCTGCTTTGATCTGCTAATGGGGTGTTGGCCCTCCTCCAGGTGGGATGTGTCGCCATGGGCAACCAGACAAGAGGAGGCTGATAAGGTAGGTCTGCTCTGGGAGCTGGAACCTCTCAGACTAAACATATTACAGACAGAGGCCATTCTACTGTAGGCAACCAGACAGGGACAGAGAAGGAGCAAAGGAAGAGAGGTGCAGATATAAGACGCAGGATTAAGTCACAGAACTTTACAGTTTAAATGACTGCAGAGCAGCATACTTGACAAGATATGGTGCATTTTGAAAACAGTGTTTTTACACTGTCCAATTATCCCTCTGAATCTAGTAAGTCATAAGCTGTAGCAACTGATTTGGGAGATCTGTGGGGTGGAGGTGGGCAAAGTGGCAGATTACTAAGAGTTTTATTCAATTTTACACTTGAACTCTCATGACTGTCTCTCCTGCTCTTTCTCTCTCTCTCTATTTCTCTCTTTCTCTCGTCCAACCATATCTATCCCTCTTCTTCACTTCTGTCTGTCTCTCTCCTGGACTTTCTTTCTCACTGCTCCTATCTCTCTCCTGCTCTCTTGCTCTGTCTTTACATTTCACATCCCCTCTCTCCTTCTGTCCTTCTCCCCTCTCCCACATCCCCTCTCTCCGTCTGTCCCTCCTCCCCTCTCCCACATCCCCTTTCTCCTTCTGTCCTCCTCCCCTCTCCCACATCCCCTCTCTCCTTCTGTCCTCCTCCCCTCTCCCACATCCCCTCTTTCCGTCTGTCCCTCCTCCCCTCTCCCACATCCCCTCTCTCCTTCTGTCCCTCCTCCCCTCTCCCACATCCCCTCTCTCCTTCTGTCCCTCCTCCCCTCTCCCACATCCCCTCTCTCCTTCTGTCCCTCCTCCCCTCTCCCACATCCCCTCTCTCCTTCTGTCCCTCCTCCCTTCTCCCACATCCCCTCTCTCCTTCTGTCCTCCTCCCCTCTCCCACATCCCCTCTCTCATAATGTCCTCCTCCCCTCTCCCACATCCCCTCTCTCCTTCTGTCCCTCCTCCCCTCTCCCACATCCCCTCTCTGCTTCTGTCCCTCCTCCCCTCTCCCACATCCCCTCTCTCCTTCTGTCCCTCCTCCCCTCTCCCACATCCCCTCTCTCCTTCTGTCCCTCCTCCCCTCTCCCACATCCCCTCTCTCCTTCTGTCCTCCTCCCCTCTCCCACATCCCCTCTCTCCGTCTGTCCCTCCTCCCCTCTCCCACATCCCCTCTCTCCTTCTGTCCCTCCTCCCCTCTCCCACCTCTTTGAACTCTCTTTGATGGTCCTGGGGATTAGTTGAGTCTGTCTGTAGAGGTGTGCTGTAGGGGTGTGTAGGTGCCTGGTAGAGGGCCTTTTCCACACGATAACCATCCCCAATCCCCTAGAACGTGAACAAGCCTCTGTATGATAGAGGGACTTTTTCACAGAATATTTTAATTCATAATTAGCTGCCTTTTAACTATAACTATCATCATCATCACCACTATGTAGTGGACAGCCCACAAACTTAGTCTCCATACTACAGCGAGATAATGAGTTCCTTGACCTGTTCTCATCACAGGATCATTGATCATCCCCGTGTTCCCACCATCATATCAGTCACATCAGTCAGAACTGTACTGTATGGGATACACAGATGGGATACATTGAAACATATTTTTTGCCAAATTACATATTCTTACAGCCTTTTCCTGCAGTCGAATAACCAAAGTGCCCTCTAGTGGCCATATGGGTGGGATTTTATTAATATTTTTCATAATTTCATAATTAAACATAAATTAAACATACAATTTTCCCCGAAAATACGGTGTTTCTCTGTCAAACAGGCCCTCAGCCAGCCAAATTACCAGTTGAGATCTATATCAGCTTCTCTTCCCTCCAACACAGGGCCATAAATCACCAGCTGCCAGCAGGGCCATAAATCACTAGCTGCCTTTCCCTCCTCAGTCTCCCTCACACCTATCTGTCAAAAGTGCACCAAAATGTTGAACCTTAACTCCTTAACGATTCTGTGCTTCCAACTTTGTGGCAACAGTTTGGGGAAGGCCCTTTCCTGTTTCAGCATGTCCCTGTGCACTAAACGAGGTCCATACAGAATAATGGTTTGTCGAGATTGGTGTGGAAGAATTTGACTGGCCTGCACAGAGCCCTGAACACCTTTAGGAGGAATTGGAATGCCGACTGCAAGCCAGGCCTAATCGCCCAACATCAGTGCTCGACCTCACTAATGCTCTTGTGGCTGAATGGAAGCATGTCTCCGCAGAAATGTTCCATCATCTAGTGGAAAGCCTTCCCATAAGAGTGGAGGCTGTTAAAGCAGCAAAGGAGGGACTAACTCCATATTAATGCCCATGATGTTGCAATGAGATGTTCGACAAGCACATGTCCACATACTTTTGGTCATGTAGTGTATCTACCTCAATTACCTCGTACCCCTGCACATCGACTCGGTACTGGTGCCCCATGTCTATAGCCAAATTATCGTTACTCATTGTGTATTTGTTCCTCGTGTTATTATTTATTTATTTCATGTTTTTTTGGCATTGTTGGGAAAGGCCCGTAAGTAAACATTTCACTATTAGTCAACACCTGTTGTTTACGAAGCATGTGATTTGATTTGATTTGAACCCCTGCTCGGATGAAACCTCTCTCCTGGATAAAACAATTGATCAGTCACACTCCCCCATCCTCAACTACAGTTACACCTGGCTGGCTGATTTAGTGCTTTATAGCCTATTTGAGCCAATGCAAACACAACGTTGTTTAGGACATCTAGCTTATTCAAATGCTATACTGACTCACTTCTGAAATAAATCCTGAAAATGACCCAAAAGCGGTTCTTGCTATTTGTAGTCTATGACATTTCAGATTTACATTTGATAATTTTTCACATAGTAGTTTGGATATGGTTAACTACTTTGTAAATGATTTTTTCTTAAGAGTAGCTTTTGTGTAGCTTCCCCTACATTGTTGGCTCAACTACAGGGAATACAAGGCGCAAACGAGGCAGAGAAAAGGGCTGGAGCACGAAATCGGAGGTGTATGATAGGCAGCTTAGTCTTTGCAAGTCGGTTCTGCGATGGATTTGTCATTATAATGTTTATACTGGACACAATAAACAGTGTGGTCGTGTTTTCAACATGTTATTGAGCGGAAGCTGTGTGAATTAAGGAAATAGACGCCTGGCTTAAATAGAGACATAATAAGTGACGGCTGTGTTCAGTGATTGAAGCAAATAAACGCCTTGGCTATTTATTTAGGTTTTACGGTAATCTTAAATAGAGAGTAACATTCTAAACACACATTCCTCAAAGGGCTAACTGGATGTTTACAGGTTAAAGCTCATGGAAAACATACAGTATGTCCAACACTACTGGAGGGTTTCCTCATATTCATGGAGAGGGAGAAGTGAAGAGGAGGAGTGGAGAGGGAAAGAGAGAGAGAGAGAGAAAACAAGGTTCATTGGTTCCCAACCTCCTGCAGAGCTTCAGTGACCCTCACTGTCGTCCCTTGCACCCCTCATCCTTCTCTCACCCCTCTCTCCTCACCCTTTTCTCACCCCCATCTTTTTGCACCCTCACAACCCCATCTCTATCCCTCTCGTCTCTTCCTCCCATACCTCCCCCACCACTCTTGCTACTTCTTGGCTCCTGTCCCCTTCTCTCTCCCCTTCTTTCTAGTCCCAGGGCACGGCTCTAGGCTATAGATTACATTAGATCTGAGGCTCCACTGCCTGACTGCGGGTCAATATTGACTCTTCCTACAAAGCAGAGAGAGAGGCAGAGAGAGGGAGAGAAGGAGCTCCGTGAACCCTGGGCCTGAATGTTTGACAGGTCATATTTCTGAATTAGGCCTGACATTAGAGGGCACTTTCCCTCATTAAGCATTCATTAGGCAAGAACTGCTAGGGAGGGAGGGAGGGAGGGAGGGAGAGAGAGAGAGAGAGAGAGAGAGAGAGAGAGAGAGAGAGAGAGAGAGAGAGAGAGAGAGAGAGAGAGGAGGGAGGGAGGGAGGGAGAGAGAGAGGGAGGGAGGGAGGGATATTGAGAGGAGAATTAAAGAAAGCTAGGATATCTGTCTCTTGAGGCCCAGTTGTTCCCTAACTTATTTCTCTGCTTTCGCACGCAAGTACACACACACACACACACACACAAACATGCACGCACGCAAACACACACACACACATACGCACACACAGGGACTGTATGTTCTTAGTCTTATCTCTTATCTCTGTCCATCTATGTCACGTGTATTTTGGCATGCAGTCTTGCCCCAGGTGACAATAATCACTGTCTTTTGTGTGTCAACAAGGTTCCCTCATCCTTTCCCCCCTCAATCTACAGACATAGAGGGGCAGCAAGCATGACAGCCCCCTACACACAAACCCCAACCCCCACCACCTCCTCTCTCTCACCAGTAGGACGTCCCAGTGGACTTTTCCACATCACTCTTTTGTTCTCTCCCTCTGTCTGTGAGCAAGTGTGTTTGTGTTTCCTTCCTTTCTTTTCCTGCTCTCTCTCTCTCTCTCTCTCTCCCTCCCTCTCTCTCTTCACATGTTCACTTCATTTGTCTGGTTGGCTCCGACGAGAGTTCCATCAAGACGGTTCTCTTTGTGTTCCGTGTCAGAATCGTCATAGTAACAGCAGCATAGAACATGAACGTTGACCCCATAGAACATGAACGCACCTTATACGCCGTAAGAGTTACCTCATATAAGTACTCAGACAAACATATTGAGATTTAGCCATAGTTATATGCCGGTCTTGTATTAGCATTAAGACTATGTTATGGTTTGTTAGCATTAGCAGATATGGTTTCTTTGGGCAGCAGGAATCTGTGGTGATGTGGTAAACCGGCTATTTCACACACCACCGTGGCCCGAATTGGCATTTCACACACACACATCTGGAGGTCAGGGGACAGGAACAGAAGTCTCCTGAGACTCACCTCAGTAGTTTAGAGAGAGAGAGAGTGTTTGTGTTTGTGTGTGTTCTATGTGTGTGTGTGTGTGTGTGTGTTTGTGTGTGTATGTGTGTGCATGTGCGCGTGTGTGTGTGTGCTACGTGTGTGTCTGTGGCGTCTGTGTGTGTTCACATCCTCGCCCCAGGGTTTATTCTCACGAGCAGCCTGAGCTTTTTCAGAAGGAAGGGAGAAAACCAAGTGGCTGTTGGTTGAAACCGCCCGCTGAGTTGGTTGTGTTTGGCTGTCTCTGAAAATCCCTTGTGGTTGGACTGCAGTACGTTAGGTTACTCCCTTTTGTTTACCTGTTTTCCCTCGTGAACAACAATAGACACAAATCCCAAACCACATTCATCAGCTCCTAAATGTGGAACACAGCAGTCCTGAAGTGAGAAAAGTAAGTTTCTTCTCTTGATGGAACGCTTATTTTGGGTGATAGGTTGATGGATCAAGGAGGAAGAGCTTCCCTTGGTAGAAATGGATTGACATTTGGATTTCCTGCGTTGTGATTGGTGGTTGCTGGAGATGTGAGGTTATTTGAAGGTCATCTCAGTGTAGTCTTAATGAGGGTCCGAATGTAGTCCTTCCTCCAGAGAAGTCCTCATCCTCAGCCATGTGTAGAATGTGGGTCATCCCTGAAAACATCCTTAGCTTCTGGAGTTGAAGCTCTGCTGAACATCTATTGTATGAACTATAACCCCTGACCCCTCAACTCTGGATGTTTGTATTCCACCAATTAGTTAGTGTGTCTGACGCAGTTTCACAACTCAAAAAGACATGGGAAAGAGAAGAAGAGAGAGGAGAAACAGAACAGAAAGAGATGGAAAGAGGACACCGTGTGTATAGTATTTCACTCTGTGTCAGCATCTGGACTATCTCTCTCTGGTTCTCTGTTCTCTTGTTCTCCTCTTGTTATGTTTTCCCAAGTTAGCAGGCTTGCTACAATGCCTTCAGAAAGTATTCACACCCATTGATTTTTTTCTACATTTTGTTGTGTTACAGCCTGATTTTGTGTCACTGGCCTACACACAATACCCCATAATGTCAAAGTGTAATTATGTTTTTTAGAAATGTTTACAAATTAATACATGTTTTGAGTCAATAAGTATCAACCCATTTGTTATGGCAAGCCTAAATAAGTTCAGGAGTGAACATGTGCTTAACAAGTCACATAATAAATTGAATGGACTCACTCTGTGTGCAATAATAGTGTTTAACATGATTTTTGAATGACTACCTAATGTCTGTACGCCACACATACAAGTATCTGTAAGGTCCCTCAGTAGAGCAGTGAATATCAAACACAGATTCAACCACAAAGACCAGGGAGGTTTTCCAATGCCTCGCAAAAAAGGGAACTTACTGCGAGATGCCAGACATTGAATATCCCTTTGAGCAGTTAGCAAGTTATTAGTTACACTTTGGATGGTGTATCAATACACCAAGTCACTACAAAGATACAGACGTCCTTCCTCTCCTCCAGAGAGGAAGGAAAACGCTCAGGGATTTCACCATGAGGCCAATGGTGACTTTAAAACAGTTACAGAGTTTAACGGCTGTGATAGGAGAAAACTGAGGATGGATCAACAACATTGTACTTATATCACAATACTAACCGAAATGACACAGTGAAAAGACAAAAGCTTGTACAGAATAAAAAATATTCCAAAACATGCATCCTGTTTGCAACAAGGCACTAAAGGAAAACTGCAAAACGTATGGCAAAGAAAGGAACTTTATGTCCTGAATACAAAGCATTATGTTTGGGGAAAATCCAACACAACACATCACTGAGTACCACTCTTCATATCTTCAAGCATGGTGGTAGCTGCATCATGTTATGGGTATGCTTGTCATCGGCAAGGAATAGGGAGTTTTTTTTTGATAAAAATGAATGAAATAGAGCTAAGCAAAGGCAAAATCCTAGAGGAAAATCTGGTTCAGACTGCTTTCCAACAGACACTGGGAGACAAATTCACCTTTCAGCAGGACAATAACCTTAAACACAAGGCCAAATATACACTGGAGTTGCTTACCAAGACGACATTGAATGTTCCTAAGTGGCCAAGTTACAGTTTTGACATAAAAATCAGCTTGAAAATCTATGGCAAGACTTGAACATGGCTGTCTAGCAATGATCAACAATCAACTTGATAGAGCTTGAAGAATTGTGAAAATGATATAATAATAATGTGCAAAATGTACAATCCAGGTGTGCAAAGCTCTTAGAAAACGTACTCAGAAAGACTCACAGCATTAATCGCTGCCTAAGGTGATTCTAACAGGTATTGAATCAGGGGGTTAAATACTTACCTAATCCAGATATATGTATTTTTTTTTCATACATTAGATCGTTTACAAAATTAAATGACAATTCAATCCGTTTTAATCCCACCTTGTAGCACAACAAAATGTGGAAAAGGTCAAGGGGTGTGAATACTTTCTGAAGGCACTTTATATCCCTATGAGGTATTTCAATTGTAATATATACACACACACATACACACACACTGTATGGGGGATGTATTGTATTGTTGCTGGCATCCTCTCAAAGAGGTCCCTGTAAAACATATATGATTATATAGGATGGGAACATGAATCAGAACAACCCTAACTCACTCAGACAGTACAGAAAACAGAGGGAATGTGCGTGCGTGTGTGTGTGTGTGTGTGTGTGTGTGTGTGTGTGTGTGTGTGTGTGTGTGTGTGTGTGTGTGTGTGTGTGTGTGTGTGTGTGTGTGTGTCACTCTAAGATGGCTATTATTCAATTATTCAAATCATTTGTGGGCTACTGCTGCGGTGTGATGGTTCTACAGTACACTATGGTCAGTTTCAATGCTGAGGAAACCATGAAGACTCATAACTTCATCACAAAAGTTTCTTAACTCCTTCTTCCTTTTTTCTGTCTCTTCCTCTAGGACCCCTGGTGATGTAGTAGCTGTGGTGGTGAAGTCAGATGAGTAGTTTGTGAGAATGCCAGTGTGAAAACAATAGTTTCCACCTTTGATAAACTCTCCATTGCTCACTCTCTCAGTATGGATCTGTGCATCTTCACTCGTCCTCCTCTCTCTCCAAGCTCTGTCTGCAGTCGTCTGTCCCATCCCTCCCTCCAACTCCGTCTTTGTCAGTGGGGGAAAGGTGTTTACATTGGACTAGTGGTCCCACGGGCCTGGTTAATTTTAAACTTGAACTGTGGTTTCCATTTAGCATAACTAACTCTGGAATGCTAGCAGGCTAGTGCTGGGTTGGCATGCAGATGGGTGCTCATTGGGTGTTGTGGTTAGGTGCCCCACCTCTCTGCTCTGTGACTCAGTGGAGTGTGTCAGTGCTAGTGTAATAATTGTGTAGTCTGTAACACGAAACACGTACACCATGCAGTGCTACTCCAGAACTGCAGTGACCACACCACACATAGGATACATCACTACTTATCATCAGGACAAAATACATAATTTTAATAATCAATTCAACCTACAAGCATCCATTTGGTGCTAGTTGTCTTGTTAACGTTTGCAAATTCACCAGTTAGCCAGCTAGCATGCTAATGCTAAAGTTTCCCAGAAGACCACACATACTCAGACTGTGTTCTGTGAAATGTCTCTCTCCTCGTTAAAAGCAGTGGGGAACCGTCAGGGCCCTCTATGCCCTCAGAGATGGCCTAAGGATAGATACAAATCTGTATACTCTATATTTTTATATATTACAATTTGTATTCATTGATTTGTCTTAATCGTAACGATCTTCCTATTTAATTTATTCAGTTTGTGTTGGAAAAAGAAGGGTTAATATCCAAGAGAAAAAAAATCCAATCAGAAGTTTTCCTTGGTAGTCTCTTGGTAGAAATAATCTAGCTGGGCACACTGCTCATTGGCTAGGCCCTCAGGCTTTGAATAGAGGCCACCAGCAATGTCATTGACATTGAATTCAATTAGAGCAGCATTTTGGAATGACAGTAGAATCAACCAATCACTTATAATTGGTGGGACAATTGTATGATGCCTCAAGGCCCTCTAGAGGGCCTAAGTATACGTCACTAATTCAGAGACAATAGCGAGCCTTATCTTGTTTTCTCACGCTTGAGCCTAGCTAGCTGGCTAGCTTTTTGCAGTGAGTGTATGTAACGATGGCGATGGCAACTGCAGAGAGAGAGTAATCGAGGACGATGAGGTGGCTAAAATGTTAGCATCGCCATTTTCAAGACTAACTTTTAATGAAAAGTTCAATCTTGTACAGACTGGGAGACCAACTCCTGCGCTGCCTGATTTGGTGCAACGAGGAGTTTTGAAAGTAATTTTCAAGTTAATAATTATGAGCGCTATCCGTGGATAACCGGCTGTGAGCTGACAAAAAAAGAAATGCCAAGCTTTCCAAACGCTGCGTTCTCAAGCTGATCTCCTCCACTTTCTCCAGCAGAAGAGACTAATTGATAGTACGCACCAATTGTATCTGCTTACCTGTCTAGTTTGGACCATTCCAGTGTCCACTGCATCAGTAGAAAGAACATTTTCTGCACTAAAAAGGATCAAGACATATTCCAGGAACACCACTGGACAGGCCGACTGTCAGCCCTCTGTATACACAGGCATCTGAGTTCTCTATCTATATGTATGACGTCAGATCTTTTTCCGCAACTGAGGGCCGAGCTCCAATAGTCACGGTTCGCCACTGGTTAAATGTATGTCTGAGTAGTCCACCAGAGACGGCCCACTGGGCACAGACAATTCAACGTATATTCCGCGGTGATTCAACATAATTTCATTGAAATGACATGGAAACAACGTTGATTCAACCAGTGTGAGATAGACAAAAAGACACTTAACAGCTCTCTCAGATTGAGAGAGAGAGAAGGAGAGAGAGAGAGAGAGAGAGAGAGAGAGAGAGAGAGAGAGAGAGAGAGAGAGAGAGAGAGAGAACAGGGAGAAAAATATGGCTATGAGAAGGGAAAACAAGAGAGATACACAAGGCAAACTGATAGAGGCAGTACACCGTGGCTAACTATTTGACCATGGTTACTGATCAAAACCTTAGAGAAACCTTGACAAGGTACAAGCTTAGTGAGCACAGCCTTGCCATTGAGAAGGGTAGACACAGGAAAACCTGTCTCAGCAGAACCTGAGATAGAGCTGCATTTCCTGACAAATTCTCTGATGAGAATAGGCTACCCGTCCTGTTGGGACAGTGTCTGACAGACCAACCAACCTCCACATGTCCTCTATGCTTATTGTTACTGTTCAATGCATGGTTATTTTGACCCTTGATTATTGTTGTTACTGTTGTCCCATTGACAATATTGATTCTTATTATTTTAATTATGTTAATATTGTAAATATCCAAATGTAAGCCTTGGCAATAGGTACAGTGTCTTCGTCATGCCAATAAAGCAAATTGAATTTAATTTAATTGAGACTGCATAAGTTTGGCATTTGAGTGAGAGAGAGGGAACAGAGAGGGAACAGAGAGGGAGAGAGGCAGAAGGGATGCAGACATAAAGGTTGTGAAAAATGGGCAGCAGACAGTGGGAAAGGAAGTATCTCTTCTCCCTGAAATTATATTCATACACATCAATTATGTAGCAACACTGGAGAACTATATCCCACACTTTGACTCAAAACATCCAACATCAGCTCAACTCAGCCAATGTATCTTGAAAAGACAAGGTTAAGGATGCTACAGCCTACAAACATTCCCAACCACAACTCTCCATCATCACTCCGACACCACAGTTCTGGACTGGGTGTCAAAGTTTTCTGTCAACACCAGATATTAACCTCCTCATAACCCTGTCCTGATCCCTCACCCTGTCCACATAAATAACCATCCTACAGGGTCAGAGTTCAACGCTGCTCTTAACCATTCCTCTTTGCTTTCTTTTTCTCGTTCTTTGATTTACTTCTATAGTATCATACCCACAGCTTCCTCCTGTATTTAACAAAAACAGCGGCTCCCACTTTTCTAAATTGCTATGTATAAATGTAAGTGGTTAGGGCTTATTTGGGGTGTTTCATGTCAAATTCAGCAGACTCCCCAGTGAGTAGGCCCACCTAGCACGATGCTGCACCTCGTAAAATAGTCTGTCAGGGTTTGGGGGAGGCTCGCTCCCTGAGAGGGTGTAGTGTTTCACCGCCAGGCTGTAGCCTCAGTCACACCGCAACGAGCTATGCTAACACAGACGGCAAATTAGTGGTCTGAAAGAGAACACACACCACACACTGCTTACTCACTCACACATCACACAAAGACCTGTGCTAAACCACATGAACTCACACACACACGACACACGCGCATACACAAGCCGCAGAACTCACACATTACTGTAAAAAAAATGCTTAACTCACACACATATACAAACACAAACCACTAAATACAGACACATAAACCACAAAACTCTGCTCCGTGCTAACAGACACTCGCACACATTTAATCACTCAGACCGTTATTCATTTGGAGTGGGGAAAAATTCACCACCACGCACACACACACTTTCCAGAGATAAACATATGTTTCATTCAGTAGACTGATTAGTTTCTGGAGCTTGATTTGACAGTCTGAGGAGTGAATTCCAGATGCGCATTTAGCAACCTTGGCTTGCAAGCCCCCAAACTCCTCCATGACTGCACTGTGTGGTCATAGAGGGAAAACAAAATGTTTGACCAATTATGTTGCATAGGCACATAACTGCTCTCTCATATCTCGAGACAATAACTTTCTTTCTATACTAGTGAGCCTAAGCATTTTCCAGTCAGTGGATCATTGAAATGTCATAGGGCTGTATCATACAAAACAATTTGCAGCATCACATGTCTTAGGGGAAACCTCATTGTTTTTACCCCCTAAATAGTAATCAAATGTGTTGCAATAACACACTGGAAATCAAACCATTCAAACCACTCAATAGTTAACTCTCTCTCTCTCTCTTTCTCTATTTCAATTCAATTCAATTTCAATTTAAGGGCTTTATTGACATGGGAAACATATGTTAACATGTCTGTCTCTGTCTCTGTCTGTCTGTCTGTCTGTCTGTCTGTCTGTCTGTCTGTCTGTCTGTCTGTCTGTCTGTCTGTCTGTCTGTCTGTGTCTGTCTGTCTGTCTGTCTGTCTGTCTGTCTGTCTGTCTGTCTGTCTGTCTGTCTATAACCTATTGATGTCACTGGGTTGGTCCATTACTGGGTCAGGTTTCTTAACCATGCTAATGGATCGGTCCACTGGAGCAGGGAGGTGGGGGTGTCTACGGTAAGGAGGTGATTAGAGTAGGAGGGGAGCATAGAACTAGAGCGAATAGAGAAGCAGTGACCTCCTGAGCAAAGTTCATTTTCCATATTCTACGTGTTATATTTCTATGTTAGAAAGACTGTTGCTGTGTACCCTAATCTGAGTAATAATATAATTTATGGACAGGGGACGGACATGTACAAACAAGGAGTAATTGGCGACTTTTGTACTAAGAGGTTACACTGTCTTTATCTCTCTCTCTCTCTCTCTCTCTCTCTCTCTCTCTCTCTCTCTCTCTCTCTTTCTCTCTCTCTCTCTCTCTCTCTCTCTTTATCTCCCTCTCTCTCTTTATCTCTCTCTATCTCTCGCTCTCTTTATCTCTCTCTCTCTCTCTCTCTCTCTCTCTCTCTCTCTCAATTAAATTTTAAGGGCTTCATTGGCATGGGAAACATATGTTAACATTGCCAAAGAAAGTGAAGTAGATAGTAAACACATTTTTACAGTAAACATTACACTCAGAAGTTCCAAAAGAATAAAGACATTTCAAATGTCATATTATGTATATATATACAGTGTTTTAACAATGTGCAAATAGTTCAAGTACAAATGGGAAAATAAATAAACATAAATATGGATTGTATTTACAATGGTGTTTGTTCTTTACTGGTTGCCCTTTTCTTGAGGCAACAGGTCACAAATCTTGCTGCTGTGATGACACACTGTGGTATTTCACCCAGTAGATATGGGAGTTTATCAAAATTGGTTTTGTTTACGAATTCTTTGTGGATCTGTGTAATCTGAGGGAAATATCTGTCTCTAATATCGTCATACATTTGGCAGGAGGTTAGGAAGTGCAGCTCAGTTTCCACCTTATTTTGTGGCCAGTGTGGACATAGCCTGTCTTCTCTTGAAAGCCAGGTCTACCTACGGCAGCCTTTCTCAATAACAAGGCTATGCTCACTGAGTCTGTACATAGTCAAAGCTTTCCTTAAGTTTGGGTCAGCCACAGTGATCAGGTATTCTGCCACTGGGTACTCTTTGTTTAGAGCCAAGTAGAATTCTAGTTTGCTCAGTTTTTTTTATTTTTTATTCTTTCCAATGTGTCATGGTTTTTCTCATGATTTGGTAAGGTCTAATTGTGTTGCTGTCCTGGGGCTCTGTGGGGTCTGTGGGGTCTCTTTGTGTTTGTGAACAGAGCAGGACCAGCTTGCTTAGGGGACTCTTCTCCAGGTTCATCTCTCTGTAGGTGATGGCTTTGTTATGGAAGGTTTGGGAATCGCTTCCTTTTAGGTGGTTGCAGAATTTAACGTCTCATTTCTGGATTTTGATAATTAGCGAGTATCGGCCTAATTCTGCTCTGCATGATTTATTTGGTGTTTTTTGTTGTACACTGAGGATATTTTTGCAGAATTCTGCATGCAGAATCTCAATTTGGTGTTTGTCCCATTTTGCGAATTCTTGGTTGGTGAGCGGACCCCAGATCTCACAACCATAAAGGGCAATGGGTTCTATAACTGATTCAAGTATTTTTAGCGAGATCCTAATTGGTATGTCGAACTTTATGTTCCTTTTGATGGCATATAAGGCCCTTCTTGCCTTGTCTCTCAGATCGTTCACAGCTTTGTGGAAGTTACCTGTGGTGCTGATGTTTAGGCCGAGGTATGTATCGTTTTTTGTGTGCTCTAGAGCAACGGTGTCTAGATGGAATTTGGATTTGTGGTCCTGGCAACTGGACCTTTTTTGGAACACCATTATTCACTGTTAGGAACCAGGTCTGACAGAATCTGTGCAGAAGATCTAGTTGCTGCTGTAGGCCCTCCTTGGTTGGAGACAGAAGCACCAGATCATCAGCAAACAGTAGACATTTGACTTCAGATTCTAGTAGGGTGAGGCCGGGTGCTGCAGACTGTTCTAGTGCCCTCGCCAATTCATTGATATATATGTTGAAGAGGGTGGAGCTTAAACTGCATCCTTGTCTCACCCCCCGACCCTGTGGAAAGAAAATAAACGTGGTCTGTCGTACGGTATTTTGGTAGAAAGCCAATTTGACATTTGCTCAGTACATTGTTTTACTGAGGAAATTAACTAGTCTGCTGTTAGTCATAATGCAGAGAATTTTCCCAAGGTTGCTGTTGACTCATATCCCACTGTAGTTATTGGGGTCAAATTTGTCTCCACGTTTGTGGATTGGGGTGATCAGTCCTTGGTTCCAAATATTGGGGAAGATGCCAGAGTTCTCTCTCTCTTTATCTCTCTCTCTATCTCTCTCATTTTGTAGTAGACATTAATATTACATTACATTTTAGTAATTTAGCAGAACCTATTATCCAGAGTGACTTACAGTTAGGGCATTCATCTTAAGATAGCTAGGTGAGACAACCACATATCACAGTCGTAGTAAGTCAGTTTTTCCTCAATGAAGAAGTTATCAGTAAAGTCAGTGCTAGTAGGAAAACACATGCAATTTAAAAAATAATAATATATAATTTCTTTGATAAATAAAAATCCTAGAAACAAAGCAACACATAACCAACCACACACAGTGTGTAACAGGAGGAGAGAACTGTACATAAAGGTGTTAGCAGTTAGTGGGAGGGGTGGGAATTCTCTCCCTCCAAAGTGAAGCTCTTAATGAAGTGTGTCCATGTCCACTGAGGGGGAATGCCTCCCAAAAGAGGATTAAATTCCCTAATTGTCGTGTGTGTGTGTGTGTGTGTGTGTGTGTGTGTGTGTGTGTGTGTGTGTGTGTGTGTGTGTGTGTGTGTGTGTGTGTGTGTGTGTGTGTGTGTGTGTGTGTGTGTGTGTGTGCGTGCGTGTGTGTGTGTGTGTGTGTGTGCGTGTGTGTGTGTGGGCGTGTGTGGGCGTGTGTGGGCGAGTTCTTGCGTGCGTGGGCGTGTGTTTGTGTTAGCGTGCCTGTGAGTGTTGTGTGTGTGTGAATGAGAGACAGAAGTCACCAATTAACCCTTGTTTGTACTTGTCCTAATCAATTACGCTCAGCATTACATCAAAGACAACCGAGGCAGAGGAGAGTGACTCATTGGTAAAACAGCAGCTGAATGAGATCCACACATCAGCAGGATCTACATAGAGCTAACATAGAGGTGAATACGGGCGTGTATCAAGTCATGTTTCATTCACAACTCCTAACTGACAGATTTTGTGATGACACGTTCATTCATAATTGTAGGGTGCTCTATAGTAAAATGACAGATCCAGTCATAAGTGCAGGATGTATGATGGTGTGACTATGGTTGTGGGGCAGAGCTTGTTGCTCTGAGGGAGAAGTGGTGTATCATTAACTGCTAGTACAGTGCCACGCACGGAGAAAAGTGTGTCTCTTCGCGCGTTCGTGTGCGCGTCTGTGTCCCAGTGTCAAGGTGAACAATGTAATAAAGACCTAATTGGAGATATCCTTCTCTAACTGAGCGTTTCTGCCTCTCTCACACTCAGCAGATCTTATTGTGTTCAGGTGTGCCCTTTGGTCTGTGTTTTGGACTGTTGCCCGCGTGTCTGGTGGTGGATTTGTGCACAAGAATTGGTGTGTGTGCGCTCGGTGCAAATTATTGTGCGTGTAGATGTGAATTGGTGTGTGTGGGTGTGTGTGTTTTAATCTCACATTCAGGAACTCAGTGAATCGTTTTCTCCAGATTGGGGGGTATATTTTACCTGCCTCTCTCCCTGCCTGGTACATTTCCATGCCTTTGATAAGCAGGAATTCCAGCTTTTATAGCAGAGCCCTCACCTATTCAAATCAAAGCAGAATACAGGATAAACATGTTCAAACAACACACAGAGTATTACTATGTAAACCCAACCCAGCAATACTGTTACTTCAATATCACTTTAGTTTTACAATCATCCACTTCCTGTTATGACATTATACATGAACCCAAGACAAGGGTTTCATGTTAGCATTTTTTTTTTAATAAACATATATACTTTTTGGGGGGCCTTGAGTGTTTTGCATGTTATTTTGGCATTAATATGTGTCACATATCAGTTTTCAAACTATGTAAAAAAAATTAAGCCGCATACAAACTTTTTTTTGTTTTATTTTGGTCTTGGCCAGCAGAAAATAGGAGATTGTCTCAGTGTTCTGTCACTCATGAGGACACTACGTCACAAGCCAAGTCTAAGTCTTTAGTAAGAGTAGACATAAAGAAATTCAGCACATTGGGTCCTGCCATAGAGTTACATTATAAGTGCCCTTCCAAGAAGGCTCAAGGTCATCGGCCACAGATAAAATGACGTCACATCACGTTATATGTACAGTAGCTTTCATTGGACTGATCATTTCAAGATCTTACTTTCAAAATCTTAGCTAGCAGTCATCATCATGAATCAAGTCGACAATCTACCAGCAAATCATTTTTAATCCTTGTCATATGAAGAGAAATAATGAAGAGAAAATATATATAAAACGTATCGTTGCTCTTCAGCCTTTGGACATAAACATTACACAACAAGTTGGAAATCGCAAATTCAACAATGAGTGGTTTGGAAGAAATCAGTGGCTAACTGCAAGCATTGCAAATAAATCACTAGCCTGCTATTCAGTGGAGTGGCAGTGTGTTTTTTTTCTAAGTTCCCACCATAAATTCAGAGAATTCCAGACTTTGATGACAAAGTATGATGACAATATTTTCCCACAAAGGACAGCCGCGCCTCCTTCCTGGTTAAGTGAGCAAGGTGAGTCCAAAAATGTCTTGTATGCTGCTGCATAAATGATGTAATATGCCAGGGAGATATGTATACTGTAGATAAGAAAGTAATACTAAGTGTATGTTGTGTAGTAAGCTGTTAGTAGCCCGTGTGCCTCACCATAATCTATTTTCACCAATGCGGTTTTGTAAACACATCGTTCGTGGCCGGTGTGTGATTGTTTGTTTTTTTGTACAGCTTTGACAGCGCTTGGCTTGCACGTGCAAATTCAACACACACAACATTCTATAATAGAATTGTATTATTTGCTGTGTCAAATAGTGTTATAGTGTCAATAGTGTTATTTGACGTGTATCATTTTTGACACGCAAATACCCAAAGGGCATTCAATCTGCCTCACCCTAATAATTTGGTCTATTTTCACCTCTTAATTTCGCCTACTATTCTGACTTGGTGGTGCACACGTAGCCTATAACCTGTTTTAGAGAAATGTAACCATCAAATATGGTAAAAGTTTTCATTGTCTGCTTATATGCCCCCTTTATTTATCCTACGGCTCTGACTTGGTGTACACTGTAAGAAGACCCAAGTTCTGAATTATGTCCCTGTACATGTCAAAAGTGCTGAACAAATAGTTATATTGACTATGTCCGTCCTAGCTCGCTCATTAATGTCTTAATCGAATGGTTTGTACATCTCAATTGTCAGTAGAAACCACATTTGTTTAAGCAAGTCAGCCATATCAGCTATGTTTTTTTTAAAGGCTGAATGAACTGTTTCGCTGCCAGACAAGGCTCCGCTGATAGCCGGGTGTAGCAGTGGTAAGGTGTTGGGACAGCTTTATGTAGGCCCTAACAGTTTGTGGGCACCATTTGTGTAGTGCAATTCGTGTATTGTTTTGTGTTGTGTTGTGTAGTGGCTTTACTGGCATGCAACCCACATTTTTTGGGGTTTGCCCCACCAAGATTTACATGCTAAAATTGCCACTGCATAGAGGTTACAGTATGGCATTTTATATACTATTATACCGCATGCAATCAATTGTAGACAGAAAAAGTTGCAGTTAACATTAGAAGGGCCATGTGTTTTTGTTGACCAGGTGAAAGTATAACCAGGGTCCAGAGTTCAATTGAATGTATTGAAATGGAGTTGTGCCCAACCCCAGTGGTGTACTGGAGGGTATACTGAGGTGTATTGAGGTGATTGGGGACATTGCCCTGTGTATGGTGCCGTCTTTCGGATGGGATGCTAAACGGGTGTCTTGACTCTCTGTAGTCACTAAAGATCCCATGACACTTATTGTAAGAGCAGGGGTTTTAACACCAGTGTCCTGGCTAAATTCCCAATCTGGCCCTCATACAATCAAACGCAAAGCACGTGAAATACACTAATATTGAGTTGCACCCCCTTTTGCCCTCAGAAAAGCCTCAATTTGTCGGCATGGACTCTACAAGGTGTTGAAAGCGTTCCACAGGGATGCTGCCCCATGTTGACTCCAATGCTTCTCACAGTTGTGTCAAGTTGTCTGGATGTCCTTTGGGTGGTGGACCATTATTTTTACGCATGGGAAACAGTTATTTTAATTATTATTTTATATATACACATTTTTTTTTACCCCTTTTTCTTCCCAATTTCGTGATAGCAAATGGTAGTTACAGTCTTGTTCTATCGCTGCAACTCCCGTGAGCCATGCGTCCCCCAAAACACGACTCCACCAAGCCGCACTACTTCTTGACACACTGCTCGCTTAACCTGGAAACCAGCCGCACCAATGTGTCGGAGGAAACTCCGTACAGCTGTCAACCAAACCCAGCGTACGTGCGCCCGGCCGCCACAAGGAGTCGCTAGAGTACGATGGGACAAGGACATCCCAGCCAGCCAAACCCTACCCTACCTGGACGATGCTGGGCCAATTGTACAATGCCTCATGGGCGCCCGGTTGTGGCAGGCTGCAACACAGCCCGGGATCGAACCCGGATCTGTAGTGACGCCTCTAGCACTGATCAGTGCCTTAGACCGCTGTCCCACTTGGGAAGCCCCCGCGTGAAAAACCCAGGAGCACACATACACAATCCTCAATTGTCTCAAGGCTTAAAAAACCTTCTTTAACCTGTTTCCTCCCCTTCATCTACACTGACTGAAGTGGTTTTAACAAGTGACATCAATAAGGGATCATAGCTTTTACCTGGATTCACCTGGTCAGTCTATGTCATGGAAAGAGCAGGTGTTCCTAACGTTTTATATTCACATGCATGCCGCACACATACCGGTAAAATAGTTTCAGCAAAATATAATCTCTGAGCAGCAAGCTCTCAACTGGTTGTTGCAAGGAGTAGCACACATAAGAACAACAATGGTAGCCGGTAGGGTAGGTAGGAAAGATGTTCCAATTTATGATATCTACCAGTAAATGCTAACTAAGGCAACAAGTGTTGAAAAGGTTAGGTCCGAAGTCTTGGTTGAATCTTTGAGATTGCACTTCAGTCATCATGGGCTGTTTGAATGAAAATATCAAAAGAATCTTCCAAAAATCCTTCCCAATTAAATGTTGACTGCAAAGTAAGCCTACCTGGCACAAATTATATTGTGATGATTTGTATCAATCGGAGGGCATTTGTTTTTGCAAACTCTGCCATCACATGTAGGACATTGTACAGTACAGAAACACAGCTAGCCAATAGGTGTCTTGTACAGTACAGAAACACAGCTAGCCAATAGGTGTCTTGTACAGTACAGAAACACAGCTAGCTAATAGGTGTCTTGCTAGATGCAGAATTGAATTAAAGGGCTACACCCTCCACAAAATATAGATTTTCTTGTTGTGGACTAAGAACAACACGTTTTTGTCTTTTTTTCTTTTATAGAGTGAAAACCTGAAAAATATATAGGAAAATATCAAAACTATATGAAATGATTCGCCGGGCGGAACGTTTAGGAATTTCTGGGAAAAATTAGAGTATACCCACTTCTCCAGGCACCACTGACCAACCCTGCATGGCATTGAGTTTACTTTTGAGAATTGTTAAAACTTTAAATTATCTGGACAGAATCTGAGGTTAAACCTGGAAAAGGCTAATAGCATGTTTGCTGTGAAGGGTACAGATAAGGTGTGTGTGAGCGGGCGGGCGGGCGTGTGGGCGGGCGGGCGGGCGGTCGGGCGTGTGTCTGTGTGTGTCTTATTAAGTGTACAATAATGGCATTGGTATGGAGAGTGTGTTGCCACAGAGAGCTCCCAACCTTTTTCATTGAAGTAAAACAGAAGTTAGACGAAAAAGGGTGTTAGTGAAAACCCTACAAGGGGAATGTAATAGAAGTTTTAATATTGTAGTGGACTAAGATGAGAAGAATGTTGGCACGGCCAAATGCAGGCTATTGTGCAACTCTTTATTCAGGTATTATGCAACTTTTATTCATTTTCGTATTTATAATAATTTAGTTTATAATTATATTGTGTATATATATCTATTTTCTTATACAAACATACACATAAAAACAACAACTTAAAAACACATACAAAAAAACACATCTCCTCTGCCGAGACCCGCACGCTCACACGCCCATCCCTAGTGCCTGTTTTCCACATGGTCTTAAATTATACCAATTTGTTTTTCTCAGTCTCCCATGCTATTTAAATATGTAAATAATTGATCTGTCTTTTTAATTGTCTGTCAGTATTTAGTTTAAGATACAGTAGGTTATAAGTAGGCTTACATTCGCCTATTGTAAGCCTCACTATAGGCGTTGTTAGTAATTGCTACAATATTGGCTGTTCAAAACTTTTGTGAAGGTTTGATCCAGTTCACAAGTGTTTTGTTTCATTCTGTTGAGCCATTTTCTTTGGCCAAATTAAGTTCCAACTCTATTGCTGTGTTTGCTGCAATATAATAGCCTGCTTGTATTTTCCCTATAAACTTTTGTTATTTCCCTTATAAAGTTTAAAAACTTTTGTGAAGATGTGGTGTGGCTATTATTAAGCTTTAGTTAATGCAGGCCTATGATTTGAAGGCAGTGCACAACGGCGTTCCAACTGACTCTGACAGTTGAACTTGAGGTGAGGCAGAATGTTTTATGCCTACCAGAGTTATTCCTATAATCTAATAATGTAATGCTTATCTTTATACAAAATATTCTGACCGAAAATGTACGAATTAGCCTCCTTCTGTACTCCTATATCTGTATAGCAGACACAGTAGCCATCTGACTTAATAAAGAAATGCATGTCAGTGTTATAGAATGCTGCCGGCATATCTCTATCTCTCTTTATATCTCTTTGGAGCTAGGCCTAAGCTTCTCTTACAGTGCCTTTGGAAAGAATTCAGACCCCTTTACTTTTTCCATATTTTGTTACATTATAGCCTTATTCTAAAATGTATTAAATAATGTTTTCCCTCATCAATCTACACACACACAATACAGCATAATGACAAAGCAAAAACAGGTTTTTAGATTTTTTTGCAAATTCATAAAAACACACATTTACATAAGTATTCAGACCCTTTACTCTACTTTGTTGACACACCTTGGGTATGACTCTAAAAGCATGACACAACTGTATTTGGGAAGTGGTTTAATTTTTGTCAAGATTTAAGAGTCTTTAGGTGCCTTTTGGTGAACTCCAAGTGGGCTGTCGTGCGCCTTTTACTGAGGAGTGGCTTCCGTCTGGCCACTCTACCATAAAGGCCTGATTATTCGAGTGCTGCAGAGATGGTTGTCCATCTGGAAGGTTCTCCCATCTACACAAAGGAACTCTAGTGCTCTGTCAGAATGTCCATTGGGTTCTTGGCCACCTCGCTGACCAAGGCCCTTCTCCCCTGATTGCTCAGTTTGGCCGGACGGCCAGCTCTAGGAAGAGTCTTGGTGGTTCCAAACTTCTTCCATTTAAGAATGATGGAGGCCACTGTGTTTTTTGGGACCTTCAATGCTGCAGACATTTTTTGGAACCCTTCCCCAGATCTGTGCCTCGACATAATCCTGTCTCGGAGCTCTACGGACAATTCCTTTCAACCTCATGGCTTGGTTTTTGCTCTAAGATGCACTGTCAACTGTGGGACCTTATATAGACAGGCGTGTGCCTTTCCAAATCATGTCCAATCCATGGAATATACCACAGGTGGACTCCAATCAAGTTATAGAAACATCTCAAGGATGATCAATGGAAACATGCATCTGAGCTCAATTTCGAGTCTCATAGCAAAGGGTCTGAATACTTATTTAAATAAGGTATTTCTGTTTTTATTTTTAATACATTTATAAAAATGCCCCCCCAAAATGTTTTCGCTTTGTCATCATGGGGTATTGTGTGTAGATTGCGGAGGATTTTTTTTTTTTTAGAATAAGTCAGTACCAAAATGTGTAAAAGGTCAAAGGGTCTGAATACTTTCAGAAGAAACTGTATATACAGTGGGGAGAACAAGTATTTGATACACTGCCGATTTTGCAGGTTTTCCTACTTACAAAGCATGTAGAGGTCTGTAATTTTTATTATAGGTACACTTCAACTGTGAGAGACAAAAATCTTTAAATAATTAATTTGCATTTTAATGCATGACATAAGTATTTGATCACCTACCAACCAGTAAGAATTCCGGCTCTCACAGACCTCCTGTTCTCCACTCATTACCTGTATTAACTGCACCTGTTTGAACTCATTACCTGTATAAAAGACACCTGTCCACACACTCAATCAAACAGACTCCAACCTCTCCACAATGGCCAAGACCAGAGAGCTGTGTAAGGACATCAGGGATAAAATTGTAGACCTGCACAAGGCTGGGATGGGCTACAGGACAATAGGCAAGCAGCTTGGTGAGAAGGCAACAACTGTTGGCGCAATTATTAGAAAATGGAAGAAGATCAAGATGACGGTCAATCTCCCTCGGTCTGGGGCACCATGCAAGATCTCACCTCGTGGGGCATCAATAATCATGAGGAAGGTGAGGGATCAGCCCAGAACTACACGGCAGTACCTGGTCAATGACCTGAAGAGAGCTGGGACCACAGTCTCAAAGAAAACCATTAGTAACACACTCTGCCATCATGGATTAAAATCCTGCAGCACACACAAGGTCTTCCTGCTCAAGCCAGCGCATGTCCAGGCCCGTCTGAAGTTTGCCAATGACCATCTGGATGATCCAGAGGAGGAATGGGAGAAGGTCATGTGGTCTGATGAGACAAAAATTGAGCTTTTTGGTCTACACTCCACTCGCCGTGTTTGGAGGAAAAAGAAGGATGAGTACAACCCCAAGAACACCATCCCAACCGTGAAGCATGGAGGTGGAAACATCATTCTTTGGGGATGCTTTTCTGCAAAGGGGACAGGACAACTGCACCGTATTGAGGGGAGGATGGATGGGGCCATGTATCGCGAGATCTTTGCCAACAACCTCCTTCCCTCAGTAAGAGCATTGAAGATTGGTCGTGGCTGGGTCTTCCAGCATGGAAACGACCCGAAACACACAGCCAGGGCAACTAAGGAGTGGCTCCGTAAGAAGCATCTCAAGGTCCTGGAGTGGCCTAGCCAGTCTCCAGACCTGAACCCAATAGAAAATCTTTGGAGGGAGCTGAAAGTCCGTATTGCCCAGCGACAGCCCCGAAACCTGAAGGATCTGGATGGAGGAGTGGGCCAAAATCCCTGCTGCAGTGTGTGCAAACCTGGTCAAGAACTACAGGAAACGTATGATCTCTGTAATTGCAAACAAAGGTTTCTGTACCAAATATTAAGTTCTGCTTTTCTGATGTATCAAATACTTATGTCATGCAATAAAATGCAAATTAATTACTTAAAAATCCTACAATGTGATTTTCTGTATTTTTGTTTTAGATTCCGTCACTCACAGTTGAAGAGTACCTATGATAAAGATTACAGACTTCTACATGCTTTGTAAGTGGGAAAACTTGCAAAATCGGCAGTGTATCAAATACTTGTTCTCCCCACTGTATACAGTACCAGTCAAAGGTTTACACACACCTACTCATTCAAGGGATTTTCTTTATTTTTACTATTTTCTAAATTGTAGAATAATAGTGGAGATATCAAAACTATGAAATAACATATATGGAATCATGTAGAAACCAAAGAATTGTTAAACAAATCAAAATATACTTTATATTTGATATACTTCAAAGTAGCCACCCTTTAACTTGATGACAGCTTTGCACACTCTTGGCATTCTCTCAACCTTCGTTACCTGGAATTCATTTCCAACAGTCTTGAAGGAGTTCCCACATATGCTGAGCATTTGTTGGCTGCTATTCCTTCACTCTGCGGTCCAACTCATCCCAAACCATCTCAATTGGGTTGAGGTCGAGGTGTGTTGGGTCATTGTCCTGTTGATAGTACCACTAAGCGCAAACCAGATGGGATGGCATATCGCTGCAGAATGCTGTGGTAGCCATGCTGGTTAAGTGTGCCTTGAATTTTAAATAAATCGTTGACAGTGTCACCAGCAAAGCACCCCCACACCATCACATCTCCTCCTCCATGTTTCTCGGTGGGAACCACACATGCAGAGATCATCCGTTCACCTACTCTGCGTCTCACAAAGCCAAAAATAATCCAATTTGGATTAATCAGACCAATGGACAGTCTAATGTCAGACATGTTTCTTGGCCCAAGTCTCTTCTTCTTATTGGTGTCCTTTAGTAGTGGTTTATTTGCAGCAATTCGACCATGAAGGCCTTATTCACGCAGTCTCCTCTAAACAGTTGATGTTGAGATGTCTGTTACTTGAACTCTGTGAAGCATTTATTTTGGCTGCAATCTACGGTGCAGTTAACTCTAATGAACTTATCCTCTGCAGCAGAGGTAACTCTGGGTCTTCCTTTCCTGTGTCAGTATGTGGTTTTTGCGACCGCACTTGAAGAAACTTTCAAAGTTCTTGAAATATCCCGGATTGATTGACCTTCATGTCTTAAAGCAATGATTTGCTGTGAACCCTTTGAACTACACTGCTAAAAATACCCAAGAACTCACTCACTTACTGGAAATTATGTAAATGAGATGGATAGAGAGAGAGGTAGAGAGGGGACAGTGGGAGAGAGAGAGGGAGTTAGAGTGAGAAGGATGTAGGAAGCTAGAGAGATAGGAGCATATTTCTCATTTGCTGAGGGACTTGAACCCTTGGTCCTCTTCCCAGTTCTTCTAAATGAGGAAGTGGGGGGGTTGACAGGGAAGTGTAATTTGGTGGGGACTTTCCTATAGTTCATCAAGTGTCATGTAGATGTGAGCTCCCTCTCCGTGGCACGCTCGTCACAGCTGGCCCAGGTGAAAGGTCAAAATGCTAAGCGTGGATTGGCCGATGATACATAAAGTGACTCTCTGTAATGACTGAATTCATCTGCTGTGCTTGGCATCCAATACTATGTAAGGGGAACAGAGATGGAACAGAAACTACCCAGCTAGCTCATAACGTTCTGAGAATCATATGTTTCTTAGAGCGTGGTTGTCCTCTGGTTATTTTTGCATACAACCTTCCCACAACTTTCTGGGAATGGTGCAGGATAGTTGCTTGGCTTTGGAACATTATCAGCACATTTAAGATATATTTTCTTGGTATTTCATTACTTTAACAGTTTCCTAATAGTTCAAACATGGTTACATTTATTTTGGTTATGTTCTAGGAACATTCTCCAACTGGTTTGACATTGATAATGTTCTCAAATAGTTCAGAGAATGTTAAGAAACAGCGTTCTTCTGTGGGAATTTCAGTACTTCAGCAAACATTTCTTACAGGTTTCCTCATGGTTCTCTTTAAAGTCATGCTATCACATTGTTCCGAGAACGTTAAGAAAACTTTCTATGAAAAACAAACAAAAAACTATGATTCTAACAATGTTATTTAAAAACATATTCATTCCGTTCTCAGCATCAACAGAACTGTTAAGTGTGTTCAGGTGTGTTGGCCATTCCCACTAATTGGCTTGATCATAATGAGCGCTTGTTTCCTTTGAAATGGGGTCTGTTTGGATAGACTAAAATTAACAGCTTTGTATGCTTAAAAAAAACATGGTATGCTAGCTCCATCCTGGTGGTGCAGTGGACTAATTCCATGGATAGAAAACAGAAGATTATAGGTTAGAATAAAAAATACATGTGTTTGCATGAATAATGCCTAAGGAAATGCATTTCAATGTGTCCTATCTTTGCATCGAGTTCAAAAAAGTTAATCCAAAATAAGCTAGCAGTTTCCATCCACAGTTTTTTATCACGTCAGCTGTGATGGAAACAGGAAGCTTCGGAACAATTTTATAAATGCCGACAGATAACTTGTTTGTTATACATGGTGGGATGTTTTTGTGTCTAAAATTAATTATGTGAAAAATGGCAGTTGAAACGAGTTCATATGGCAGTGGAAACGACAATTAGCATATTTTCTTTATGTGGAATTTAGAATATGCGCATAAAAGTTGGATGTAAACCTAGCTAGTGTTATTAAAAGTCACATTCAGTGAAAGTTTTAAGGAAGTTATAAAAAATCTCCAAATAACCTATAATTTCCGTTCTCAGGGCGTTAATAAAGCCTCCCAGGAAAACTTTAAATGAACCAGAGTAAAATGTTGTCAGAACCTCCCTGAAACCTAAAAAGTCAAATGTTACATTTTACCAGTCAGGAAAGTTATGGCTTTGTTCCCACAACCAATGTGAAACCAAAAACAAACGTTCCCACAACTTCCAAGGAACCAAATGTGCTAGCTGGGTACTGTAGCAGGTTGTACAAAACTGGAACAGGACTTGTGAAGATTCCCCTCTCTCAAAATTCATTACATACAGTACGGATGTTAAGAGAGAGGATATAGAAAGTGACAGAACAGTAAAGGATTTTTTTTTAAGAGAGATGGAGGTGGAATCTTTTGGTTTGAGATCATTTGGTTATATAGTTGTCTGTTTAATTGTGACGAGGAAGCTCCTTTTTGTGAAAGTTTGTGGGTTTTGTTGTTTTGTTTATTGATCCAGCCTCGAAAGCTTCTCTTTCTAGCTATGTGATGTGTATTCCTCGGTGTAAGGCATGCTGACCAGACCCCCACCCCATTCAGCTAGTGGACCATTCCATCTCTAACACTCCCACAGCCCACAGTATTGTGTATTAGACACACAAACAAAGAAAACCTCAGTCATTCATGCTTGTAGGCGCACGTACACCTTGGCACAGACACGAGTACAAATATGTACACACACACCCACACACCTCTCTCCTGGTCTTGCTCTGTGAATGTTATCAAGGCTGTAGCTGAAGGTTAATTCCGTTGAATGTATATAAGATGACTGGAGGGAGTGGTAGTTCACTCAAACCTTTCATTCCCAATCATTCCATTTCACAGACATACCTTCTCAGCCCCAACTTCAGCACAAGGACTGTTTGGGGCGGTTTTTCATGGTTTGGGCTAAGCCTCTTAGTTCCAGTGAAGGGAAATCTTAACGCTAGAGCATACAATGACAGTCTAGACAATTATGTGCTTCCAACTTTGTAGCATCAGTTTGGGGAAGGCCCTTTCCTGTTTCAGCATGACAATGCCCCTGTGCACAAAGCGGTGGAATGGTTTGTCGATATCGGTGTGGAAGAACTTGACTGGCCTGCACAGGACCCTGACCTCAACCCCATCGAACACCTTTGGGATGAATTGGAATGCGGACTGCGAGCCAGGCCTAATCACCCAACATCAGTGCCCCGACATCACTAATGCTCTTGTGGCTGAATGGATGCAAATCCCTGCAGCAATGTTACAACATCTAGAGGTAAGCCTTCCCAGAAGAGTGGAGGCTGTTATAGCAGCAAAGGGGGGACCAACTCCATATTAATGGCCATGATTTTGGAATGAGATTTTCAAGCAGGTGTTCACATTTAGACCTGGAACTGTTGAGGTGTTAGGACCTAGTTGAACAATTATGCATCTATCCGTGAGTAACTCTGGTCTGTAATCACTCATTCACTCAGGACTTATTTATTCATTCAGGACTGTATATACATATTCATGTACAGTTGTTATATTATATCACGTGCAATATTGTAAGTAATTATTGGACTTAACTTACGTAGTCATTCACTCAGGAATGCATATTAGTATCCTGTATATCGAATGTGCAATTTGTGAATTTATCTGTAATTAAACGCTGTGCACTAAGGACTGTATTTTAAGGGAATTACTATTATTACCCTAAATTATATCATACACACATTTAGCTATTTAAGTATCTCTTCCTGTCATTTACCTGTACAGTTAACGTAACCATGGAAATATTCACTTACCTGTAAATTTAACCAGTCTGTATATTAAGTAAACTATTATTACCCTCACTTATATCATACGCACTTTTAGCTATTTCTCTGCCATCAACCTGCATATTATAGTTAACCATGCACCATCCACCAATGTATAGTGTACATATTCAGCCATCCACCCATACTATGCAATGGCTTTTTTTCACTCCAGACTTTTATTCTTTTTCATACTGCCGCTCTATGCATCATGTATCGTGTATCTGTCTTTTGTCTACCTACCTACCTACCTACCTACCTACCTACCTACCTACCTACCTACCTACCTACCTACCTACCTACCTACCTACCTACCTACCTACCTACCTACCTACCTACCTACCTACCTACCTACCTACCTACCTACCTACCTACCTACCTACCTACCTACCTACCTACCTACCTACTACCTACCTACCTAATCTATCCTTTTGGTCATATAGCCTATGTGTTGTATTGTTGTTTTTTTGTTGTTGTTGTTTTGTATTATTATGGATCCTCATTAGCTGCCTGGGTTCCAGCAAAATGAAGGCAGTATAAAATGTTTTAAACATTATAATACATTCAGAACAGATTTCACAACATATTAAGTGTGTTCCCTCAGGCCCCTACTCTACTACCACATATCCACAACACAAATCCATGTCAACGTGTGTTTGTAGTGCCTATGTTATCGTTGGTTTGTATGCATGTGTCTGTGCCCATGTTTGTTTTCGCTTCACAGTCCCAGCTGTTCCATAAGGTGTATTTTAATCTAATTTCACTTCTTGCATGAGTTACTTGATGTGGAATAGAATTCAATGTAGTCATGGCTCTATCTAGTACTGTGCGCCTCCAAATAGTTTGTTCTGGACTTGGGGACTGTGAAGAGACCTCTGGTGGCATGACTTGTGGGGTATGCATGGGTGTCCGAGCTATGTGCCAGTAGTTCAAACAGACAGTTGTGGGAGGTTATATAGGAAGCATCAACTGTGTGTGGTCGTAGTAATGATGTGCATTGTGGGATGTGCATTATGAGGTTGGAAGACTTCCTTCTAATACTGTAACATTTACAGTACATATAAACATATGTTCCTATAGCTGTACTATGCCACATATTTTTACATGCAAGGTGATGTCCTCGGGACTAAGATGAACATAACACAGGTTTTTTGCATCAAGGAGTGGTGCAAGGGAATCTGACAACAGTATCTGGATGCAACAATTAATTTAAATTTTCAGTCACAAGAAACCTGAAAAGGTGTGTGTGTGTGTGTGTGTGTGTGTGTGTGTGTGTGTGTGTGTGTGTGTGTGTGTGTGTGTGTGTGTGTGTGTGTGTGTGTGTGTGTGTGTGTGTGTGTGTGCGCGCGAGCGCTTGTGTGTGGGATGGGATGCAATAGCAATAGGTGTGTGAGAGTGTGTCTGTTTGTGTTTGTGGGGAGGTTGTTTTTTGTGCTAACTGGAGAGTAGAAATCTCATTAAGTCGTGTGTGTGTGTGTGTGTGTGTGTGTGTGTGTGTGTGTGTGTGTGTGTGTGTGTGTGTGTGTGTGTGTGTGTGTGTGTGTGTGTGTGTGTGTGTGTGTGTGTGTGTGTGTGTGTGTGTGTGTGTGTGTGTGTGTGTGTGTGTGACTGATTCTCATAATGTAAGCAGATAATAGGTTACACACACGTCACATACACCCTTATGCCCACACACACCCTTACACACAATAAACCTTACACACACACACACACAGTCAGCAGAAACAGGAGCTTGGTGACACAGCTGATGGACCTGTGTGTTATTCTTCAATTAAACTATGGATGAGTTCCGAGCCAAGGAACTCTCCTCAGCCCTGCTCAAATTACATGATGGCCAAATCTTCTCTCTCTCTCTCCCTCTCTCAACTACACTATATATACAAAAGTATGTGGACACCCCTTCAAATGAGTGGATTCGGATATTTCAGCCCCACCCGTTGCTGACAGGTGTATAAATCGAGTACACAGCTATGCAATCACCATAAACAACCATTGGCAGTATAATTACCTTACTAAACAGCTCAGTGACTTTCAACGTGGCACCGTCATAGGATGCCACCATTCCAACAAGTCAGTTCATCAAATTTCTGCCCTGCTAGAACTGCCCCAGTCAACTATAAGTGCTGTTATTGTGAAGTGGAAACGTCTAGGAGCAACAAAGCTTAGCAGCGAAGTGGTAGGCCACACAAGCTCACAGAACGGACTACCGAATGCTGAAGCTCGTAGGGTGTAAAAATCGTCTGTCCTCAATGGCAACACCGAGTTCCAAACTACTTCTGGAAGCAACGTCAGCACAATTACTGTTTGTCGGAAGCTTCATGAAATGGGTTTCCATGACCGAGCAGCCACACACAAGCCTAAGATCACCATGTGCAATGCCAAGCGTCGGCTGGAGTGGTGTAAAGCTCGCCACCATTGGACTCTGGAGCAGTGGAAACGCGATCTCTGGAGTGATTAATCACGCTTCACCATCTGGCAGTCCGAAGGACTAATCTATGTTAGCGGATGTCAGGAGAACGCTACCTGACCGAATGCACTGTAAAGTTTTCGGGAGGAGGAATAATGGTCTGTGGTTGTTTTTCATGGTTCGAGTTAGGCCCCTTAGTTACAGTGAATGGAAATCTTAACGCTACAGACGATTCTGTGCTTCCAACTTTGTGGCAACAGTTTAGGAAAGCCCTTTCCTGTTTCAGCATGACAATGCCCCTGTGCACAAAGCAAGGTCCTTACAGAAATGGTTTGTCGAGGTCGATGTTGAAGAACTTGACTGGCCTGCACAGAGCCCTGACCTTAACCCCATCGTACACCTTTGGGCTGAATTGGAACACCGACTGCGAGCCAGGCCTAATTGCCCAACATCAGTGCTCGACCTCAATAATGCTCTTGTGTCCCCGCAGCAATGTTCCAACATCTAGTGGAAAGACTTCCCAGAAGTGTGGAGGCTGTTAAAGTTGCAAAGGGGGACCGACTCCATATTAATGCCCATGATGTTGGAATGAGATGTTCGATCCACATACTTTTGGTCATGTAGTGTATGTGTTGTGGGTGGTTATATAGGAAGCATCAACTGAAGCATCTCTGCATCTCTCTCTCTCCTACTTCTTGTTAATCTCTTTCTAAACCCCTCTCTAGCTGTCCCCTGCCTCCGTAGCAGAAGGGTCTAACAGTCACCAGCTGGCTGAGGAGTTATGCCACTACATTCTTATCTCTACTATAGAGAGGGGCAGTGGACACAGTGGTGTAGCTTTACTACAGTGGCTTACTGTACTGTGGCGACACGTCATTCTTTTTTTGGGGGGCATTAATACGTGTCACATATCATTTTGCAAACAATATAAAATATATTTATATACAGCGGGTGAAATAAGTATTGAACACGTCACCATTTTTCTCAGTAAATATATTTCCAAAGGTGCTATTGACATTACATTTTCACCAGATGTTGGTAACAACCCAAGTAATCCATACATACAAAGAAACCAAAACAAATAAGTTCAGAAATTAAGTTATGTGTAATAATGTGAAATGACACAGGGAAAAAGTATTGAACACATGAAGAAAGGGAGGTGCAAAAAGGCATGGAAAGCCAAGACAACAGCTGAAAACTATCAGTAACTAAAAAGCAATCCAGCCTCCTGTCAGTGCAAATTAATATCAGCTGGTTCAGTCCCAACTGATGGCCTACAAAAAGGTCTCATTGCCAAGGTGTCACACAAGACACATCTCATGATGGGTAAAAGCAAAGAGCTGTCTCAAGACCTTCACAACCTAATTGTTGCAAAACATAATGATGGCATTGGTTATAGGCGCATTTCTAAGCTTCTGAATGTTCCAGTGAGCACTGTTGGGGCCATAATACGGAAGTGGAAAGACAATCATTTCACCATAAATTTGCCTCGACCAGTTAATAAAGCCGCATACAAACATGGTCTCTTTTTTGCTTTCTTGAGTAAGGCAGCTCCCAAATGCAGGTGTTTCAGCCTAGCTGTAATGTATATGCAGGGAGCCAGGAAGCAGGTGCAAAAGTTGAGTTTAATAATAATAAACATTAAGAAAATACAAAACAGGAGAAGGCTCAAGGTCATTGGCCACAGATAAAATGACGTCAACTCATGTTATATCCACCGTAGCTTTGATTGGACTGATCATGTCAACATCATACAAAATCTTAGCTAGCAAGCTAGGAGCCATCATCATGAATCAAGTCGACAATCTACTGGCAAATCCTTTTCAATCCTTGTCATATGAAGAGAAAATATGAAGAGAAATTATTAATAAAACGTATCGGTGCTCATCGGCCATTGGACATAAACATTACACCAAGTTGGAAATCGCAAATTCAACAATGAGTGGTTTGGAAGGAATCAGTGGCTTCAATTCAGTGGAGTGGAGTGTGTGGTCAAAGTCTGGGTTTAAGGGTCTCTTTTCCAAGCTTAAAAGGATGAACATTCAACATTGGCCATGCAGTCAATCCGGCATTACATCTGCTGCGTTCAAAACAACTGGAAACTCGGAACTGGGAAATCTCAGATATCAGTCAGTTCAAGACAACTGGGAAGTCTGAAAAAAAATTTGCTCTGACTAGGAAAATACGTTTTGAACGGTCATCCAACTCGGAATTCCAAGTCAGGATCTCAAGCCTCTTTCTAGAGCTCTGACCTGAAGATCACTGACATCATAATTTGACCTTGTTTTTTTTCAGAGTTCCCAGTTGTCTTGAAAGCACCATAAATCCAGAGAATGTCAGACTTTGATGACAAAGTTTGATGGCAGAATTTGCCCACGAAGGACCGTGCTCAAGTGAGCACAGCACAACAAGTTGAGTCCAAAAATGTATTGTATGCTGCTGTATAAGTGATGTAATATGCCAGTGAGATATGTATACTGTAGTTAAGAAAGTAATACTAAGCGTATGTTGTGTATTAAGCTGTTAGTATCCCATGTGTCTCAGCCTAATCATTTGGTCCGTTTTCCCATTTTAATTTCGCCTACTATTCTGACTTGGTGGTGCACATGTAGCCTATAACCTGTTTTAAAGAAATGTAATCATCGAATATTATAAGAGCTTTCATTGTCTGCTTCAATGCCCCCTTTATTTATCCTACAGTTCTGACTTGGTGTTCAGTGAGAACACTGTAAGAACGGCCCATGTTCTGAATTCTGTTGCTGTACATTTCAAAAGGGCTGAACAAATAGTTATATTGACTATGTCCATCGTCGCTCGCTCATTAATGTCTTAATCGAAATTACAGATGGCCTCTTATCCGTTGTCCTCTTATGCCATAGTTTGTACATCTCACTTGTCAGTAGAAACCACATTTGTTTAAGCAAGTCAGCCATATCAGCTATGTTTTTTTAAAAGGCAGTAAATGAAGCTGAATGAATGTTTCGCTGCCAGAAAAGGCTCGTCTGATAGCCAGGAGTAACAGTGGTAAGGTGTTGGGACTGCTGTTGGGACAGCTTTATGTAGGCCCTAACAGTTTGTGGGCACCATTTGTCACCATTATAGTGCAATTAATGTATTGTTTAGTGATACTTTCCAAATGCACTGTATAGTACACAGTGGCGATTTAAGCATGTCAATCTTGGTGGGGAAAACTCCCCAAAAATTGTTGGGATGCATGCCAGCAAAGCCACTACACAACAAAGTATTCAGACCCCTTGACTTTTTCCACATTTTGTTACGTTATTATTTTTAAATGGATTAAATAGTTTACATAAGTATTCAGACCCTTTACTCAGTACTTTGTTTAAGAACCCTTGAGCACCGGTACGTTTGATCTATATTCTCTCTTCATTATTTCTCTTCGTATGACAAGGATTAGCCAGTAGACTTGATTCATGATGATGACTGCTAGCTAAGATTGTGAAGTAAGATGTTGACATGATCCTTCCAATCAAAGCTACTGTACATATAAATAATAAATAAATAAAGTACCTATCTATCTATCTATCTTGACATCATTCCCGTGGCCAGTGACCTTTAGCCTTCTTGGAAGTGCACTTGTAATATAACTCTATGGCTGGAGCCAAAGGGCTGAAATGTTGGATGTCCACCTTTACTAAGAACTTAAAAAAGGCGATTGCCCAAGGTCCCCATGAGTGACAGAACACTGAGCCAATCACAGCGGAATGCTACTATTTTCTGCAGGCCCGCCCCACCACCACAGAAAGCACTGAGCTAGGCTGAAACACCTGCATTTTGGAGCTGCCTTAATCAAGAAAACAAAAAAGAGACCATATTTGTATGCAGCTTTATTAACTCAATTATTTATATATATATATATATATATATATATATACATTATTTTTTTTATTTTTTTACATTTTTTGCAAACTGATATTATGGGAATGACGGGTCCCCACTGAACGTAACAAAATGTGGAAGAAGTCAAGGGGTCTGAATACTTTCCGAATGCAATGTGCTGCACACGTGCGCTCAGTTCAGGCTTGTAGTACTCCACATCACACGCAGAGGGCAGAACTGCATTCCTGTAAAATTGAGGATACCGCAGCTTTCTATTCAACCATGAAATCATTGATTTTAAAGAAAGGGGATAGAAATGAATGCCTTTTCAGTAGCCTATTTAGCCTCAGAAAGTGACAGATGATCATAATGCGTTGATCCAGTTCCTTATCGTGATAGTTGGGATTGTAAAAGGGAGAGATGTAGCCTATGTGGGGAGAAACTACAACCACAGTGGGAAAGGATGTGTCCCATCTTCCTCTTCTCCTTCAGTAGCCGTGGTGTCGCGCACGTTCGCTGCTGAGAAATTTAGAAACGCCGGTCAGTCCATCTGTCCGTCTGTCAAGTGATCTGTTGGCACCTGCGAGCTAGCATAGAGGGAAAACTGAGAATCCTTTTAGCTCCCTCTCACACTGGTGAAGTGGGGAAGCCACGGGTCGCACGTTCCAACTTTCCATGACAACAACGCACAGTGACGCTGGCCGCCGCCAGTTGGCAGGACTGACCACCGCTCACATGCCCAGCGCGCACCGGAAAGAGCCAACCCGGCGGTGTCCCCGAACGCACGCACACACCCCTGGACACATGCTCTCTCCCACATCCTGATTCTGTAAATGGTTGCCACTGTCCTGGCAACACCGTGGTGGGGAATTCATAGGTTGCAAGGGCTTCCAGGTGGGTTTTTTTGTGTTTTTTTTATGCGCAAATAAGCATGATTATGCTTCAGCCACTTCTATATTTCAAAATGTAGGAAAATAAACGGAATCACATAATATAGGCTGTAAATGACATTGTAATCTCAGTGGAGGCTGCTGAGGGGAGGACGGCTCATAATAATGGCTGGAATGGAACAAATGGAATGGCATCAAACACATGGTTTGATGTATTTGATACCATTCCACCTATACTGCTCCAACCCAATTAAGGTGCCACCAACCTCCTGTGCATTGGATGTTTATTGGATAATGTATGACATGAGAGATTGTCAACACAATGCATTATTTTATTTCTGATGGTTATCCATCCTCACTGGGGATCGTTCTATGTGTAATTGACTTTTATAAAGAGCCAAGTAAGATACATTCTTTTATAAGTTTCAAATGGTATTATGCATGTACAGGATACGCATGGTATACACCGTCCTTGCAGGTTCCTTCTGGACAACGCAACAACGATAAGATAAGAAAATATAAGAATACGAACATCAAGCAAATGGCTCATTATAATAGAATAAACATTTTAACATTGTGCCTTGCGGTATTATACAGTACAATTCATAACAATTTATGATGCTGATTCTAATGATGATGGTGGTTGTGGTAATAACAATATAATTGCTTTTTAAAGTTAAAGAAATCATATTTGAGGGGAATGGAATCTTCACAGAAAAATACAATTTTGAAGTTGGACATTTTTCACTTTTACAGTAGCCTGAGGTTATCAGAAAGGTGGTAACCAGCATTACTACAAGTCTTTACTAATGCTGCAGAGATCTGCTCTAAAGCAGTATTACACATTGGATGTAGCAATTATATTATAGTGGCCATATCTAGAAGAAAAAAAGGAACAGAAGGCTGGGCCTAAAATAGTGTACAAGAGATCATATGAAAGGTTTTCAACTGATTCCTATGTTGAAGATGTAAAAAATATTCACTGGTCTGTTGTGTGTAATGAGGAGCAACCAGACGCAGCACTTGAAGCATTCAAGAAATTCCTTTTCAAGTTAGTGATAAGCATGCACCCATTAAGAAGCCGTAGTCAGAACTGCTAAATCCCTGTGGATTGATGAGGAATTGAAAAACTGTATGGTTGGGAATAAAGCAAAAGGAATGGCAATTAAGTCAGTCTGGCTGCACAGCTGATTGGCAAACATACAAACAAAAAGAAGCAATACTACAAAAAAAGATACATTATATAAAGGATGATGGTAAATAGCTTTGGAGTCCCTTAAATGAAATTCTAGGCAAAAGGGCGAACTCATCTCCATCCTTCATTGAATCAGATAGCTTATTCATCACAAAGCCCTCTGATATTGCCAATTAGTTACTTTTTCATTGGCAAGATTACCAAATTTAGGCATGAAATGCCATGCAACAACAAACTCGGTCTTCATAGAATTGTAATTTTGAATTCTGTACAGTGAATGTGGAAGAGGTCAAAACAAGTATTCATATATCTATAAGGATAAACCACCTGGTACTGACAACGTGGATGGAAAATTACTGAGGATGGTAGTGGACTATATTGCCACTCCTATTTGCCATATCTTCAATCTAAGTCTAGAGGAAAGTGTGTGCCCTCAGACCTGGATGGAAGCAAAAGTCATTCCTCTAATCAAGAATAGCAAAGCACCCATTACCGGTTCAAACTGCCGACTAATTGGCCAACTACCGGCCCCTTAGTAAACTTTTGGAAAACATTGTGTTTGACCAGATACAATGTTATTTCATTGTAACAACAGACTTCCAAAATGCTCATAAGGAAGGGCACTCAACATGTACTGCACTGACACAAATGACTGGTGATTGGCCGAAAGAAATTGATCATGAGAAGATTGTGGGAGCTGTATTGTTAACTTCAGTGCAGCTTTTGATATTATCTATCATAATCTATTGCTGAAAAAATGTATGTGTTATGGCTTTACATCCTCTGCCATCGTGGATTGAGAGCTACCTATTTAATAGAACACAGAGGGTTTCTATTTAATGGAAGCCTCTCCAACGTAAACCAGGTAGAGTGTGGTGTTCTTCAAGGCAGCTGTCTCAGCCCTCTACTGTTCTCTGTTTTTAGTAGGGTAAGGGAAAGGGGGGATACTAGTCAGTTGTACAACTGAATGTGTTCAACTGAAATGTGTCTTACGCATTTAACCCAATCCCTCTAATGACCTACCACTAGCGTTGAATAAATCCTGTGTGTCTATGTACACCGATGACTCAACACTATACACGTCGGACATAACAGCAAGTGAAATCACTGCAACAACATAGAGCTGCATTTAGATTTAGAATGGATGGTTAGTAATAAGCTAGTCCTAAATATATCATCAACTAAAAGCATTGTATTTGGGACAAATCATTTGTTAAACCCTAAACCTCATCTAAATCTAGCAATTAATAATATGGCAATTGAGCAAGTTGAGGAGACTACACTTGTTTGTGTAAACCTAGATTGTAAGCTGACATGATCAAAACATAGGGCTCCCAAGTGGCGCAGTGGTCTAAGACACTGCATCTCAGTGCTAGAGGTGTCACTACAGACAACCTGGTTCGAATACAGACTGTATCACAACTGCCTGTGATAGGGAGTACCATAAGGTCGTGCTAAAATGGGGAGAGGTCTGTTCGTGAAAAAGTGCTGCTCTGCTTTTTTGACATGACAATCGACTAAACAAGTCCTACAGGCCCTAGTTTTATCACACCTGGACTACTGCCCAGTTAAATAGTCAGTGCTACAAAGAGGGACATAGGCAAATTCCAGTTGACCAGGAACAGAGCAGCACATCTGGCCATGAAATGTACACAGAGGACTAATATCAACAACCTGCATATCATTCTCTCCTGGTTTAAAGTAGAGGAGAGATTGACTGCATCACTACTGGTCTTTTAGAGAGTTATTGACATGTTATAATCACAGAACTGTCTGTTCAATCATTTATCCCACAGCTCAGACACTCATACATACCTACACCACAAGACATGCCACCAGAGGTCTCTTCACAGTCACGGCCAGCTGCGACACAGCTTGGGATCAAACCTGGGTCCGTAGTGATACCTCAAGCACTGAGAAGCAGTGCCTTAGACCGCTGCGCCACTCGAGAGGCATCAATATTGAACTTGATGGGAAAGTGTGCGTGTGTCCACGCAAATCTCCTACCATGTGTACACACAACTTCTAGTGGTTGATCAACTGAATTGCAAGCAAATATTGTTATTTTGGGGGAAATGGAGATGTTTGATGCAAGGAGGAGGCGGGCGATTCACCAGGCTGAAATTCAAAATAGATAGATTCTAGATGTCAGTTAGTTAGCGTACTAGCACTATGCCAAGGTGGGAAAAGTTTTTTTTTTTTTACTCCCGTAGCCTTCTTCACAGAGAACATGTTGAAAGTTGACAAAACAAAAAGGAGAACAGACAAGGTACTAGACAATTAGAGCAATTAGGTCTGATTTTCTCTTTCGTTTTGACTCAAAGGCAAGAAAGCATCAGAGCCTGCCATGCTAACGAGTTCCCAATAGGTAACAATAGATAAGTCTGTGTATAGCACGAGGTGTAGCTAACGTAAACCAGCTTGAGTTAGCTACTGAACTATCAAGCAAACTTGGTAGCACAGAGTAGATCCTCAATATGATGTTGATAAATAGTGCATTGTGGGTAGGTTAGAAGTTATCCGGAAATAAGTTAATAAATATGTAATAACCAAAAACAAGACTACGGTTGTACTTATAGGTAACCAAATCGTGACTACAACTAAGTTGTTAAACAAAATATTGAACAACACTTGATTTTTTACATAGAAATGTGAGCTGTGGGCAGAATTTACTTTTAAATTGTTCAATAGACAATCAATCTTGCTGAATGTGCAGCCAGTTTTTGGCACTCGCTATAGGCAGCATTTGTTTTTTTATTGTTTGAAAAAGTCACTGCAATAGACAAAAACATTCTGGCCACACTTCTATAGAAATGTGATCAAATGTGCTATTCTGCTTTCTTTTACAAACGTACATGGCCCAGTTCCAACATTTCCAAATCAAACAGCCAATGGGGGCGTTTCTGTTACATGGGACTTCCAAGTGGCGCATTGGTCTAAGACACTACAGACAACCTGGTTAGAATCCAGACTGTTTCACAACTGGCCGTGATTGGGAGTCCCACATGGTGGCAGGTAGCCTAGTGTTCAGAGTGTTGGGACAGTAACTGAAAGGTTGCTGGATCGAATCCAGAGCTGAAAAGGTGAAAACCTGTGAAAGGCACTTGCTTAACCCTAATTTGCTCCTGGGTCACCATACTACTATGGTAGGCTGTCATTGTAAATAAGAATTTGTTCCTGGTTAAATAAAAAAATATATTTAAAAGGTGAATGGGGCATTTTCCAGGCTGGGTTGTGGCGCTTGTTCACGAGTGCACAAATATTATTTATTAATGAAAACGTGTATATTTTGGGTGGCCCACCTAATCCTAGAATCTCCAAACGCCAGAATTTAGTAAGAAATACGTTGATAAATGAGGATTGTCACTAGTTACCACAGCCACAGAGTGAAAATGGCCTTTATGGTAGAAATTCATGAAAACAAAGCTTTTTGGTCTTCATTTAAGGTTAGTGTTAGACATAAGGTTAGCAGTGTGGTTAGGTTAGGGTTAAGGTTAGGGTTATATTTAAAATAAGATTTTAAGAAGAACATTTTAGCAATAGGCGGGGTTTAGCCATAATATGCCTTTGTGGCTGTGGTAATTAGGGACGACCGTAAATCAGGCCCCTCGTTTCCACTAGCTAGTCAAATTCCACAGACACAAAGTCAGATTTCACAAACACAAGGTCAAAATTGGCTAAAAAAAATGGTATTTTTGGTTTTAATTTAAGGTCAGGGTTAGGAATAAGGTTAGCAGTGTGGTTAATGCTAGGGTTAAGGTTAGGATTAGAAATGGGCGGGGTTTAGCCTATGTCTTTGTGGGTATAGAAGCTAGTGACGACCATCCCTCCTTGCCGCACGACAATTCGACAGTGTTGCCGCACAAGACACCGAAACGGGAGGAGATGTTTTAGACCTCCGAAAATCTTCTACGGTGATGTGTTAACGATTTCAAGAGGATATAAGAGAGCTGGGATCACGCAAACCGGGAACGAGCAGGAAGCGAAAATAAACGGCAGTTTATGTCACGGTTGGAAGTTTTGACGGATTTCAAAACAGAGTATTCTGTGAATGTGATTGTAAACACTGTTCTGGGGTTGACACGAATGTAGGCTAATTACGTAGGAAGGAACGTTTATGTAGTCCAATAGCAATTTTCCTTTTTCCAATGAACACGCATTTGGAGACTGCTTGCACACCAAGTATGGAATTACCCCTGTAATGTGGATTGCAATTTCATTTGAAGAAAATAAACGTCTACTCCAGAACAATGTGAATTTATACGCGTCCTGGATTCTAATGTTTCTGGATATCTTGAAAATTATTGGCAACAGTTGAAAGAAAGTCGTTATGCTCAACGGATTTTTGCTCAGGTGTCTTGCCTGCTCCGACCATGGGACCAAAATGGATTTGACGCAACTACAGACCCCGGTCCCCCTTTTACAGAAGTTCTAACAGTTCTTACACTTTGTTATTACTGTTTTAAACTTTACAAATGCTTTGGAAGAAATCGCCAGACGACCTGCTTGGATTTTAAATCGACATTTGCATTTGGAATTTCAATCATGAACTTTGACAGTTTGATAACATTATTTCTCCTGACACTTCTGTATTTGTCAGCTGTCAAGGTAAGTTATATGTTATAACAGACCCAGGGTCTCTAAATGGACGTCAAGAAATTGATTATATTTGAAATGTGGTCAACTGTAGGTCGTCCTTGTCGCTCCCCTTGCTAGGTCATTACTCATGTTTTAACAACCTCAAAATGTTTCGTGGCTTCGGTGATATGTAAATCGCATTTACGCAAAACTGACACCACCGACTTCACGTAGGCAGGCCTATTTAGCCAACTGACTAACGTGGTGGCTGGTGCGTTTGACGTTCAGAGGTGCAATATGTAGGGCCTAATGGTTTTGAACGAATGTGAAAAAGTTTAGTCTCGTCTGGTGATTGCGGGCCTGCTCAGAACCACATTGGCAATATTATTACGCTTTAAAGGCGCAGCAGCGGCATTTTGAATTCAGAGATATGGCAACAGGTTTGCTGCCTGCGCACTCGATCCTGGCTTCATTTTAGTCCGCCTTATTAGAATAGCTTACCACATGTTACATTCTTAATTCTGACAAATGGGGCATTTGCTTAATATTTTAATATGGCTTTAAAATTACTTTAGACTTTACAATGTAGACGTGGACGTCTGTTGGGTTGCAAACCATTAATCAAGATGTTTAAGCCTCCTCATAACCTTTGAGCGAAAGTTTTGGGGGAAAACAGAAACACCAACCAATAGTTATAGTAGACACTGGCCTGAACAGGTTAAACTCCTGAATGATATGGAATTGGCATACAGTAGCTGGGGCGGTCCATATGTTTCCAATGGCTCATATAAGTTAGGCCTAGGTATCTATTAGGCCTTTATATTATGAACACAGTTTTACAACTAATAGCCCACAAAGGCCTATAGCTTTTAACATTTCAGGGGTCCCGTGTCCAAGCAGCCCACCTAACTTGAGTCTCTCCCGCGCCCCTACAACGGTCTACCCGTTAACTCGCTAGAGACCAGTCAAGCGTTGTTTTTGTTTGTTAAACCGGCTCTTATTATAAACGCTGTCCAGTCAAAAACAACTGGTCGTAATTAGTCATATCATCACATTGTCCATTGGCAAGTGTCCGCAGCTTGACACCCACCCCATTAATAACAGCATTTGAAGTGTTGCGGCCACTCATAAGCCCGAATCGACTGGCCCTCACACCACCCAAGGGGCGGGGATTGCCGCTGCCTGAAAAGAAACCGGGTCTATTTTACTTTTTACAGGGGTGAACTATTCACCGGTTGTTACATTATGGGCTTGTGTTACTTCGACTAAAAACTCCGTAGTCCTCACTGAAAGCCACTAGGTAATCCATCTCCAGGCCAGCTATTGCGCGAGTGTATTTATTTGCGTAAAGTGGAAAGATGCCAGTCACTATGGAGCAGCAATTACGGTGGAGAAATGTAGCAAACTGGGCTAGATGCGGGTCATTGTAGCAATAGTTACTAAATCTGGTCTCTGTTTAGTTGTGTAGTTTAAACTCATATAGTTAATTACATTGTGACATTTGCAAACATATGCCTAAAACGTATTCACAGTGAAAGATAATGTAGCCTTGGCTATGAAACAAAACAAACACATACACCGCGTGGTCTTTGACAGCGGCCAACGTCATATCGTATGTCCGCGCCACGTAGCCTCTGGTTGCAAATTAGTCAATGTGAACTGCACTGTATGAAATTCATGAATGTAAGCCTCCAATTTAATCTCCAATTGATGTGCCCCTTTCTCCTTTCTCCCGCGCAGAGTGCCCACATACCTAAGGAAGGAGGGAGGAGTGCGCATGACGGCGGTAGGTGTTCGGTAGGGCACCGTGGGAATAGAGCTTTCATTGGGCTCCCTCGCAGGCAAACTGCCAATGAAACGGGGTTTGTGTGGTTCACCTTGAGAGCACAGGGAGACTCACGACGCCTGGCGGAAGGAAGCCTAACTGCACCATATCCTCATGTTGGCTGAAGTAGGGTCCAACATTGAAACACTAGAAACATATTTCAAACAGAGTATTGTCCGTTTTATTTGAAATATTGTTTGAGGTTAATTGTTTACATTGTTTGAGATGGGGAAATTATTATTTTTAGAATGGAATTTAGTCTCTGTCCCTCTTGGCTTCTTTACACAAGCCTATGTTGCACAATATTAGGAAATGGGCTGCTCTCTCAATCAAAAGCTGAACTTTATATGTGATTGTTTCATACTATGCTTGATTTGGCTGGAATGGGACACTGCAGGGGGTGTGCTATTTCTCTCCAAGAGGAATCAGAGTTATCTTAATGTGGTGTCTCAATGTCTTTCCCAACATGTGCACTAGACAATGTGTTTAGTGCGTCAAAGCAGAAGGTACGTAGCTTTTTGTGGGGCTAAGAGAAAGAGGAAGTCAGTACAAAAGCATACCACAGTGAGAGAGGAAGGGAGGTGGACGGGTGAGATAATATAATATAATGTCATGTAGCAGATTGTTCTATCCATAACGACTTCCAGTAGTGCGTGCATACATTTTCGTATCGTTGACCCAGTGGGCGATGCCGGTTGTTGAAAGAAAGTATATGTAGTAGACGTATATTTAAGTAATAAGGCTTGAGGGGGTGTGGTATATGGCCAATATACCATGGCTAAGGGCTTTTGTTATGCACAACGCAACGTGGAGTGCCTGGATATAAGGTATAAGGTATGATATCATTGGGTGGCAGGTAGCCTAGCGGTTAGAGCATTGGGCCACTAACTGAAAGGTCGCTGGTTCGAATACCCGAGCAGACAAGGTGAAAAACCTTTCGATGTGTCCTTGAGCAAGGCATATAAGCCTAATTTGCTCCAGGGGCTGTAGGTTGTTATTGTAAATAAGAATTTGTTCTTAACTGACTTGCCTTGTTAAATGGAAACTGTAACTCTGCCACCCAGGAACATTTGACCTTTTAGGTTATCGCCTGCTGAAAGGTGACTTCATCTCCCAGTGTCTGGTGAAAGGCAGACTGAACTAGGTTTTCCTCTAGGATTTTGCCTGTGCTTAGCTCCATTTTAGTTGATTTTTTGTCCTGAAAAACTCCCCAGTTCTTAACGATTACAAGCATACCCATAACATGATGCAGCCACCACTATGCTTGAAAATATGGAGAGTGGTACTCAGTAATGTGTTGTTTTGAATTTGCCCAAAACATAATTCATTCTATTCAGGACAAAAAGTTAATTGCTTTGTCATATTTTTTGCAGTATTACTTTAGTGCCTTGTTGCAAACAGGATGCATGTTTTGGAATATTTTTTTATTCTGTACATGCTTCCTTCTTTTCTCTCTGTCAATTAGGTTAGTATTTAATGTCTGCTTTTTAAAGTCTGTGTTTGAAATTCACTGCTCCACTGAGGGACCTTACAGATAATTGTATGTGTGGGGTACAGAGATGAGATAGTCATAAAAAAAGAATAATGTGTTTAGGTTCTTGGTATATTAAATGTGTATGTATGTCTCTCCTCAGTGATCTCCTTCATGGAGGTGTACAACAAGAGCCTGTGTCGGCCCAGGGAGCTGCTGGTCGAGATCCTACAGGAGTACCCAGAGGAGGTAGAGCACATCTTCGTCCCGTCCTGTGTGGTGCTGACACGCTGCGCAGGCTGCTGCAACGACGAGATGCTACAGTGTACGCCAACCTCCACGCATAACGTCACCATGGAGGTGAGAGACTGAGCGTTTTTTCATTTGAACACATCTCCATCACACCTTTAACTCCTACAACCCTGCTTCTAAATGTACTGGAGGTGAGAGGTGTTTAACCCCTATCCTCTTACATTCTGACTGGCCACCTCCCCAAAATGGCCCTTTGTGACATAATGGAGGCGAAACTACACTTAACCCCATACTTCTTTCTCGCTCTGCTAATACCTCAGTCGCCCCACATCCCCTCACAACGCAGTAACGTCACTTCCCATGTGGGTCTGTAGATGTATGAGAGTGTAAACAGTAGATTTTCTAGTATATTTGGTTATATGTCAGAGAGCAAGTGAGGAAGGAGAGAGTCTGTGTGTGAGTACTGTATATTTGACCATTCTACATTTTGACTCGGTCTTCTCCTGTTTCCACAGATAAAAAGGATAAAGCCCCACAGGCAACAAAACGATATCTTTATGAGTTTTACAGAACACAATGCTTGTGAATGCAGGTAAGAAGTGTTTAAGTATTATTTTGTACACATACTGCACGTATACACTCAAACACACACACACACACACACACACGTTATCTATTCCAGTGTTCTCCTCAGTTCGGGGCATATGGAGGTCTTCTACAGGGAATTCAGGGGAATTTAGATGGATAAGAGTACGTTCTGACTTCCAGGTGCCCTCCACCATCACACAAGTCTGGTCTGGTCCATCCATATCACATAGTGCATGCAGAGTCACTTTAAACCCCTGGGTCAGGGCTCCCCAGACTGCAACATAGCTTCTAGGCCTTGACATACTGCAGGTCACAGAAAAGTCACACTGCATGAACCACGTATCAGCGTTTTCCTTTAAAGCCATAACTGTTAATTTATAAAAAATGTTATGAAGATTTCTTTCTTACTCGTAGAGGCTACGTTCAGGTTGTAGCACTTCCACCTGTTCATAACCTGCATGTTAGCTGCTCACAAACTGATCATAAACCATTAAAGGGATAATGCAAGATATTTGGTAATCAAGCCGTGTTCAGTCACATTAATTCATGGCTACCATTTATATGTCGATGCGTGCAGTTAGAAGGAAATTGAAGTGTAGTTTTACGAGCCATTGCTAACTAGATTTAGCACAATAACTGGAGGTCTACAGGAATTAGCACGATTTTGAAGCTATATTTATTTATATTTTATTATTTATAATTCTATAAAATATATACAACACATTTTCCACCAACAGGTTTCTGTGCCAATGCACCACACAACCAATAAGCAAAGCATAACTGTTTATGAATTATAAGTATGTCAATATCGACAAACCAAAAATACAGTGCATTTGGAAAGTATTCAGACACCTTGACTTTTTCCACATTTTGTTACGTTACATTCTTATTCTAAAATTGATAAAAATTGTTTTCTTCCCTCATCAATCTACACACAATACCCCATAATGACAAAGCAAGTTTTTGTAGTGTTCAGACCCTTTACTCAGTACTTTGTTAAAGCACCTTTGGCAGCGATTACAGCCTTGAGTCTTCTTGGGTATGACGCTACAAGCTTGGCACACCTGTGTTGATCCTCTCAAGCTCTGTCAGATTGGATGGGGAGCGTCGCTGCACAGCTATTTTCAGGTCTCTCCAGAGATGTAAGATCGGGTTCAAGTCCGGGCTCTGGCTGGGCCACTAAAGGACATTCATAGACTTGTCCCGAAGCCACTCCTGCGTTGTCTTGGCTGTGTGCTTATGGTTGTTATCCTGTTGGAAGGTGAACCGTCACCCCAATCTGAGGTCCTGAGCACTCTGGAGGAGGTTTTCATCAAAGATCTCTCTGTACTTTGCTCCGTTCATCTTTCCCCTCGATCCTGACTAGTCTCCCAGTCCCTGCCGCTGAAAAACATCCCCACAGCATGATGCTGCCACCACCATGCTTCACCGTAGGGATGGTGCTAGGTTTCCTCCAGACGTGACGCTTGGCATTTAGGCCAAAGAGTTCAATCTTTATTTCACCAGACCAAAGAATCTTGTTTCTCATGGTCTGAGAAACAGACCAAGTGGGCTGTCATGTGCCTTTTACTGAGGAGTGGCTTCTGTCAGGCCACTCTACCATAAAGGCCTGATTGGTGGAGTGCTGCGGAGATGGATGTCTTTCTGGAAGGTTCTCCCATCTCCACAAAGGAACTCTAGAGCACTGTCAGAATGACCATCGGGTTCTTGGTCACCTCCCTGACCAATTACATTTTGTATAAATTAAAAAAGTTCTCGCTTTGTCATTATGGGGTATTGTGTGAAGATTGATGAGGGGAAAAAAGCTAATTCAATCAATTTTAGAATAATGCTGTAACATAACAAAATGTGGAAAAAGTCAAGGGGTCTGAATACTTTCTAAATGCATTGTACATCCCTCCCTACCTTGTACCCAGTATCGAATGCTTGGCTTCGTTACTGAAGTAGCCTAATCAGATTAAAACTTTGTGACTGGTTGTGTTATATTGAAGCGTTAGGTTTTAGGTGCACAAGGAATAGCTGCTCAGATCGTAGAGGAGGCAGAGCGTGCGTTAAGCTTTCCTGAATAACTGGGCCTGCCAGGAGCACACTTATGTGGCCACATCTTAGGAATACCTGGGAGAATGATACCCGCAACAGACAGCACATCTCAGTTTCAGAAGTAAAAATCCAGCTAGACAGGCCTGCTACAGTGCCTTTCTAGACCTTTATAAACTGTCAAGTTGACCCACAACTGATCCAAATAGAATGAAACATTCAAATCACAGGGCTTTTGCGCCATTTTTCAAATTAAAATCTTCACTGCAGTTTACAGCCTAGAGTAGAATTTTGTACTCACTTGAAAACAATAATGCAATTATTATTTGCATTGTGGTGTTGTAGGCTAGTCTATGTAGGATAATTGTATTTTGTCTTAGGGGAGCTTTTTGAGCTGTGTGTCATGTCTTCACTGTTCTTTCATGCTCAGTGATGCACCTGGCCTCTCAGCTGCTTATCAGCGATTCCTCTAAGTTCTAATACACATTTTCAAATGGTCCCTTGGCAACTTCCTTCAAACTGCACGCAGAGACATAACAATGTTATCCATGAGTTCATCTGAACATTGCCAAAATCTCGCAATATTCCTTTTAATTAGGACTTTGTTAAACATTAGTAAACCATTGTATGTTTTCGCGACTCTAACTAGTTTATAAGTTGACTGTATAGTTTTACAGAGTTTTCGCCGAACCTATGAGTGCTATGAAATGAGACGTTTCCCAATTCTTGACCTCCTGTACACACTGGATTCACTGTGAGCCAGAAGATTTGTTGCTCCATAATCAGTTATAGCCAAATGTTCTATCAAGTTGAGAAACAAAATAGACATGACAATCTGCTATTGTTATCAGATATTGTGTGTGTGTGTGTGTGTTTCAATGAGATAGGTCAGGGAGAAAGACAGCCTTGTCAGAGGTAACGACAGTATTGTCATGACTACTTTGGGATCAGGGATGGAAAACACTAGAGTAGCAGAGTGGTAAAGGGCCATCCAAGCTAATACATGCCTATGTCTATCTGTCCACTGTTGATGATGTCAAACGGTGGGCTATGAGGTAACATCATGTTTGTTTCATGTCTTTCAGGCCAAAGAATGAAGTGAAAGAACAGAGAGAAAAGTGAGTACACACTTGCTGTGTTGTGACTGTCTGCCTGGGTAACACAAGGGAGGAGACTTGATTTGAAAAAGTTTTGTCCATCTCGGTCTGTCTCTTTTGCATTGTCTTCCTCATGCTATCTTTTCTCCATCTTCTCTCTCTCTATCACTCTTTCTACTGCGCTCACATGTTTTCAGCATTTCTCTCTCTCTCTCTCAACCCGTGTGTTGTTACGCACTGTATACAACAATGTATCAAATGATCACTAACATCAGCACGTTGGCACAGATCCAGGGATCTTCCTGTAGTTTAGGACTTCACAAAGAATCCCATCCATTCTAATTCCATGGCCCCTTGAGCTCTCAGGTGAGACCCATGGAAAACCCCCAGATTGCTTCAACTCAGGTGAATGGGTGACACCTGATGAGGTCAATGCCCTCTGCACCTGTCGTTTTAATTACACTTGTTTTATACACCTGCTGGTCTTTACATGTCTCTGATCCTCCCTTTACTCTCCCTATATGTCTTAAAGGATGTCTCAGGGTTCATTTCTCTACCTTTTTGTTTTACAGGCTCCTGTGATGTGTAGATAACGCTGTTTGTCTTTTAGAAACCCTTTGAACCTATTTTTTTTGGTTTGTTTGTTTTACTGTTTAAGGGTCTGGCTTTAGTGGTTTTGTTCTACTACAATTCGCTAAAGGATGCACTAAGGGTCGTTCAACTGCCTTCTCCCCCTCGATGGGATTGTCTAGTTTTCCTGTTTCCTAATCCTACGGGATTATGAGGGTCTTTGGTAGTATTAAGTTTTTATATGCCGGGTATCCTGCAGTATAGATGAGGGTTTGTTTCTGAGACCCTCTCTGACCGACTTTGTTTTAGCCATTTATGCGTCTGAAGGCTGATGGCTTTAGTGCTCGTTGTCACCATGATTTTACACTCAGGTGCTCCAGGGGTCGTTCAACTTCTGTTGTTGCTGCTACCGTGCTTTACTATTGGCTCAAATGTGGTCATGTTAATGATGCTACAAAAAGGCCTTTGAACATCAATGGGCTGGATCAGTCATCCTAAGGACGCTAACTCTAGTCTAGGTTCACCCAATCGTTGGGCGGAAATGTTCCTTTCTTGTCACATTTTGATATGTATGCCCTGCAGCTATGAAATCAGATGGAATTGCATACACTACCTGAAGGTCATTGTACTGTTATCTCAAACAAGTTGAATCAGCGAGCTCGGCTGGTCCTCATAGTCCAATATTTATTTTAACATGTTAAGAGTAGCCGAGGCTAAACTTAAATCTGAAACTTGTGAAACCCTTTCTTTCTGGTGTAAGAATGTCTCCAAGCCAGTGTTGTTTTGGTCATTTCTTTTCCCAGAACGGTGACAAAATGTCTCAACATCTAGATTTATTAAGATCATTTGATTCTATTTCAGTCCATTCTCAGTCCATATAGCCTCTGTGTGAATTAACAATTGACTGTCTGATCTCTAAACTCTGTTCAGTTTATTTGTCTCTGTCCCTCTTCCTCCTCCTCCTCCTCAGATGTCTCAGCGTTGTTGTGCTTCTTTCTCTTTTTCCAGAAAACTCCGGAAGGGCAAAGGCCAAAAGAGAAAGCGAAAGAAAAAACGTGACAAAAAGAATCGTGAAGCGTATGTCAGCTCTGCCTTCTCCTCTCCTCACCTGCACCTGACTGGCGTTTCTGATCATTAAGCTTATTTGGGAGGAGTTAATTTGCTCTCTCCCTATTCACTGCCCCACCACTCTGCCCATTACCACCACCACTCTGCCCATTACTACCACCACTCTGCCCAATACCACCACCACTCTGCCCATTACCACCACCACTCTGCCCAATACCACCACCACTCAACACCACCACCACTCTGCCCAATAATACCACCACCACTCAACACTACCACCACTCTGCCCAATAATACCACGACCACCACTCAACACCACCACCACTCTGCCCAATAATACCACCACCACTCAACACCACCACCACCACTCAACACCACCACCACCACTCAACACCACCACCACTCAACACTACCACCACTCTGCCCAATAATACCACCACCACCACTCAACACCACCACCACTCTGCCCAATACCACCACCACCACTCAACACCACCACCACCACTCAACACCACCACCACCACTCAACACCACCACCACTCTGCCCAATACCACCACCACCACCACTCAACACCACCACCACTCTGCCCAATACCACCACCACCACTCTGCCCAATACCACCACCACCACCACTCTGCCCAATACCACCACCACCACTCAACACCACCACCACTCTGACCAATACCACCACCACCACTCAACACCACCACCACTCTGACCAATACCACCACCACCACTCAACACCACCACCACTCTGCCCAATACCACCACTCAACACCACCACCACTCAACCCCACCACTCTGCCCAATACCACCATCACTCAACCCCACCACTCTGCCCAATACCACCACACACCTCAATTGGCATGAGGCTTTTCTGAAACTCCACCAGACTAGATAGAAGTCGTCCCTAAATAATAAATAACATCTGATGCTAGATCTATGGTTAGGGGTGACTTCTACCTCAAATCACAACACCTCACGCGATTCACCCATAACCCCGCCTCCTTACCTCACTACCACCCTCACCCAATCCACCCCCCTGGTGATAAGGCACCCTACCATAATGGGAAAGGTAACAGAACTGAACCTACCAGCATGGCTTTTTGCAGGCGATCTCACTAATCCAGTATCTGTTGTGGGAATCATCTAAGGCCTATGTCAGTGTTGAGTCTGTCTCGCTTTGCTGTGTCTCGCACTTGGCCCTTTTCCCTTTATTTTTTATTTTTTAGTGTTTCTTTTTATCCCTCCAAACAGGTTTTTTCTGTTCCATCCACCATCACTGGGCTTTGTTTGCGATATGAGGATACGAGAGATGGCTATCACATTGTTGTTTCTTTTAAGGTTCTGTAAACCAACCCCGTTCTCTTTGTGCGTTCTCTTTGTTGTCTGAATAACGCGAAGAACACAAAAACATGTTTCTGAAATGGTCTTAATGTCAAAGAATAGAGTTGTTCGTTTTGCTGTGCCTTTTGCTGCGCCTCAATGGAATCTCTGTCTGTCTGTCCCCCATGAAAATGGTTTTGTCCACTATTAACCCCTCTGTGTGGAAAGAGAATGGTACATTCTCTAGCGTAGTTCTGTCATTTAAACCACATCTATCTTGTGGTATCTACTGGTTCTCTATCTGATCTGTGTCTATAAGGGAAAACATTTACTTTTTAATATTTTAATTAAATAAAAACTGATCCTGTATCTTTAGGGATGAGTTGAATTTGACAATGTTTTTTGTTGTAAGCCTCACGTCCCAGCTAAATCTTGCTGGTGCATGTCTAACCGAAACAATGTACGTGGGCAAGCCAATCATCTTAAAAATCACTGGGGTTGGGGGTAATTTTGCTGCTTGTGAAGTGTTTTTGTTTTTGTACAACCCTCTGGTCACATGCTATAATTCGTCCTCTTTTACCCACCCACACATACAGCACATTGACACATACAGCACATTGACACATACAGCACATTGACACATACAGCACATTGACACATACAGCACATACAGCACATTGACACATACAGCACATTGACACATACAGCACATACAGCACATTGACACATACAGCACATTGACACATACAGCACATTGACACATACAGCACATACAGCACATACAGCACAATGACACATACAGCACATTGACACATACAGCACATTGACACACAGGTCAGTGGCACATACAACACGTTGGCACATACAGCACATATAGTACATTGACACACAGGTCAGTGACACATACAGCACATTGACACACAGGTCAGTGGTACATACAGCACATTGACACATACAACACGTTGGTACATACAGCCCGTTGGCATATACAACACGTTGGCACATGCAGCACGTTGGCACATACAGCACATTCCCACATACAGCACATATACAGTCATGTGAAAAAGTAAGTTCACCCCCTGGAAAGTTATTTTATTTTACATATTTGGACAGATAGATATGTAATCTTCACTTCAACACTATTGACAGATAAAGGTTACCAGTTTAACAAATCACTCACACAAAAAAAAACTAAAAATGTTATGCAATTAAAATAAACAAAAATGCCTTTTCCTTATGGGGGAAAAGTTAGTACACCCCTACCTTTACCATCACATAAAATGGCTAAAATTAGAATTAGGTACCAAAACAAATGTAAATTGATTAGAAAACATTAGAGAGAAACTTAGGAGGGTCCAGACTTCCATAAATATATGAAGATTGGTCTGGTTTGATCTTAACCATATGGCTGTGTGGTAACACATCATTCAAAGATCAAAAGACCTACCCTAGGCCCTCGGAAGAAAGATTATTGATGCCCATGAGTCTGGGAGGGGTTACAAATCCATTTCGAAGTATATCATTCCATTTCCAAGCAATTCGAAGTACATCATTCAACTGTCCGACGAAAATTCCAGACCACTGGCAAACTACCTCGACAGGTCGTCCCACCAAAGTCAGCCAAAGCTGACCGAAAGATGCTCATAGAAGTCTCTAAGAACCCCAGGGTAACATCAAGGGATCTACAGGCCTCTCTTGCCACAATCAATGTTGAATTGCACGGCTACACTGTCAGAAAGAGACTGCACAAACTTGGCCTACATGGGAGGTCAGGAAGGAAGTAGCCTCTGCTCTCAAAGAATATCAAGACACAACTGACTTTACCCAGGTGTTGTCTGGCAAAAGTCAGTTGTCTTGATATTCTTTTTTGAGAGCAGAGGCTACTGTGTTACCATACACCCATATGGTTAAGTCCAAACCAGACAAACGTTCATATCTTTATGGAAGGCTCTCTAATGTTTTCTAATCATTTGCATTTGTTTTGGTACCTAATTCTAATTTTAGCCATTTTATGTGATGGTAAAGGTAGCGGTGCACTAACTTTTTCCCCATAAGGAAAAGGCGTTTTTGTTTATATTAATTGCATAACATTTTCAGTTGTTGTTTTTTTTGTGTGTGATTTGTTAAACTGGTAACCTTTATCTGTCAATAGTGTTGAAGTGAAGATTACATATCCATCTGTCCAAATATGTAAAATAAAATAACTTTCCAGGGGGTGTACTTACTTTTTCACATGACTGTAGTACATTGACACTTAGGTCAGTGACATATACAGCACATTGACACACACAGTAGAGTGACATATACAGGTCAGTGGCACATACAGCACGTTGGCACACACAGTAGAGTGACATATACAGGTCAGTGACACATACATCACATACAGTACATTGACACATGCAGCGCATACAGTACATTGACACATACAGCACGTTGGCACACACAGGTCAGTGACACATACAGTACATTGACACATACATCACATACAGTACATTGACACATACATCACATACAGTACATTGACACATACATCACATACAGTACATTGACACATACATCACATACAGTACATTGACACATACATCACATACAGTACATTGACACATGCATCACATACAGTACATTGACACATACATCACATACAGTACATTGACACATGCATCACATACAGTACATTGACACAGGTCAGTGACACTGGGAGTGTGAAGTTGCAGCATGTGATTAGAGGGTTGACCTTGAGGAAAACGACCTTGGAAGTGTTTTTCTATGTTAACGCCATTACCATAAACATCCTCCCTCTCATTTTCTCTTCCTTCTCTTTCCTCTTCTTCATCCTTTCCCTTCTCATTTCCTCTCCTATCGTTCTGCCTATAGTCAGTGTGAGCCATGTTGTGATGGCTGTTCAGAGAGGAGAAAGCGGTTGTTCATCCAGGACCCTCTGACCTGCCAGTGTTCCTGCAGAAACTCTGACGCCGACTGCAGGGCACGTCACCTAGAGCTCAACGAGAGGACCTGCAGGTGTGTGGGGGACTTGTTATATCACTCTTGAACTCCTAACTCTGTATGGTAACCAAGATGGTGTTTGGTGCCGTTTCTTGACCACATGAAGGCATACCGTTAGCCAAGAATCTGACCAAGACATTGATCTAAGACCACGAGTGTGTTTCATACATTTCTGTTTAATGCCTCTTTCTTCTCTGTGATCCCCAGATGTGACAAGCCCAGGAGATGAGAGTCCAAGCTTCAGATGAAACAACGTGAAGGAATGTTCTCAAGATATTTCACAGCACTTTCAGCTCTGAGCTTATCTTCTCTGTGGAAAGCATTCCCCTGGACTGACTGAGAAACAGCAGAGAGAAAAGAGAGGGGTGGAGAGAGAAAGAAAGAGAATAAATGAACAGAAAAAATAATCCCAATGTATCTGTATATACTAAGAGAGAAAGTACAGGATTTGTATTGCTGCTAAAAGAACTAACTAAAACCCATCACTATAAAAAAGCAAACAGTCATGTGGTTTGCGTTTCTCTGGCGTTTGACTGGACTGCGGTTTTGTTGTTAATTCATTTATGCAAATACTTCACTGGATATATACGAGTGTACTGTGGTTGTGTCGAATCATAACGAACAAAACCTAGCTATGTGGTACATATATCCACAGAAAAGAAGAGGAAGAGAAGATAATGAAGAACATTCTTCCTCTGAAACATTCTTCCTGGCCCATAGACTCCCTTTGCAGGAACCCAATGGCAGGACAGCCAATGGGAGATGGGGATCCGTCCCTTTATGACATCACTTCCTTTACCTTAAAGGAAGTTCTAGAACTGATGCGTGGAACGTGTGGAAAGCTAGAACTGCGTCTTTTGCTGCGCTAGTTAGCAGCGGAACTGGATTTGGAGTGCCATAATACTTCTAAAGGGATACTGATGATTGATTTTGGTATATATGGAAACCACTAGAAACAACTTATACTGTAGCTTGATTCCATTGAGAAACTGTGCCTCACAAACTGTGCTAATCACTTAAGAGTGAGAAATCCTGAATTAGCTTTTTAAATTATTTTTCTTTCTTTTTTTTGGAGGGGAGGGGGATGGTACGATGTCTAGCGGTTGAACTCAATACAGAATGCAATTGTATCGATGGCAAGCTGTCTGTATATACTATACATACTTAATATCCCTTATGTCATAGTCCACTATAGATAATTTATAATGTTAGAGTATTTTCAGTATTCAGTCCTCTACCCGTATTTAATTTGATCTATTTATATATCAAGTGTTACGTTCCTTTGGGTTTCCCCCCCCCCCCCTCCCTGCTATGTGATGTCATCGTTGTCTCCACTCTGCCTAGCTACATGGAGACACTCTGCTCTTGGCTTTTATAAGAAAAAGAAAAAACCTTTATGTAAACATTCCTGAAATGGATCATTTGTATGGACGCCATCTATTCTGGATTTATCAACCCTTTTTATAGAGGGTGGAGGTGCTGCGTGTGATTTTTAACCTGCTCTAGTGTGTGTGTGTGTGTGTGTGTGTGTGTGTGTGTGTGTGTGTGTGCGCGTGCGTGCGTGTGTTAGAGGCAGAGGAGGTTTATGCTTGTCTTGAGCTCCATCACGCAAATAACAATAAACCATTGCTAAAACCAAGTCAACTGTTTGAATTACAGCTAGCAATCTGCAATATCAAGAATATATGATTTCATGATAATAGTACTTATTGTTTCTTTTTCCAATATTAACATGTTTTTTCTGTGACAGTGTAAAGTAGTAAAGCATATTTATTAACAAATTATATTGCTTTTTTTTATATATATAAAATTGATGAAAAGGTTGCTGTGTTTGAAGCGTGGGTTTTGAAGAGGTTGTTTGAGTTATTATGTGTGTCTTGTGTGTGAAACATGGCTGTCGTATGTTGGAGAAGCTATCTTTGATATCTGTTATGACTACGAAACTCGAAAAGGGATGCACTCACACAGGTCATAAGAGCATGTGCCGTTGAATACAAAACGATTCAAAAGAAGAAATTCCCGATTGCCTTTGACAAAGATCTGGAGACTTTGCAAGTAAGCAGTGTGGAGGAATTTCTTATTTTGAATGCCCATGGAACTCTTCAGCATCAGAAAGCCATGAGGGACACATGGGGAAATACTTCAGATGACCTCTTACCTTTTTACCTTCCATAGGCCACATCTTTAAGTTGTCTTCCTTCCGCTCTCACAAAATGACCTGACAGGTGTTGGTCACTGAGTGAGTTAGCAATGCTAGCTAGCATGTTCGCCACGGTGGACTAGTAGTTACTATAAAAATACTCCTTCTATTAAATCTCAGACTATTATCCCTGCTTTGCTATGTAGTAAAGTTTTGGCGACAACAGCCTCCAGTCCAGTGGTTCCCGACCAGGGGTACTAGGACCCGTGGGGGTACTTGGCCTATCCACAGGGGGTTCTTCAGAAGACTCATGAGACCATAGGCCAACTGTTAAAATGCACATGAGGGCGTACTTCAGGGGTACTCCGGGCAGAGCAAAATTCAGTTGGTGGTATAGTAACCGAAAAAGGTTGGGAACCACTACATCTAGTCTATCAACTACATCCGATACACTATCGTTATCTTCAATTACATCACACCCTCTGAACCAATAATGCTAATTAAGCCCATGGGAACCTAGGCTGATTATACTTATCTTCAACCTAGACGGTTACTGCACTGTCGGAGCTAGAAGGAAAAACATCAGCTAAACACGTTTATATGACCAATAAAATTTGATTTGATTTGATAACCAGGAAATATCTTGGGGTCTCATTTGTTGGCGTTTATACAAATTTTACTTAACATGAAAATGTGCTCACCTCCCCGCAAACCTTAGACCATGCATACGCACATCTGCTAGTGGTTTAATATTGTATTGCAAGCTGGCAAGTAAGTCTTGTGTGCGAATGGGGGACATGATGAAAAGCTTATTTATAAAAAACTAAAAACAGGAAAACATATTAACAAGATTGCAACCATTTGCTGCAAAAATTTGCTGTTTTTATTTTTAGAATCTATAATAATTAGAAATAATTAGAAATGGGAATATTTTTCCTATTATTTTATTTTCATAACCATTGCAGAATAAATAAAACACACTGCAAGTCCTGCCTCTCCCATCTACTCAATGTTTTTTAGGAGCATACTAACCCACGTGGGTGGTTGAAAGGTCCACACTCCAGTACAGTTAGTGGTGGTAATGCACCGTAAAGTTGGTTGCCAACCGCCATATAAAGTCCACTGAAGAAGAACTATGAACTAGGAGAGATTAATCAAATGAGAAATAACCTAAAACTAACTAGGTTTCCCCTTTTATCTGTGGATTAAAGTGTTTCATGTGTGTTTTAACTGCTTAATGATCAGACCCTTTTTTAAACTTTTCACCTAAAATGACATACCCAAATCTAACTGCCTGTAGCTCAGGACCTGAAGCAAAGATATGCATATTCTTGATACCATTTGAAAGGAAACCCTTTGAAGTTTGTGGAAATGTGAAATTAATGTAGGAGAATATAACACATTAGATCTGGTGAAAGATAATACAAAGAAAAAAACATATATATATTTTTTTGTCATCTTTGAAATGCAAGAGAAAGGCCATGATATTACTTAGGAGTCCAGACGCAATTTAGATTTTGGCCACTAGACGGCATCAGTGTATGTGCGAAGTTTTAGTCTGATCCAATGAACCATTGCATTACTGTTCAAAATGTTATATCAAGTCTGCCCAAATGTGCCTATTGGTTTATTGATACATTTGTAAGAACAAAACTTTGCACTCTCCTAAAACAATAGCATTATTTCACTGTAATAGCTACTGTAAATTGAACAGTGCAGTTAGATTAACAAGAATTCATGCTTTCTGCCCATATAAAATATGTCTATATCCTGGGAAATGTTCTTGTTACTTACAACGTTATGCTAATCACATTAGTGCACGTTAACTCAATCATCCCGAGGGCGGGACACGATCTTGTAGAGGTCAACCTGTCCCCAAGTTAATATAGTTGGTTCATAGTTGGTTTTGATATTTCATCCTGCATGTCATGACTGGGTCTGGTGGGGATAGGCAAAATCAACATGCACAGATGCATGTGCGGAGCCAGTTGGGTCAGCATGTAACGGAAAACACGCTATGCATGGCGTGGCCCAAGTTTCTAAATCTCAATATATGTGAGCAAACTTTTCAGAAATGGCGCGTGCAGAAATGTTGTCTGAAATTTACGCAACGGTTATAAATGAGGCCCCTGGGGAGCAGAGCAGAAAGTCCAATCCTAATCCCCCGGTAAATGTGGATTACAGGGAGATTGTTGGGTCTTTGGCCATGTTTGTTTTGAAACTAAGGTAGCCATTTCCCGCCGGATTACCAGTTAGCGCAGAGCGCTAATGCAGTTGTATGAAAACACTTCTTTACCCCAACTATTTATTCTACTCATGAAATATACCTTAAACCCATTTAATCCCATGGGCCCTCACACAGCTAAACACCCTTAAGAATGCCTTAAACGATTTAATCTGTGATTTACTCTGGTATCCAGGGGAGGTGAGCAACCTAGCCATCCATTTCTCTCCCTCGCTAGCTATGTAAACATAGCCTAACACAAGCTAGCTAGCGGACCCACTGGACTTTACTCTGTTAGTTTAGCAACTGCGAGTCTGTAACAGACTTGACTGTTTTTATAAAGGGACAGTTTAATGTGTGATCCAACACTGTTTTCATTCTGGTTCCTCTCTCTCGCTTAATGGAGGGAAAATATACGCAAAGTCCAGAATGACTAAGCATTTTGCTGTTGTTTGTGAGGTATTGTGTTTTAGTCAAGAACTCCAGCCATAGTTATTGTACTACTGTCTAGACAGGTCTGTTTGCTCGCATTTAGTAACTCTTCAGAAAGATAGCCTTTTCCCACAGATTAACTTTTCCAATGTTTATCGATTTATCATAATGGGGAGCTCTCCTTGTACCCTGTTTGTCTCTTTGTCGCTCCATTAATTTCTCTGTTGTAATCTAGAGCGATATTTTGCAGGAAACCTCACAGAGAGCAGAATGAGGGGGGTGGGGGGGGGTGTTTCTAAACTGACATATTGAATTGTTTTAAAATGGTCATACTATGGATCATTTAGCTATTTGATTTTGAATTTTAGGACCCCTTAAGGTAAACCCCCCCACAAAAAAACAATTTGATAAATATTGAATTTGGACTTTAGTACTATATCCCAGAGAAACGCATTGAATAACACATTCATAAATGGCTAAACTTACAGTCAAAAAATGACTTATAAAAAACAAGGTTTTGAAGTATAATATAATATAAGAAATATAAGAAATGTACAGTACCAGTCAAAAGTTTGGACACACCTAGTCATTCAAGGGTTTTTCTTAATATTTCTACAGTAGAATAGTGAAGACATCGAAACTATGAAATTGTCATAGGGCGCCAGGCTGCCCAGTACTACGCACTCCTGCCACCATCATTATGCACACCTGTTTCCCTCGTCACGCGCATCAGTGATTCATTGGACTCAATCACCTGTTTTATTACCTTAGTTCTGTTCCTTAGTTCTGTTCCCGGCTTCAGCATTATTGTCATCATGTCGTTTTGTTCGCTGTGTTCTAATGCTGTTCCTGTTCTGTTTCATGTTTGTTCCATTAAATGTTCACTCCCTGTACTTGCTTCTCATCTCCAGCATCGGTTCTTACAGAAATAACACATATGGAATCATACATTTTTTTTAAACATGTTCAAAATTCTTCAAAGCAGCCACCCTTTGCCTTGATGACAGCTTTGCACACTTTTGTCTCAACCAGCTTCACCTGGAATGCTTTTCCAACAGTCTTGAAGGAGTTCCCACATATGCTGAGCACTTGTTGGCTGCTTTTCCTTCACTCTGCGGACCAACTCATCCCAAAACATCTCAATTGGGTTGAGGTCGGGTGATTGTGGAGGCCAGGTCATCTGATGCAGCACTCCATCACTCTCCTTCTTGGTCAAATAGCCCTTACACAGCCTGGAGGTGTGTTGGGTCATTGTCCTGTTGAAAAAAAAATATATAGTCCCGGTGCGATCTGTCTGTCTTATTTTTGCTGTCTTTCTGTCTTTCTTTCTCCTTAATTTCTCTAAAATCTCCAATGTGGCCCACTTCCCCTTGATAACACTCCTTTAGAATGGTCTCGCAAGCGTTTCATTACGCAAATAATCAGAGAATATAGATTTAACTGACGGCAACTAATGGAACTCAATACTTCATGCTGAGATGTGCTGCTATGTTCAAGGTCCTAGGAGGTCATTGTACAGTAGGTTTTGGGCTTTTAGTATGAAACAAATGCAAATGAACCCTTAAGGCAGGAGGAGTGAACAACTCCAGTTGCAAAGGGCTGCAGTTCTTCTGGATTTAGTTTTCACTTGCATCTCATTCATCATTAGAGACACTGATTATTTTAGATGACGGAAATACTCCCGGACCATGCAGAGTATGGAGGATGTCGTGGGGATGTATAGATAGATAGATGAGGAGAAATTAGGAGAGGTTTATTCCTTAAATGAGCTCCTGCAGTGCTCATTTGGTCGACACCCTGTGCAGTAGTCCAGAAGACGTGCGTCTAGTCAGGTAAATCACCTCTCCTGATGATGTCATTGCAAAGTGACATTACTCTAACCACTCCCTTCATGTGACGCAGGTGTGTGTGTGTCTGTCTGTGTGTATGTGTGTGCAAACTAATATGTGCTCCCACTCACGTACACTATCTCCATTACACTTTTAAGTCATCTGACCTATATTTACCCACAATTCCCTGGCATTCCCTGACTCTAAAAGAGAACCTTACTGAGTCATGACAGAGAGGGAGATGGTGAGTGGGACAGAGAGGAGAGGAGGGTGCTGAAAGAGATGAAAGGGTGTTGAAGGATGAAATAAATAAGGGGTCCTGTTGGCCATTGCTGTAGAAGCTTAGATCCCCTCTCATGTTTGGTCTCTTGGCCAGTTTGTTGAGTTGGAGGTTTATGGCGACTTGGCTGCACCCACTCACCCACTCACATGGGCAGAGTTAGCCCAGCTTACTCTCATTACCACTGTGTGTGTGTATGTGTGTGTGTGTCAGACTTCACTTCTTATTTAGTCTAACTGCTCAGGAATGAGCTATTGCCATATGACTGAGTGGGTCACCACAACAAAGGAGCATTTTCATTTTAACATTGTAAAAAAACAAAGAAGCTCTACCTCGCTCTCATTCTCTCATACCAGCACTAAACACTTTGGGCCTGCTACTGGTAATGTATGCAGTAGACCTAGCTACAAGCAGAGAGGAGGAGAGAGAGGAAGAGAGAAGAAGAGAGGGAGAGGGGAGAAGGGAGATGGTAGGAGAGGGAAGATGAGGTGATTGACAGACAGACAGACAGACAGACAGGCAGGCAGGCAGGCAGGCAGGCAGACAGACAGACAGACAGACAGACAGACAGACAGACAGACAGACAGACAGACAGACAGACAGACAGACAGACAGACAGACAGACAGACAGATAGTGATTTCTAGTCTATGTCTATAGGCAGCAACCTCTAATGTGCTAGTGATGGCAGTTTAACAGTCTGATGGCCTTGAGATAGAAGGTCCCAGCTTTGATGCACCTGTACTGACCTAGCCTTCTGGATGATAGCGGGGTGAACAGGCAGTGGCTCGGGTGGTTGATGTCCTTGATGATCTTTTAGGCCTTCCTGTGACATCGGGTGCTGTAGCTGTCCTGGAGGACGGGTAGTTTGCCCCCAGTAATGCGTTGCGCAGATCGCACCACCCTCTGGAGAGCCTTGCGGTTGCGGGCAGTGCAGTTGCCATACCAGGCGGTGATACAGCCCGACAGGATACTCTCAATTATGCATCTGTAAAAGTTAGTAAGGGTTTTAGGTGCCAAGCCAAATTTCTTCAGCCTCCTGAGGCTCTGTTGCGCCTTCTTCACCACACTGTCTGTGTGGGTGGTCCATTAACAGTTTGTCAGTGATATGTACGCCAAGGAACATAAAGCTTTCCACCTTCTCCACTGCGGTCCCGTCGCTGTTTCCTGAAGTCCACGATCATCTCCTTTCTTTTATTGGTTATTTTCTTGGCACCACACTCCCAGAGCCCTCATCACCTCCCTGTAGGCTGTCTCGTCATTGTTAGTAATCAAGCCTACTACTGTTGTGTCGTCTGCAAACATGATGATTGAGTTGGAGGTGTGCTTGGCCACGCAGTCATGGGTGAACAGGGAGTACAGGAGTGGGCTGAGCACGCACCCTTGTGGGGCCTCAGTGTTGAGAATCAGCAAAGTGGTGTTGTTTCCTACCACCTGGGGGCGGCCCGTCGACAAGTCCAGGACCCAGTTGCACACGGCGGGGTTCAGACACAGGGCCTCGAGCTTAATGATGAGCTTGGAAGGTACTATGGTGTTGAAAGCTGAGCTATAGTCAATGAACAGCATTCTTACATAGATATTCCTCTTGTCCAGATAGGGTAGGGCAGTGTGCAGAGTGATGGCAATTGCATCGTCTGTGGATCTATTGGTGCCGTAAGCAAATTGAAGAGGGTCTAGGGTGGCAGGTAAGGTAGAGGTGATATGATCCTTGACTAGTCTCTCAAAGCACTTCATGATGACAGAGGTGAGTGCTACGAGGCGATAGTCATTTAGTTCAGTTACCTTTGCTTTCTTGGGTACAGGAACAATAGTGGCTATCTTGAAGCATGTGGGGACAGCCGACTGGTATAGGGAGAGGTTGAATATGCCCGTAAACACACCAGCCAGCTGGTCTGCACATGCTCCGAGGACACGTCTGGGCCGGCCTTGCGAGGGTCTGGGCCAGCCTTGCGAGGGTTAACATTTTATTCACGTCGGCCACGAAGAAGGAGAGCCCACAGTCCTTGGTAGCGGGCCACGTTGTTGGCACTGTGTTATCCTCAAAGCGGGCGAAGAAAGTGGTTAGCTTGTCCGGAAGCAAGACGTCGGTGTCGGCAACGTGGCTGGTTTTCCTTTTGTAGTCCATGATTGTCTGTAGACCCTGCCACATACGTCTCGTGTCCGAGCCGTTGAATTGCGACTCCACTTTGTCTCTATACTGACGTTTTGTCTGTTTGATTGCCTTGCGGAGTGAATAACTATAGTGTTTGTATTCTGCCATATTCCCAGTCACCTTGCCATGGTTAAATGCGGGGGTTTGCGGTTTCAGTTTCACGCAAATGCTGACATCTATACACGGTTTCTTGTTAGGGTAGGTTTTAATAGTCACAGTGGGTATGACATCTCCAATACACTTCCTGATAAACTCAGTCACCGTTTCAGTATATTAGTCTAAATTATTTTAGCAAGCTAGCCGGAACATATCCCAGTACACGTGATCAAAACAATCCTGAAGCGTGGATTCCGATTGGTCAGATCAGCGTTGAATAGTCCTTAGCACAAATACTTCCTGTTTGAGTTTCTTCCTATAGGAAGGGAGGAGCAAAATGGAGTCGTGGTCAGATTTGCCGAAAGGAGGGCGGGGGAGGGCCTTGTAAGCATCCCGGAAGTTTGAATAACAGTGGTTGACTGTTTAAGCAGCGCAAGTACTGTACAACAGTCGATATATTGATAGAACTTCGGCAGCCTAGTCCTCAAATTTGTTTTGTTAAAATCCCCAGATACAATTAATGCAGCCTCAGGATATGTGGTTTCCAGTTTGCATAAAGACCAGTGAATTTCTTTGAGGGCTGCCTTGATATCGTCTTGAGGGGGGATATAATACAGTCGGCATTTGATTGTGAGTTATTCTAGGTCGGGTGAACAAAAGGACTCTGATATTCAATAGTTCTTCCAAGCTGTATGTAATGACACAATACATTTCCTGAGCTAATAATGTAAAAAATAATACAGAAAAAAGTAAATACCGCAAAGTTTCCTAAGAGCTAGTCGCGAGGCCGCCATCTCCGTCGGCGCCACACCGTCCAATCAACCATAAACACTGATGTTGTGTCATGATCATTGATTGCATTGTGTTGTATCGTGTTATGTCGCAATGGCGGGACTGATGATGACATACAGAACTGACAGTACTTGGACAAAAGGTGAACCAGTGAGCAATCAAACCAGAGCAAAGTTGATGCCTCCCTCCCTTTCACGCCTCCATCAAAACATAAAAACAAGACTCTCTCTCTCTGTCTCGCTCTCCCTAACACTTCTTGAAATTGGTGCTATATTTATCTGTGACTCAGTCCTCTGATCTCAATTTACAGTACTCCATTCCAATTTTGAGATCATTTCAAAATGACCACAACAAACTTTGACCAGAACATTTGGTAGATCAGCACATTGGACAGCGTCATCCATGACTTTTCCCTCAGAGAGCTTGACATACATCTGATATAGTTGTATGTAGGTGAAGTGTTGTCCTGTTAGTGCCATCCTCACATGGCACTGAAAGGACAACACTTCACCCACATACATCTATACCAAAGGGTATTGTGGTCATAGCTGTGTTAACGTCTATCTGAAATGACCTGCAATGTTAGCTACATTGGTCTAATGGGATGGGCTAGCAACTATGCTAATCAGCCATGGGCAATTTATTGTTGTATTAGCTCTCTGTGTTGGTCTAGACTGAGGCTACCCTAATTGACTGTGGGTACGTGGTAGTTGTGGTATTGTATTGGGTCAAGGCAGTGGGGTAGTCAGTGGCTAGGCTAATTATCCATGACTAATTGCTGGTAGTAGAGCCGACACAGAGACACAGTGTCCAGGAGCAGCAGACATTTCTGAGGGATTAGGTGACCGGGGGTCCAGGGGGCCGCTGTAGGTTGAGATTAAGACATTCCCAACATGTTCTCTTTAAAACAAGCCTATTCCTGACCACTTAAATCATTTACATGTGATAACCCCTGCTTCACTGAGCATAGCCAGAGGTGGGGGGGTCAAGTTATGTGTGTGTGTGTGTGTGTGTGTGTGTGTGTGTGTGTGTGTGTGTGTGTGTGTGTGTGTGTGTGTGTGTGTGTGTGTGTGTGTGTGTGCGCGCAAGCACACATGTTGTTAATGATTGCCGTTTATACAAGGACCTGTACATAGCTAGACATGACCGCCTTGTCAACCTGATAGCTACTGAGGTGAGACAGGCAGTCCCACCATCAGTGCCCATTCACAAGCATTCTCTTGTCAGAGGAGGCTGGTTTGATGTTGATGTTGACATGTTTTCTTGTATACCAAATATTCCAATATTGTTGCTGTGGGGTTAGGCCGAAGGAACCAGGTTTGCATTTATTGAGATTACTTGTGTACTGGAGGCAGCTCTGAAGAGCGGTCACTAGCTGGCACAGCCACAAATTCATAAAATCTGAACCTTAACCAAACTGCTAACCCTAATGCCTTACCCTAACCGTAAATTAAGACCAAGCTTTTTTTTTCATGAATTTTTATGATATAGCCAATTTTGACTTTGCAGTTGCATTTAGGAAGTGGGTTGCTCTTTTGACCACTACATGGAGAAGACCTTTGCTGCCAAGTTGCTTGAAATCCCAGCCCCTCGTGTCATGCCTGAACAGCCTTGGTTATCAGTGCAAACTTGTGGTGCTGATATTTGGGACAAAGGCAAAGCAGCTAGCAAGGTACTGCTCTGTGTCAACTGTCAAAGGCAGCCTAGCTGTATAAAGAAGGTGCTTTCTGTATCCAGATATCCGTATCCTTTGAATGGTTTAAATACTTCTCCACTGTAATGTAGTTTGTAGATTAAAATAAAGTATTTATGCTTGTGTGTGTGTGTGTGTGTGAATGCGTGTCAGAGTAGAAGCGTGGTATTGATGCTGATGGAGAAACGTGGGGAAACAGAATGATCTGGTTACTATCCTCTATGCGTGCAAAGTAAGTATTTGTGAGATAAAGACATTGAAGGGAGTTTGTGTTCCTACAGTATGAGGCTCAGTATTTCCCTCAGCCCTTCCGTGTTCTCACATAGCTACAGAGGGTATGTTGTCTAAGTGTACAGTAATAATTCCCCTAAGCCTAAGAAACAGAAATAATACACCTGCATCATAGACGTTTCTGGACATAAACAAACCACAGAAGAACCTGAAACAAAACATAAAAACAGATGACATAAGAAACTTCCACAGCACCCATAGTGCGTCATTAGATTCTATGATTCTATGGTTTCCTTCTAATTCGACTAGTATTAACTGTGACCTTGTCGCATTACTTTGATCATATATTGCCTATACATTAGGATTATATACTGTAACACCGAGGGGATAACCCATAATCTGCTTACTGTGCCATATTTAGGGGTTTAATGTTCATGGATGGATAGCTATAGCCAAATCCATTTAGGAAATCTGGCCCCCCATCAGTCAGACATGGGCTGTGTGGTTGAGTTGCGTCAGAGAGCCCGCTGCCTCAGGATGCTCGCCGCGCCAGGGGGTTCGCTGCATCACAAAGCTCATGCTCATTGGTGGAATAAGTGCTCAATTGTCATACTTGAGTAAAAGTTAAAGAAAATGCTGTACATCAAGTTACTGTAGGTCTAAGCCCTTGGTTTGAGATATCTACTAAGCTAACATTTGGAATAAGTTTTAAGATGGTCATAACGTGGATTATTTAGCTATTTTGATTTTTTGAATGCATTGAATTACACGTTAATAAACGGCAAAACAGACAGTCTAAAAATAAATCAGAAGGAATAAGGTTTTGAAGTGTCTGTCCTGTATCAAGGAGAAAACTCAGAAAATAATCATAATAAATTAAACCCGTATTTTGTCACTTTTGGTTATGCCACTTTTTACACCCTATTGACATTGTGCCCTTTTTACAGCCCATACTGGGTCACCTTCTGAGGACTCCCCTGGAGCTTGTGTGTGTCATAGACAGTGGCGGTGCGTGGGTAAAACCAGGAAGCCAAGGAAGCCAAGCTAGATACAAATGCCATATTACAACATACTGTATGTGTTGTGATAATTGTGTTCTTTGCTCTATAATAGTTAGTGTCAAGGCATAGTTCATATGTCTTGACACCGTGATATATAGACCTAAAAGCCAGACAATAAGAAAACCCAGTGGCAGAATAAATTCAACCACACCTTTGTTTCATCACAAAACCGGGGAGCAACATCTGTCCAGTGAAGTCCACAAAGCATATTGCATGTAACAAACAGACCTACAGCATGGTCAAGCAAGTTAATGTTTCCAACATTTTTGTACTAAACAACTATTGATTTAGAACCACAGAGAATTACTGCATGTCGCAAAGAAAACAGGAGCTGCCTCCACTATTCGTGCGTGTGTGCGTGCAAGCAATAGTTTGCAACTGCAGCTCGCAATTCAGGGCGTTCCTGCACATGGGCATTCCTTAATCTACAGGAACGCCCCCTTCGAGCATCCCACTGATTCCTGCAAGAACACCACCCCCATTTCATTATACTAGCTACCATGGTACAAAAATCAACCATGGTGGTACAATGAAAAACTACCATGGTGTTGTACTAGCAGTATTTAGTGAAACATGAAAGCATGGTGGTTGTTTAAAATGTATTGTGATGGTCTGTGCCCCACCGTTTTTCAAGTAAAGTGACCAAAACATAGTAATTTCTGGTACTCACATAATGCAACATTGACCACTAACTCTGCAATGGCAAGGCTTAGGCCTAGCACCCCCTTAAACCCCTTTAGCTTATAGTGAATAACTACAACATACATGGTCTAGTAGTGTAGTGTACCCTCTTAAACCATGGGACCTGGATAGGGTCAATTTGTGCCACAGTTTACTACCGATCGATCAGCATTCTAACTCCCACTTGTGATAATGTGGTGCAATGACAGAATGACGCAATTTACCACAATCTGCCATCATCTACCACAAACGGTCGCGGCATAAGCTCTAAACTTTTAATTGAGGAACCAATGTATGTTGAGAGGAATGAAGGGAGCCTGAAACCTGGAAGACTTAAAATAGTTTGTTTATCTGGTGCTTCTCCCTTCAATACAGTTTTCAGTTGTATTTCTCTCATTCAACTGACTTGGCTACTCATATACAATTCTAAATAGCCAACATACTACAAAACAATGTGTATAAAGGGATTCATTATCATCTTATCTCATAGATCATCATGTAATTCTCAACATATCCCTAAAAACAGCAAGACACAATGTTTCACTTGATCCTCTACAGGATCGTGTCCCATCCTCGGGACCGTTGAGCTAATGTACGCTAATGTGATTAGCATGACGTAGCATGAAGTAACAAGAATATTATTAACATTTTGTTAATCTAACTGCACTGTCCAATTTACAGTAGCTATTACAGTGAAAGAATACCATGCTATTGTTTGAGGAGAGTGCACAGTTTTGTACTTGAAAATGTATCAATAAACCAATAGGCAGATTTGGGCAGACTTGATACAACATTTTGAACAGTAATGCAATGTTTCATTGGATATGTCTAAAACTTTGCACATACACTGCTGCCATCTAGTGGACAAAATCTAAATTGCGCCTGGACTCCTAAGTAATATTATGTCCTTTCTCTTGCATTTCAAAGATGATGTGACAAACCCCCCCCTAAACCCCCCCCCCAAAAAAACGGCATGTTTTTTTCTTTGTATTATCTTTTACCAAATCTAATGTGTTATATTCTCCTACATTAATTTCACATGTCCAGAAATTTCAAAGTAATTCCTTTCAAATGGTATCAAGAATATGCATAAGCTTGCTTTAGGTCCTGAGCTACAGGCAGTTAGATTTGGGTAAGTCATTTTTAGGCGAAAATTGAAAAAAAGGGTTTGATCCTTAATAGGTTATCTTCACTCTGTAACAACGTTTGTTAGTCCTGTCGCCATGACTACGACAGGCTAGCTTCACTGGAGCTAACTTTAGCCGATGATAGCTCTATGCTAATAGACTTTAATAAATTAATTTAACTATCAAAACATAATAAAAAAACAACAACAATTATATCATTATACTCCGCTTAACTTGATGTTTTATATCCTATGCTTTATAACTCACTCACCGTGATGATAACGTTTAAAATACTTTGTTTATCTGGTGCTTCTCTCTTCAGTTTTCAGTTGGCTTTCACAATCAACTGACTCACTGACTAGGCAGGCTAACAACCTCTAGAGCGAGCTGCTCCCTCTGTGGGCCGAAACAAGCAGAACACCCCTTGACTATAAATACTGTAAATTATTACAAAATGCCAAAGATTAGGCTACCATATATCTCACATTCTCCCAAATTTCAGGTTGGCTACTATTAATACAAAAAGTATTACCCCTTTTTCACAGCAACTATTTCCCTTTTTCTTTGATGTTACAGACAAACTAGGATCAAAACGTAGCCTGCCTATGACTTTATCAGAAACTTGCCCATACTGGTGTATAAATTCAGCAATATAATACCAATTAACCTCTTTTGACCTTGGGGGGTTTATTTATTTAATGCATTATACTGCCATTGTACTATGGTAATGCATAATTAATAAAGATGGTACCATATGATCATTTACCATGGTGCATTACCATGGTAGAATGTATATTGCAGTTTACAATGATGGTATTTCCATTATCCACATCTATACGATGATATAAATTAGGCAATACCATGGTAATATTTAGGTACAATGGCAGTACCATGGTAGTACCATCAAACTTCAAGGCTAAAACCATGGTACATGTCCATGATTCAGTCTATACCATGTTATACGTATGCGTAGTATCATGGTACATTTTATAAGGGTCCTAACTTAAAAACAAAAACATTTACCAATTGAAGTATAAAGAGGGGTTCCTGCAGATGCAGGAATGCCCACATGTAGGAACGCTCCGAATTGCGGGTCTCAATTGCACCCTTTTCTGTGCAAATAGAAAAAACATGTTGACTCACCCTACTTGTAGAGAAACTCTAAATCAAATCAAATCAAATGTATTTATAAATCCCTTTTTACATCAGCAGATGTTCTTATACGGAAACCCAGCCTAAAACCCCAAACAGCAAGCAATGAAGATGTAGAAGCACGATGGCTAGGAAAAACTCCCTAGAAAGGCAGGAACCTAGGACGAAACCTATAGAGGAACCAGGATCTGAGAAATGCCATCCTCCTCTCTTTCATGTTGCCGAATCGGTCTACGACTCTGTCATACGCCTTTAGTTTCTGTTGTCTTACTAGGGCTACCTGGCTAAAATGATTGTTTGCTAGCCTAATTTCCTTTCATGGGCAACAATGCGCCAGGCCAGCTAATTAACATTAGCCCTACTACATCTAGCTACATTTAGAATTTCCATCCTCTCAGGCCAGGGGCGCAATGTATTAATTTATGGTTGGATCAGAATCGCCGTTACAATCACTGCCCAGTACGGAGAATGAAGTAAAATAACATGTCCAAATCCCTATCTCCCTCCATGGCTAATTTAGGAGAGGGATGCTTTTAGCTAGCTAACCACCGGAGGACAGCGACACAACGAGATGCAACAAATCAATTTTTTCAGTAAATTCCATTTTGCTTTTGATGTGATGTGATTGGTGTGAAGCCAAATCCAAACTGGGTATTCATAGTTGAGCTTACTCAATTTAGCTGGCTTCCCTTGCATTCAATGCTACGGAGGGCAACAATGTCATACTCTTTTTGACCTTACACCATAAGATAGATGGGTTACACATACTGAGACAGAATTGAAGGATGAAACACATGTTTTTTTGTTGGTACATTTTTTGGGGGGATGCCTGGCATCCATGAATACATGCCACAGGTCATAGAGCAAACGGTTCGGTCTTGACAGTCGTTTTGTGAAGACATCTTCAAAATTAGGTCGTAAGACGTGGGTGTCAGCTTGTGGATGTCTTAGAGCAAAACAAATGCCACTGTCTTGTTTTCTTTTGATGATGGGGTTATATGAGTTGCTGAAACGTTTTGGGTTTTACAGACCATTTTAATTAGATTTTCTTGTCCGGATCCTCTCATGTGTAGAAAAACACAGCTTTCACAAGCCCCATGTTATGGAATAGGCACAAGCGTTATGTCGACAGAAAGAGGGGATTGAGAGCTAGTCAATATTCAGAATGATACGCACAGGCGTGTCAATCGACTCTGAGCAAACGATACAGCACCAATTTTTTTTATTTATTTTTATTTCTTTTTTATGGATAGCAGGGGCACACTCCAACACTCAGACATAATTTACAAACGCAGTATTTGTGTTTAGTGAGTCCGCCAGATCAGAGGCAGTAGGGATGACAACGTGTTTTATTGATAGGTGCGTGAATTGGACCATATTGCTGTCCTGCCTTAGCAATCAAAATGTAACAAGCACTTTCAGGTGTCAGGGACAAATGTATGGAGTAAAAAGTACATATTTTCTTTAGGAATTGAGTGAAATAAAAGTAAAAGTAGTCAAAAACATAAATAGTAAAATAAATTACTACTTAAGTAGTACTTCAAAATATTTTTACTTAGTTACTTTACACCATGCTCAGGCATTGAGAATGGAAAGCTGATCACCAATACTCTTACCATCTTAATATCCTTTTTTTAAGGATATAATGAAAGGAGATAATTGTAAGGTTTTTGATCAACCCGTTTCGGGACAACAGGGAAACCTGCCACCGTCACTGTTTGTATACGTGCTCCGGTTTGTTTGGCCGGCTTGAGCCCAAGGTCGTAGATAATACACACACGCACGCACACACGCACACACACACACACACACACACGCACACACACACGCACACACACACACACACACACACACACACACGCACGCACGCACACACACACACACACACACACACGCACGCACGCACACATGCACACACATACACACACACACACACACACACACACACACCCACACACACACACACACACACACACACACACGCATACACACATTCTAGACTAGACTATGCATAGTCACTTTAACTATACCTGCATGTACATATTACCTCAATTAGCCCGACTAACCGGTGCCCCCACACATTGACTCTGTACCGGTACCACCTGTATATAACCTCGCTACTGTTATTTTTACTGTTATTTTACTGTTTTTTTATTTCTTTACTTATCTATTGTTTACCTAATACTTATTGTTTACATAAATACTGCACTGCTGGTTAGGGCCTGTAAGTAAGCATGTCACTGTGAGGTCTACCTGTTGTATTCGGTGCACGTGACAAATAAACTTTGATTTGATTTGATTTAAACTAAATATTTATCATATTCAGACGAGTGTGTGCATCAGAGAGAGGAGATAAAAAATGTACTCACACACACAAACTCTAGTAACTTCTGTGGGAGTCTGTGGCGTTTGTCTAGTACATGCGATAGAACACTGAATGTTGAGCTGTCAATACCAAATGTGCGAAATCTGCAATATCTGAGACACTGATGGTTCTTAGAGACACACATTGGCGCTTTACTATAGTCCTACAGTATCAAATTATGGCCCCTGGTATGTAACCAGATCAAAGCAATAACACAGCCTACTATCCTTGTACCACAAGCACAGCATAGACTATATTATTTCAGACAAAACAAGCCCAGTTTCTTTTTACCCTTGACACAGTCAAAGGATGTTAACTTTCCCTAAACAATAAGTAATGGGCTCTGAATGAATCAACGTATCAGCAAACATGTTGGGTTTTCTGGGGTCTTTCACTTCCCTTCCTGTGTACACTGAGGGGGGCCAAGAGAGATGCATTTATCCAGTCAGGGCCCGGTTTCCCAATAGCAATGGAATTTAGACTTACGAGTGTTTTAACGATGCATCATAAAAATAACGGCCAGTTTCCCAAAACACCACGCAGTGCACGTATTACATAGTGAAACGACTGTTTCGTAACAGGAGCTGTCCCGTGCTGAAAATTATTCCGAACATAGTCTAAATAACTCGCATTAGCTCTTAAATGATTTTTGGCAATTCAAAGTAATATTTTTTACACAATACAGTTTTCCCATCAAGAGAAGAAATGTTCTGTAGCCTATTATGTATTTGTGTGTTATATACTGTCTTTTGGCCATGTGTTATGTATTCTAAGAATTTTCTCGTGCCATTTGTTATGTAACGTTTGATTGTGTAATTCTGATTTTCAGTTTGTGTAAAACTGTGAGCAAGAATGAATAAAGTCAAAGTCGCTCGTTCATTATAGGAAATATCAACGTGACTTAAAAATACCTAATATTTTCACATTTAGGTTATTGGTTAGGCTACAGTGAAATGCTTCAGCTATTAGATAATAGTATAGGCCTAATAGATATGAATGAAGCGGCTCAGATGTAGCTAATGGCTTAATACTAGGTAAGTCTATCGATTGCACATACAGTACATGAAAGTGATGTCAATATTTAGCCTAATAATCTAGCTAATATACACTGAGTATTATTTTGCCTTCAGAACAGTCTCAATTTGTCGGGGAAGGGACTCTACAAGGTGTCGAAAGCGTTCCACAGGGATGCTGGCCCATGTTGACTCCATCCAGTTGGCTGGATATCCTTTGGGTGGTGGACCGTTCTTGATTCACACAGGAAACTGTTGAGCATGAAAAACCCATTAGCGTTGCAGTTCTTGACAGAAACGTGTGCGCCTGGCACCTACAACTATACCCTGTTCAAAGGCACTTAAATCTGTTGTCTTGCCCGTTCAACCTCTGAATGGCACACAGGTGCGCCGCCAGGGATTTTGGGCCCCATGAAAAGATATCACATTGGGCCCAAAAAAATGTTTTACCTAACTTTGTAATAATCTTTTAAGGCCCCTGTCAGTCACAGGCCCTTAGAATCATCCTAACGTTTTCCCCCCATACCGCGCCCCTAATGGCACACATACACAATCCATGTCTCAATTGTTTCAAGGCTTAAAAATACTTATTTAACCTGTCTCCCCCTTCAGCTACACTGATTGAAGTGGATTTAACAAGTGGCATCAATAAGGGATCATAACTTTCACCTCGATTTACCTGGCCAGTCTATGATTGGTCTGAGTCGGGCGGTAGATTACAAGCGATTTCAAGTGCAACGTTAATAAAGACGGTTTTGGAGAAACTGACGGACATTTAAATCTAACGATTAACTTAGCCTGAAGATGCTTTTGGTAAACTGGGCACCCAAAGGTTGCCACCGCTAATTAGCAACTTTGCTACTTTGCAACTACTTAGTATGTTAGCTAACCCAACTTTAACCTAACCTTAACCCCTAAACCTTAGCCTAGCTAATGTTAGCCACCTAGCTAACGTTAGCATTAGCCACATAGTTAACGTTAGCTACAACAAACTAATTCGTAACATATCATACGAATTGTAAATCGTAAGATATTATATGAAATGGATGGTGGACATCCACAAATAAATACATACCATACCAAACGTAACATATCATACTAATATGAGAGTCCCCGATTTTCGTTTACAATGTTACATCTACCCCTGCAACAACTCTTCATATCCTAATGAGAGGAGGGGGGGTCAAGTTTATTCTTAATAATCATTATACCTCTCTCTCTCCCTCCCTCTCTCTTTCCCTGAAATAGGAGACCCCTCTACCTTCTTAAAGGGGGTACATGCATTCATTGACACTAGATCACCACCCCCTCCTTTTCTACTCTGTTCTCTTCCACTCTCCCTTATCCTTCCCTCTCTTCCACTCTCACCCTCTCCTTCCCTTTCTCCTCTCTTCCACTCTCTTCTCTTCCACTCTGCCCTTCCCACTCTCCTCTCTTCTACTCTAATTTCTCTTCTTCCCTCCTCTGTTCTACTCTCCTTCCTCCCTTCCCACCCTTTCCCATTTTACCCCCCTCCCCCCTCTGCTGTAAGGGTGTCTTATTTTAGCAACGTGTGTCTCTGTAAGCTAAGAGCTGTTGGCTGCCACAGGACCCTCCCAACTCTCATGGCCCGAGGCATGGTATGTGTAACACGTTCCATCTCTACCACAAGTGGGCCACAACAACACAATGTGTTATTGAAACTACCAACATCTTGCTACACATACGTCCCCAACTGGTCTGTCTGTGCAGACACCTGAAGATTATCTGGAGGGCAGGATAGATGGTGCTTTTCAGGTAATTGTTCACATCTGGCTCGAAGGACCATGATAAAGAGTCCTACCTAATTGAACAGGTTACCTCTATACATGTGGGGAATGCTATACTGAAGCAGGTTTCGTTCTGGTAGTACTATCCAAATTAACCATAATCAAGGACTGCTGTGTCTGTTTCTCTGGGTGGTGTATGCCTGCAGCTGCTTCCTGTGTTCCCCATGAAATGGACAGAGAATGATTTAGCAAACTCTGCAGCCCTCCCTTAAAGAATGCTGAGAATGCTGCTCATTGACTACAGCTCAGCATTCAACACAATAGTGCCCTCCAAGCTTATCACTAAGTTAAGGACCATGGGACTGAACACCTCCCTTTGCAACTGGATCTTGGACTTCCTGACGGGACACCATCAGGTGGTGAGGGTAGACAACAGCACATCTGCCACGCTGTCCTTCAACACGGGGGCCCCTCAGAGGTGCATGCTTAGTCCCCTCCTGTACTCCCTGTTCCCCCACGACTGCGTGGCCACGTACAAATCCAACACAATCATTAAGTTTGCCAACGACACAACAGTGGTAGGCCTGACCACAGACAACAATGAGGTGCCAGGACAACAACCTCTACCTCAACGTCAGCAAGACAAATGAGTTGATCGTGGACAACAGGAAACTGAGGGCCTAGCACACCCCCTTCACATCGACAGGGATGAAGTGGTGCGGGTCGAGAGCTTCAAATTCCTCGGTGTCCACATCACTAAGGATCTATCATGGTCCAAACACACCAACACAATCGTGAAGAGTGCACAACAACACCTCTCCCCCCTCAGGAGGCTGAAAAGATTTGGCATGGGCTTCAAAAAGTTATAGAGCTGTACCATTGAGAGCATCTTGACTGGTTACATCACTGCTTGGTACGGCAACTGCTTGGCATCCGACCGCAAGGCGCTACAGAGTGTAGTGCGCATTGCCCAGTACATCACTGGTGCCGAGCTCCCTGCCATCCAGGACTTCTATACCAGGCGGTGTCAGAGGAAGGCCCTACAAATTGTCAAAGACTCCAGCCACTTACATCATAGACTGTTCTCTCTGCTACCGCACGGCAAGCGGTACCGATGCACCAAGTCTGGAACCAACAGGACCCTGCCAACAACCCCCAAGCCATAAGACTAAATAGTTAGTTATATAGTTTACCAAATACAGTGGGGAGAACAAGTATTTGATACACTGCCGATTTTGCAGGTTTTCCTACTTACAAAGCATGTAGAGGTCTGTAATTTTTATCATAGGTACACTTCAACTGTGAGAGACGGAATTTAAAACAAAAATCCAGAAAATCACATTGTATGATTTTTAAATAATTAATTTGCATTTTATTGCATGACATAAGTATTTGATCACCTACCAACCAGTAAGAATTCCGGCTCTCACAGACCTGTTAGTTTTTCTTTAAGAAGCCCTCCTGTTCTCCACTCATTACCTGTATTAACTGCACCTGTTTGAACTCGTTACCTGTATAAAAGACACCTGTCCACACACTCAATCAAACAGACTCCAACCTCTCCACAATGGCCAAGACCAGAGAGCTGTGTAAGGACATCAGGGAAAAAATTGTAGACCTGAACAAGGCTGGGATGGGCTACAGGACAATAGGCAAGCAGCTTGGTGAGAAGGCAACAACTGTTGGCGCAATTATTAGAAAATGGAAGAAGTTCAAGATGACGGTCAATCTCCCTCGGTCTGGGGCACCAAGCAAGATCTCACCTCGTGGGGCATCAATGATCATGAGGAAGGTGAGGGATCAGCCCAGAACTACACGGCAGGACCTGGTCAATGACCTGAAGAGAGCTGGGACCACAGTCTCAAAGAAAACCATTAGTAACACACTACGCCGTCATGGATTAAAATCCTGCAGCGCACGCAAGGTCCCCCTGCTCAAGCCAGCGCATGTCCAGGCCCGTCTGAAGTTTGCCAATGACCATCTGGATGATCCAGAGGAGGAATGGGAGAAGGTCATGTGGTCTGATGAGACAAAAATAGAGCTTTTTGGTCTAAACTCCACTCGCCGTGTTTGGAGGAAGAAGAAGGATGAGTACAACCCTAAGAACACCATCCCAACCGTGAAGCATGGAGGTGGAAATATCATTCTTTGGGGATGCTTTTCTGCAAAGGGGACAGGACGACTGCACCGTATTGAGGGGAGGATGGATGGGGCCATGTATCGCGAGATCTAGGCCAACAACCTCCTTCCCTCAGTAAGAGCATTGAAGATGGGTTGTGGCTGGGTCTTCCAGCATGACAACGACCCAAAACACACAGCCAGGGCAACTAAGGAGTGGCTCCGTAAGAAGCATCTCAAGGTCCTGGAGTGGCCTAGCCAGTCTCCAGACCTGAACCCAATAGAAAATCTTTGGATGGAGCTGCATGTCCATATTGCCCAGCGACAGCCCCAAAACCTCAAGGATCTGGAGAAGGTCTGTATGGAGGAGTGGGCCAAAATCCCTGCTGCAGTGTGTGCAAACCTGGTCAAGAACTACAGGAAACGTATGATCTCTGTAATTGCAAACAAAAGTTTCTGTACCAAATATTAAGTTCTGCTTTTCTGATGTATCAAATACTTATGTCATGCAATAAAATGCAAATTAATTACTTAAAAATCATACAATGTGATTTTCTGGATTTTTGATTCCGCCACTCACAGTTGAAGTGTAGCTATGATAAAAATTACAGACTTCTACATGCTTTGTAAGTGGGAAAACCTGCAAAATCGGCAGTGTATCAAATACTTGTTCTCCCCACTGTAGATACCCAAACTATCTGCATTGACCCTTTTTGCACTAACTTCTTTAACTCATTACATACGCTGCTGCTACTGTTTACCATCTGTCACTTAATTCCTAGTTATACTGTATGTAGCTACATATCTACTTAAATGAACTCATTCCACTGCACATCGACTCGGTACTGGTACCCCTTGTGAATAACCAAGTTATTGTTATTCATTGTGTATCTATTATTACTTTTGTTTGACTTTTCTAAGCATTTCACTGTTAGTCCACACCTACGAAGCATGTGACAAATACCATTTGATTTGATTTATAGAACCTTTCCCCCAAAACCTCACATAGCCATATCCTACACACCCCATGCTACTGCTCAGGTATCAGTACATCTGACTTTAATGGAAGAGAGAGCCAACCAATTCCTGGCAGCAACATTAGCCTGAACTTTCTCAACAGTGCTAGCAATGTGTACGATGTCTGCACTTCTGCTATGTGTGTGTGTGTGTGTGTGTGTGTGTGTATGTGTGAGTGTGTGTATATTCATGCACTGGGCCACACTATGTCAGGCTCTGACCATAGGGAAGCCTTTGGCTCCCTCCAGTTTTCTATGGTCAGAGCCTGACAGATCTAGGTATTCTGTTTCTATGTTTGGGTTTTTGTTGGTCTCCAATTTGAGGCAGCTGCTTAGCATTTGTCTTTAATTGGGGGCCATATTTAAGTTCTGTATTTCTCTGTCTTTGTGTGGTTCATTATTTGGAAGTAGGTGTTAGAAACCTATTGGGTCACGGTCGTGCAGTTTCTTCTTCTTCTTCTTCTTCTTCTTCTTCTTCTTCTTCTTCTTCTTCTTCTTCTTCTTCTTCTTTGTTGTTTTGTTCCAGTTCAGTATTAATAAAATGTGTCAAACTATATAAGCGCTGTATGTTGGTCTGCCATTCCTTCCGGACGTGACAGAATGAACCACCAAACGAGGACCAAGCAGCGCTTTACGGTAACGGAACTCCTCAGAGGATTCGAGACGGACTCTGAGGAGGAGGACTGTTACAGTCCGATTCTGGACCCACCACGGGATCCAGGGAGGTGGAGACATCGGCGGGGCCCACGGGTGGGGTCTGAGAGGCTAGAGTCGGAGTTCCATTGGGGGGCAAGGACGAGAGAAGAGGAGTACCTGGAGGAGTAGTTTGGGGAGATTCTGAAAGAAATGAGGCAGCTAGAGGAGGAGGTTGAAGAAGAGACGGAGGATGTGGAGTTTATGGTGCCCGCGGTGAGCATCCCCAATCCAGTACGTCCTGTGCCGGCTCCCCGCACTCGCCCTGAAGTGCGTGTCACCAGTCCGGTGCAACCTGTGCCGGCTTCATGCACCAGGCCTCCAGTGCGTCTCCCCAGTCCGGTACGAACTGTGCCGGCTCCCCGCACCCGACCTCCAGTGTGTGTCACCAGCCTAGTGCCTCCAGTGCCGGCTCCACGCACCAGCCCTCCGGTGCGCCTCCCCAGCCCGGTGCGTCCTGTTCCAGCACCCCGCACCCGACCTCCAGTGAATGTGTCCAGTCCGGTGCCCCCAGAGCCGGCCCCATGCACCAGACCCCCGGTGCGCCCCCCCCCCCACCTCACCCACTCCACCGGTACCCAGCCCAGGACCGGTCGTCAGCCCCGCTCCTGAGCCGGAGCCGTCTACACCACCGGTACCCAGCCCGGAATCGGTCGTCAGCCCCGATCCAGAGCCGGAGCCTGTTACTGTCAGGCTCTGATCATAAGGAAGCCTTTGGCTCCCTCTAGTTTTCTATGGTCAGAGCCTGACAGATCTAGGTATTCTGTTTCTATGTTTGGGTTTTTGTTGGCTGCTTTGCATTTGTCTTTAATTGGGGGCCATATTTAAGTTCAGTATTTCTCTGTCTTTGTGTGGTTCATTATTTGGAAGTAGGTGTTAGAAACCTATTGTGTCACGGTCGTGCAGTTTCTTCTTCTTCTTCTTCTTCTTCTTCTTCTTCTTCTTCTTCTTCTTCTTCTTCTTCTTCTTCTTCTTCTTCTTCTTCTTTGTTGTTTTGTTCCAGTTCGGTATTAATAAAATATGTCGAACTATATCAGCGCTGCATGTTGGTCTGCCATTCCTTCCGGACGTGACACACTATGAATTTTCAGATTTATTGCCAAGAGCATGAGGCAAGATAAAAAGAGACACACACCCCAACATTGGAGAATTTATAGCCCTGGCGCCCGTGTGTCACTGAATACCATAGAGTTCTCTGAGGAACACCATGCAGTGGACACCATCAGAAGTAAGAGTGAGCATAAAAGGCCAAGGTGAGTATAAAGGACAGGGGAGAGACATGGAAGATATCCCCTGCTCACACTTATACTCCGATGCACACATAAGCTTTGAGGTGGCATTTGAAACAATGCAGTACATGATAAGAGGGAAGCCCCTATGCACATACCAACAATCAGGGAAAAGTCATTAATCAGCAGAAAAGATTTACCTTTTTTCTGTACTCTGTCTCACATGATCTATCCTTTTCTCTGACCTTAGCTGGCCCTCTCCTTCTCTCGTGTGTCTCTCCTCCTCCTCCCTCTCTTTTCCATCTCCTTTTCTCCTCCCTCCCTTTTTCCATCACTCTTGCATTATCCTTCATTGTACTCTGTGTTTATCTCTCGCTCTGTGTCTTTTGGCCTCTCTCACTCCTTTAACCATTCTCTCCCTCTCTCCCTCTATCCTCCAGTCTAAACCTTAGTATTCATTGCACCCTCTGTCTTTCTCTCTCTCTTTATATATATATATATATATATCTTTCTCCTTCTCTCTCAATTCAATTCAGTTCAAAGGGCTAAATTAGCATGGCAAACATATGTTTACATTGCCAAAGCATGTGAAATAGTTAATAAACACAAGGTTTAATAAACAATCACTCTCTCTTTTTTCCAACAGCCTAGCACTCGCTGTAATTTCGAAAGTTATTGTAACTATCCCAATCTTAAAGTTTACAGTCATGTACTGTTAAACCAAAGTTTATTCGGAATGTACGGTAACTCCTATACCTTTTATTTTACAGTACCTTGCAGGTAACTGGCTGGCAATAAGTTACAACATGCTGCATTACACCATCCTGCCTGGCTCGGCAGCGGATGTGGCTGTTTACAAATGAGGGCAGAGAGGAGAAAGAAGCCAAATATAACTCTGAACGTTGGCAGGAAAGAGTTAGAGGAAAGAGAGAACAGGTTCTTAGAAAGTAGCTCTGCTCTGCTGAAGTGGTAGTTCTGGAACTGTCCTAACCCATCTCTTCTTCATCATTCTCTCTTCGTTCTCCTCCATTTTAATGTTTGCTCTCCGGTGTCTTCCCGTTAACTTTTATCAAACTGAATGAGGGATCTGATGTGTGGGACACACTTTAACATGCTGAATACACAAGATACGCCTGCTAAAGGCAGCGCTAGCTGAAATGTATAGGTTAGCCAAGGGAAGTACGATCTGACTCCACACACACATGCAAGCACATGCGCACACACACAAGCACACGCACGCACACACACACACACACATACACACACCTAAGGTCACCCACACCAGTAATTAAAACGAGTTTAATTGGGGCCGGCTGTAAAGTGGCAGGGTTGAGTTGCTCAGGAAGATAGATGTTGTGTTCATCAGAACAGTATAGCCTTTAATGACGTTCTCCAACGGCTAAGGAAAGATGTGGCGCTGTAAAACTGTCGCCAAGGAGATTACATCATAATCACCATCATTGACACCATTATCATCATCATTCCCACCTTTGCCCATATCCTCACCATCGTCACCGTTGTCATTTTTGTTATTATGATCAGTGAGTTTAAGTATATGTTTGCATTAAAAGGTATGATACATTAATAACAGTTGTATGGCAGTAGGGCAGATGGTGGTGACGCACATAGCAGTGCAGAACAGGCTAACCGGACGCATAAACAGTCATCGTAACACTGCATTTGCAGAGCAAGCAGTATGTTACCACCATGGAGCTCCCACTAAACAAACTCCTCCAGTATAGCAAACAAACCACCATTAGAGAGAGAGTGGGAGGAGATTTAATGAAAAAGGCAAATATTTGGCATTGCCTGATTGCAGCGAAGTCTTGTGACCAACACGGTTGTCATATTTTCCACGTGTTAAGAATGGTAAACTCCATTCAATCAACCTAAACTGACAATGTGCGTGCGTGTGTGTGTGTGTGTGTGTGTGTGTGTGTGTGTGTGTGTGTGTGTGTGTGTGTGTGTGTGTGTGTGTGTGTGTGTGACCATGTGTTTCCCTATGACTGCAAGCAGACAGTTACAGAAGGAAACCTGGTCTCAGATAATCTACCATCCATCATATTTGCCCTCCGTCACACTCTATCTGTCTCATTCCTATGCCCAAAATTACTATAATTACTATAATGACAGGCTGCGTCATAACATATTTACATTCTTAACATTTCCACTCCAATCACTCACATTTCCATCATTGCAACCATTATTCCCATTTACAAAACTCTCAAATTCATATTCCTGTGTCCCATACTTCCAAACATATTATTCGCGCCAGTGATAGGTCTGGAGGTTTTTTTCTCTCCCAACAATAGCCGCTGTTCAGTACTTCAAAGAAGTGAAGGAGAAGGCAGTTTGTATGTAGTGACATAAATATCAAGGTGAGAGATTAGGCTTATCGCAGCTTTCCTGTTGGAAATATTTAAGTTTCTCCAAGCTACTGGCCCTTGGTTATTCAGTAAAGGAGACTGTCTGTTGCAACATGTTATATAGAGGTGTTTGGGTAATGGACTGGAAGACACAGACGCTAAACCCACACAGATTCAGACACTAGACACAGACACTACAGACATACAATATATACAGACACTATACACACACACACACACACACACAGAAGGTCCAATCCCTTCAAATGAGCAGGCTGAATGACCACTTCAAAGAGCTACAAGACCAAATCTGGACCCAAATCTGGACCCTTTTTTTCTAAAATTATCTGCAGCTATTGTTGCAACCCCTATTACTAGCCTGTTCAACCTCTCTTTCATATCGTCAGAGATCCCTAGAGATTGGAAAGCTGCTGCGGTCATCCTCCTCTTCAAAGGGGGAGACACTCTAGACCAAAACTGTTACAGACCTATATCCATCCTGCCCTGCCTTTCTAAAGTCTTCTAAAGTCAAGTTAACAAACAAATCACCAACCATTTCGAATCCCACCGTACCTTCTCCGCTATGCAATCTGGTTTCCGAGCTGGTCATGGGTGCACCGCAGCCACGCTCAAGGTACTAAACGATATTGTAACCGCCATCGATAAAATACAGTACTGTTTAGCCGTCTTCATCAACCTGGCCAAGGCTTTTGACTCTGTCAATCACCGCATTCTTATCGGCAGACTCAATAGCCTTGGTTTATCAAATGACTGCCTCGCCTGGTTCACCAACTACTTCTCAGATAGAGTTCAGTGTGTCAAATCGGAGGGCCTGTTATCCGGACCTCTGGCAGTCTCTATGGGGGTGCCACAGGGTTAAATTCTCAGGCCGACTCTATTATCTGTATATATCAATGATGTCGCTCTTGCAGCTGGTGACTCTCTGATCCACCTCTACGTAGACAACACCATTCTGTATACATCTGGCCCTTCATTGGACACTGTTTTAACAAACCTCCAAACGAGCTTCAATGCCATACAACACTCCTTCCGTGGCCTCCAACTGCTCTTAAATGCTAGTAAAACTAAATGCATGCTTTTCATCACTATTCTCGACGGGTCTGACTTAGAATACGTGGATACCTACAAATACCTAGGCGTCTGGTTAGACTGTAAACTCTCCTTCCAGACTCACATTAAGCATCTCCAATCCAAAATGTAATCTAGAATCGGCTTCCTATTTCACAACAAAGCCTCCTTCACTCATGCTGCCAAACATGCCCTCGTAAAAATGACTATCCTACCGATCCCTGATTTCGGCAATGTCATTTACAAAATAGCCTCTAACACTCTCCTCAGCAAATTGGATGTAGTCTATCACAGTGCCATCCGTTTTGTCACCAAAGCCCCATATACTCAAATCAAATCAGTTTAAGTAGAAAAAGTATTATGTAAACAAGAGAGGTAAAGAAATAAAAAACAGTAAAGTGACAGTAAAAAATACATATATATACAGGTAGTATACAGGTGGTATAAACAGGTGGTACCGGTAAAGAGACAATGTGCAGGGGCACCAGTTAGTCGGGCTAATTTAGGTAATAGGTACATGCAGGTATAGTTAAAGTGACTATGCATAGATGATAAACAGAGAGTAGCAGCAGTGTGAAGAACAGGGGGGGGGGGGGGGGGGGGGGGGACAGTGCAAATAGTCTGTGTAGCCATTTGATTAGCTATTCAGGAGTCTTATGGCTTGGGAGAGAAGCCTTTTGGACCTAGACTTTGTGCTCCGGTAGCGCTTGCCATGCGGTAGCAGAGAGAACAGTCTATGACTGGGGAGGCTGGAGTCTTTGACAATTTTTAGTGCCTTCCTCTGACACCGCCTGGTATAGAGGTCCTGGATGGCAGGAAGCTTGGCCCCAGTGATGTACTGGGCCGTACGCACTACCCTCTGTAGTGCCTTGCGGTCGGAGGCCGAGCAGTTGCCGTACCAGGCGGTGATGCAGCCAGTCAGGATGCTCTCGACGTTGCAGCTGTAGAACCTTTTGATCTACCCACCACTGCGACCTGTATGCTCTTGTTGGCTGGCCCTCACTACATATTCGTCACCAAACCCACTGGTTCCAGGTCACCTATAAGTCCTTGCTAGGTAAATCTCCGCCTTATCTTAACTCACTTGTCACCATAGCAACACCCACCCGTAACCTGCACTCCAGCAGGTATATTTCACTGGTTACCACCAAAGCCAACACCTCCTTTGACCGCCGTTCCTTTCAGTTCTCTGCTGCCAATGACTGGAACGAATTACAAAAATCCTTGAAGCTGGAGATCCTATCTCCCTCACTAACTTTAAGCATCAGCTGTCAGAGCTGCTTACCGACCACTGCACCTGAATATAGCCCATCTGTAAATAGCCCACCCCAACTACCTCATCCCCATTCTGTTATTTTTGCTCATTTGCACCCCAGTATCTCTGCCTGCACCAAAGGCATATTTGCACATCATCATCTGCACATTTATCACTCCAGTGTTAATGCTAAATTGTAACTATTTCGCCACTATGGCCTATTTATTGTCCTACCTCCCTAATCTAACTACATTTGCACACATTGTATATAGATTTCTATAGTGTCATTGTCTGTACGTTTGTTTATACCATGTGTAACTCTGTGTTGTTGTTTTTATTATTATCGCACTGCTTTGCTTTATCTTGGTCAGGTCGCCAAGAACTAGTTCTCAACTGGCTTACCTTTTTTATAAATGAAGAGACACTACAATAACATGACATCATATACAGCCAGCCAATTATTGGTCGAGTAGAGCCCATATTTTTCAGTATGTTCAGCATAGCATCAGAGGTTCCCTACTGTATGTGCACTTGTCTCTCTTCCCCTTTCTTTCTTTCTTTCTTTCTTTCTTTTTCTTTCTTTCTTTCTTTCTTTCTTTCTTTCTTTCTTTCTTTCTTTCTTTCTTTCTTTCTTTCTCTTTCTTTCTTTCTTTCTTTCTTTCTTTCTTTCTTTCTCTCTTTCTTTCTTTCTTTCTTTCTTTCTTTCTTTCTTTCTTTCTCCTCTCTCTCCGTGTTATGACCTAATGTACCCTCTCGACAGCAAGGCTAAATAACAGGAGAGCGGTTCCAGGAAAACTCTGACACTGGCTCAACTCAATCAATACTCACTACAGATTATGGCACCAGAGTTGTACTGGTGGAGACTGGAGATTAAAGGACGTCACACTGCTTGCTTAGAGAGTACCACTTCCTCATGATTCGGCTCACACCGAGGCTCGCCTCGAACCCAGGACCTCTACCTTGCTAGCACACGTGACCGCCCTCCTGAAGCGTCTTACCAGTCAGCGCCACGCAAAAAGCTTGCTATTCGGTGGCGTAAATAGGGACACTACATTCCCCCCTCAAATTTACTCAACAGCGACCCCAGTGTTGAGCAGAGCTTCCTGATTCAGCTCACACCGACACTCGAACCCAGGACCTTTGCCTTGCTAGCACACGTGACCGCCGACCTGAGGTGTCAGTCGGCGCCACGCAAAAAGCTAGCTATTCGCCGGTGCAAGGGGACACACATTAGGCTGAGGAGTAAGTTTTGCGCATCCTCGTTCTGCACAAGCACAGGTCCAGAACCGGTTTTATGGTTTCACAACTTGTTTATGGTCTAAATCAGGTTTGTGAAGCTCCTCCTTGGGCAGTTCTTATCTGGAGAAAAGTTAATAAGCAGGACCCTTACATGATAGAGAGCCTGCAAAATCTGAGTGAGAAAGATATGGATGCAGTATAATGACAGACAGTTAAACAATGGTGTCGAGACAGAATGGGAAGACTTGGATCATCTGAGCCTGTGGTGTTGTCTGATCCCCAACATTGGGTCTATGTCATATCGCCCCGTCCTGGTCAAAGGCTCAGATAAAGGACATTATGACATAATGCTGATTGGATATGCAAATTACATAGTCATTATAGGTGGATAAATAGAAATTAAACCATACAAAACCTTGCATTATTCTTATCATTAGTAAAAGTTTAAAAAGCTGTCATCAGGATACCTCCAAATGAGGAAAAATACTAAAAGACGTATTTAAATTAAATCAATTTCAGATGGGCCACCTGCAAGCTAAGGGTAATTAATTTGAGGCAAATTGAAAACACTCTCTCAGATGATTGGCTAAGCATGAAGCATAGACTTGTTTAATGACTCTTCGGTTGCCTCCAAGCCACCACAGCTGTGACAGACCGTTACATTCTGGCTCGATATATACAGCTGCGTGCCTGTACTGTTAGCCTGCCAAAGTACAATGGCACAATGTTTAAAAGCCATGGGAGATACAGCACTTTGCTCGCTGTGTTACTTGTTGGCATAGTAGGCATATGACTCATATATACAGTACTGTACGTGAAGGTATTCACATATTCTTTGTGCGCGTGATCAGCTTTCTTATCTGTGGCTTACAGTCTCTGTAACGGAGCAAGTAGGACGTTTATGTATTTGTTTTGAAAAGTTTCCAAGTGATTGTTACTTGCTGCACTGAGAGGACAGCTGGTCACATACTTGCTTCGAGGCTGTGAAAGCAAGTCTAGAGATTCCCTCTGCACTGTGGGCTCCAAAGTGCAGGAGGGCCTACGTTTGGCAGTAGGTCCCAGTATGCAGATCCCATGGTGCAGGTACCAAAGTTAAGGTGGGCCCTATTGTGCAGGGGGGTTCCACAGTGCAGGAGGGCATACGTGTAGGTCCCAGTGTGCAGGAAGGCCCCAGCATGCAGCAGCATCAGAGGGACTCTGCTCTGACTCTGCTTTTCTCTGCTCCCTGAACTGTGAGTTTAGCCAACTGTATAACCAACTGATTATGGAACAGATTATCCTTCCCTCTCTCTCTCTCTCTCTCTCTCTCTCTCTCTCTCTCTCTCTCTCTCTCTCTTACTGTCTTTACAAGTCTCTCCACACCTCCCTTTTACTTTCACTCATGCACTTTATCTAGACTCTGATCTCCAGATAGATACACGATGGACAGCAGATGAAACTTAATCAGTGTTACAAGTGCCAAGCGTACAGCAGGTATTTTATTAACAGCTGAATTACTCTGCAACATTTCTAAGTGTCATGCCATAAACCAGTGGCTGAGACTGATTCTTACATAAGAGACGGAAAAAAACACACACAAACACACACACAAGCACACACACACAAACTCCATTAGACTAAACTGTGCCTTTGCCCAGGGTTAATGTTTAGAGGCGTTATGCATGCAGTGACACACAGCAGCAGCTCAGGAGACTGAAGGTCAGCCCCACATGCACGGTTTGATATTTTCCCTCTGGAACAACCAGGGTCCAGGGACAAGGGGTTGGACCAAAGACAGGACACACATAGATCACTTAACCACTCCAGCAACATACCTGAGGCAAAGTCAACAGGCTTACGTAAGGATACTTGCTCACCTTGGTGCTGACAGAAGTAGGCAGTCAGAGAGAGAGAGAGAGGGGATATAGGAGATACTTTAGGTTAGGGTACATTTCAGACATATAAAAGGTGTGATGGGTCCGCAGTCAAAGAGATGTTGCATAAAGCTTTTTTTTTCTTCTTCACTACATCAGGGATAGCGTATACAGACGTTTCGTTTGTGTGGTGAATGGAGGGACAGGGAAGCCAACCCGGGTCTCTGGTGTGAAAGGGAAACACCATACGCATTGTACCAATAGCGTTAACCCACTTGGTGGGAATTGAAAAGTGGCTCATATTAACAAAGATTACTACAATATAATTGAAAGACTGTGATGATAATATAGTGATGATATCATTGTAATATAGTGTTTCACAAGGACATCATGAATATGAATGATTATTTCACAGTTTCATAAATGTGAAGCTTTTTTACGTCTTTGTGTCCTGCTTCGGGTCAAGGGTCAGACAGACTGATCGACGTCGGACTTGTGGACGTGGTTTGGACCAGTCTGTCACAAGCGAAAGTTCTTCGCTAGCGATGTTGACCAATGGCCGTTTCTATTTTTACTGAGTGCACCAGACAGCCAAATCACAAGACTCTCTCTGTCCTTCAACATGCACTCTAAAGCACTTCATCAAAATAAATCAGCAATGTTATTACCAACACACACCCACACAGGCTACTATAGCCCCTCTCCCATTTCCATCATCCTGAATCTTTCACTGCTAACCTGTAAGTACTGTGACATCATGTGAGTTCCGATTTACATCTGGCTCAAATGTTACATGGAAACGTGTCTGAATTCCCTCTTAAACACTCTCCTTCCTCACCTTCTCTTCTCTGTCTTCTCACAACTATTCCGGGATTCTTGGTGTGTTGACATTGGCCCATCTTGGGTCTTGGTCCATATTGTGGGAGCCTGGGGGGAGCCTGTGATTTGTACTGGTGCCCGGAGACTGGTGTTTGAATCTAGTCAGACAGAGAAAGTAACAAAGGGAGGGCTCCAAGTAAAGTGGCAAAATGAGAACAGAGTACCAGACCAGTAAATTACAGTTAGAGCGTAGGCCCAAGCACACACACACATACACACGCAGGCAGGCATATGTGTTTGCACTGAAGGAGGCCCTCCTGGTGTTGTGGGCCTGTACATAATTGACAGTGTTCACAGAGGGCCAGAGAGGCACAGACTAAGTGGGAGAAAGACAGACAGAGAGCTCAGTTATCATGCCCTCTCTGAGTGTATGTGTCTGTATTCTTTTGCAGATAATTGTGTGTGTGTGTGTGTGTGTGTGTGTGTGTGTGTGTCAGCGGCTTCTGGCTTGCATCCAGTAGGCAGCTGACAGCCTGGCACGTCGCCACGCACAAACTTAACACCACGGCAACGTGCAGCTCGCCTTGTACACAGCCCTGGCAACACAGCCAAAGCTGTTCCGCTGAATCAACAGCAGCCACTGCCGGACAAATGGGAAACTCATTCATAAAAATCACACAGCAGTGGAATATCCCGTTAGCTTTGGCTACAAATACATCCATATATGGCCGTATAGGCCTACACAGTCATAAATAGCCATACAAATCATATAATAAAGAAAATATTATTAAACACATATTACATACAGTTGAAGTAGGAAGTTTACATACACCTTAGCCAAATACATTTAAACTCAGTTTTTCACAATTCCTGACATTTAATCCTAGTAAAAATTACCTGTCTTAGGTCAGTTAGGATCACCACTTTATTTTAAGAATGTGAAATGTCAGAATAATAGTAGAGAGAAAGATTTATTTCGATGGTCATTATGGCCAAACAGTTATATTTTGTTCCATCAGACCAGAGGATATTTCTCCAAAAAGTACAATGTTTGTCCCCATGTGAAGTTGCAAATCGTAGTCTGGCTTTTTTGTGGCAGTTTTGGAGCAGTGGCCTCTTCCTTGCTGAGATGTCGATATAGGACTCGTTTTACTGTGGATATAGATACTTTTGTACCTGTTTCTTCCAACATCTTCACAAGGTCCTTTGCTGTTGTTCTGGGATTGATTTGCACTTTTCGCACAAAAGTATGTTCATCTCTAGGAGACAGAATGCGTCTCCTTCCTGAGCGGTATGACGGCTGCGTGGTCCCATGGTGTTTATACTTGCGTACTATTGTTTGTATAGATGAACGTGGTACGTTCAGGCATTTGGAAATTGCTCCCAAGGATGAACCAGACTTGTGGAGGTCTACGATTATTAATTTTTGAAGATGATAGAATATTGCATTCTATTATACATAATATTTGAATAATGTTCATTAATGTTAATTTGTGTATTAATAATAATAATCTGAAAATCAGTCTGAAATTGAATATTTATCCTATTGTTCATGTGGTAAAGTACTTTTATTCCTTATCCACTTAATGTATTTAAAAATAATAATTAATAAATAGCTCGCTTGCCTCACTTTTCTGGGTTCGAAATCCGTTAAACAGTGAAGAAATTCTGAGCGTTAGGTAGCTAGCTAACATATCGGTACATACAAGCAACTGCTGTAATGATATGCTAAGCGGTTCATAAGGCTAGTGTAGCTAACAAATTGTCAGCCAACATAACATGTATGTAACGTAACTTATTTGAAAAGTAATTACTAATTTATTACATTGCTCAACATTTTCTTAACATTTGTCGCAATTAGTTAAAGCAATGAATTTGTATGCGCTCTCGTCAGACTTCGACTTTATATTTTCAGCCATTTTCTTCAAATCTGAAAATGTTGTGGAGCCACACCCATTTTCTAAAGAATTGCATTAAAAGTACGGAAATAGTGTCCACTGCTTGTGTACTTTGAATGTTGTACGACATCCGGGAACTTTTGGCATGCTAACTATATCCATACTATGACCAATAAGCATACTACATACTCAATGTATGTCACAAATAGTACCATTAGTAATAAAATCAAACATACAACCTACTCTTACCATATGAACATTTGGACATTGGACAGATCTTATCAAAATACTGTAATAATTAAATAATTACATTAAATTACATCATACAATATTGTATTTGATCATACAGTATGGCTCTTTGTTTGGTGTTCCATCTCTCACTCTGAGCCAATGGGATGGCACAGTGTGTTGGAGCAGCAGCAGACCATGCAGCCAAGCAGTGCTGGATAGAGGAGTGGGGGTGATGATGATTTCACAGAGAGAGCAGGTGAAAACCTCATATGGACCTGTGTGTGTATGTGTGGTGTGTGTGTCCATATGAAATGTGAGATCTCTCATGTCGAGGCAGAGATGTCTGAGGGCTGAGCATATGGACACACACACACCACACACACACAGTGCTCCCATATGTTAACACAGTAGGCTATAGAACTCACAATATTTATAGGAATGTAAACATTTGTGCAAAGACAGACACACAATCGTACAAGCACACACAGCTTTTTGGGGATTGTATAGTATGTGTGTGTGTGGGGGTGGGGGTGGGGTGGCTTGGGGATTGTATAGTACGTGTGTGTGTGTGTTGGGGGGGGCTCATGCTCCCTTTGAAAAGCAGGATGACCCACATTCCCTCTCCTCCATCCCACACCCTTTCATCTCCCCCAGCCCCCTTGATGTAGCCACGCGCCATGTGGTCGAGCCCCTTCACGTCAGGTCTCTCTTGGTGACTGAGGCGAGAGGCGGAGAGCGTGACTGGGAGCGTGATGATGGGGGAGGTGGGGGAGGACCAGATTTGGAGGAGGTATGGGGGGGCGCAGGGGGACGAGAGTGGCAACTGCAGCTCTGCAGCTGTGGGCCTACGTGAGTATCAGCAGGAACACACTCTTCTCCCCCTCCCTCCCTCCCTCGTTCCCTTGCTTTCACATCTTTCTTTCTCTCTCATCTCTTTCTCCCCCTCCTTCACCCACTTGCTTCTTCTCATACACAGTCTTTCTTTTGCTACATCTCTCTCTTGCTCCCTCTCTCACACTCCCTCGCTTCTCTCTCCCTCTCTTCTCGTTCACAAACGGTGGAGACCTTGACAATGAGAGATGTGTCGCATTCGCCCAAGCGGCGGATATCTGAGATAAGTGAAAAGAGGAGAAGGGAAGGCAAAGATCCCTTTCTCACACACACACACACACACACACACACACACACACACACACACACACACACACACACACACACACACACACACACACACACACACACCAAATATGTCCTGAGACGACCTGCCACACCATGTGTGTCCTTGTGTGTGTGCATTTGCAGTAGCACATAACTGCACGTCACAGGAGGTTGGTGGCACCTTAGTTGGGGAGGAAGGGCTTGTGGTAATGGCTGGAGTGTAATAGGTGAAATGGTGTCCAATACATCAATCACATGGTTTCCATGTGTTTGGTGCCATTCCATTTGCTCCGTTCCAGTCATTATTATGAGACATCATCCCCTCAGCAGCCTCCACTGCTGCACGTAATGCATTTATTCTAAAACTACCCAGTTTGGCTAATCTGAAACATACTCAGACAAAATAAGCCTTATAGCATACAACAATACTGTGTACTCTACATATTCAAGGCCCTATAGCATAAATATGGGGCCTCAGTCTGTCATTGTGATTAAGAGTAATCAAGTAAGCTTATATATGTGTGCGTGTGCTGATATGAGGAGAACCCCTTCCTCCCTTTGGCCAGATGAATAGCTCCCTGAGTTTACTTGTGTCACACAACAACACACACACTGGTGCGTCTACCATCCAATTATGTGACCAGACCGAGGGCTGCAATCTGGTCTGTGTGCACACACTCCTTTAAGGCCAAGGTCAGACACAATACAATTCACAAAGCACGGGAGGAGGAGGAGAAAAAGAGGAGGAACAGAGGAAGAGGAGGGAAGATGAATGAAGTAAAGGAAGACAGGGGGGTGTAGGAATGAATAGATAAGGTAGGAGAGGGAAGAGAAAAAATGAAGTGAAAACCAGGCCAAAATAGGGAAAACCGGGCCAAAAGAGGGAAAACCAGGCCAAAAGAGGGAAAACCAGACCAAAACAGGGAAAGCCAGGCCAAAAGAGCGAAAACCAGGTCAAAAGAGGGAAAACAGAGAGGGTTGAGATCAGTCAGTCCGTCTGTCTGTCTCAGTCAATCGGTCTGTCTGTCTGTCTTTCAAATCACACCATATACAGCTTGTGTGATTGGTTGTTTCTGTGTCTGCTAAGCTGCATTCAAAAACATTCTCAACAGCACTGCACCGTGGTCTGCTGCTACCTCTACTGGCTAAATACAGATAGAGCTTCCCAGATAGTGGTTTGGAAGCCAAGACCCACTGGTGTGAGTAATGTGTGTGTGTGTGTGTGTGTGTTTTATTTTAAGACCAGCACAGACTAAACAACAATCCTCAGTGTTCTTGCTTTGAAAGTCAGGTTCAAGGTCTTGATAGTAGGGCACCAGAACACAGCCTCTTTCAGAGCACAGCTTACTGTCTGTTATAGCATAGCTAGTCACAAAGTGGATTTAAAGAAATCATGATGTTCTCAAGTTTAAAAGAAATTGTGATTTATTACAAAATAGTAACATAGTTGCCGCATTCAGCAGAGGCTGTTATCCAAAGCACATACAGTATGTCACCTGTTATCCAAAGCACAAACAGTATGTCACCTGTTATCCAAAGCACATACAGTATGTCACCTGTTATCCAAAGCACATACAGTATGTCACCTGTTATCCAAAGCACATACAGTATGTCACCTGTTATCCAAAGCACATACAGTATGTCACCTGTTATCCAAAGCACATACAGTATGTCACCTGTTATCCAAAGCACATACAGTATGTCACCTGTTATCCAAAGCACATACAGTATGTCACCTGTTATCCAAAGCACATACAGTATGTCACCTGTTATCCAAAGCACATACAGTATGTCACCTGTTATCCAAAGCACAAACAGCATGTCACCTGTTATCCAAAGCACATACAGTATGTCACCTGTTATCCAAAGCACAAACAGCATGTCACCTGTTGACCTCCTTTGTTTTTCACCCAATTGGAGATCATCACTTTTTGTGTGTAATAATTACTTATTTTGAGTTTGCAGTGATCTTTTACTTAAAATATTTTTCATGCCTACTTCTAATTTGCATACATTTCTATGGTTTGCAGTTCCTCTCCCTCCTTTTGTGCTTTCTAATTGATTTATTATAAACTCCCACCCTTTGGCTGGTCTCCATGGAGATGGGAGTTGGCCCATGTCTGCCACACTTGGGCCTGATTGACTACTGAGCTACCTGAGCTCCTTAAAATGTAGCTTCCAGTTCACTCTGGGGCGGCTGAGAGTAATGGGAGCAGGGAAGGAGAATACAGGCTTTCTTGTGTGGCCGCGTCCTGTAATGGAGAAGAAGAAACGGAAGAGCAGGAACATGGAATATCCATCTCCTGAGTATAGACCTGCATCTCCCTATAGACCTGGGGCTTTCAGATGTCTCCTGAATGTTTCTCCTGTTAGTAATGATCCATTTGAGGGAGATGAAGAGAATGAGGAGGAGCCAGTGTCTGTGAAGAGTGGAAAGGAAACAGAGTCAGGAAATTGAAATCCACAATGATTCTTCGATAATTGGAGTGTGATTCAAGGAAAAAGGTCAAGCGTGGGGTTTTGTCTGCTCCGTTTGAGGTATCGGGGTGGGTGGAGAGTAAACTAGAAAAGGTGCAGTCAGTCAAGGTAGCGATAAGTGGATCCATGATGATAGGGTGTACATTATCTCCCAGAGGGATCGAGCTTTGTGCTTGAGGCGGCAGGGGGAATGATAGGTAATGTGTTTTAGTCTATGGAGCAGAGCTCCTCTGAACGGGGTGGTAGCAGGGCCTCTAAGTGTAGAGGTTGAGCAAATTAAGAAGGTTGGAGGTTCTGTGTTTTGCAGTATTTTGGCTGCCAGACGTTTGGGCACGTATCGACAGTGTGTAAGATGTGGTGGATGTCTGGAGGACGAGCCCCGACGCTGTAGTAGTAACTGTGTAGGTAGTCATGAAGCCAGGTCTACAGAATACCCGGTTAGTGAAACGGATACAGGTACCTAAAGTCAGAGTAGGACAGGGTGTTACACATGCAGAAGCAGTGAGAAGGGTTGAGGGTGGAGAGGGAGGGGACGCTGTGATAGAAGGGCCAATGGCAATAGTGAATGTTCCCATGTCAGCGTGTGGACCGCAGAAACTCTGCGTTGATAAATCCAGGTTCTTGGTCTCCTTCGCGATGGTTGTCAATTGTGCTGCGCAAGTAGATAGCAGGTCAGAGAGAATTGCCATCATCGTGAAAGCGGACAGATGTTTTCTGGAAGTTCGAGACGTAACTGCAGAGGATCTACGGAAGATGATGGAGTGTGTGCCGCCCTCCCAGGCCGTGGGCCAAGAAGGGATTAATTTAATTAATTTAATTTATTTCTAGCTAAAGAAAATTGCAGATGAAGTAGTAATACAGTTGGAGGTATTGCTACTGCCGCCAACACTGCTATCGTCACCGGGACCACATCACACCCCGCCATCAGTGACCCTGCAACCAGAGGGGGACCATAAACATGCGAGTGTGGTCGAATATTTCTGTTCAGAGTGGCTCCCTGCTCATGCATGTTCTCCTCTCCCCCCTCTTTCGCCTCCACTGGACCGGAGCTACACTCTTGATGACAACAGCAGGTCAGTAACGACTGCCAAACACACCAACCAACGGCAGATGAGCGACTGATCGGTGGTGGCGGAGGCCATCTTAATGACCTTCTAGCAGCGAGGACTATCTCTGGGACTGAGTGTATGGTTGGTGTGAATTTGTATGGTGTGAACCCAATATGGTTTTATTAAAAACCTTAACCTTATTAGCCTTGTCTGTGTGAAATAAAAAAATGTTTTGGCACATGCATCCAGTCTGGTGTTGTACCAGAAGCCCTGTTGAAGTTAGGTGCACCATTGTAGCTGTTGGAGTGAAAGCTGCTGTGTTGGGAGCCAAGGAGCTGCAGGCACCCAGGTTCTGGGAGACTGGTGGGTTCTAAACATGATGCTTTTTCAAGTAATTCAAAAAATCTGCCATAATAGTAAATGCGAAAGCATCTTTTGGGAAACTGGCTCCTGGTTGAATTAAATCTATTGAGCTTGCAAGTCCGAAGTGATTGAGTTATGTTGCAGCAGAGTTCTATCGTTTTGACATTAGTCACACATCAATGGCAGTTGCATAGAAAACAAATCTCACTTTAGTTATGTGGGCAGTTGGTCTGTAACATCATCTTGATTATTATTACTAGATGTAGGCCATACTTGGCAGCTCCCTCCGTTCAAAATCTCTCTCTCTGTACTTGGCAGCTAAAAATCTGAATTACAGTACACAAAACATACAAGTAAACAAGAACAATTCAAAAAAGTCAAAGACAAAATGCACACTGGAAAAAAAAGTGTTTATTGGTTTTTGAACACTTAAGAAAATACAAAAATCATTCCCTGCATCAATCATTTAAAATAAGCTATTTAATAATTTCCTTATATTCCTTGAATACATTTCCATCAGAGCCCTTAAAAACTAGTGCAATGAAAATAAGAGTACCTTGAAAATAAAACATCATCATAAGTACAGTGCAGTGGCATAATCATGGTTACTGTCGATTGCAAACTTGCATAATCAGAACATTCCTGACTATTGAGCGATGTCATCTCAGGGAGACAACTGTCATCTTTGTTGGACACCATTAAAATAGCATTTGCTCTGTCCATTCTGGATAGAACAAATTTGATCCCTTCCTTGAGGTATTCGTTGATGTGAATGTTCCCGGGACTACCAATATATAAAATGTATGCAACCATGCCTAAATCACTTCGGATTAAAATGGCAAATGTTGGATTAGTGAAAAAGTATGTCTGAGACAGAGCCCGTATCATCTTAAGGAGACAAAGGCAACGGGGGGGGGTTACAGTAGGATGGGTGAGATACCGTTGGCATGGCGATGGAAGGTGGGTCCCCTGAGCTTTCCCCCGACGTGGGTGTTCTCCTGGTCAACAGGGGCCGAGATGTACCACATGACCACGCCCGACGGGTTGATGGACACAACAAAGTCTGTGGAGTCCTTCAGTGTGGGCATTTCCCGCTCCGCAAACACATCATAGATCTGGAGAAAGGGATGAGGACGGAAGGAGAGAGAGAGTGAGGGTCATGAAGGAAAAAGGAGATATGAAATCTTTTGTGTGAGGCAACGCCAGCAATATGACTTAAGAGAAACCGGGACTAGACTCACCATGTAGCTGCCAGTGGTGTAGTTGAGTTTGCCCAGGGAGGTCTGGTAGCGGTAAGGCATGTCAGTACGACGACTGAAGAACACTAGAGCACTGGCCTTATCAGACAGAGGGCGCCAGTACACCTCAATACCACTCTTCTCCTGAGAATCAGACAGGATGAAAACGGAAAAGAGGAGAGAATAATAGCATTATGGACATTTAGATTCAGTGCAACAACACAACTCAGGAGTATTTGACCCTGATAAGACTATAGAATATACAGTTGAAGTCAGAAGTTTACATACACTTAGGTTGAAGTCATTCAAACTCATTTTTCAACCACTCCACATATTTCATGTTAACAAACTATAGTTTTGGCAAGTCTAATCTACATTGTACATGACATAAGTAATTCTTCCAACAATTGTCTACAGACAGATTATTTCACTTATAATTCACTATATCACAATTCCAGTGGGTCAGAAGTTTACATACACTAAGTTGACTGTGGCTTTACACAGCTTGGAAAATTCCAGAAAATTATGTCATGGCTTTAGAAGCTTCTGAGGCTAATTGACATAATTTGAGTAAATTGGAGGTTTACCTGTGGATGTATTTCAAGGACTACCTTCAAACTCAGTGCCTCTTTGCTCGACATCTAAAGAAATCAGCCAAGACCTCAGAAGAAAATGTGTAGACCTCCACAAGTCTGGTTCATCCTTGGGAACACTTTCCAAATGCCTGAAGGTACCACATTAATCAGTACAAACAATAGTACGCAAGTATAACCACCATGGGACCACTCAGTCGTCATACCGCTCAGGAAGGAGACGCGCTCTGTCTCCTAGAGATGAACGTACTTTGGTACGAAAAGTGCAAATCAATCCCAGAACAACAGCAAAGGACGTTGTGAAGATGCTGGAGGAAACAGGTACAAAAGTATCTATATCCACAGTAAAACAAGTCCTATATCGACATCTCAGCAAGGAAGAGGCCACTGCTTCATAACCGCCATAAAAAAAAGCCAGACTACAGTTTGCAACTGGACATGGGGACAATGATCGTAGTTTTTGTAGAAATATCCTCTGGTCTGATGAAAAAAAAATTGAACTGTTCAGCCATAATGACCATCGTTATGTTTGGTGGAAAAAGGGGAGGCTTGCAAGACGAAGAACACCATCCCAACTGTGAAGCACGGGGGTGGCAGCATCATGTTGTGGGGGTGCTTTGCTGCAGGAGGGACTGGTGCACTTCACAAAATAGATGGCATCATGAGGAAGGAAAATGATGTGTATATATTGAAGCAACATCTCAAGACATCAGTCAGGAAGGTAAAGCTTGGTCACAAATGGGTCTTCCAAATGGACGACCCCAAGCATACTTCCAAAGTTGTGGCAAAATGTCTTAAGGAATACAAAGTCAAGGTATTGGAGTGGTATTGGATCACAAAGCCCTGACCTCAATCCTATAGAAAATTTGTGGGCAGAACTGAAAAAGCAAGGAGGCCTATAAACCTGACTCAGTTACACCAGTTCTGTCAGGAGGAATGGGCCAAAATTCACCCAACTTATTGTGGGAAGCTTGTGGAAGGCTACCCGAAACGTTTGACCCAAGTTACACAATTTAAAGGCAATGCTACCAAATACTAATTGAGTGTATGTAAACTTCTGACCCACTGGGAATGTGATGAAATAAATAAAAGCTTAAATAAACCACAATACTATTATTCTGACATTTTACATTCTTAAAATAAAGTGGTCATCCTAACAGACCTAAGACAGGGAATTTTTACTAGGATTAAATGTCAGGAATTGTGAAAAACTGAGTTTAAATGTATTTGCCTAAGGTGTGTGTAAACTTCCGACTTTAACTGTATGTGGGTCTTACCTTGATCAGGCGTCTACCTTGGACGCCCATGGGGTCCTGGTTGATGCCGATGGCCGCCTTGTTCTGCAGGATGGTGCGTGCCCCGCTGTTAATGGTCCTCAGGTCGTTGGACATGAAGAGAGGAGCAGCCATGATGGCCCACAGAGCCATCTGAGACCGAGACTGATCCATGCTCAGCCCAAAGTCCCCGACCACCAGCTAGAATACACACAGTCAGTTCAGCCAGAAGCTAAAACATACATAATCATCTCCTTGCAAGACAAATTGGTTAATTCATTGAATAGCAACATTTCCTCTACAGCCAAATGGAGAGTTTGACAAAGACAGACCATGTCAGGGTCATTCCACCGGCCGGGTCCAGCTGCGGGCTGTAGGACGTCTTGGTTGTTAAAGAACCAATCAACAATGCTCAGCACACTACTCCACGAGTCGTCTATGTCACCATAGTTACGCCACAGGTTACAGATCTCTCCCAGCTGGGTGTAGTTCACCTGAGAAGTAAATGTGGAAGAGGTAAACTAAGAACATTTTAAAATATATGATCTGTATATACTGTGAACTCAATTGACTTACAGCAAATATTAACCCATCCCTATTACTAAAAATATTTAAATTAAATTGAACCTTGGGTGGGAGTCCACCCTGGTAGGCTGGCCAACTACAAGAGTAGGCAATGGGGCGTCCGGTAGCATTCAGAGCCTTTGACATGGCAGGGTAGCCTTTAAGAAAGAACAGCGTCTGTGTCAAGCAAGCAGCTGAGGGTTGAGTAAACCAAGTATCTCCTGTTTCAAACTTCAGCATGTCCATCCCCAACTCTCCCCTTACTCATCCATCTAACTCAAACACCTCTCTCACCCTGCTCCTGCTCCGTAGCGTTGGAATAGCAGCCGTCAAACTTCAGCATGTCCACTTTCCAGTCAGCGAAAGTCTGAGCGTCTATAGTGATCTTGTCCAGGGGGGTCCCGGGGTAGCCCCCACATGTGAGTGTGCCCATGTCCCCGTAGATACCCAGCTTCAGCCCCCGGTCATGGATGTAGCTCGCCAGCTTGGGGATGCCACTTGGAAACCTGAGAGAGGAGGTTAAAAGATACACAGGTTAGACAGACATCTTACAAATATTCATACAGACACACAGATTTACACCACACACACCAATAAATAAACTTGGCACAATAATGCCAATTTACCCCACCTGAGAAAATGGGCTATATGAGTATCATATGACTGACAAGTCAGTGACCTCAATATATTGGTACAATATATGTCAACAACCTCAATATAGATATCCCACCTGACAGTAGACAATATGGCAACATAGATAAGATACATTGGATGCAAGTGAAATAAAGTTGTAAACATTAACAGCTTGTGAGTGAACTATAAAATGTACAACAAAACGTCTGTGTTACTCCGTCCAGTCGCCTACCTCTTAGGGTCAGCCTGCAGGCGTCCATTATTGTCTCGGTTCTTGGAGGCCCAGCAATCGTCTATGTTGACGTAGACATATCCCAGCTCCCTCCAGCCGTCCTCAGCCAGCCTGTCTGCCATGTCCCGGAACAGAACCTCACTGTGTGGGAGGGATGACACAGAGGAAGAGAGGAAAAACTCCAGGAGTTACTATGGCCTTTCTTATAACAAAGTGTCAACGTTGGCTCAGAAATCTCTTCCTCACCTGGTCTCCTTTTCTTGTTATGATAAAGGCATTCCCAAGAATGAGAAGAGTTCAGAATCATATTTCTGTCTAACCTGATGCAGTTCTTGGGGTCATTCTGACAGTCTATGTCACAGCGGAAGCGTTCCCATGCCAGCCAGCCCATAGGAGGGGTCCTCATCAGACCATTGTCCAGGGCAAGGGTGGCCACGAAGAGCGCTAGCACACACAATGCTACTGCAAATCGCATTCCTGAAAGAGTAAGATGGTTGTTACAGTACAATGTCAATCAAACTGGGATGTATCATCCAGACATGCCCAAACACAAGGTATGCACATAAATGGCATTCATTTGAAAACATCTGCTTGTGTACACGCATACTGAACATGACCCTGGTGGTTTCTGCAGTATTGTGGACAATCTGCTTAACTGAATAGAGCCAGTGTGCTGGGGTTATTGACCAGTGGCGGTTTTAGCTTGTATGTCGCCCTGGGCGATTCTGCAGTAACGGTAATTTTTAACAACACAAATAAATATGAATACCATTTACTAATACATTAGTACTGTACAAAGTTAGAGGTGCACTATTTGATAGATTCCCCTGCTCCCCCTACCTCGGGCTTCCAGTGAGGAGACCTGAGGTCAACCTACCCCGGCCCCCCCCCCCTCCCCATCTCGTACTTCAAAGTGGGAGACCTTCCCAGGCAGTAGCCTGCCTAGCTCACAAACTAGAATCAGGACCCACAGTCTCACACGGTGACATCATATCATTGACATGATATCATTGACGTGAGGTTCAAATGAGCGATAGAAAACCGATCGCGAAAATGTCACCATTCCGAATTTGTTGTTGCGGGCGCCCCGTGACGCCCCCTGAAAGATGCAGCCCTGGGCGGCTGCACATGTCGCCTATAACTAAAACCGCCACTGGTATTGACACACCTGAGATTCACATGACTGACTGTGTGTGCCAACTTCCAAGGGAGGGAGTAGGGGAGAGGAGAGGAGGGGTGGGGTGGGAACACAAATAAAAGAGAGTAACAACACTAACCTGTTTTACCTTTATAAGATAAACACGACACATTAATAATACCTATGAGCTGAACCCAAGGAATGGTACGTTTGTGCAAATGCACAGTGCATACATTGAATCACAAGCAAAATATTGAATCAGGATGAACCAGGAAACAAAATATACAACACTGAAAACGTAATGACGCCATCCATATCGCACAGAGCTAGGCAGAAAAGACAGATAGACAGATAGATAGATAGATAGATAGATAGATAGATAGATAGATAGATAGATAGATAGATAGATAGATAGATAGATAGATAGATAGATAGATAGATAGATAGATAGATAGATAGATAGATAGATAGATAGGTACTAATCTATCTATCTATCTAATACCATAATAGCATTAGCCTACATGAGAAAATGCAACTTTAGATGCTGATATATTTAACAAGTCGACTTTCAATGTGCACCATTCCTGTATCAAAATATGCAAGAATTAATTCAATACTCACTGTTTTTTGCTTGTTAATATATCATTAAAAAAAATTGCTTGTGAAGCAGCGTTCGGTTGGTGCCTAAATGGTGTCTCGCCTATGCTCGCCTTTGAAAATAGTACAAACCACATTTGATCACACATTTGAAGAAGCGGTTATCACATGATCCAACGCGCTATTGTCAGCTGACAAAAGAGGGGCGGGTTAGAAGGAAAGGAAGCATTGACGGTTGTGAACCTAAACCCTGTTAGAATATTATTCTAACGCATGCATCCTTCCCTCCTTTCCTTGAAGTGCAGATGTGACACGTGACATACTCACTGCTCAAAATCATGAGAAATGAATTTTGAAAAACATGTCCTAGACCTACTTGCACTGCAAGTTCTAGGATGTTGGGGGGGGGGGGGGCTAAGAACGAAGTAGTAAAACAAATGTCTCAACTTGTCATACATTAATAACAAGAATGACGGCAATAGTTACTGGAAAAACTGCAGTGCATGTGACATCATGAGAACCCTAGAGGTGGAGCTAAAGACAGGAAGTCAAGGGATCCACTTACTGGTATGGCAAGAACAGACAATGGTAAGATACTCTTCTGTAGTAATTTAACACTCAAAGTAAATTGATTTGTATTTTACTCTGTATGCTTTCTGTCTCTGTGTACCTGTTAGCACATATTATATCCAATAGGTTTAGTAAGAACCTGCTTGTTTAAGGTAAACAACCTAGGGAGCTTGCAGGCATGACTGAGAGCAATAAATAAACTATTTTTATTTATTTATTTTTTCAATTGAGCAGAAACACCGTTGAATATTGCAGCCACTACTTTGTGCGTCATACACTCTGGACAGAAATGGTCTGTTGAGTTTTGTTTGTTGACTTTTCGGTTAATTCAGTCACTTTTTCAGATTTGAATTTCAGCATGTAGTGACAGGGTGCATTGTGGTTTCAGTTTTCGTAGTGACAGTAGTGCCTAGTCTTGAGAAGGAAGGAAGTGTCTTACTGACAGTTTTGTTGTATGACCTGTTTAACAAGTTTCCCACACGTCACTGCATTCCATAGTATATATCTATTCTATTCATATTCATATTATAGCTTTTTCAGCTCAGTGACAATCCCACCGTGTGTTCTAGTGTTGGTTGTTCTACTCTTGTCCTTCACTGACACCTGGTGGACAATATGAGTGGTCGTTGTGTAGACTAGATCTATTCACGGTGGTTATAGATCTTCCAGAACTGTTCATACTCACAGTGATAAAGTAGAGAATCGTGTTCTGTCTCCTTCTAGGTGTGGTTGGAATGGTGCAGGTGGTCCTGAGGAGCGTAGGGGCTGGGTTCGCCCTCGGAGAGACAGCTCTGGCTGCAGCCGAACCCTACCTGACCACAACTGGACCACTTGTGATCACCGCCGTCCGAGCAGCAGGAGAGGTGGGCGTGGCAGGGGTGGGAGCGATAGCCACGTGCCTGGTGTTCACTACAGCGTTGGTGTCCATGGGTAGCGGACTTCTCCTTGCCTCCATGGTGATGCGACTGATGGGGAGGGAAGGAGGAGTTGGAGCTAGAGCGAAGCAGGCGGAGATTTCTGGAGGGGTCACCATCACAGTGGGAGCCATAGCAACCGGAACACTAGTGGGCGCCCTCCCCGTGTGGGGCCACTTCCTCATCCAGTGCATCATGGTCCTGCTAGTGTACCCTTACACCTACGTGAATGAGATGACCGCGGTCCTCTCCGTTATCTTCTCCACTCTCTACCTCAGTGTGGTGTTGGGCCGCATGGGCATCATCACAGGACTATTTACTATGGGAATTGCTACCTTGTCCCTCTGTGCCCTACTAAAGAACCTATCAGAGAGAAGAATACAGCAGAGAGCCAAAGAAAACAGCAAATGGTCAGAGAGGTTACTGCTGTACTCAGTTGTCGTGGCAATAGTGGGTTTCCCTATGGGTGTGGGTGCGGGGGGTACAGATGGGTCAGGGTCAGAGGTGACTTTGATGCTGGGGTCAGTGCTGTGGGTGGGGACGCTGGCTGCAGGACTGCTAGGAGCTGCTCTGGGAACAGTGGCTGTGGTGAGTTTGGGACCAGAGGGGGCAGCGAGGGTGGCGGTGGGGGCGGCAGTGACATCCTCATGTGCCCTGAGACTCATTCTCCCAGTATGTTCTTTGCTGGGGTCGGCGGGCAGCATAGGGGGTCTGGTAGGGGGATCCACGGCTGCAGGGGTGTCACTGGGGGCCGCGAGTGTCGCTGCGGGACCGGAATTTAGAACCAGAGCAACTACACTAGTAGTTCTAGGCTCTGTAGCAGTAGGTGCGGTGCTAGGCTTCTGGGGTCTAGCACTGGGAACTGTCATTCTGGGACCAGCGGAACTAATAACAGTGACCTTTGTTGCATTGGGGGCCTTTATACTGGGTGCACCAAAGAGTCCGTTCCACACTCAGATTAAACTGAGGGGTGAGGTCCTCACAGGGACCAGCCTGATAGGAGGAATCGGCATGGAAACAGTAACCGCGGCAGCTGCACCTCTCGGAGCGGGGGTAATGGGAACAGCAGCGCTAGGAACAGCTGCACTGGGGAGACTGGGGACAGTGGGAGTACTGGTGGCAGCGGTAGTGGTACTGGGAAAAACTACATGTGGATTGGGAGCCTGACAGTGACAGTGGCTTACAGCAGCAGAATGTGTTATCTGCTAATTCTCTGTGTGTGTGCACATTTTTACTTTACTGAGACTTTACAGAGTGCATTGACATTATTTGCTGACCAGGGCTGGTTAATTACCTTACAAATCCCAATAAACATGAACGATAAATCAAGGTGTGTATCATTTGTCTATGATTATGAGGATGGCCATTAGGAGGATGCAGGATTGGGTTTGGATTTAGTTAGGGATGTAAGAGAACGACCACCCTCTCCCTTCTTCCTTATTCTCTCCATGCCCTATCTCCCTGCTCCATCCTCCATTCCTTCCCCAAGACACAGACGATTCAGGAGAATGTTCAGCAACAGGCCCGTTGGACAAAGGGCATGGGGCAGGTTGGTGTAAAAAGTACCCAATTGTATAAATCATAAAAAATTCCATATATTAAGCAAACCAGAAGGCACCATTTTCTTGTTGTTTTTAATTTACGGATAGCCAGGGGCACACTCCAATATTCAGAGATAATTTACAAATGAAGAATGTGTGTTTAGTGAGTCCGCCAGATCAGAGGCAGTAGGGATGACCAGGGATGTTCTCATGATAAGTGCGTGAATTCAAAATGTAACGAGCACTTTTGGGTGTCAAGGAAAATGTATAGAGTAAAAAGTACATTATTTTCTTTAGGAATGTAGTAAAGTAAAAGTAGTCAAAAATATAAATAGTAAAGTACAAATACCCCCCCCCCAAAAATTACCTAAGTAGTACTTTAAAGTATTTTTACTTAAGTACTTTACACCACTGAGCAACAGGAAACTTCTCAACTGCTGACCTCGTCATGTGTGCAGTGGTCTACACGACAGACAAACTTGCAATGGTCGTGGTACCAGCAGTTGGCCTTGTGGCGGATATTGTAATCAACACACTGTGCTGGCTGCACAAGCTCCCTGCGGTGCCTGTTGCGTGCGGTAAGGTACCATACTCTGGCTGATGACAGCCGTGCACATACTGTGCTATCTGGGGCTGTACTACCAGCATTTCCACCAGGGCAGTGACCAGGCGGGCTGGCAGGCCTTCAGCTTCTCGTTTCCTGACCCTGGTCCCTCTCCTGCTCACAGCCCTGTCCTGTGGGATCCACACCCTGGTGCTGGGGGGGTCGTCATCGCACAGAGGCACCAGGACAGCCTGCAGGGAACCATACTGCTTAGACCGGGAAGGGAGAGGTGGAAGTGGGCAGAGATTGGGAGGGGTGGGCAGAATAGCAGGCGGGCACACAATCATGGAGTTTTAAAAAAAATGTATGGCTGTCCCCGTCTGTTTACACTTCTGAATGTATCTCCCAGGGAGGACGGCCTACAGGCCATGGTTAATTATTGTGAAGATTATAGACTGCATTTCTTGCACGTGCACTCTTCTTTTTTTTATTCCTTTGTACATAGTATAGAGCGCCGAAATGCTTAATACAAATTGAGGGTACATTATGTTTAAGGTTATTTAGATCATATTGCTAATAATAATAAAGATAATGGATCGAGAGCTATTGCTCCAACAGCCATCCTATTTGACTGTTTAGGCTTGTATTCCTGTTGTTATATTTAGCCAACTTCTCTTGTTTTTCTCATCATGTCTGCAAACTTAAATGTAAAGGTCTGAAGGGGTAAATGTTTACTTATTTACTTTAGTTTATTTATTTCTCAATAACAGTTTCTCAATAGTTTATTTATTTCATATTCAAGGCTGCCCCTCACCGTTATGCTGCAACCCTGTAATGAATGTGTAGGGCGGGGGGAACTGGGGACTGAGAGCTGGGGGCCAGGTAGGGGGTTTAGGGAAGGGTGGACGAGGGAAGGGGGGAATGGTTCACAAGGTGGGGGGTTTGGGGTCCTGGGTGAGGAACGATCAATAGGTGGGTGATTCCTGCTTTTTGTTTGACATCCATGGGTTATTAAAACTAAAGATAACGATTACTGCATTCATTTAAAAAATATATTAAAAAAATAACAATGGCAACGCTAGCTATTCTCTCTTAGAATTTGAAAGGCCTAAACTGTCCTATTAAATGATCCAGCTGTCTTGATATCCTAACCAGAAACCATGTTGATATAGCAATGCTCCAAAGAACATACCTGCTCTAAAAGGACTCGCATTGAATAGAGAACCATTTGTCCAAACAAAACTAAAGGTGTCATAAGGAACAAAAAATCACCATCTTGGGTAAAGGTCAAGACCAAGAAGGCAGTCTCACCTTTATTGCCTTTATTAAGGTGTACGCTCCAAATTCATATTATCCTACGTTTTGTGATTCTCTGAACAGCATACTGTTAGAATGAACTGAATTCCATCTGGTTATTGGGACAGACATGAATGCCATGTGGGACAAGTCTAATAAAAACAAGTACAATCCACATGCAACCAAAGCTCTCCAGCAATATATCTCATTACAACCTGATTTATGCCTGGCGAACACATAATCCTTAAGCAAAAGGGTACACTTTCTACTCAAACAGGAAAAAATTATTCTCACAAATCGATTTCATACTATTATCTACACCTCTATTTTCTTTAATCAAGCGAATAGAAATTCGATGTATGAGCTTGTCTGACCACCACGCTTACTACTGCCAACTTCAAATGTCAGAATCTTCTCAAAGGTCCACAAGATGGCATTTCAACGTTTCATTACTACAAACTCCTACATTCTGTGATCATTTGGAAATGTAACTAAATTAACTACATTTGGAAATGTTTGTTAAGTGTGAGCTTTTTGACAAACACTGTTTTCAGACCAGGTAGCTATTTATCTTTCCAAATTCAAGATATAACTTCATTTATGGATGAAACAGAGAGCAGAATTTGCCATCCATCAAGTTAGACTCAACCATTACGTCCATGGTAATCGTCCCAATCGTTTACTGGCCAACAAGGTACGCAGTAATGATCAATTAGCTGATATAGCAACTATTGAATCTGAAACAGGAATTACGATCAGAACCCAAATACATCGAAGATTCTTCCGCTTCTTTAAAGAACTGTACACCTCTGATTTTAAATGCACACCAAACCAGACCTTTCTAAAATAACTAAGAACTCCTCTTCTCTTAACAGAGGAAGTCACCTCGCTGGGAGCCCAAATCTCTCTACATTAACTCAAAAGGGCATTGGATAGCACGAAGAAAGGCAAATCACCTGGATGGGCCGGTATTCTTCCTAAGGTCTATTTACAATTTTGGAATCAATTAGGTCCAATATTGCTCGAAATGATTAATACAGTATTTCACAAAGGTTTGTTTGGGAGAAATGTGAATAAAGCACTAATTTAGCTTTTATTTAAAAAGAAAAAGGTGAAATGCCACCCAGTGTTCTCACTATCACCCCCGGTCTTTGATAAACAACAATATTCATTTGTTATCCAAAATGTTGTTGTCCCGTCTCGAGAATTACTTACTCAAATAGGTCCACACGGACCAAAGCAAGTTTGTTAAAATACGTTTATCCTCGGATAACCTCAGTCGACTAATACATATCTTAAATGTTTCATCAGAAACAACAGCTCTTTGGGCTGTATCATCTCTCAATGCAGAAAAAGCTTCTGATAGACTAGAATGGTCATATTTCTGGTCTGTCTTAGAACACATGGGAATAGGCTCCAATTTCATTAATATTATTACAATTGTAAAAAAGGCCGTCCTGCTCCTCTCCTCTCTACCTAACTTCCCCTTCAGTTTCCCTTAAGTCCTGTTAGTTTGGCTGCTCAGCATACCTAAGTTCTCCCTCACCCATCATAGCCCTGCCATTCACAACCAGTTAGAGCCCTTGGAAATGCGTATCTGGACACTGCACCCATAACATGAATATCTGAATGTTGTGCTTGCATCAAAATATAAGTTGCAGGAGGGTTTTATTGCAGATTTCTACATGCTGTGTAATAATAGGTAATTACCACTAATTACTTAGTGTTACTTTAAGTTTCAGCCATATGTTCTACTGTATGGCTGTTACTAATTTTGATGTTGGAGTTGCCAATACTGCTTTGCGTATTGTTTGTCGTATGTAGTATTATTCCGTACAGCCATGGGTGTTACTGCTGCATTGGTTGCACAAGTGCATTTGCAGAGGTGGTTTGGTTGTTGTGTTGGTGGGCATGGTCTTGTGCATGCACACGCTACCACAGTGTTTTCCACAGTGGCCTTTATTAAGGTGTTTTATTGTGCTGCCATGGGCGAGCTTCTAGAGCCACCGCAGACTGTTCTTGGAGCTGGCTCACGCGCAGAGTAATTTACCACCCTGTGGTGCCAGGGCAGATCTGATAAGGTCTCAGTCTGGCAGATTTTCACACAAGGCTGTAAAGAGGGTGCCATAAATCTGGACCCTTTGTCAATCCAAGTAATTGGTTTGTCTTTCTTCTCTCTCCAAGAGGTGAATGTTTAACTTTATGTTATATTGGTGCTGTGTTTATAACCCTTGTAGTGTAATGCCATTTGCCATTTATTCGTGCATATCTTTGTACTATAGAACCGCAACAATAAGATTCCAAGTCATTTGGATTACCGAAATCATATGAACATCCTCAAATGGAGACAGCTGTGTGTGTGGTGATGACTATCAAGAGGACAGTGAAGGGCCTCAACATCGTGTTCTAACTGGACAGCAATATAGAGGGCAAAACCAAACCAATCAGTTATAAGTATATAGCGGATGAGGGCATTCACAGCCGACCGCTCAGACGGGTAAAGGCACACCAGCCAATCGTTTTTTACGTGGTCCTTCTAGCCGGATTTAGCGACCAACAGTTTTTTACATGGTCCGTCATTTCTCCGGATTTAGCAACCAATAGTTTTTACAAATGTACTGTACTCTGATAGGTTCTAAATAAACAGAGTAAAAACAACCAGGAAAAGCTCAAACCAAGTTTATTCACCCACTGGGTCAAACAGCTGAAAAGACAAAGACATATTTACACAAGCACTGGTATTTAAACCTTCCTCCTATGCTGAGTCTCCTCCTTACACATCTGGACAGCCAATGTATCTCTGTGGCTAGACAGGAAGTTAAGTGATCTGGGTAATAAACTACTCCTTCTCCCTTCATGTGACCTGACCTGACATCGGCCCCCAATCCTCACTAATCCACAGCTATCCACCCTTATCAGTGACCGCAACCATGTGTTTCCCTTACTTAGTAACTCTCCAAGCCCATGGCTCATATCCAACCTCCATTGACCCCACCATATACATTCCTCCTACATATAACCATTAACTTCTGGTGTAGAAAGTATTTCAAATTACAACCCAACAACTGAAACCAGACTGTGGCCCTTCTCCTCTCCATAGGACACATAATATCTAATAATAACATGTAAACGTTCTGCATTCCCCTCTCTCCCTCAGTAACATGAATAAGGATATTTAATAATATCCTTATTTAACTTAATAATATAAGTTTAGAAGTCAGTACCCATCAATGCCAATCCCTCAGCCATAGTTATAACAGGCAATATCTGCTCTGCTCCGTTCAGAATCACTAGAGGCAGCAGTCTATTCTTTTTATCCATGGAATATGTCAATCGAAGGAAATAACACACATTTCCCTAAAATCTACTGACCACTTCATCTCATTATACACAGAGGACAATGTACTATATCTAAGCAAAGTATCTTAATCACTCCCAAATGCATTGAATATCCTAGATACATTCAGCTTTATTTGAAGTTATACAATTAATCTAACCAAATCACCCGTACTGCCTCTCAAGATCCCGATGAGTTATACTTATGGAATCCCAATCGTTTCCCATTTTAAATATTTAGTAGTAGACATATTTCCTTCCTTAGATAAAACCATTGCCAGAAACTTTAACAGAATCTGATCTCAGTAGGTGGAATAATGTCCCAGTTGCTTTAACCGGCAGAATGTCTAATGTCAAAATGAATATATTGCCACGGCTGAATTTCTGTAGTTCAATGCTTCCCATGGCTCCCCCTTCTGGCTATTGGGATAAAGTCCATAGTGTGTTTTCACAATGTATATGGCAAGGTAAACTATCAAATTAACAAATTTATACTGAACTAAAGTATAAACGCAACATGCAAGAATTTCCACGATTTTACTGAGTTACAGTTTGTGTAAGGAAATCAGTCAATTTAAATAAATAAATTAGGCCGTAATCTATGGATTTCACATGACTGGGCAGGGGCGCAGCTATGGGTGGACCTGGGAGGGCATAGGCCCACCCATAGCTGTGCCTTACCGGTATCATGGACCACCCCTTACTGATATCATGTACAGTCATGATTGCAGAACATTCCATGATTTGAAAGATACACATTACCAGGCAACTTTTTTTTCTATATTTACAACTTAGGTCAGATATGCTGGCCTATGGAGTCCCTTGCGAAACCCAACTAGCGAACCATTATAAATCAATTATCTGACCTCCCGAAAGGACTGATCTCCATTTTAAAAAAGTATGGTCCAGAGATCTAATTGAATCTGAACAACCAGCGAGCTGAGATAAGGCGGGGATTTACCTAGCAAAGACTTATAGATGACCTGGAGCCAGTGGGTTTGGCGACGAATATGTAGTGAGGCCAGCCAACGAGAGTGTACAGGTCGCAGTGGTGGGTAGTATATGGGGCTTTGGTAACAAAACAAATGGCACTGTGATAGATTACATCCAATTTGCTGAGTAGAGTGTTGGAGGCTATTTTGTAAATGACATCGCCGAAGTCAAGGATCGGTAGGACAGTCAGTTTTACGAGGGCATGTTTGGCAGCATGAGTGAAGGAGGCTTTGTTGCGAAATAGGAAGCCGATTCTAGATTACATTTTGGATTGGAGATGCTTAATGTGAGTCTGGAAGGAGAGTTTATAGTCTAACCAGACACCTAGGTATTTGTAGGTGTCCACATATTCTAAGTCAGACCCGTCGAGAGTAGTGATGATAGTCCGACAGGCGGGTGCAGGCAGTGTTCGATTGAAGAGGATGCATTTAGTTTTACTAGCATTTAAGAGCAGTTGGAGGCCACGGAAGGAGTGTTGTATGGCATTGAAGCTCATTTGGAGGTTAGTTAACACAGTGTCCAAAGAAGGGCCAGATGTATACAGAATGGTGTCGTCTGCGTTGAGGTGGATCAGAGAGTCACCAGCAGCAAGAGCGATATCATTGATATATACAGAGAGTCGGCCCAAGAATTTAACCCTGTGGCACCCCTATAGAGACTGCCAGAGGACCGGACAACAGGCCCTCCGATTTGACACACTGAACTCTATCTGAGAAGTAGTTGGTGAACCAGGTGAGGCAGTCATTTGAGAAACCAAGGCTATTGAGTCTGCCGATAAGAATGCAGTGGTTGACAGAGTAGAAAGCCTTGGCCAGGTCGGTGAAGACGGCTGCACAGTACTGTATTTTATCGATGGTGGTTGTGATAGCTCGGAAACCAGATTGCTTAGAGGAGAAGGTACGATGGGATTCGAAATGGTAGGTGATTTGTTTGTTAACTTGGCCTCGAAGACTTTAGAAAGGCAGGGCAGGATGGATATAGGTCTGTAATTTAGCCCAAGCCCTAACTCCATCAATTTTGGACAAAAGGCTACGTACATTTAAATGAAAGATGCCAAGACCAGATCTAGATTTAAAATCAGAGGGGGTTTGAAGATCTAGTATAGGACTATCGGGGCCAGGATTAGGTTGCACGTTACCAGATATTAACAATTAAAGAATAACTAGGCACCTTTGTTTAAAACCGTTACATGGCGGTGTTGAAGGCACTGGAGAAGTCAAAACAAATAACCCTCACAGTGCTACCTGCGTTGTCCAGGTGAGAGTAGGCCCTCTGCAGAAGGTAGATGATTGCATCATCCACCCCGATGTTGCGCTGGTATGCGAACAGCAGGGGGTCCAGTGATGTACACACCAGGGGTCTGAGGTGAGCAAGGACTAACCTTTCCAGGGTCTTCATGATGTGGGATGTTAGAGCTACAGGTCTGAAGTCATTCAGGAGAGTGGGGTGCACCTTCTTGGGCACTGGGACCAGGCAGGATGTTTTCCAGGCTCAGGCTAAGGTTGAAGTGTCGCTGGAGTATTCCACACAATTGGTCAGCACAGACCCTAAGCACCCTTGGGCTGATGCCATCGGGGCCCGCCGCTTTCCACTGATGTAGTCTCTCCAGTTCTCTCTTCACTTGGTCGTGAAAGCCAGCCGAGGTGGGGGGGGCGGGGGGTGTTGAAAATCAGTCCAGAGGTGGGGGGAAGGGAGTTTTTGCAGATCAGTCCAGATGGAGCGGGGGTGGGGAGGGGCTCGCTGATTGTCTCAACGGAAGTGTCATATGCAATGGAGGGGAGGTGGACAGAGCCAATATCGAACCTGTTAAAAAATTGGTTCACCTCATTGGCTCTGCCCTGGGTCCACTCCATCTGCCCACTGTTTGGCTTTTTGAAGCCATTGATATTTCTCTATTCCACACCTCTCTCACCTGGCTCTGCCTCAGCTTGTCCTCCATCTTCTCCTTATACACTCTCTTCCCCTCAGCAATCCGCAACTTCAGCTCCCTCTGGACACATTTCAATTTGTCCTTGTCCCCCTCCTTGAAGGCACTCTTCTTCTCATTCAGCAGGGCCTTCAGGTCGCTGGTGGCCCAGGGTTTATTATTTGGAAAACAGCGTACCTTCCTGGTGTTTACGGTGTTGTCTACACAAAAATGTATATAGTCCGTTATGCAGTCTGTAAGTCCATCAATGTCCTCCCCATGAGCCTCACAGAGTGCATCCCAGTCTGTTGTCTCAAAGCAGTCCTGTGTGGCCTCATTTTTGGTCGCTGGCTGCTGTTGGACCATAGGCCTGTAGAGTGGGTTGAGGTGGACAAGGTTGTGATCCGATCTACCAAGGGGAGGGAGTGCAGTGGAGTTGTATGCATGCTTCACATTAGCATATAGCAAGTCCAGAGTTGTATTATTCCTGGTTGGGCACAAACTGTTTGAATGTGGGCAGCGTTGAAGAGAGAGAGAGGCATGGTTAAAATCCCCAGAAATGGCAAAGGCACTGGGATGCGTTGTCTGTGGCCTCGCGAGTGGATGACGTCACACGCTGTGTTTGCGTTAGCGGAGACGGGATGTAAACAATAACTGCAATGGCCACTGTTCCTTAACAGTAATATGGCTCGGATTACATAATCTGTTGTTGACTAATAAAGCCAGCCCCCCTCCCTTACTCTTACCGGAATAAGCGCTATCCCTGTCCGCTCTAATGGTCTGGAAACCGCCGATAGTGACATTCCCTGTGGAATGTTATCATTCAGCCATGTCTCGGTCAGACATACTAGACTAGCTTCTCTAATCCATTTGTCCACAGACTAGACCCTCGAGTTCCTCCATCTTGTTATGTAGCGATCTCACGTTGCCCATAATGATAGACGGGATTGCCGGCTTACTCAGCTTTGCTTTACACTTCCGACCCACCCTGCATCCACAAAGTCGCCTTTTCAATTCGTCCGGAATATTGAACTTTTCCCTGGGGTACAGTGCTAAATCCAAGAGCTGGGCTCGGTTGTAAACAATTGAGGACTCGTGTGTACGTTCGGCGCTGCTAAACGTAAGAAAAAGTGCCTCAGTGATAAAAAAGGACTGCTAAAACCTTCGTAAAACAGTAGCACTCCATAATCCTGAACTATTATAGTTCAACTGTTGCAAAAAGAAACTCACAAAAAACATACTAAAACAACAATTAACGCACAGACAATGGGAGCTGCTTAACACGCGACCACACAGGGCGGCGCGTGCGAGCACGTGCGACATGACATACCTCTAGCCTTTAGGTCTGAATAAGGGCTCTGTGTTGGCTAGAGTCATCGGTGCTCGTAAACCACACTATGACATCTGGGGCAACACAGTCAACGTAGCCAGCAGAATGGAGTCTACAGGGGGGATGGGCAGCACACACACTCTCCCATTTCCTCATCTGTCTACAACTTTCCTCTCTTTCAACCTTATTTCTCCTCATCCATATTTTCCTGTCTTTTCTCTTTTATCTTGATAGAAGATATGTTTTTATTCTACACCCTATAAAACCTTATCACATGGGTCGTACTGGTACGGATATTAAAATCCCTCCAAATCTGCCGTCGGCGCCCATTCAAATTAGCCCCACGGTTGTCTTGTTAAATCTGGTTGATTCTGTTAAATTAAATACCATGACTGTATTCTCATTAGCTGGGAATGTTGTTTGTAATGTCCGATACAACTGTAAGGGAAATGTTCATGTTTGTGCTATTCTTATAACTAATTTCTGTGTTCTATTCATGTGCTGTTCTATAAACTAATTTCTGTGTTCTATTCATGTGCTGTTCTATAAACTAATTTCTGTGTTCTATTCATGTGCTGTTCTATAAACTAATTTCTGTGTTGTATTCATGTGCTGTTCTATAAACTAATTTCTGTGTTCTATTCATGTGCTGTTCTATAAACTAATTTCTGTGTTCTATTCACGTGCTGTTCTATAAACTAATTTCTGTTTTCTATTCATATGCTGTTCTATAAACCAATTTCTGTGTTAATGCACGTTGCTGACTGTACAAATCCTGAAATGTGGCAGTACGCCCAGACGTTGTTTTGACAACGAACGAGAGATATCTCAGTTTCAAGGTCTCAGCTTAGGGAGAAGAAGCCTATTGAGTGTTGGTCTGTCACATGTTATGAACCAGTATTGGTCGGTCACATGAATGAAGCAAACGTTAATGATTCATTAATTATGCTAAATCATGCAAATAAAACTTGTCTGTGTATAGCCATATATAAGACAACTGTTGGGACCGCCCCAGCAGAGCTCCTGATCGACATGTGTACTATGGTTCATTGAGTTGTTTGGAACCTCTCCAGTGCGCTGACAATAAACAAGGATTCATATTAAGATTGACTTTCGTGTCCCGGTGTGAAAGAATTTCCATGACACAACACACAGTACTTTGGTGAAATCGTTGTCAACCTACCGCATACCCCTTAAAAATATAAACGTTTTTGTGCAGGATGTGCTATTAGCATACTAACACTCATTAAGACAGATTGGTAGAATAACTAGCATAGCTAGCGATCGCTAGCATTCTGAACAAACAGAGTAAAAAAATCAAACAGACGACTAGAAAAACCTCAAACCGAGTTTATTCGACCGACTCTGTACTTTAGCACATATTTATACCTTCCGACTCGGCGGAGTCACCTCCTTGAATATCTAAGATAAACAATCCTTCTCTGTTGTTAAGCAGAAACTGTTCCTCTTACTAGTATTGTTATGGCCTGCCTAAGTCTAGGACCCTCATTGGCATGAAAGTGTGTGTATGAGATAGAACTGTGGTCAGATGGTCTTCGGGGTGGGCCCCTATGGCCCCCCTCCCAGCAGTGTATTCTGTCTTCAACCGTTGACATTATCTTGAGTTGAGATCCACATCCCTCATTGTCCTAGTTTCACAGCAACTGGCGAGCCTTATCGGGAACTGAAACTAGACTGCTACCCATTTGATATTCAGCAATAACATGTTTGAACAGAATATAAACTTTCTGCACTTCCCCTTGTCTCACTCATCAACTTTCCATACACAAAGTTCCTATTCACCCTTTATTGACCCCTAACATATACTGTTAATTTCTGAGGATGGAGTGAAGGACGTAGGAGACAGATAAAGGGAGGGAGGGGGAGTGAGGAGGTAGGAGACGGATAAAGGGAGGGTGAGGATGGAGTGAAGGAGGTAGATTAGGGTGAGAATGGAGTGAAGGAGGTAGGAGATGGATAAAGTGAGGGAGGGAAGGAGGTAGGAGACAGATAAAGGGAGGGAGGGAGGGAAGGAGGTAGGAGACAGATAAAGGGAGTGAGGGGGAGTAAAGGAGGTAGGAGACAGATAAAGGGAGGGAGGGGGAGTAAAGGAGGTAGGAGACAGATAAAGGGAGGGAGGGGGAGTGAGGAGGTAGGAGACGGATAAAAGGAGGGTGAGGATGGAGTGAAGGAGGTAGATTAGGGTGAGAATGGAGTGAAGGAGGTAGGAGATGGATAAAGTGAGGGAGGGAAGGAGGTAGGAGACAGATAAAGGGAGTGAGGAGGTAGGAGACAGATAAAGGGAGGGAGGGGGAGTAAGGAGGTAGGAGACAGATAAAGGGAGGGAGGGGGAGTAAAGGAGGTAGGAGACAGATAAAGGGAGGGAGGGAGGGGGAGTAAATGAGGTAGGAGACAGATAAAGGGAGGGAGGGGGAGTGATCTGTGGAATTTCTTTCCTTCTTAATGCGTTTGAGCCAATCGTTTGTGTTGTGACAAGGTAGGGGTGGTATACAGAAGATAGTCCTATTTGGTAAAATACTAAATCCATATTATGGCAAGAACATCTCAAATAAGCAAAGAGAAACAACAATCCATCATTACTCTATGACATGTAGGTCATTCAATTTGGAACATTTCAAGAACTTTTAAAGTTTCTTCAAATGCAGTCGCAAAAACCATCAAGCACTATGATGAAACTGGCTCTCATGAGGACCGCCACAGGATAGGAAGATCCAGAGTTACCTCTGCTACAGAGGATAAGTTCATTAGAGTTACCAGCCTCAGAAATTGCAGCCCAAACAATAGCTTCCCAGAGTTCAAATAACAGACACATCTCAACATCAACTATTCAGAGAGACTGCGTGAATCAGGCCTTCAAAGTCGAACCACTACTAAAGGACACCAATAAGAAGAAGAGACTTGCTTGGCCAAGAAACACAAGCAATGGACATTAGACTGGTGGAAATCTGTCCTTTGGTCTGATGAGTCCAAATTTGAGATTTTTTATTCTTACCGCCGTGTCTTTGTGAGACACAGAGTAGGTGAATGGATGATCTCTCCATGTGTGGTTCCCATCGTGAAGCATAGAGGAGGAGATGTGATGGTGTGGGGGTGCTTTGCTGGTGACACCATTAGTGATTTATATAGAATTCAAGGCACACTTAACCAACATGGCTACCACAGCATTCTGCAGCGATACACCATCCCATCTGGTTTGTGCTTAGTGGGACTATCATTTGTTTTTCAACAGGACAATGACCCAAAACACACCTTCAGGCTGTGTAAGGGCTATTTGACCAAGAAGGAGATTGATGGAGTGCTGCATCAGATGACCTGGCCTCCACAATCAACCGAACTCAACCTAATTAAGATGGTTTGGGATGAGTTGGACCGCAGAGTGAAGGAAAATCAGCCAACAAGTGCTCAGCATATGTGGCAACTCCTTCAAGAGTTCACCTCATTGGCTCTGCCCTGGGTCTACTCCATCTGCCCACTGTTGGAAAAGCATTCCAGGTGAAGCTGGTTGAGAGAATGCCAAGAGTGTGCAAAGCTGTCATCAAGGCAAAGGGTGGCAACTTTAAAGAATTAAAAAATATATACAGTGGGGAGAACAAGTATTTGATACACTGACGATTTTGCAGGTTTTCCCACTTACAAAGCATGTAGAAGTCTGTAATTTTTATAATAGGTACTCTTCAACTGTGAGTGACGGAATCTAAAACAAAAATCCAGAAAATCACATTGTATGATTTTTAAGTAATTCATTTGCATTTTATTGCATGACATAAGTATTTGATACATCAGAAAAGCAGAACTTAATATTTGGTACAGAAACCTTTGTTTGCAATTACAGAGATCATACGTTTCCTGTAGTTCTTGACCAGGTTTGCACAGACTGCAGCAGGGATTTTGGCCCACTCCTCCATACAGACTTTCTCCAGATCCTTCAGATTTCGGGGCTGTTGCTGGGCAATACGGACTTTCAGCTCCCTCCAAAGATTTTCTATTGAGTTCAGGTCTGGAGACTGGCTAAGCCACTCCAGGACCTTGAGATGCTTCTTACGGAGCCACTCCTTAGTTGCCCTGGCTGTGTGTTTCGGGTCGTTGTCATGCTTGAAGACCCAGCCACGACCCATCTTCAATGCTCTTACTGAGGAAAGGAGGTTGTTGGCCAAGATCTCGCGATACATGGCCCCATCCATCCTCCCCTCAATACGGTGCAGTCGTCCTGTCCCATTTGCAGAAAAGCATCCCCAAAGAATGTTTCCACCTCCATGCTTCACGGTTGGGATGGTGTCATCCTTCTTCTTCCTCCAAACACGGCGAGTGGAGTTTAGACCAAAAAGCTCTATTTTTGTCTCATCAGACCACATGACCTTCTCCCATTCCTCCTCTGGATCATCCAGATGGTCATTGGCAAACTTCAGACGGGCCTGGACATGCGCTGGCTTGAGCAGGGGGACCTTGCGTGCGCTGCAGGATTTTAATCCATGACGGCGTAGTGTGTTACTAATGGTTTTCTTTGAGACTGTGGTCCCAGCTCTCTTCAGGTCATTGATCAGGTCCTGCCGTGTAGTTCTGGGCTGATCCCTCACCTTCCTCATGATCATTGATGCCCCACGAGGTGAGATCTTGCATGGTGCCCCCGACCGAGGAAAATTGACAGTCATCTTGAACTTCTTCCATTTTTCCTTCTCACCAAGCTGCTTGCCTATTGTCCTGTAGCCCATCCCAGCCTTGTGCAGGTCTACAATTTTATCCCTGATGTCCTTACACAGCTCTCTGGTCTTGGCCAATGTGGAGAGATTGGAGTCTGTTTGATTGAGTGTGTGGACAGGTGTCTTTTATACAGGTAACGAGTTCAAACAGGTGCAGTTAATACAGGTAATGAGTGGAGAACAGGAGGGCTTCTTAAAGAAAAACTAACAGGTCTGTGAGAGACGGAATTCTTACTGGTTGGTAGGTGATCAAATACTTATGTCATGCAATAAAATGCAAATTAATTATTTAAAAATCATACAATGTGATTTTCTGGATTTTTGTTTTAGATTCCGTCTCTCACAGTTGAAGTGTACCTATGATAAAACAGACCTCTACATGCTTTGTAAGAAAGAAAACCTGCAAAATCTGCAGTGTATCAAATACTTGTTCTCCCCACTGTATATATATTTTATTTAACCTTTATTTAACTAGGCAAGTCAGTTAAGAACAAATTCTTATTTACAAACTCGGACGACGCTAGGCCAATTGTGTGCTGCCCTATGGGACTCCCAATACGGCCAGTTGTGATACAGCCTCAAATATAAAATATATTTGGATTTGTTTAACACTTTTTTGGTTACTACATGATTCCATATGTGTTATTTCATAGTTTTGATGTCTTTACTATTATTCTACAATGTAGAAAATAGTAAAAATAAAGAAAAACCCTTGAATGAGTAGGTGTGTCCAAACTTTTGACTGGTACTGTACATGTAAATTAATCAATGCGTTCTACTATGATGACAGGAATACGTATATATAAACCAGAATCCAACAATTAAATGGTTGAAGTTGAAGTAACTTTTGAGTGTAATAGAGTTGACAGGTGACTATGACATAAATATATTTGATTCACAACATTTTGACAGGAGCTATAATCCAGTTAAAAGAAAAGCTAATTTCCTTGTTTTCCATGCAAAATCAAAGCAAAGGGGGGCTCCCAAGTGGTGCAGTAGTCTAAGGCACTGCATCTCAGTGCTAGAGGCGTCACTAAAGACAACCTGGTTCAAATCCAGACTGTATCACAACCGCCCGTGATTGGGAGTCCCATAGGGCGGTGCACAATTGACACAGCGTCGTCTGAGTTTGGCCAATGTAGGCTGTCATTGTAAATAAGAATTTGTTCTTAACTGACTTGCCTGGTTAAATATTTTTTTTTTAAATCTAGTCAAGATGTTCACAAGGTTATAAATAATTATTTTTAATTTAAATAATAATTGTGTCCTTCAAACTTTTGTTTTGTCAAAGAATCCTCCATTTGCAGCAATTACAGCCCTGCAGACCTTTGGCATTCTAGTTGTCAATTTGTTGAGGTAATCTGAAGAGATTTCACCCCATGCTTCCTGAAGCACCTCCCACAAGTTGGATTGGCTTGATGGGCACTTCTTATGTACCATACGATCAAGCTGATCCCACAACAGCTCAATAGGGTTGAGATCCGGTGACTGTGCTGCCCACTCCATTGTAGACAGAATACCAGCTGACTGCTTCTTCCCTAAATAGTTCTTGCATAGTTTGAAGCTGTGCTTTGGGTCATTGTCCTGTTGTGGGAGGAAATTAGCTCCAATTAAACGCCGTCCACAGGGTATGGCATGGCGTTGCAAAATGGAGTGATAGCCTTCCTTCTTAAAGATCCCTTTTACTCTGTACAAATCTCCCACTTTTCCACCACCAAAGCTAACAAAGCGTGCCATTGGAACACAGGAGTGATGGTTGCCTCTGTATGCCTATGTCGATATTCCATAAAAAAATCAGCCATTTCCAGCTACAATAGTCATTTACAACATTAAGAATGTCTACACTGTTTTTCTGATCAATTTGATGTTATTTTAATGAACAAAAAAAATAGCTTTTCTTTCAAAAACAAGGACATTTCTAAGTGACCCCAAACTTTTGAACGGTAGTGTATATTAACTATTTGTGTCGTTATTGCTGTAATTCAGCATTGACTGAACTGTTTTAGCCTGAACTGCTTTCAATGGGGAGAGATTGCTTCCGTGATTTTAATTGAAAACATCACTTTCCCGTATAAACCTGTGGACCATTTTGATCAGTTATTACCCTATGATGTACTGCCCCTAGGTGGTGGAGGACTGCTATAACGTCATGAAGGAGTACGGAGGAGTACACCCGCAATAACATCTGCTAAATATGTGTATGTGATCAATAAAATTTGATTTGATTTGAAGTAGTGGACCATTCCTGATCCACACCTGCTAATACAACAGACAGAGCATAGATTACGCATGGATTCATCATTCTTATGTACATGAACACACTGTAGACATGCTATGACAGCTTAAATTTAAATACCATAGGCAAGCGTACAGTTTCTACAGATTAAGAAAAGCAAAACACACTCACTTTTGTATTCCAATAGCCGCGTCTGGATTCTCTGGTATCTGATAGTCCAAGTGAAATAGTAGAGAAAGTAGATCTATTAGCATATATTATTATGAGCAGCAGAGCTTGCTCTCTGAAAGATGAAATCATGCCTTTTTTACATTGATGGGTACATGTACAAGATATTAGCTACTCTGTGTAGATTCAGATAGAGGCAACTACTTCATAGAACTACATATATCACTACACCCTAAGCCCATATTATGACTCCAACAAAACTAGAGTGACAGGACTTGTTTTGCTTTGAGTATGATTATCTTTTATGTTCTTTTATTGTTTTCAATCAGTTGAGCTCAGGTTTTGTATGATAATGCCACTTGAAATAGTATGTATCTATAATGTGTTAATTAAAAAAGTTTTCATTAGCCTTTATGTGGTCTGTGGCGACCCGTCATTCAGGGCAGGTGTTTTGCCTGTAATGCTTATTTGCCATTAATACGTGTCACATATCAGTTTGCAAACAATGTAAAAAAATATTTTTTACAAATAATCATTAGGTTAATAAAGTAAAGCAGCTCCAAAATGCAGGTGTTTCAACCTAGCTCTGTGTTATCTGTGGTGGTGGGGCAGCCAGCGGAAAATACGGAGCGTAGGGGTTGGTCATGTTCTCTATTTGCGCTGTTATTTGCTCAGTGTTCTGTCACTCATGGGGACAGTACTTCACTGTCAAATCTAAGGATAGAGCTCGAAATTCAAGCCCTTTGGGTGCTTCCATAGAGTTACATTAGAAGTGCATCGCACAATTGGCCCAGCGTCATCCGGGATAGGGGAGGGTTTGGCTGGGGTAGTGCCCATCCAAGAAGGCTCAAGGTCATTGGCCACAGATAAAATTATGTCAAATCATGTTATATCTACAGTAGCTTTGATTGGACTGACCATGTCAACATCATACTTTCAAAGTCTTAGCTAGCAGTCATCATCATGAATCAAGTCAACAGTCTACTGGCAAATCCTTTTCAATCCTTGTCGTGTGAAGAGAAATAATGAAGAGAAATTATAGATAAAGCGTATCGTGCTCATTGGCCATTGGACATAAATATTACACAACAAAAATATTGGTTGTTTTTGAAGGAATCAGTGGCTAACTGCAAGCATGGCAAATCAATCTCTAGCCTGCTATTCGGTGTAGTGGGTGTGTGGTCTGGATTTAAAGGTCTCTTTTCCAAGCTTAAAATGATAAACATTCAACATTGGCCATACTGTCAATCCATGATTTCTGCCGAGCTCAAAACAACTGTTAACTCGGAACTGGGAAATCTGACTAGAGTGACTTCAAGACAACTGGTAACTTGGGAAAAAACAAGCTCTGACTGGAAAAATACATTTTAAACGGTCATCCAACATGGAATTGTAAGTCGGGAACTCGGGTCTCTTTCTAGAGCTACAACCTGAAGGTCACTGACTTCATCGTAATTCGACCTTGTTTATTTCCGAGTCCCCAGTTGTCTTGAAAGTACCATAAATCCAGAGAATGTCAGACTTTGATGACAAGGACTGCCACGCCACCTTCTTGTTCAAGTGAGCACAGCACAACAAGGGAGACCAAAAATGTATTGTATGCTTCTGCATAAATGATGTAATATGCCAGGGAGATATGTATAATGTAGCTAAGAAAGAAATAATAAGTGCATGTAGTATAGTAAGCTGTTAGTATCCCATGTGCCTCACCCTAATAATTTGGTCTATTTTCCCTTCTTAATTCCGCCTACTGTTCTGACTTGGTGGTGCACATGTAGCCTATAACCTGTTTTAGAGAAATGTCATCATCAAATATTGTAAGAGCTTTCATTGTCTGCTTATATGCCCCTTTATTTATCCTATGGTTCTGACTTGGTGTACAGAGAGATCACTGTAAAAACGTCCCATGTTCTGAATTCTGTTGCTGTACATTTCAAAAGTGCTGAACAAATAGTTATGTTGTCTACGTCCGTCCTAGCTCGCTCATTAATGTCTTCGTCGAAATTACGGATTGCCTCTTATCCTCTTTTAAAAATGCAGTACATTAGGCTGAATGAACTGTTTTGCTGCCAGACAAGGCTCCGCTGATAGCCAGGTGTAGCAGTGGTAAGGTGTTGGGACTGCTGTTTGGGACTCTGTTGTTGGGAGAGCTTTATGTAGGCCCGAAAAGTTTGTGGGCACCATTTGTCGCTGTTATAGTGCAATTAATGTATTGTTTAGTGTTGTGTTGTGTAGTGGCTTTGCTAGCATGTATCCCTAACAATTTTTTTTGTCTGCCTCACCAAGATTTACATGTTAAAATCGCTACTGTCTTTGTGTATTTGAACCTACTACAGAACAGTATTTCCAGCGATCCTCGGCACAGTGAAATTACCGTTGCAGTATTGTTTCTGGCCTCTGGATGTCATTGTTGCTCCATGTATGAATTCTGCTTACCGTTCTAAAATAACTTAGCAAATCTGTCAAATATAGAACATGAACTAAGCACACTTTCAGTGGTGGAAAAAGTACCCAATTGTTATACTTGAGTAAAAGTAAAGTTAATAGAAAATTACTCAAGTAAAAGTAAAAGTCACAGAGTAAAATACACTTTTAAGGGCCTCCCGAGTGGCGCATCGGTCTAAGCTACGGCATCTCAGTGCTAGAGGTGTCACTACAGACCCTGGTTCGACAACCTGCCGTGTTTGGGAGTCCCATAGGGCATTGCACAATTGGCCCAGCGTCATCTGGGATAGGAAGGGGGTTTGGCCGCGGTAGGTAGTCATTGTAAATAATAATTTGTTCTTAACTGACTTGCCTAGTTAAATAAAGTGGAATTGAAGTGGGAAACTTCAAGTTCCTTGGCGTACACATCACTGATAAACTGAAATTGTTCACCCACACAGACAGTGTGGTGAAGATGGTGCAACAGAGCCTCTTCAACCTCAGGAGGCTAAAGAAATTTGGCTTAACACCTAAAACCCTCACAAACTTTTACAGATGCTAAATTGAAAGCATCCTGTCGGGCTGTATCACTACCTGGTACGGCAACTGCACCGCCCACAACCGCAAGGCTCTCCAGAGGGTGGTGTGGTCTGCCCAACGCATTACCGGGGGCAAACTACCCGCCCTCCAGGACACCTACAGCACCCGATGTCACAAGAAGGCCAAAAAGGACATCAACCACCCATGCCACTGCCTGTTCAAGTAAGCTACTGTGGATGATCATAATGTAGGCCTACCAGAGTGTCATACCATAAAAAATATAATGGAGAAAAAATGCATCCCATAACATTTTAACATGGAAGTTTTGCTGCAGTAGCAGCCAACAGTAGCAGCCAATGTGTGCTGTTCACTGTAAGCCTATATTCTATGAGACTTTTGAAAAAAGCATGCATGGCTTGACGTTAACCTGTTTATCCACTTATCCTTCAGACAAGGCAGTGACCGAAAATGTTGTTGTGTTGCTTGATGCAAGAAACCACTTTACAAAATAAAAGGCATTATTATTCCCATACCATTATTATAGAGAATCAGACAAATTATGCTACCCTCTGCTTATTGGCTAGTTAGCTTATTCAAGCCTGTCTCAAAATACAACACTGCCCCTTTAAGACAAAAAAGCTCTTTACCCAGACTGCTTTTTAAAGATGTCTAGAAATGTACACATTTTGTGCTCCTGTAAGAAGCAATCACTCCCTAATTGCTGACTACAAATGACCTATAACTGGTCTAATAACTCACTAACTAGCAAAGGATATGAACAAATTTGCACACGTGGCTATTTGCAACTCTCACTTTGATCTCAAAACAAGCGCATCTACACATGACCGCTCATGTTGTAAACACAGTCCAGTTCAAAGTGAATGGTACAGATCCATTATGGCAATTGCATATTTGCATATAGGCTTATGCCTCACTGGTCTGTGTAGAGCAGTGATTACCAACTAGCAAATCTGCAAATTACCAACAGGTATGCTGGACAAGCATACCTGATTCAACTTGTCAACTAATCATCAGGCCCTCAATGAGTTGAATCAGGTATTTTTGTCCAGGGCTACTTCAAAAATGTGTGCTGTTGGGGGGTACTCAAGGACTAGAGTTGGGAACCACTGGTGTAGAGTACAGGCTGAGTCGTGCTTGTCAATGCAATAGAATCCTACTTCAATGCATTCTTAAAACACAATCTCTTACATAGTTAGTTTTGCATACTAAGTCTTGCATAGTTCGTTTTGTTTCGGTATGTTGCATTGAAAGTGGCAAATATTGTGTTGATTCGATCATAATTCCCACAGTAAAGGGAAATGTTGACAGTGTTAACTAAGGAAAAAACTCTAGAAGGTTGAGTTTAGTTCAATCTTGTGCTTCTCTGTGCTGGCTGATATTTCTTCTGTGTGGCAGTCCCGGGGGAGCTGCGTTTGAGCGCATGCGCACAGTTTAGATGGAACATTGGTGGGGCTATGAGACAGTATGAGGATGCCACTGTTTTTCACGCCATAGAAAGCTCTCAAACATTCAGTTCAGATTCAAATGTGAGAGGAAGGTTTGATCCACAGAGAAGCAAGAGAGGACTAAAAACGGATTTACCACTGAATTTGATCCATTTACAACTAAGTAATGCTTTCAGAGAGCTTTATGTATATTTGGCTTTCAGAATACCACATATTTGCATTTGTTTGGGTTTCGGAAGCAATGTTTTATACACTTTGTGATACTGTGTTGGATGTTACCAACAATTTATTGGTGGGATGACAAGACGTTGATTTAGTTTTTATTGTAGTGCAAGTGATAATCTCCTCTGAATAGAAGCCATTGCGGTTCCTCCAATAAAAAAACACTCACAATGATTCTCTGAATCAATGTTTGCCTGCCATTTTAATATAAATACTTTATTGCTATCACAAAACTATAATCAATATGCAAAACTGGTTCTCATGCGCCACCTATGGATTATATAATTCTACCGGAAGCAGGGTAGTATAGGAATTTCCGGTTACGTCAGCGTGTCTGGACTCCATTAGGGGGTTGCAGCTGTTGAGAGAAACAACAACAAAAACGGAGCGATTGACGGGACTACCAGAGAGTCAGTGTGTTCTCAGCCGGGTTACGAAGTCTAAATTCTGGGAGCTAAAACCTCCTTTCCCACCCGGGGCTTCGCCGTCTTCTAACCACGGCCGCTCTAGGTGAGGAAACTCTGGCCTCCGCTTCCTCCTCCTCCGACTCGGACACCGGCGGAGCGTCGCCGCCCCCACGGAAGAAACACCGAGCCTCGGCGGCGGAGGGAGCAGGAGAGCCCGGGGCTTCAACAGTTGCGACAGGCCTTTCTGGAGTTGTTTTGGGACTTACTGCTACTTCTCCGCATCACCAAGCCACTTCTGCTATTCACTTTAACCGGACCCTTGTCAACAATCTCAGCGGCAATAACATGCAGTCAAACGGGGCAGGGCAGGGACAGGATTCAGAGCTTTCTTGCCTGAACAGCGCACAAAACGGGGAGTCATCCTCGGCTGGGGGAACGCACTTCAACGGGCTTCTGGTCAGCACAAACAATGGGAATAGTGTCGGTACCAATAACGGAGCAGGACCGGGCTCAGGGACCTCCACAGCCTCTGGTTCTGAGGTCGGCTCCATGAAAAAGAAGAAACGTCTTTCGCAGTCGGAGGAAGATGTCATCCGATTAATAGGACAACATCTTCACGGGTTAGGGCTAAAGTAAGTTTACACGACGTGTCATTGGAAGGAAAAGCTCACAACATGTCCAAGCACGTGATTAATGAAATATAATTTATTTGTTAGTATTTTTTTGTTGTTGTTGCAAAAATGCGTGGTGGCAGTTGATGAAAACGGAATAATGCGTTTGACAGACAAACATGGGGGAGGGGGTAGTTAGCAAGCTAGTTGGAAGAAGAAGGGGTCCATTTTGCACAATACAGAGTGGTAGGTAGATAGAACCACTAGCCTTCGTTACGATTGTAATTCTGACATTTCATACAGAATAAAGACTCAAGACAGTTCACAATTTGGTTGGCTACCTTGACCTCACACCAATAACTTTTTTCAGAGAGTAACCTTATAGGGCTAGTTGAACTGCGTGTTGTGAGTTGTGTATATGTATGTGTGTGTGTGTGTATATATATATGTGTGTGTATATGTGTGTGTGTGTGTATATATATATATATATTACACGGATGGAAATCGCATTACATCACATTGTAATCCAAGATGCTGCAAAATCCATAATGACTTGTGGCTACTAAGTATGTAAATGACCATAGCCTGTCATTTGAAATGGCCTTATAGATTTGGCCTGTTATACCGTGGCGACACCGTGTAACGTTTAGAATAGTTGTCTGAAATGAAATGCCTGTGTTCGAGGATTGTGCAAAAGTGCGTAGGGAGAACAACGATACCCTGTTTTGACAGCGTCGATTTGTTCCGTTCTCCCGTGTTTCCCATATTTGTCCCTTTCCATGGCTTGGGTGTTTTCGTGACATTGACCATTTGGTGTTTACAAAGAGAACATCGATAAAGGAGTTTGCTAGAGACATTGTTGTTAAAGTAGAAAAACAGACCGGGTCAGTGTTTATTTTGAAACCTTGTTTTGAGCCCCTTAAAACAGTGGTTATATCTTTAGAACCGCTTATATTATTCTGCCGTTATTGTCATGTATGTTTACAAATAGCAGTCTGTCACCAGTGTCAGTAGTGTACATATGGACACAATCGCCATTTATAGCCCCAGATGAAAAGTCAGAGCGATGTTTAACTCGTTTTATCATTATTGGTGGTAATGGTGGTTTGTGAAGTAACCAGAACGGCTTCTCCACCAGGGTATGGTTTCATGGCGGCGGAGGAATGCGCGTCTATTCAGCTGTTTTAGATTATAAACGTTGGTTGACACTAATAATAGATAGAGCCTGCTGAACCGATCGGGACTACGCAGAAACACAATATTTTGAGCCCTCCGTGGCAAAATTGGACCCCGCCACCATAATTGACTCTTAATGTGGTGTTTGATAGACCCAGCCTGCTCCGCTCGCCACTGACTGTGCGCCAATGGAACTGCCATTACAGGAGCTGCTAAGACAGCATGTTTGGGTATGTTTATATGGGGGATAAATACATGCATTGTCTGTTATGGAACTGACAGCCCCTACGTTTCAAATGTGGAATGGAGTGTGAGAATGGTGTCTGAACTCAGCAGGGTGATGCTGAAAACCCTGCTGCACCACTCTCTTCTTTGATACCTGAGGATGATGTCATCATGTCATGGTGTCAGCACAGCACCACATCCATTTTATCACAGACACCTTTCCAGCACACTTATAGAGATTTACAGAAAATACACTTGCAGTTGACAGGTCTAGTCTAGAATTATAACTAATGCCTCATCTCTTATTGCTGGATATGGTTTAGGTTGTTATGTCTCTCTCCTTTGTCTGTCGGTCTGGTATAAGATATCAGTTCCATTGGCTGTCTTGTTGGCCAATGTTAGATAGATAAGTTAAGCTGTTTGCTATAAACGTTTAGGCACTTAATTGATTTTGGGCTGCCATTTCAGTTCCTTTACAGCTGTACCTTAAATGGCTGTCTTGTTCTAATGTTCAGCTAACGCTAGCTGTAAACGTTGCGCTAATATTTCCCCACTCTCTTCTTTGCAGTCAAACAGTGGACCTGCTGATGCAGGAGTCCGGCTGCAGACTTGAACATACCTCAGCCACGAAGTTCCGCAACCATGTCATGGAGGGGGACTGGGAAAAGGTGGGTCCCAGGTTACCTGTAATTTCAATGGATTTTTATTTAGATTTCATGTAATGGACATACACAAAATAGTCCAAATTGGTGACGTGAAATGAAAAAATGTACTTGTTTCAAATAATTCAAAAAAATGGAAAAGTGGTGCGTGCATATATATTCACCCCCTTCGCTATGAAGCCTCTAAATATGATCTGGTGCAACCAATTACCTTCAGAAGTCACATAATTAGCCACAACAAACCTGCCAAGAGAGGGCTGCCCACCAAAACTCACGGACCAGGCAAGGAGGGCATTAATCAGAGAGGCAACAAAGAGACCAAAGATAACCCTGAAGGAGCTGCAAAGCTCCACAGCGGAGATTGGAGTATCTTTCCATAGGACCACTTTAAGCCGTACACTCCACAGAGCTGGGCTTTACGGAAGAGTGGCCAGAAAAAAGCCATTGCTTAAAGAAGGAGAAAAAAAAAAAAGGGAACATGTTTGGTGTTCGCCAAAGGAATGTGGGAGACTCCCCAAACTTATGGAAGAAGCTACTCTGGTCAGATGAGACACAAATTTAGCTTTTTGGCCATCAAGGAAAACGCTATGTCTGGCACAAACCCAACACTTCTCATCACCCCGAGAACACCATCCAATGTTTTTCATCGGCAGGAACTGGGAAACTGGTCAGAATTGAAGGAATGATGGATGGCGCTAAATACAGGGAAATTCTTGAGGGAAACCTGTTTCAGTCTTCCAGAGATTTGAGACTGGGACAGAGGTTCAACTTCCAGCAGGACAATGACCCTAAGCATACTGCCAAAGCATCACTCGAGTGGTTTAAGGGGAACCATTTGTCTTGGAATTGTCTTGGAATGGCCTAGTCAAAGCCAAGACTTCAGTCCGATTGAGAATCTGTGGGATGACTTAAAGATTGCTGTACAACAGCGGAACCCATCCAACTTGGAGGCGCTGGAGCAGTTTTGCCTTGAAGAATGGGCAAAAATCCCAGTGGCTAGATGTGCCAAGCTTATAGAGACATACCCCAAGAGACTTACAGCTGTAATTGCTGCAAAAGGTGGCTCTACAATGTATCGACTTTGGGGGAGTTGAATAGTTATAAACGCTCAAGCTTTCTGTTTTTCTATCTTATTTCTTGTTTGTTTCACAATAAATATTTTGCATCTTCAAAGTGGTAGGCATGTTGTGTAAATCAAATGTTACAAACCCCTAAAATAAAAAAAATAATTCCAGGTTGTAAGGCAACAAAATAGGAAAAATGCCAAGGGGGCATGAATACTTTCGCAAGCCACTGTACTTCAAGATGGAGTACCCATAACATGGTTCTGTTGCCAAGAATCTATCAGTTGTACAACATTAAGCTACATATGGAGTAAATTGACAGTGCTGTTAATAAACATTTTGTGCCAGTCAATAAAATATTGGAACACGTTGATGAAAATATATGTAGCTAAGTTCCTAGTAGGGATCTTTAAGAGTTGTTAGTGTTATTACTTTCTCTTCTACATTGCCACAGTACTCTCATTTCAAGAGCCTTGGGCTAAGGCTTGTAAAAAATGTATACTTTTTTTTTTAATCCCATATTTGTTCAGATATTACTGAGCATTATCTGAACTGTAACCACAAAATGGCTTCACACGCCGTGATGAGTTATTGACTTCCTCCACTGAGAAAGTGTGGCTATTGTAGTGGTCAACTGTTTTTTTTATTTGTAGTTTTTGTGGATTGAAAGTGCTGAGCCAACTGTTTGTCTCCCCTCCCTCTCTCTCTTTGTTTTGGTCCAGGCTGAGAATGATCTCAACGAGCTGAGGGCACTGATGCATTCTCCCAACGCTATTGTGGTAAGCCCAAACCTGACCTGAATGACAGTCATCAACACAGTGAAAGGGGACCACTGATTCTAGAACGGTTCTGTCCCCAACCTGACTGTTCTAGATTAGAAAGTCCCCCCATTTGTGAGGCGGATCCATTCTGACTGGAATTTCAAGTGTTCCAGAATGCCTTGGACCGGCTGAAATGGGATGTTTACAACAGGTAGCCTAGCGGTTAGAGCAGTAACCGAAAGGTTGCTGGTTCGAATACCCGAGCCGACAAGGTGAAAAACCTGTTGATGTGTCCTTGAGCAAGGCAACCCTAATTTGCTCCAGGCGCTGACCCTGTAGGCAGGCCATCATTGTAAATAAGAATTTGTTCTTAACTCACTTGCCTAGTTAAATAAAAATACAAAAAAACAGATATCCTCATATATGGGGGTATATCCTCCATTGAATAATTTGCTAGTCAGATGCTAAGTGTATGGAGTTCCACCACAGTTGTATAATCACATTGTTAGTGTTTAAAGAATTTTGCATTATTAGTAGTTAGGCTTCATCCAATTGTTGACAGATTCATGAAAATATTATAACATCTGCATAAAGAAAATATGCAAATGTCCCCACTAGTGGTGTGTTTCCATCAAACGGACTTGTTGCAGATAAAAATCAGTGCGTGATGACAGTGCACACAAAATGTACTTTTCCACGCAAGTTTTCATGTACGGAATAAAAATCTAATGTTCAGTGTGTTTCCATCACATTTTCAACTCTACTGATAGTTTTGTCACAAACTGTGCGTTAGATAGCAAATTTGCCAACTCTGGTCTTGGCACCTGCGCTCTATCCAGCAGCTCACAGATACAGTGCAGGTAGGCTAGTCTACATGATGAGATTATGGATAAAAGCTAGAATGTTTTTATTTGTCAAAGCGGCAGTTAAGCATCAATCATCACGTCACCAGAATAAGACCCTCGACATTTTATTGGAAAGGAGCATCAAACTCATACCATGCACTTTCACTACCCTGTGAAGTTCATCGTAATTTATTTAATCTTTAGCCTAATTTAAACTGCATGGTTTCCCGAGTTGTAGTGAGAGGACACACCATGTCATCTCGTGTGATGGTTCTATCAATATTTGCTCGTAAAGGTGTTTCCATTTCTTGCGTAATTAATTCTAGACACAAAGATCCCACCATGTCGAACAAACAAATTCTGTCCACATTCGTACAATTTTAACAACTTCCTGTTTCCATCACAGCTAACGTGATTATTTTTTATACGGTATGAATTTAGTCGCATAAAGACCGTAGATGGAAATGTGGTTAGTGAGTTCATCATATATTATTCAATCAACTGTATGTTTATTGTTTTGTTTATGATATCTAATATCCATACATATTCTGGTGGAGCCCTGAGATGGTGCTCATATTTGTCATTCAGCTGTTCTTCTGAGATTGTAAATGAGGGGAGTGTCGTCTCTACCACGTGTACAGCACGTTCGGATGATCTAAAGAACACTTGGAGGACTGCAGCTAGGCTAAATTACAACGATTAGACCTAGCTAGCTCATTAGACAGGATACATTTGAGTCATTTAGCAGACACTCTTATCCAGAGCGACTTAGTTAGGTCATTCATTTTAACATCGCTAGATAAGACAACCACATCTCAATCATAGTAAGTACATTTTTCCTCAATGTAGCTATAGGCAAAGTCCATGCTAGTAGAATAAAATAATATACATCTCAAAATGGTCTCCTGTGGCTTTAATTCTGGTGAAACAAAGGCTTGTTAATGCACAATCCATTTTAACTCGAGGTAGGCTATCCTATTTTATCAATGTCTAAAAACAATGTCAAGCTGGAATGTCTGCTTCTATGATTATGGTGGACACTTGACGATGGTAATTTATATGCCAGAGTCATGGTTATAACTGAAAAGGTCAAACCGTGTCGGTCCTTCTGACAGGTCTGTGTATGTTATGGTGGTTAACTCGTCTCTTGGGCTGTGGCAGGCCCAAGATAAGACAGACTCCCTTTAATTCCATAAATGTCAGCACTGACCAAAATACCCATACTGCTTAACACTCTTGTTTGTGGTCACAAGTATTAAATTAACGAGGAAGTGACCAGTTCCAGCTGGCAGTGAGGTCTCTGGAGTTAAGACAACGCCCACCGCATGACACCAATGCCAACCAATACCCCCCCCCCCCCCCCCCCTCCTCACTGTCACCATGGCAGTGCTGCCTGTCACTCAAATGATGTCGGTATGAGCACATATGATCTATATGGGACTGACCGCTCTAATTATGTGCAAAAATGTCCACATGCGGGAGGAGAGAGCAGGCAGGAACATTCTAGCCAATGAGTTTCAAGTGTTTTAGTCGTATGTACAGGATACACATGGTGTGCATCGTCCAACGAAATACTTACTTGCAGGTTCCTTTTCGACAATGTGATAAGAAATAATACAATAAAGTAAATGGCAGTAGAATAAAATAAACATTTTAGCATAAGTATAATACAGGATGGCACAATTTATAGTACAAATATTTACACAAGTTTTGGGGATGGGACTGTGCATTATAATAAGAGTCTGGTAGCTGTGTGGGTGTGTGCTAAGGTGAAGAGAATCAGAGCAGGTGGTCTGTCCAGTTCAAGTGTTCAACAGTCTGATGGCTTGTAGATAGAAACTGTCTCTGAGCCTGTTGGAATCAGACCTCCTGCTCCGATATCAGCTGCCCCATGGTAAGGCAGAGAATGGCTTGTGTGTGGGGTCCTTGATGATGCTGTGTGCCTTCCTCAAGCACCTCTTTGAGTTTATTTCCTGGATGGGTTGGAGCACAGTCCCAGTGATGTATTGGGCCTTGCGGTTGTGGATGGTGCTATTCCTGTACCAGGCTGTGATGCAACCAGTCAGGAAGCTCTCGATGGTGCAGCGGTAGTATTTGGAGAGGTACCGGGTCAGAATGCCGAATTTCTTCAGCCGCCTTAGGAAGTAGTGATGATACCGTTGATGTGGATCGGGGCATGTTCCCTCTCTGCTTCCTGAAGTCAACAATCAACTCCTTTATTTTGTTGATGTTGAGTGCGAGGTTGTTGTCATGACACCACAATGCCATTTCACTTTCCTACTCCTTATAGACTGACTCGTCATTGTTGGTTATCAGGTCAGCAAACCTGTTGGAGTTTGTCGTTTAAAGCCATGCATTCTTGGGTGAACCGGGAGTACAGCAGAGGACTAAGGACACACCCCTGTGGGGCCCCTTTGTTAAAACTTGGTGTGGAGTGGTGCAGATACATGTGTGAACAACAATTTTATAACTCTGATATAAAATAATTTTTCTAAAAGTTGCTGGAATATCACAACCTACATATGGAACTTCTATCCGATCGAATAAGCCTCACGTAGCAAATTAGCAATAACATTTTATGTTGACCAAATTCAACACTCACATTGACCTTCATACCAATTATCCCCACTTCCTCTGCTTCTCGCTGTATTTTCGCTCGGACAGATTTTGGGGCGGAATCGAGCCTCTCGCTTCGCCTCTTTCTCTCTTGTATGAGTGCCTGCACCCTTTGAAGCACAGGATTAGTGTCGTTGGAGGCATCATGTTTTCAATGTAGTTCATTTTCTGTATTAATGGGAAGTCTGTTGGTCAGGAAGTCTGGTCAGGAAGTCTGTTGGTCAGGAAGTCTGGTGGTTTCTGGGCTTTCTACCTTTTTATTAAACCCTTTGTCACCACTTCATTTGTTTCTCCTCTCCCTTCTTTCCCCCTCCCCCCTCTAATCTTTTCTCTTCGTCTACATACTCTACCTCCCTCCTCCCCCTCTCTCAATTGCTCCCATTTCCTCGCCCCTCTCCACCTTCTACTCCACCTTTTCTTTCTTCTCCTTCATCTATCTCCTCTCTCTGCCTCTCTCTCTGTAGCGTATGAAGTTCCTGCTCCTGCAGCAGAAGTATCTGGAGTACCTGGAGGACGGGAAGGTTCTCGAGGCTCTGCAGGTGCTCAGGGGAGAGCTCACACCACTCAAGTACAACACGGACCGCATCCATGTACTCAGCGGGTACGCCATTACCCATCAGTCACTTTAATCATCTAGTTATTCAATCGATCAGTGAACACACTTGCTCCACATAGTCAGTCAGTATGGCATTACTGTTCCTACCAATCATATCAATCTGTGCAAACAGCATCCTGTCTATCAATTGCACCATTTACGTTAGGCAACACATGTCAGTCATCAACTGTTACACTGTCGAGTACAACTCTGACAGCATCCAAATATTCAGCAGGTAAATAAATAAAATAATCAATCACTGATTCAATACCAACTACATCCGCATACTCAGTAAGTATCTCAAGCAGTCAGTGGAAACCTACATTATCAGGAAAAACGAACAAACAACTTTGTATCAGTACTTTATCAGTCACATTGTCTTAGTTCAATGTGGCTTTGGATTAATAACTAGCGTATACAGGTTAATAAAACAATTATTAGAGGTCATGCATAACAGTGATGTACCCAGTTGAGTATATTGTAGTCCGACTGGTTTTGTGCTGTGTAGGTATCTGATGTGTAGCCATGCCGAGGACCTGCGCGCCAAGGCAGAGTGGGAAGGCAAAGGCACGAACTCCCGCTGCCGACTGCTGGACAAGTTACAGAGTGAGAACACTGGTCACATACCACCACACACACATTGTACCTCATACACAGGCACACGCACACATTTGACTTAATATAAACAACCCAAAATATACCCTACGTCACATGCAGCCTCATGACTGTTGACTGTGCCCAATTAATGTTTGTACCATGTTTTGTGCTGCTGCCATGTTGTGTTGCTGCTATGCTGTGTTGTTGTCGTAGGTCTCGTGTTGTGATGTGTGTGTTGTCCTATATATTTATTTTTAATCCCAGCCCCGTCCCCGCAGGAGGCTTTTTGGTAGGCCGCCATTGTAAATAAGAATTTGTTCTTGCCTAGTTAAATAAAAATAAATACAATTACACCTTATACACTCAGTCGCACAGGGCTTCACATGGGTCTAGGGATACACTTCAGACTGGACTATAGTTTGACTCCTGTCTCTGGTCCTTCTGTCCAACCCACTCCCTCTCCAGCGTACCTGCCTCCGTCGGTGATGCTGCCCCCACGCCGGCTGCAGACCCTGCTGAGACAGGCTGTGGAGCTGCAGAGGGACCGCTGCCTCTACCACAACACCAAACTGGACAGCAGCCTGGACTCTGTCACCCTGCTCCTGGACCACGTCTGCAGCCGGTCAGCAACACACTCAGGGTGACATTTTCTGCCAAACACAACTGAAATTTGCGAAAAAGTAGACAACCGGAAAACCTCTCCTTTTAATGATGCCTACTGTGGACATCGGTAAAGATGGAGGCGATAATTGATGTGTATATAAAGAAATCCATGTTTAAATACAGGGTATTTGTATATGATATAGAGCTTTCCATGTTTAAATACAGGGTCTTTGTATATGATATAGAGCTTTCCTGACCTCTTGACCTGACTTGGAAAAAAACAATGCAATAGCAATCTGCAAAATTTGTGGAATTCCACATGTTTTTTTATTTCAGAAATGTTGCGCACTGCAATAGTCGTAAAGTGAACAGAAAATATCACCCTCAATCGTTTACTAAATACATTTTCTTTGTCACATGCTTTGTACAGGTGTAGACTAACAGTGAAATGCTTACTTACGGGTCCTTTCCCAACAATGAAGAGTTAAATAGCGACACAAGGAATCAATTACAATACTAACTCCCTCCCTTCAGTATCCCTCATTCAGTAGCCTCTCTATCCTCCACTCTCTTCTCCCTTCAGTAGCCTCTCTATCCTCCACTCTCTTCTCCCTTCAGTAGCCTCTCTATCCTCCACTCTCTTCTCCCTTCAGTAGCCTCTCTATCCTCCACTCTCTTCTCCATTCAGTAGCCTCTCTATCCTCCACTCTCTTCTCCCTTCAGTAGCCTCTCTATCCTCCACTCTCTTCTCCCTTCAGTAGCCTCTCTATCCTCCACTCTCTTCTCCCTTCAGTAGCCTCTCTATCCTCCACTCTCTTCTCCCTTCAGTAGCCTCTCTATCCTCCACTCTCTTCTTCATTCTTTACCTATCCTTTTATTTGAGCCTTTGACCTTGGTTGACCTCTCTCCTGGTTGGCCCCGTCCACAGGAAGCAGTTCCCGTGCTACACTCAGCAGATCCTCACAGAGCACTGTAACGAGGTGTGGTTTTGTAAGTTCTCCAATGACGGCACCAAGCTGGCCACCGGCTCCAAAGACACCACCGTCATCATCTGGCAGGTGGACCCTGTGAGTACCACACTGAGCCCATATCCCCCACACCATCTGCTGTGTATATTCCCACTATATGCCTTATAGGAGTCGTCATCTGCTGCATTAACGGCGAAGATGGCCACCATCGACTCTTTCCATTAGTGCTTAATGCTAACCCAGAGCCTTGTGTGTGTGTGGTGTCTAGGAGAGCCACCAGTTGAAGCTGCTGCGGACCTTAGAGGGCCATGCCTACGGTGTATCCTACCTGGCCTGGAGCCCTGACGACACCTACCTTATCGCCTGCGGACCCGATGACTGCTCCGAACTCTGGCTCTGGAACGTCCCGGTATGGCAACACCCAACATGTACACACACACACCCCGCCCGGCAAAACAGTATGTTAGTGCTTGTATAAAATGAGGACCGGCATACACTGCAGCCATCCAGGACAAGGATTGATTGATTTGATTGATTGATTTGGAATTTATTAAATTAATAGAAACATAAATTAATGTAATTTATTGGTCAGAGTGTCTGATTTTAGATGGGCCTATTAAAAACAGCCGTGCAGTAGACCTCCAGGTTGGGAACTCTTCAGTGTCTGTGTACTTACTGGGTGGTGTTTGTCCCCTTGTGGGCAGACAGGGGAGTTGCGGACCAAGATGAGCCAGTCCCACGAGGACAGTCTGACCAGTGTGGCCTGGAACCCTGACGGGAAACGCTTTGTCACCGGGGGACAGAGGGGACAGTTCTACCAGTGTGTAAGTACTGTTATAGGGGATGTGTGTGTTAGTGCGTTCTACCATTTGCTGTGCGTGTGAGATCTGTCCATCAGATAAACCAGTGTCAGTTGGTTCTTCCAGTTTATCCTGCCAGTGTGTGAGTAGTGGGCAGAGTACAGGGTGATCTGTGAGCAGGATCTAAGACGGGGACTAATCAAGTACAGATAATGGACAGGCGACTTTTAGAAATGCGCCTTCTGACCTTCTTATTGGTTAGCCGACTAGACATGAACCTGCTGACCTTCAGAACAGAGACTGTCAGGATCTAGTGTGTTACAAACAGTGTATTTGTGTGTCTAAATGCGTGTCTGAATTTGTCTGAATCTGTCAGATTTTCTACCTGTTTCTGGCCGATTGATTGATTGATTCCCAGGATCTGGACAGTAGCCATTTGGAACTATGTATTTAATTGATTGATTGTTGTGTTAATGGTAGGACCTGGATGGTAACCTGTTGGACTCGTGGGAGGGCGTGCGCGTGCAGTGCCTCTGGTGTGTGGGGGACGGCAGAACGGTGCTAGCGTCAGACACTCACCAGCGGATCCGGGGTTACAACTTTGAGGACCTAACAGACAGAAACATGTGAGGGCTGCTGTTACTTCCGTGACAGATCGGAATTTACCCCCCTGTCTATTAATCAGTAGATTTAACAAAGACAAATATTTAGTATTAAATGGTTCATACATGCAGAATGAATACATTAACAAATTATACATGATGAATTACTGACTGTTTACAATTTTTGAATTAATGTTTTATACATAGTTTATTAACATACCTCTAAAGGAAGCATTACTGGACCAAGTAATACCTTCAGAACGAATCATCTTACATGTATAATTGCCTATATACAGATATCATTGAACACAGATCAGTGATTGATCATCTCTGTTGTGAATTTGTCTCTTACAGAGTTCAGGAGGACCATCCTATCATGTCTTTCACTGTTTCCAAGAACGGAAGATTAGCTTTGTTAAATGTAGCAACTCAGGTGAGTGGGGAGAGGGTGCTATACACTGAAAGGACTGTACCGGCGCTATTCTGTGTGTCTGTGCGTGCGTGTCGTCTTTGGACTAGCGTCTGTTTTTGTGAGGGAGATGGAGGAGTAGGAGAATGTACCAGTGCTAATGGCTGTGTTTCGTGTCTTAACTGCTCCCTCGCCTTCCTCCCCTCCTCCCTCCATTCTCCCCCTACAGGGAGTGCATCTTTGGGACCTGCAAGACCGAGTGTTGGTGAGGAAGTACCAAGGCGTGACCCAGGGCTTCTACACCATCCACTCCTGCTTCGGAGGCCACAATGAAGACTTCATTGCCAGCGGCAGCGAAGGTACCACCCACAGACCCAACAGCAGCCATTTTAGATACTGACCACAACTACTCCTCAAGCTCAGGATTAGTGTTGTAGTTGATATTGATCCCTACAACAAACGTGTTCACCACTGTATCCCTCACTATGGGTGTGTCCCAGTTATCAGGGCTCAACTGATGTCTCCATCTCTCGCATGCATAAGCACACAAATGCAATGGCTTTGTCAGTGACTTTGTCAGGGACTTTTCCTTGCAGCATATTATAGGAAGGTTGATATTTTCTATATTAATACCATTATATCCCTCTCTTTCCTGCCATTTCTCTTACCCTCCCGCTCTCTTACACGTTCTTCCCTCTCTCCCCTTCTTCCCCCCCAGACCATAAGGTGTATATCTGGCACCGACGCAGTGAGCTGCCCATCGCTGAGCTGACAGGGCACACTCGCACAGTCAACTGCGTTAGCTGGAACCCCGCCATCCCAGGCCTCATGGCTTCCGCCTCGGACGACGGCACTGTGCGTGTCTGGGGCCCGGCACCCTTCCTCGACACACAGGTGGTCGACGGGCTCAACGGTAACTACGTCTAGCATTTTGTTAGTTTTTTTTGTTAGTTCAGTGGCCGTAGTAAGGCCTGTTAGTTCAGTGGCCGTAGTAAGGCCCGTTAGTTCAGTGGCCGTAGTAAGGCCCGTTAGTTCAGTGGCCGTAGTAAGGCCCGTTAGTTCAGTGGCCGTAGTAAGGCCCGTTAGTTCAGTGGCCGTAGTAAGGCCCGTTAGTTCAGTGGCCGTACTAAGGCCCGTTAGTTCAGTGGCCGTAGTAAGGCCCGTTAGTTCAGTGGCCGTAGCAAGGCCCGTTAGTTCAGTGGCCGTAGCAAGGCCAAAAGTTTTACAGGTAATTATGTCACTCTCATCTCTCCCCAGAGAACTGCAGTAACATGGACAGTTGATGGTGACGTTGGAATGGAAAACTTCTTCTCTTTTACAACAAGAAATACAACCAACCAACAACAAATAAACATCAAAACAAGAACGAAATCCAAAACCTGACAAAACAAAACAGAGAGAATTAAAGTAAATTCGTTGTCTCATGACCTGGCAAAACTATGGAGGTGAGGATTAACACACTTTTACAAAACCAGGTCTTCATCCAAAACCAGAACCAATGACCTGGAAAACAGTGCCCTGGGAAACCGATCCAATCCATTGGTATTCCCTGCTGGCTTCCTCTTCCTCCACCCCCCTTTCCCAGCAAGGCCACAGCCACACCAGGGGCTCTCCCCTGAATATTCCCCTGGATACCCACCTCTTCCCTGGGCCTCAGGCCCAGCGTCACGCCCCTGGCCCCTTCAGACAGCCATTACAGACCATCTACACTGATTGGACCGCGTCTGTCATCTGTCTCTCTCTCACCTACCTGTGTGTGTCCGTCGGGAGAGGGGTGGGCTGTTAGAAGGGGTGGAGGGGGTTATAGCAACTCTTCAGTTAATTCGTTTTTCTGTTCTCCTTCCTCCTCTCGCTCCTTTCTTCGCACTTGAGTTGTTGGACAAAAGCAGAAAATCAACACAACCAACCAACCGACAAAGAAACTCAAAGGCTGTGCTTACTTTTGATTTTTTTTACGGTAGTCATAGCATTCTTAATGTTATCATTTAACAGGTGACTCCTAGGGTTGAACTATGAGTAGTGGCCGTGGAGTGCTTTAGTGTGAAGAATACCCTCTGAATTAGGAAAAGCTCTTTTTATCCCTTGTTTGAAGTCTAACACGGACACACTCGCTCCAATGTCCCCGAGTCTCACCATCTGACTCCCACTATCTCCCTTCTCCCACTTCCCAGCTTAAGCTATCAACTGCACAGCTCACAGTTCCACTAGATCTGCCTGTTGGGGGTAAATGTCAAGGGGAAAGGTCAGCTGTCAAATGTGAGAGGGCAGTGGTAGCTGGTGTAGTGTGGTTGGGTCTCCGCAGTAGGGCGAAGTGTGAGGCAGTCCTCGTGTTGAGTATCTCTAAGGAGGACATACTCTTGGATGTAGAGGTCTGTACATGCAACTATTGCAGTACACTGAGGACTGCACCTGTCCTTCCTCTGTGTGTATGTGTGTTTGCTTCTGTGTGTGTATGGGTGAGATTGTGTGTATGGGTGCACTTCCGTGTGTTTGTTTAGGTGAGTAAATGCAGGTGCATGCAGACGTGGTTGTGTGTGTGTGTTTTTTATTCACACCAGCAGAAGACCATGCTTTCCCCTCCTCCCCAAGTGAAATTTTAATCCCATTCGGAGTTAATCCAAAGGCCCAGAGCGACCTCTATCTGTGGAACAAAGAATACTTGAGAGCCATTTTGTAGAAACTTTTTTTTTTATTATTTTTTTTTAACTGGGGCTTTTCTTTTTACATTTGACTTAGCTTTTTTATATTTCACCTTAGCACCACCTACCATTGGAATGGCGCTGAGATACCGGTGTTGGATCAGTTGTGGGAAAATGAAAAGAGGAAAAAAAAGAGGTGAATGACATGCGTTTCAAAAGAGCTGTAAACTGTTGTGAGCAAAGGATCAGTTCATATGAGGAGGTGTTATTGATTGTACCATTGGAAACAGATGTTTAATGTTCTGCATGTAGGAAAAAGAATGAGCCACACATTCACAGCTTTTCAGAGTTTTCCCCTTAACACAAACACCCCCGTCAATCCCCCCCAGACACCCACATGTACACCCAAAACACACCGCTACACTTTTAGGTCTACCCCAAGTCACACCTACAAATGCTCAATTCCAATATGATCCCCTGATCTTAGCCCCAAGTCTGACAGGACTGGATAGGTATTGGCAAGGTCTTATAGATGAAGTGATAATATTGGAATCTGGCTCATGCCACACTTCCATGCACCCTACACGGTACACTGAAGTACAGCCATTCTTGATGTTAAGGATACAGAACCAAACACAACCTCCCACATACAAAGGCATAGCTGCTTCATCTTACTTAGGCTTATAGCCCTTATGGAGCGAGACTGATTTTTGCACAACACCCCTTTCTCTCCAGCCAAGTCCTCCTTATCAGTGGTGAAGGCACCATACATAGCTTTCTTCTTCCCGATTTGGGGTATGTAATGACTTTGCTATGGACTGATATTAAATCTTTAAAAAAAAAAAAAAAAAAAACGATTTTCTGTCAGTTTTTATGAAATATTTTGTTACTTAAATTTTTTGTCATTATATCATTTAATTCTCTCCCTGTATTATCATATTAAAATATAACCAGACAGCTGGTGTCCTCATTTGTTTTTATTCTTATGATTTGTTTTGTCTTGGGTTTCATTTTTACTTATTCACTACTTACATATTAATAGGGAATATGCACAGTAAAACTAATGCCAATATGAGTGAAGTGAGTTATGCTTTAGGAGTGTGTTCCCTTATTAGTATCAGGTTTAAAATATCCACCCCTCGCCTTTTTAAAAGAGACAACTTGTGCAGTGATTCAGTACTCCCATCTCTGTGGAATAAATATCGCTTTTTTTTTTTGTGGGAGGAAGGTTGTCCACCACGCTTTCTTTCTTTTTTCCACTCTACCCTTAAAATCAAAACACTTGAGACTCAGTAGTGGCTCTGTAGGTGTTGTGTGTGTGTGTGTGATTCCATGTTCTGAGTTTCACATTCTGGAATGGTGCTTTTCCCATTCTAGAATCTTCCATCTCTTGGATCCCTGGATGGACTTGGACTGCCCATCCACATTGTATGTCATGTCTGAGGCATATAAAAAGTGAAGAACCCAAAAGCTTTCACAAAGTTAGAATTCACCTGCTGGTGACATATGCTATGTCTGTATGCAACTTGGTGTCTACTCTTTTCCTTTGTCTTGGAGTTTCTAGGATTGTTTATTTCTCTCTGGAGGTGGTGGGGCTGGGTGGGGGAGTAAGGGTTTACATTAGCAGATTTAAAATAGTATTTGGGGGACGGTGACCTGTTTGCGTTCAATGTTTTATTCACAAAAGTGATTGTACTGTTTTGTATCGTTGTGTAGGAGAAGTGTTATGTGTGCATATTTTCAATAAAGCATTCAGGGTTTTGAAAAAGGACTGAGGCCCAACATGGAAGTATCAAGGGGCTGGATCATAGATATATGATCAGTTGACATTATCCAATACTATCCACAGTTCCCCATAATCATGAGGGAGTACAGAGCTAAACTGACCTTAGATTTGTGTAAAAAGGCAACTCGTCTCAGTTCTCAGACTAAAAGGAGCTCTCCATTTTCCTGTGTTTAACTTTGTACTGTTGACTGATTCACACACTGATGACATTTGGTGTAATTCAGAGAAATAGCATGGCAGCAAAATTCATAGTAGTGTGTGCATCAGATGGGATCAAATGCCAAATTTAGGGATAAACAATAACTTTTACCAATAAAATTGGACTATTTTAACAACCTTGTTGAAATACATTTCTAATTTAAGGTGCATTTGTGTTTACAGGTCATAGGGCTCCCAAGTGGCGCAGTGGTCAAAGGCACTGCATCTGAGTGCTATTGGAAGTCCCATAGGGCGGCGCACAATTGGCCCCGCGTCGTCCGGGTTAGGGGAGGGTTTTGCCGGTGTAGGCCGTAATTGTAAATAAGAATTTGTTCTTAACTGACTTGCCTAGTAAAATAAAGCTTAAATACATTTTTTTTTTTTTATAAACAGGCAATGCATAATCTCCACCGCCAATCTATAGACATTTCCTCTTTACATTAGCTCACCACCGCCACCAGGTGGGAAATTCTTATTATTTCAACCTTTATTTAACTAGGCAAGTCAGTTAAGAACAAATTCTTATTTTACAATGACGTCCTACCCGGGCAAAACCCTCCCCTAACCCGGACGACGCGGGGCCTATTGGACTCCTGATCAGGGCTGGTTGTGATCCCGAGATCGAACCAGGGTCTGTAGTGACGCGTCTAGCACTGAGATGCAGTGCCGTAGACTGCCGCGCCACTCTGGAGCCGTTAAATGCTTGCAATAACATTTTCCTTTGCATTTTATTTACATAACATAGCTTAGATACAACACAGTTTGTGGTTCAATATCGAAATACCCAAGACCATATTACACGATTATTCATTTGTTTGACCTTTTCCTCCACAATAGGGGAAATATGCCAAATGTGCATTTTAACTGAGAACCCTGTAAAGCAGGCTACTGACTACAGTCGCATACTTGAAGATTAAAGAGTAACATTGCATAGTTTAAAATATTCTAATACTATGATAAAATATTGAACAATTACCCCCCCCCCTCAAATAAAAAACAAGAAAATAAAAAAAACCTTAAAACACCCTGTTTGTTTTGCTCTTCCATCTCTTGTCCAGGACAGTCTCTAGTCCAGTCTCTAGTCCAGGACAGTCTCTAGTCCAGTCTCTAGTCCAGGACAGTCGCTAGTCCAGGACAGTCTCTAGTCCAGTCTCTAGTCCAGGACAGTCTCTAGTCCAGGACAGTCTCTAGTCCAGGACAGTCTCTAGTCCAGTCTCTAGTCCAGGACAGTCGCTAGTCCAGTCTCTAGTCCAGGACAGTCTCGTCGTCATTATTGGCACATCCGATAACGCCGAGGATAGAGCACGAGCAGTCGAACCGAGTCATGGCGGCGCCGTTAGCCCACTTCGACGAAGACTGGCAGGATTTCAACGAATTCAATGCGGCCTCCGGGTCGCCGAACCGACTGGACCAGCTGAACTCGAACGTGGCTGACACGGGCTTGGTGGAGGATTTCTCGGACCTCGACAACAGTTTCTCGGGGGAGATATGCAGTTTCAAATCAATGGAGGACCTTGTCCACGACTTCGACGAGAAGCTGACAGTTTGCTTCCGAAATTACAACACTCAAACTGAAAACATAGCCCCCATTAAACTTATCGCAGAAGATAATTTCCTCAAGGATGACGAGTGAGTGTACATTTTGTACTAACGTTACTTTATTACTTTAGCATTGGTAACCTAGCATCTGAAATCAGTTTTTCCTCAAATAGTTAGTTAGCCTACCATTGCTAACGTTAGCCTGCTGCTAGCTAGCCATTTAAACAACAGGGTTGTTAGCTAGCTAGCACGTAAACGTAACTAAGAAAATCTGAACTTCAAGACAAGTCTTCAAGAGGTTACATTTGTATATTGTTGCTAGCAGTTAGCTACAACATATTAACGTTAACTGTCCTGTTTTTTTCAATGTGGCTGGCAAGTTACCCAACTTTCGTATGTAAACAACTTGATATTTGCATTGCATGATTTCCTAAAAAGTCCCTCTTTTCACACGTGACTTCAAAATATTAGACTACCAGTGTCTCGTACATTAGTTATGTGCACTGCAATTAATTGTCCCAATTCTGGCACTGTATATATTTATTCTACTGAATACTGACTTTCGAGTCATCTGAGTCTGTCTAAACTCAGGACAGACAGGAGTCTGGGCTGTTCTCTATTGACGCACTGCTGGTGAACCACATCGTAATGGATTCCCAGTGACAATTAAACAAATTAAAACACATACACAGAGTTACATCTTTGTAATTGTTGAAAGGGCACGCTTCAGCTCAGATTGTGTCAGTTACAACGTTAATACAAACCAGTGATCTGTAGCATAGAGGACATCTGAGCTCAACCCCCCTTTTCACCCCCCCTACTTGTTCTATATACACACACACAACCTACATATAAACACATAGCCATATTCACACACCAAGATCTTGTTCATTGTTATTGGCAGCCCTGTATATTGCGTCAGTTGGTCTTGAATCTGGTCCAAAGAATCTTGGAGAAACACTGTACCCTTTTACAAGAAGATGAGCAATTCTAATTCTAAGTTACCTTAGAATGGAGGTCTTTAATATTATACACCAGGTGTTTCGAGCCCTAAATGCTGAAAGACTGTATACATGGGTATGACGACAAATTACTTTTTACTGTTCTAATTACATTGGTAACCAGTTTATTATAGCAATAAGGCACCACAGGGTTTGTGGTATATGGCCAGGGATGTGTTGTGCGTAAGAACAGCCCTTAGCCGTGGTATAAGTAACACATGTTATAAGTAACACATGCTATAACAAAGTTAGCTAGGCTATCACTATAATAAAGACTATGATCTGTTAGCCTGTGATGTTGGTCTATATTAGACTGATCAGCATGCTCCGACTACAGTACAGTCACTGTCATCTTCCCAAAACGGCCTCCTGGCTTGTCACACTCAACACATACACAGCTGTGACAATGTCAGCTCTGCTTTGGTCATAATATCAATTTCCAGGGAAAGAGAAATTAATTCACGCACACACATACACACAGAGAGAGAACATGTATGCACAGTACACACAGACATAGTTTTGCAGTGCCACTATTAGGACCAGGTAAGAGGAGTGTGTGTGTGTGAGGGAAACAAGAGGATGGAGGTGGAGGGGGGAGTTTGTATAGAAGCCTGAGCTGGGCTGAAAGAGCAGTGCACTGAGGGCAGCGGTGTCCTTTCATGAGTGACTTCCATTTTGGAGGACATGCCTTGCCTCCTAACAAGCTCTGTAGCTGGCTAATGACCTAGCTACAAGCAGAGACACAAAGCGAGGATGACATGAAGGAGTGTGTGTGTTTTATATTCCCAAATGTGCTTTTTGGGAAACGTTTCAGGATCAACTTTCCTTGGCGTAAGAGAACAGAAGGAAAACTACTCATGAAGCTCATAGAGCCACTGGCCACAGAAAGGCTTGTTTATGCAGGGCGTGTGGTGCGTTGTTGACGGCCTGAGAATAGCAATGCCATGATCAAAGGGTGACCAAGCCACAGGGCCAAAGCGGTTCCTGCCCGACATTGCCCCATTTAGGGAACCTATCCCAAAACTGTGTGTTGTTAATGGTCATAATGCTGTGTTAGTGAGGGAGCAAGAGGGAGGGAGAGACTGTGGTTATGTGAATAACACGTCTGTTCATTGAAGTGTGTGGGCAGCAATCTCTGATGCAAAGCCTTTCTGAGTCATGGGTTCACAATGCCCATCCTCACATTGCTCGCAGCAGTCAGGGTCAGACAGACCCACTCATACTTGCGTGTATCTTACACATGCTCACTCCAATTATGTAGCAGTATCAATGTTCAAAATGAAAGAAAGGTCAATGGAAACTTTTCCTGTAGCGCAGCGCAAAGCCCTTTTTTAAGAAAGGACTTGGACAATACATTTGGCATTGAAAAATAATTTGGCTATTGAGAATTGCTAGATTGCTGTGCTGTTAGCAGCGGGCAGAGAGACGGGCTGACAGAGAGAAGTGGTGTGTGGGTGGCTGGTGAGAGAGGAGGATTACAAACTACTGCCAACTAATGATGTGTCGGGGAGAAAGGTTTAGCTGTGAATTAAAATGTTCACTCTTTTTTTCTCCTCTTCATTCTCTCTTTCTTTCTACCTCTGTTGTTCTTCTTTAATTCTCCCCCACTTATTCTTCTCTCATCGCCCTCCTCTCTTTCTCCTCATTCCCCTCACCATCTTCCTTCTCTCTCCCTCCCTCAGGGTGTGGAATGCTCTGACCGATAACTATGGCAACGTGATGCCAGTGGACTGGAAGACATCTCACATTCGCTCCCTGCATCTCCCCACACTCAACCTCTGTGAGAAGGGGGTAAGACACACACACACGGTCTGCACCTCCTAGGGCGATATGGTCTAAAAATCATATCATTTTTGTTGTTCTGAGTGGTAGGGGGAGGGGCTTGGAGTGTGTGTAAATAGGAAGGTGCACCGAAGGAGACGAGACCAAAAAGACAACATGAGAACAAGCGGACATAAATGCTGATAAAAACGAAAAAATACAGGCATTTGGAATATCGCACTAGAATTAATTTGATATATCACCCTAGCACCTCTACTCTGTACACCTTCCCCTGCTCAGCCTCCTAGAACCTGTTCGTTAGCTCAGCCTGCAAGAACCTGTTCGTTAGCTCAGCCAAGCTGACTCACACCCCCTTTTTTTCTCTCTCTCTCTCCCTCCATCTCTTTGTCCCTCTGCTCTCTCCCTCCCTCTCTCTCTCTCTCTCTGTGATGGACAGGAGCTGGACAACATGCCTCTGGACCTGTCTGATGATGAGGATCTGAGGGAACAGATGGACATGCACTCCATCATCGTGTCCTGCATCAACGACGAGCCGCTCTTCACCGTCGAGCAGGTACACACACACGCTTGGCATTTAACACACGCTCACTCTCTCTCTCTTGTCATGTCTCAAATACACCACCCACACATACTCCTACAACCGTGTGTGTGTGTGTGTGTGTGTGTTGCAGGTGATCGAGGAGATTGAGGAGATAATGCAGGAGTCTCCAGACCCAGAGGATGATGAAAGCCCGTCCCAGTCAGACCTGTCTTTGCTCTCCCAAGACCTCAGCAACCTCAAACGCTCCGGCTCCAACACCAGCTATGAGGACCGTGAGTTTTTTTAAATAACATTTAGTCAGTTACTCCTAACTCTTATCTAAATCCCTAACAACTCAAGTGTGAACAGCTCCTTACAGCTCCATTAACACAACCCCATACATCTATACAACTGGACAGCAGATACAGGCTCATACAAGTAATAGACATTAGATACAACTGGACAGCGATGCAAACATTTGTGACCGACATTGTAAGTGTATGTTAGTATGTGATAACCCCCCATGTTTAAATGTGATTTGTTTTTAGTATGTTTAGGTTCTAACCCCTACCTCCCCACAGGGCTGCGTCGTCTGTCAGTGTCCGAGCTGAGCGATGCCTTGGAGGAGGTGGAGACGGCCATCAGGCGCTACAGTGAGGAGCTGATCCAGGCGCTGGCGCTGAGGGACGAGCTGGACTTTGAGAAAGAGGTGAAGAACAGCTTCATCTCGCTGCTCATCGACGTGCAGAACCGGCAGAAGGAGCACCGCGAGCTGCTCCGCAAGAAGAAGAAGATCAGGCCCACAGGCAGCAATCCGAGGGCAGACAGGACACACGTTCCTGGGACGGTGAGAGGGAGAGGGCGGTGATAGGCACAGATTCATACATAGTATTGTATACATTGAAATCCATATAATGCACGTTGTGACGCATGCATACATACGCGTACCATTTATGTTTATTGTGGACACTTCCTCATTCGCACATACACACCACAAGGGAATATGCATGCACTGGAAACTGAGGGGAAATACACATGTATGGAAGAGCAACAAAACACAACTGCAGTGCTGCACTAACTCCTACCACACTCACCCTGCAGACCCTGTTAGGTCTCTCTCCCGTTGCACTTTATTCTACAGTCCGCTATTTTCCGTCTAGTTACTATTTACATGGTGAAATTTTGAAAACAGGACTATCAAATGAAGCACCTTGGTGGTCTGAATTCACCCAGCCATTGTTTTTGTACAGTCTGAACTGGACATCCCTGTGTATAATCTGTCCTTTTTCGGAACCTAAAACGATGGAGGGTTGAATCCAGCTCTATACCCCTCCCCTCATGTCTTTTTGGAGGGTTTCTCATTCTTTGGTAGTTTTCTCTCTCTCTCTCTCTCTCCCTCCTTCCGCTCCCTTCCTCTAGCTCTTCACTATGGAGGGACTCTCCACTGTCATTCAGAACGGCCTCCGTCAAACTTTCGGCAGCACAGGAGGGGACAAACAGGTGCCCCTCTCTCTCTAGCTACCCATCCTCTTTTTTTCAGTTTTCACCAAAAATGTTGACAGTTCTTTTCTCTTCAGCTATTGCCGCTACTTTTGTTCTCAACGTGTTCTCTTTATTTTACCTTTTCCTTTTTCAGTTTTTCTATCTGTTTTCTTTACGCATTCTTAAATCCTCGGCTGTCTTATCCTCTGGCTCATTCTGTGTCAAATTCAAATTGTAGCAGTTCTGCTTCTCTGCTTTCATATCCTTCTCTTTTTGTGTCTGTTTTTTTTGTTTCCTAAGATTTTCCTGTATAATATAATAATAAAACAGACTGCTAAATGGCATCTATTATTATCTAAAGCAACTTAGTAATGCGTGCATACATTTTTACGTATGGGTGGTCCTGTTTGTTGAACTGAGCATTGTGTCTTGAGATTAGCAGGAACTTGATGCTGAATCATCCAATAGTGTGCTCTCCTTATTTCCTGCAAACAAGCGTCCTCTTATTACTGTGGGTGGCTTTGTGTGCTCGGAGGAAATGGGGAAATTGGGAAGTCGTAATTCCGACATTAATGTCTTCACGTTCTTTTTGAAGTTGGAACAATTCTTAAACCAATAAGATTGTGCATTGCTAATAATAAAGTTAGCTAGCTAGCTAGCTTGCTTAACATTGACATATGGTCAAACTAGCTACATTCTCCATATTGATAAGGTTGTAATTGTCAAAAACTGATTTGTTGAAAAGGTCAGTGGTGAAACGTCGCAACTCCGGTAACAACACTTTCTCTGAGTTTCCCACTTGTAATTCTGACTTTGAGGGTCATTCGAGTGAAATATCCCACTAGGAGCTTCCGAAAACTCTGATGGCACATGAACGCAGAATAATGCCCAACTGTCTCCCACCAAGCTAAAACTAACCAATGGACTTAACTCAATCAGTCACAACTTACTCTGTCATTATTGGCTCAGTCGACCAATGACTCTGTCACTCTCACAAATAATCTCTTTCTTGACATGGAACAAAAGCAAATATTGCCTGGCTACCCAAACTCCTTGCTCTTGCCAAATGATAAACCACACCCACGGACGTTAGTTTCTTCTCCGTCTGGATCTGAGTATCTCCCCAACGGTTTCTAGAACGCAAACATATTCTAACCATTGATTGGTCCCAGAAACCGAGGGGTTGGGCCAGAGCCAGAACACATGTGCGTAAAGCTAGGTTTTGAAAATGTGTCATTGGCTTTGATACTTTGATTGGTTAGAGACGATCCAATCACTGAGGATTAAAACACACTTAAAATGATCCCCTCATTTTGACGTCACCACACAAACGACTTCAACGATGGCAGTCTCAGACTGAAGTATGTAGCGAACGAGCAGTGGAAGAATTCAGTTTGAGTCTTCAGGCAAATACCAATGGTGAGGGTAAGGTTTTATACTCAAGTTCTTAAGTGGTTTGTAGTATTGAAATATACACTCAGTTTATTAGGTACACCCATCTAGTACCGGGTTGGACCCCCTTTGCCTCCAGAACAGCCAGAATTCTTCGGGGAATGGATTCTACAAGGATTGGCGTTCAAACGTTGCTCAATTGGTATCAAGGGACCTAATGTGGCAGGAAAACATTCCCCACACCATTACACCACCGCCACCAGCCTGTACCGTTGACACCACGCAAGATGTGGCCATGGGCTTGTGCTGCTTACGTCAAATCCTGACTCTTCCATCAGCATGACGCAACAAGAACTGGGATTTGTCAGACCGGGCAATGTTTTTCAACTCCTCAATTGTCAAATGTTTGATCTCGGGCCGCTCGTTCTTGTTTTAGCTGATTTGAGTGGAACCCTGTGTGGTCGTCTTCTGCAATAAACCATCCAAGACAAAGATCAACGAGTTGTGCGTTCTGAGATGCTGTTCTGCACACCACTCTTGTACTGCGCCGTTAATTGCTGACTTGTGGCCTTTCTGTTAGCTTGTACCAGTCATGCCATTCTCCTTCGACCTCTCTAATCAACAAGCTGTTTTCGCCCACAGGTCTGCGGCTGACTGGAGGTTATTTGTTTGTCGCACCATTCTCAGTAAACCCTAGACACTCTTGTGCGCGAAAAGCCCAGGAGGCAGGCCGTTTCTGAAGTACTGGAACTGGCGTGCCGGGCACAAACGATCACTCGTTTTGCGCATTCTAACGTTCAATCGAACAGTAACTGGATGCCTGTCTGCCTGCTTTATATAGCAAGCCACGGCAATGTGACTCACTGTCTGCAGGAGAGAACCATTTTCGTAAATGTTGTGTACCTAATAAACATACCTGTAATTATTATTATATATTTTTTGTATTTTATTAGTTATTATTCCCATAATTTTACAAGAATTTCTCTTGTATCATGGTGCAGTTTTTCCTTTCTTTGTGTTCTTTCTTTTTGCCTCCTTTTTCATCCCCCTTTCAACCTCTGCCTTCCCTCTCTCCTGTGTCTGGTACTTCCTCTCTCCTGTGTCTGGTACTTCCTCTCTCCTGTGTCTGGTACTTCCTCTCTCCTGTGTCTGGTACTTCCTCTCTCCTGTGTCTGGTACTCCCTCTCTCCTGTGTCTGGCACTCCCTCTCGTCCTGTGTTTGTGATGTGTTTCTCTCCCTCTTGCTCTCTCAGTATCTGACCACAGTTATCCCCTATGAGAAGGCGGCTGGCTCCCCCTCTGTGGAAGACCTTCAGATCCTCACCAAGAGTGAGTACTGCTCGCAAACCAGTCAAGTACCAGTTCAATATGAAAGTTGAACTGTAATGCCAGAATAGTTCTGTTATAACCATAATATTCACTCCCAAATCACTTTCCCTCTCTTCCTTGCAGTTTTGCATGCTATGAGGGAGGACAGTGAGAAGGTACCCAGCCTCCTAACAGACTACATCCTCAAAGGTACTCCTTCTCTCCCAGTTACAAAACTCTTACTCCCATTCAAAACACCAAGCATTACCACACATGGCGAAGTACATCCTCAAAGGTACTCAATTCCTTTGTGGATAGATTACTCCTGTTCAAAACAGAGCTTTTGTCCCGATTGACCGTCTCACTACCACCTAGTGCCCGAGAAAGATACTACAGGACACAAGGGTTGGGACAGGACACATGTTGTTCAGAGGGTCTACTTCCAGTGTGTTCTTTGTTCCCTGAAGTGTCATACTAGGCCTGCAGGGTTGTTGTGAGCCTTCCATCTTGACCTTTGCCCTCCTTGTCTCTCGTCTCTGCTGCGCTGCTCTCTCGCTAGCTCTGGTATGAGAGGGGTGGACCTGGAGGTTTGTGAGGCACAGACTCACACAATCATAGACACACACACACACACACACACACACACACACACACTCACTCACACAATCACAGACACACATACACAATCATAGACTAACACACACACACACACACACACAATCAGACTCACACAAGCACACACACAATCACATTCACACACACACCAACACACGCAAAAAGCCCCCTCACACACATCCTTCCAGACGACACCCTTCACTGGGTTTGTGCTGTAGTGCACCCATACTGTGCCGTGCTTGTGAATATGGTGTACACTCACTTACCCACAATCTCACACACACACGCACTCTCCTCCTAGACTCACACACTTGCTCACTCCCACTCCCACTTCCCGCCAAGCTTCTAGCACTATAGAGCTGTTCACGTGAGTGCTGTCCTGTCTACCTAAGCGAATCACTCTCTCCTTTCTCTTTCACACACCTCTCCTCTCATTCCTTCTTAGTTGCTCTCCTCCCTGTGCGATGAATCCTCTTACTCACATATTTTCATTATTGGTTGACAGCTGTTTTTCTGCGTTCTTGTCCCTGCAGTGCTGTGTCCCACATAGACCTAGTGGAGGAGCCCCCTGTTCTAGAACATTCTGATGGAACACTCAGGAGCTGCAGAGTTCTGGAACAAAACAATGGAAGGAGAGCCCACCCCTGTAATAAGGTGGACTCTTCCTGTTGGAGTGTGTTGTTTTCCACCGCTTTCTTTTCCCCCGACTTGTGAGATTCCCATTATAATGCCTGATGTTTTACCTTACCATTTTAAGTGTGTTTTAATCTTCCAATGCTATAATCTCACAATAGTTTTAATGTCTTCTCTGGATGTTAGCGTCTTTGTTAGCCTGTTGGCACTATTACTCTCCATTGTCTAAAGTGGCTTTCTGTACTTATCTCCTATCCTCTGTTTGCACTAATGTAAAATAACTTGAGAGGGAAAAACAAATTCCTGTTTCTAAATTCACGGGCCTGTCTTTTCACATCAGTAAAGAATAGGATGTGGAGACAAGGATAAGAAGTCACTTGACAATTGGAATGCAGCTTTCCTGTCAGATTGGCCAATGACCTCTGACTGGGGTATATAGGAGGGATGTGGAAATAAGGCTTCTTGAACCTCTATGGGTGGGATCAGTCACTGAGTCCAATGTGAGCTCTCCACTTTATCAGAGATCTCCTATGGGTCAGAGCAATTAATGAATGACAGACTATGGTATTAGTGGGGTTCAGAAGCCTTGTTTTTGCATGCTGCTACATAGGGTTACCAGTGAAATGTTATAAAGCATTATTTTGTATACTATAATGTGAAATTGGAGAAAAAGAACATGTATTGTTAAGTGATAACTTCTCGAAAAAGGGACAAGTAATGACAGTTAGTAAGAATGTAACCGAAAGAACAAACTTTTTATTTTTCTGTAATTTTAGAGAAATTAGGGATGTTTTCCTTCCTGTAGTGTGGCCACGTATTATGACATCTTTATGTAAACAATAACTGTCAACCTCTGACCCCTCCTAGTTGCTTTGACATCACCCTGTATACTTGCCTGCCTCATACCTCACCTCTTAGTATGTACAGTAAGTTCTGGGTTATTTTAGTATTTTGATGGATACAGCATTAATATTAGGATGTCAAATAATAGTTAAATTGCTGTGAGTTGATCCCACCATGTTTGTCTAACCAATAACTCGTTGATGTTGTGTTAAGGTTGAGGATCAAGTGATGACGTAATCAGTCTGTGATCTGTTCTTGTCCAGTGGATGTAGCAACAGTAGTAGATCACTAAATTGTTGTATGTACTTATGGAGACAATGTAACGGATGTATGTTTCTGTACAAAGGCAGGAGAGATCCTTCAGACATTTCTATAACCACTAACCTTCAGCACTATCTATCATAGCAACGCTATACTTGGTACGCCACAATCCTGTCAAATCATCAGCAGTAACTAAGCTCAGTGCACGATAATTGCAATCACACACCAACCGATCAGGTCCAGTCTATCACTACTCTCAGGTACACCCGGACCAGTGGTTCCACAGTAGTAGATGAAGAGTGCTGATGTTGTTACTCCATGCTTGGGAGATAATGCTGTAACATTAGCACGCCCAGCATCCTACAGCTAGAGTAGGAGGTTGTGTCAGTCCTAGGCCTGAGTAGTAGTATAGTAACATCAGTGATTAGGCTACCGACAAGTATAGGCTAGAACCTGAAGACCTAGCATCAGCTTGTAGTAACTCTATAGTAAAACTACTGTTGTAGTAACTGCTTTGACTAAGTATTTAGTAGCGGCCTGATACCTATAGACAGCAACTAGACATCCCGGTAACCCGGCCGGCAGCTGTAAGTCGACGGTAGTGCCAGTTCTGGCCTCGCTATTAGAGGAGGGGTAGTGAATCAAAGTCATTGGCGTCACATGGAAGCTCTCCTTTCCCTGGATCAAAGTTTTGTGAAGAGGTAATGGGTTTTAGTTGAGGGTCTCAGAAGGTAGATTTCTTTAGTAAGGGAAGCCAGTAGACCTCAACGTACTGTACAGAATCACATGTAACGATCTTTCAATTGTAGCAAGCTTTAAAAGCATTCATAACCCCTAGCATGTGCTGCATGCACTTTATATACTTTAACTTCAAGTAAATCAAATGAATGGTAAGCAATAATGTCACACTAAAGGAATCCTTAGCATTGAACAACATTGCAATAAGAACTGAAATGTATAATAGCTTGGGTGAGGTTTGGACTCCTTGAAACTGGAGTCAAATTGAGAAGTATAATTCGGGTTGTCTTGGAGCGGCATGGTGTTGTCACGGAGATCAGAGAAGGTTATTGACTCGGCTGAAGCCCCGCTCCTCTCGTCGCCTGGTCCCGCTATTTTAGAAAACATATCAGCGTATATCCACACTTTATCTAGAGAATTATATTTATATAGACACAAGCAACAAAAAAGGCTGCCTTTGTAAATGCCTGAAATTTTGTGTATAGAATCTACTCATTTATTTTTAATGCAATATACAGTACTTCTTCCCTAATTTGGGGTTTTTATGTTTACTTGTCTTGTCATGTGGTACTACAGTGCATTAATTTATTCAGTAAATGTTTGTTTTGTAACCATGTTATTGACTAGTGGTACAAACCTTTTGTGCCAGAATTGCATTTGGAGCTAATTTCAAATAAAATAATATGTTGACTTTTTACTTTGGTGTCATGCTATTGTTTTGTAGGGTGCATCCATGATTATTAATAATTGTTAATAAATAACCTTTTTACTCTCATTTAAGTTACTCTCAAAATAAATTGGTCCACACTTTTATTAGATACAATCTGTACACAGAGATTGTGCAGCGACTTATCAAAAGGCATTCTTACATTCGGAGCAACAGCAAGTCAATACACAAATGTGTTTATATAAAATGAAAACACTGTTCTCTTCTCTTTGTATGTTAGGTCAGTGTAGCTACAAGAAAACCAAAAACACATTTTAATATAAATGGATGCCTTGATGCTGCTTATTGAAACAGGGAAATGTTCTTCTCTCAGTTCCTCCACGGAAGTCTTCTCTTTCATGGAGGCACTTATGCATCTCTTTCCCCGAATTATGATGTCCCACCTGGCTCGCAAGACAAGCCCTTTTCTTACATAATCTTCAGTTAAGTCATATTTTTATTTAACCCAAGCGTGCTGTTCGTTAGGTTCGTTGCAGTCATAGTCAAATAGGATAAGGTAATATAATTAGTGAATGCAACCTCCCTTCTTGAGGGGCTGCCCCTCCAGTCAACCTGTCTGACCTGACAAGCTCAGGTGAGGGGTGGAGTTCAAAGGTCACATCAGGTCACAGGTTAGTGTCGGTAAACATGGTGTGTTCCTTCCGCACCGTGCTGAAGCCTTTAATAGTGTCGACAAACTCCTCGTCCTCCATAAACTGGTGGGGGGAGGGGAAGGTGTTAATAAGAAATAAACATAGAAGAAACATCTTCTAAGCAGGCCCTAGATTTCGGGGTGTCTCACCATCCCGCTGTCGTGGCCTTGAATGTGAGAGTCCCACACTTCCTCCTCCCCCGTCAGCGACTTCCTGTCCATCATATGGCTCACGCTGCGCCGCAGAGAATTCTGGGAGTGGGCAGAGCCATGGATAGCGGAGACGTGGAGGCTGGACACGTTAAGGATTCCCAGCTCGCCCTCCGGAGGGGCGTCGCCACCTGCCCAAAACTTACTGTCCTCCACTCCCTTGGGGCACAGATAGGAGACAAGGCGGCAAGTTACCGTTGTCCAAAATGTACGTGTCTGTGTGAGAATTTCAATTGCACACTCCTCGTGTCCTCTCCTCAAAACCCATTGGAGGAGAAAATCAGAGGGTAGGATCCTCTGGCTTTCTCATCCAATGGATTTTGAGAAGGAGGAGAGAGTACACGGGGAGTATGCAATTGAGATTCTCCCTGTGTCTGCCTGGTCTCTAACCTCCAGGTGCATGGTGAACCCTTTGAGTGTGACACTGTTGGAGGAGCTTGTTGTGTTGGGCACCGTGTCAAACTGAGAGAGAACAGAGAATGTGTGTTACAGAGGGACATATTTGACACATATCTCATGATTTCCACTGAGAAAATGTCAGAATAAACCCCATCTGATTTCAAATATCCCACCATGTTGTATGAAAACTCGTCTAAATAAAGTGAATTTCTATATGCTAAGTTGAATGACCCATCCCTTTCATAGAATGTTCCCACATACCCAGTTGGGCCGTCTCACCAGGTAGGAGTCGCTGGGGGGATACACGGCCATGGGGCTCCTCTTCTGCATGGGCAGGGATACCAGAGGGGGGCGCTCTCTAGTAAAGGAGGGTCTTTTCAGGGCCTTGTGCAGGACGATCCCCAGAACGATAGCTAGAAGCACCAGGAATACCCCTGTCATCAGCACGATGAACCACAGCTCCCTGTAGAAAAGAGACCCGTCCCCCTTAACCCCCTCCGCCCGCTCCCAACCGGGAGGAGTGGGCTCCACCTGATCTAGAGGGGGAGAAGGACAGGTAAGAGGAAGGAAGGTAACAACAGTTGAGAAGGTAACAATTTGCTGTCTGATTCTTCAACCCTAAAGACATGCACCCGCCGCTCTCACGTCTGGGACAAACCTACTTATCGCCCCTATGTAGCTGATTCTGTCTGTGTACTAATGGTCTCTATCAGTAAATGCCTTTGTGTCGCAGGCTTACTCTGACTTCTAGGGCCTACAGCTCAAGGTAATGGGCCCAAGTCAACACTCTTTTTCTTAGAAAGGTGATCACACAGAGAGATAGAGGAGATAACCAGGTAACTGGAGACGCACTTGTTGGCGTGGCCTACCTTCCATCCCTCTCTGATCGCACTCCTTAAGCAGCCTCTCTCATCCAACCATCTCTTACTGACCCACTGCTGTGACATTTCTGTTCTTTGTTTGTTCATTCTCTGAGCCAGAGTATTTGTGGTGTATTCACAGTGCAACATGTTTGTCTGACACATACACCACCCTTTCTACGCACAATGACTAGAGCTTTCTTAACTCTTGGTAGCATCAAACCCACATCTTTTTACAACTCCATTTCATCTGATATATGTTAGTTTATAAAATCATAATGTAGACATAGAGAAGGCACCATATGAAGACAATGACAGTTGACAGCAAATCAGGAAAAGAAGACTAGAGGGAGGTATGAAGACAGGGAAAGAGAATAAGATCAGGTTGCCCGGCCAGTCCAGAGCCTCACCAGTGCTGGTGTCCGTTTTGTGGTGTGTGGCGGGGGCATAGACACCCCCTCTCCGTGAGGTGCATGTGATCAGGGGTGCAAGGACTGACCGGTGGTAAGGGATCACACCTGTTGCCCCATAAATATTTCACACCGCCGTTTACCTTGGCTGATACGCTCTGCAACACGCCACAAATGAGAACAAACGGCTTTGGAAGGTTTCGAAAAAGTCGAAGTACTCTGTTGTCTTGTCCACCCTGCTTCCATGCAGTGTGGTCAAGTGGTGTGGTCAGGATGCGGTCAGTGAGAAAGAGAGGCAAAAGGAAAGCAATAGAGACATGGAACTTCTGAGTGCTGTTAAGGTGTCCTTCTCATCCCAGAGATCTCCCATCAACCCCTGCTTCCCCGCAGCAGCGTCATGGCAACAGCCAGGAGTCAGGTATCAGATTACCCTGGGAGGCACGGTGACGGCCAGTCAGAGTACCATGCTTCTCTAATACACACATTGAACAGTAACTGCCTAGATCTGGTTCCACCTCACAGGAAAAACAGCTGTAGTAGTAGTAGTAATGTCTTTATGATTCACAGGAGTTGGCATGTTCTGGTGAAGGTCACTTTCAAAATATCAACCCTGATGTGTATGGATTTCGAGCTATGTTCCAAAATGAGAACTAGAGGCATGGTAGTATTACATGCATAATAGGCCTAGGCAGGCATAATACAACAGATCAAAGTCAAAGGGACATGAATGCAGTGACGTCTGCACTGAATAATTATTGCCACATGGCGGCGCTAAGTAACAACTCAATATTACCTCATGGCCTGCTAGTGTGCAGTACTTGCTCTGAGTCCTCTAATATTGTATGTTCGGTTATGTCATATGGAAGATTGTGGAACACGTTGTGCAACACATTGCTTTATAAGCAAAATGAAAAGAAGCCTACTAAAATTAGTGCATTATACTATACATGCGTGTGTAAGAGATAAAGCTACCCTATGCATTTATTTTGAGAAAACAAAATTATGTAGATGCATATGAAAACATAAAAAAACATTGTTTGCTGTTTGAAAAGACCACTGTCCAGCTGTTATGTTCTATTGGCTTCCTTCTGATGGGTTTGGTTATTGCTGGATCATGGTCTGACTATAGCGGGAAAATGCATTTATATCAAACCAAAGCTCGTCTGATGTGTTTAGATGGGAGGGAGCGCCGCTCATCCTTATAATACTCTAATCAGCATTCATACCTCGCCGGGATGATTAGGGACAATGGCTTTTTATTGTGGGAGTGATCTCATTGCAGAGTGGCAGAATCAGCCTTTTACAGCCCATCTCCTCCAGACCCCATTCATCACTGGGTGTCTGGGAGACCGAGGCGGCGGACACACACTAACTCACTTAGAGAGAGTGACATATAGGGATATGTCACTCACAAGGTAACTCACTTAGGGTAGGTGATATATTGGGACGTCACACGCCATCACTAACTCACTTAGAGGCAGCCGATGTGGCGAAACATGTGTTGTATGCCCGACTTCCATCATGCCCTATTTCAGCTTGAATGACTGGTAAATAAACTGATCGTAGATTTTTGGGTAGATGTCGGCTACACTCGTTCATTCATCCATCCATCTTGAGTATGCTCTGTGCAATTAGTATCACGACTGACACTCTGACCCGGCGCCGCCCTCTCCTCTCCTGGGGCCTGGCGCCGTACGTACATTTCTTAATAAATTCTGCTGTACGTGGAGATTATATGATTTGCGTGCGAAACAAATTATTGGGATTTATCAAACTGTCGCACTCAACATATATGGGAGAGTGGTGTAAATTTAGATTTTTATTTACATAGCAGAGTGGGCACATTCGCTATGTAACGCAACCTTTTTTGTGACAAAACCATCAGTAGAGTTGAAAATGTGACGGAAACGCATTTAACTTATTATTATTATTCGGTACATTTGAATTGAACCGCAAAAGTTATTATATTGTGCACTTTGTCATCACGCACTGACTTTTAACTGGAGGAAAAACACCACTGGTGCGAAAATGCACATATGTTCTTTATGACAGATTTTTAAATATTCCCATGGAATATATATTTGGTCCAATTGGATGGAAACCTAGCTACTGACAGTCACTCAGTGAGCCCATGTCAGCTAACATTTTTGAGGGGGGTAAATTAGTCTAGCTGCCAGCTATCTTAATCTTGTAGTAATCATGGTTGAATTACCGACCAGCAGACCCGCATTGATTTTGTTAGTCACTCTCACTCAGTTATCATATTAAAAACAGCAAACATGATGATTTCAGATTTTTAGTGGCCATCCCTGCTCTAACATAATACATTAATTTGACTTGGTGAAAATACTTTTTTTGGACCTAACTTCCTTAACACCCATAAAGCAAAGCAGTCTAACAGGGAAATGGCTCCAATCGTTTTTCCACCATTCATTTTTTCCATAGGGGATTTTAGAAACACTTAAAATAAGGGCTGTGTTTCGATAAAAATCTACTTGTCCTAGAGAGATTTACATCGTTATCAAAACGTCACGCCAGGGTAAGCCTTCACAAAACACGGCCCTTATTTGAAGTGTTTCTAAATTCCCCTACAGGAAAAATGTATGGAAAAACGATTGGAACCATTTCCCTGTTTAACCACTAGGTTTTATGGGTATTATGACTAATACAGTGGTACTCTATAGGCTCTGAAATTAAATAGGCTATGATGTCCCTCTCCTATCGCACAGCAATGCTGTAGCCTACCCATATGCTTGCAATACAGATCAACCACTAGAAGATGTGCGTAGGTCTACGCATGATCTGAGATTTGCGTGGAGATACGCACACTTTTTTTGTACCCACACACTTTCGATAAATGAGGGTCCTGTCCTCTTCTCTTCTGTCCTCTCCTGTCCTGTCCTCTCCTCTTGTCCTCTCTCCTCTCAAAAATTGGTTTTCTTAAGTTTTGTTATAATTAAGAGAGTAGCCTACTTGACAAATGCACAATTCTGTCTTCACAGCGTCTGAATCCTATTTGTACACTGATCTCCGAATTTTTCCATATGCACAAAAAGCTTACATTTTGTACAATAATTTGTTTACATCCCTGTTAGTGAGCATTTTGTCCTTTGCCAAGATAATCCGTCCATCTGACAGGTGTGGCATATCAAGAAGATGATTAAACAGCATGATGTCTTCACAGCGTCTGAATCCTATTTGTACACTGATCTCCGAATTTTTCCATATGCACAAAAAGCTTACATTTTGTACAATAATTTGTTTACATCTCTGTTAGTGAGCATTTTGTCCTTTGCCAAGATAATCCGTCCATCTGACAGGTGTGGCATATCAAGAAGATGATTAAACAGCATGATCACTGGCCACTTTAATAACAGAACACTAGTCACTTTAATAATGTTTACACATTTTGCATTACTCATCTCATATACAGTATATATACTGTATTCTATTCTACTGTGTTTTAGTCTATGCCACTCTGACATTGCTCGTCCAAATATTTATTCCATTCCTTTACTGTAGATTAGTGTGTATTGTGGGTATTGTTGTGAATTTGTTAGATATTACTTGTTAGATATTACTGCACTGTTGGAGCTAGAAACACAAGCATTTCACTACACCCGCAATAACATCTGCCAAACACGTGTATGTGACCAATCAAATTTGATTTGATTTGACAGGTGCCCCTTGTGCTGTGGGCAATAAAAGGCCACTCTAAAATGTGCAGTTTTGTCAAACAACTCAATGCCACAGATGTCTCAAGTTGAGGGAGCGTACAATTGGAGTGCTGACTGCAGGAATGTCCACCAGAGCTGTTGTCAGAGAATTTAATGTTAATTTCTCTACCATAAGCCGCCTCCAACATAATTTTTGAGAATTTGGCTGTACATCCAACCGGCCTCACAACTGCATAACATGTGTATGGCGTTGTGTGGGCGAGCGGTTTGCTGATGTCAACGTTGTGAACAGAGTGCCCCATGGTGGCTTTGGGGTTATTGTATGGACAGGCATAAGCTACAGACAACAAACACAATTACATTTTGTTGACAGCATCATACCGTGAAGAGATACTGAGGCCAATTGTTGTGCCATGTTTCAGCATGATAATGCACAGCCCCATGTCGCAAGGATCTGTACACGTCCCAGTTCTTTAATGGCCTGCATACTCACCTGACGTGTTTGGGATGCTCTGGATCAACGTGTACAATATCCAGCAACATTTTACAATGACAGCCTACCCCAGCCAAACTGGGACGTGTACAGATCCTTGCGACATGGGGCTGTGCATTATCATGAAACATGGCACAACAATTGGCCTCAGTATCTCTTCACGGTATGATGTTTTTCCTTTAATGGCGATCATTCAATCTTATGTTTTGGTACTGAAACAATTCTAAATTAGGTTGATATTTCAAGGATTATTTTGTTATTTGTGCCTAGATTTCCCTGTTAGATTTATGCTGTAAGACACACTGTCTGTGATTGTCTCTGCCTCGTAAAGGCAATAATCCTGTCAGGCTATCACAACCTTTGACTGAGATGAAGTCAGGTGCTTGCGTTCATTAGCTTCCTCAACAACCTTGGCACTTTTAGACTTCATTAAAACAATGTCGTTAATTATGGATCCTCACCATCCCCTTTCCAGCCCCTACACTTCCTACTCATCTGTCCAATAGACACACCTCAAGACAACATTTATGGCCACCTTGGGAAACGAGGTGCCTGTCATAGACAATGGTTCAAAGGGACAGCAGTCTGTTATCTGACAAGTCACTGCAGTAGCATGTGTGTGTCCATAATTTATTCTAACGTCCGACAGAGTGCCTGCACTTTTCCCTACTCCACCTCTCCTCCTCACGATCTTCTCTTCCTGTCTACCCCTCTCCATTACTTCACCGTTTCCCTCTTCTCTTCCCTCCTTTCTTTATCAATGAGGACGTCTCCCCTTCTGCCTCCCCTTTCCCAAACGTCTGTCTGGGACATATGATTGTGTCATAAACTTATAACAGATAGAGAGATGAAGACTCTTTCTGGAACTGGAAGCATCTTTATTGCTCTAGAATCCTCCTGAGAATGGTAGTAGTAGTATACATCTCATCTGAACATGGGTTACAACTCAGTTGGCGCTGGACTTTATATACAGAATACATACATTTACTCGCCCTCCACACAGTATTGCTGGATCACACTTTATCACAAAAATATACAGATTAATCCGCACAAATAAGTACTTTATTTCCGAGCAAATAAAGTACTTCTGAGATCATTTCATGACAGTTGTCAGTAATGTACAGTGAGTTAAAAGCTGATTTCACATTCCTACCGATTTAGTTTCCATTCATTTGAACATTTATGATTTTCCAAGATTTCTACTTTCTGAAACATAAACACACAGAGACACATGTGAAACACCACCAGATCAAAAAATGCATTGTGTTCAATGTCATCAAGTACTGTACATCACGTTATTATATTGCCTTAGATGCGATGGTATTTTTTAAATTTTGTATAGTACAGGTATCAGTGCCATGAGTGAAGTAGTGAAGCTAGTACAAAATGTTTAATTTACTTATTAAAACAAAATTTCTTCATCTTTAGAAAATGATCTGTATTTATTCCTTTATTATTCTTAGTTAATGCCACACTGGTAAATAAAAAAAACAAAACAACAAAATAATCAAGCCAACAATAAATACATTGTAGGACTCTATTCAATCAGATCTGCTTTAGCTGCAAAGTGGCTGTTTTGATGGTATTGGAGGTGGAACTGAGCTAGAGCTGTCAAATCGACAAGTGGCTCCCGGCATTATACCTAAATCGGACATTGACATTGGCTGCACGGAGTCACATTATCAGAAAACCCATGCAACCTTGTTTACAAGCTGCACACCGATTTGACGTCTACAACGCAGTTCCACCTCCGACACCGCCAAAACATCCGTAGAGCGGGGGTCTGCCATCGCGGTTAACGCTTGATCTGATTGAATCTAGGCCTTTTTTCATATTTCTCTTTCATAATCATTAAATGTACTTAATGTATTTCTTTGAAAATATTTCAATGAAATCAAGTTCCCTAACTTATGCTAGTGAATGCCTTACAGGACACCATACGCTATTGTGACCGCTTGCTGCATCCTTTGACTAAGTGTGTCACACCGTTCTTTGGCAAGCCTGTCCACAGTTTGTTTTATATATTTTTTAAAGCTATTGAAGCACTACAATGCAAGATGAACAGGCTTAGAGCTGGTTTCACACAATAATAATCCTAGAGGATCTTCAAGTTTTGGGTGTCTTTCTTCATTTCACTAGCACTGTTTAGGTTTATATCAATAACTGCCCTGTCACTAAGGTGATGTCAGTCCCCTCTTCTCTCCTCTCCTCTCCTCTCCTCTCCTCTCCTCTCCTCTCCTCTCCTCTCCTCTCCTCTCCTCTCCTCTCCTCTCCTCTCCTCTCCTCTCCTCCTGAGTTTGTAATGGCGAGCAGGGCTGTGTTAGCCTTGTCAGAATGACATAAAGAAGGATCGGACAACAATGACTTAATAGAAGAGCAACTGGAACTTCACAGAGGAGCCATTTTGGCTCCGTTCAGGTCCACTCATTGCTGTTCATTCTGTTCTTCCAGCACAGTACCACTTCCTGCATTAATCTTGACCTTTATGACATCACTACCCTATCCTTTCTCTACGTGATCCTAGTCCCACGTGGCTGGTCAGGCCCTGGCCTCCAGCAGTTCCAGGAACAGTTTGTGCATGGGAACACGGCCATCCTGCTTGATGCTGCAGAAGTGCTGCACAGCCCTGGCAGCCGTCTGCCGGAGCAGGGGCAGGGTCATGATAAGCTTGCCTGCCCGCCGAGGGTCTTCCGTGTGCTGGGCACTCTCGTAATCCTGCAGAGCCTCATGGAGCACATCCTGGAGCCTCTGCACTGCCTCCACGTCCTCTATCTGCATAGAGTCTGTGGAGAGAGGCAGAGGTTGAGAGGGGAAAACAGATGGAAAGGGAGGAACATGGATAGGGCAGAGGAAGGAGGATATTGTTAGATGATGTTGGCATATATGCAGAGATTGAACGCCAGCAAAGCCAAATAGTCATTGGAAAATACATGCCTAACTCAACCTCAATTACACCAACACAGTGAAGTTCCATACCTGAGTTAGCCAGTGAGATGGCCTTGAGGACAACAAACTCCTCCTTTTCAATCCTCATGGCTTTGTATTTCTTCACCAGCTGCAGTATGGTGTTGTTTAGGTCCAGTACACCTGCCAGTTTGGACTGCTCCTCGTCCATGACGTAGTCCTCAGCATACACCAATTTATCCTCCAGGGCCAGCGAGCGAAACACCACACGCAGGATCAGAATCTCCATCCATCCACTCTGCAGTAGACTCATCTGGTCTGCCAGTGAAAGCGAGGGGAAACCTGTAGAAAGAGGGATGTAGGAGGAAAGGGAGAGATGGAGAGTTTATAGCTAGGTCTAATTAGGGAGGGCAAAGAGGGGAAAGACATATCTTCATTTTAAAGACATATCTTCATTTTAAAAACATATCTTCATTGAAAAGATACAAACGAAAAATACATCAAGGTTTCCAAAAAGTTGGCATTCGAAAATAAAATTGTGATGGTTTGAGACAGAATGGCTGGACCCACTGGAATTATTAGAACAGTGTCAACCTAAGATCCATTGGATGAGGGGTCAGCTGAGGTGCCGAGGCAGGGGTGTGGAGCAGTTTAGCAGTGAAAGCCCATTGTCAATCCAATAAAGACACCCCCTTCGATAAACAGACACACCCCCATGTGAGCATGACTAGACCCACACAATCTGTAGTCTCCTCACACACACACACACACACACACAGCATAATTAAAAACCACCAGATTAGTTTTACAGAAGGGAGGAAAAGGAAGAGGAGGTGGGGAAGGCTTTTTTTTTTTCAGCATCAGTGATTCTTATCAGGGTCTGGGTGCTTTTACAATCGCCATGGGGACGCCTGTGGCTCCCGCTACTCTCTTATCTCTCTCAGATTGATTGGAACGCTGTCTGCGGACTCTTTCATTGGTCGATAGGGATCAGCATTTCCGGTATGGAACGATCGCTCAGTAGAGGAGAGGGAGAAGCACTGTGTGAGTCTGTGTGTATGTCGTTGTCTTTGAGGACACCTCTATATGGACACACACATGAAGGAGCATCATAGACGTCCTCTGTCCCGCAGAGACAAGACAAAGCTGGCCGAGACAAAGAGGTCCTCTTACTTAACCCAGAGCAGTTAGTCTCCAGAGGATGTCATTCTTAACGCTGTAGTAAGGGTTAGGGTATGAGGAGAGCTTGGGACAATGATATGCGTACAGGCTTCAATTTGAGAGGGTTATCTGCGCTTGAAGGGTTCAGCTGAGGCCCTACAGACACACACACATACGAACTTCACAGCCAACTTACGGCAGCCTAAAAAAGGCCAAAGTGTGGTGTGAGAGAGGGTCTTAAGCCAAGCTCATCTTCTCGCAGCCTAGCCCTCAGATGGAATCAACGTCAGTCTCCATGACAGGACCAGACAGGGGAAGGGGCGGGGGGGGACAGGGTGCTGAGAGGCCAAGCTGGACTCACCTCCCCCTGGGCAGTAGCAAAGACAGCCTGGGCCCCTCTGCCAGGACACTGGTTACACCAGCCATGGGCCGTAGCCTGCCACTCAAACAGAGCTGATGTGACACCACCATTACGGTGCTACCAGGGGTCTAGAGCTGAGACTACTTTCTCTCTCTTTCTCTCTGTCCCTCATCAGTCTGTCCCTGTATACTGTAACTCTCATCCCGATTACTCTATATCTGTCTCTTGCCTTATTGCCTATTCCCTATCACCCTCCCATTCTCAGTTTCTCTCTCTTGCTCTCTCGCAGTTTCTCTCCATTTTCCCCTCAAGTGGGTCCCTGGTGTGTCTGTGTCGGTGGTTGTTTCTCATGGCTGCTCCACTCCTCCAGACAGACAAACGCTCCACTGGCAAAGGGCTACAAATACACACATCCATGTGACTGACTAGGTTAGACTCCCACTCTGACAGTAAACACGGGTGACAAGCTGAGAAGAAGAGTCCCAAGGCAGCCAGGAGGGGAACACTTTGTTGTCCTTCATCCTTTCTTTGAGAATGAAGAAAGTGCTGATCAGGAAAGTCTCACACACACACACACGCACACACACACACACACACACACACACACACACACAGACACACACACACACACACACACACACACACACACACACACACACACACACACACACACACACACACACACACACACACACACACACACACACACACACACACACACACACACACACCTGCTTAGGCAGCTTGTTGTGTAAGCATTACTGGACAAGCATCAACAGAAACACAGGTGTTTCCCTGGTGATGTTTTGGGTGTGAACAGGACATTAACTGCTGATAGAGTCAAAATACTTTCATCTGAGCTTGGGGAAAGAGAGAGCGTGAAAGAAGAGATACTATGTGATCGAATTCAGGATCGGTGGCATTTGACACCATTCCCTACTTCACAGTAGGTCTGTTAATTATATATATATATATATATATATATATATATATATATATATATATATATATATATATATATATATATATATATATACAGTGGGGAGAACAAGTATTTGATACACTGCCGATTTGCAGGTTTTCCCACTTACAAAGCATGTAGAAGTCTGTAATTTTTATAGGTACTCTTCAACTGTGAGTGACGGAATCTAAAACAAAAATCCAGAAAATCACATTGTATGATTTTTAAGTAATTAATTTGCGTTTTATTGCATGACATAAGTATTTGATACATCAGAAAAGCAGAACTTAATATTTGCTACAGAAACCTTTGTTTGCAATTACAGAGATCATACGTTTCCTGTAGTTCTTGACCAGGTTTGCACACACTGCAGCAGGGATTTTAGCCCACTCCTCCATACAGACCTTCTCCAGATCCTTCAGGTTTCGGGGCTGTCGCTGGGCAATACGGACTTTCAGCTCCCTCCAAAGATTTTCTATTGGGTTCAGGTCTGGAGACTGGCTAGGCCACTCCAGGACCTTGAGATGCTTCTTACGGAGCCACTCCTTAGTTGCCCTGGCTGTGTGTTTCGGGTCGTTGTCATGCTGGAAGACGCAGCCACGACCCATCTTCAATGCTCTTACTGAGGCAAGGAGGTTGTTGGCCAAGATCTCGCGATACATGGCCCCATCCATCCTCCCCTCAATACGGTGCAGTCGTCCTGTCCCCTTTGCAGAAAAGCATCCCCAAAGAATTATGTTTCCACCTCCATGCTTCACGGTTGCGATGGTGTTCTTGGGGTTGTACTCATCCTTTTTCTTCTTCCAAACACGGCGAGTGGAGTTTAGACGAAAAAGCTCTATTTTTGTCTCATCAGACCACATGACCTTCTCCCAATCCTCCACTGGATCATCCAGATGGTCATTGGCAAACTTCAGACGGGCCTGGACATGCGCTGGCTTGAGCAGGGGGACCTTGCGTGCGCTGCAGGATTTTAATCCATGACGGCGTAGTGTGTTACTAATGGTTTTCTTTGAGACTGTGGTCTCAGCTCTCTTCAGGTCATTGACCAGGTCCTGCCGTGTAGTTCTGGGCTGATCCCTCACCTTCCTCATGATCATTGATGCTCCACGAGGTGAGATCTTGCATGGTGCCCCAGACCAAGGGAGATTGACCGTCATCTTGAACTTCTTCCATTTTCTAATAATTGCGCCAACAGTTGTTGCCTTCTCACCAAGCTGCTTGCCTATTGTCCTGTAGCCCATCCCAGCCTTGTGCAGGTCTACAATTTTATCCCTGATGTCCTTACACAGCTCTCTGGTCTTGGCCATTGTGGAGAGGTTGGAGTCTGTTTGATTGAGTGTGTGGACAGGTGTCTTTTATACAGGTAACGAGTTCAAACAGGTGCAGTTAATACAGGTAATGAGTGGAGAACAGGAGGGCTTCTTAAAGAAAAACTAACAGGTCTGTGAGAGCCGGAATTCTTACTGGTTGGTAGGTGATCAAATACTTATGTCATGCAATAAAATGCAAATTAATTACTTAAAAATCATACAATGTGATTTTCTGGATTTTTGATTTTAGATTCCGTCTCTCACAGTTGAAGTGTACCTATGATAAAAATTACAGACCTCTACATGCTTTGTAAGTAGGAAAACCTGCAAAATCGGCAGTGTATCAAATACTTGTTCTCCCCACTGTATATATATCTCGTACTTCTATATATATATATATATATATATATATATATATATATATATATATATATATATATATGTACACTGAGTATACAAAACATTAAGAACACTCTTAATGCTCTTTCAATGACATAGACTGACCAGATGAATCCAGGTGAAAGCTATGATCCCTTATTGATGTCACTTGTTAAATCCACTTCAGTGTATATGAAGGGGAGGAGACAGGTTAAAGAAGGCTTTTTAAGCCTTGAGACAATTGAGGCATGGATTGTGTATGTGTGCCATTCAGAGGGTGATTGGGCAAGACAAAAGACTTAAGTGAACAGGGTATGGTAGTAGGTGCCAGGAGCTCAATATTTATTTGTGTCGTTCCAAATGTCTGAATAAAAATGACAGTTACTGCAGAATGGTGTTTTTTTGTTGTTGTTTGTGGCGGTGGGGGTTTGAACAGGGTATGGTAGTAGGTGCCAGGAGCACCGGTTTGTGTCACTGCTGGGTTTATATGCTCAACAGTTTCCCGTGTGTATCAAGAATGGTCCACTACCCAAAGGACATCCAGCCAACTTGACACAAATGTGGGAAGCATTGGGAGTCAACATGAGCCAGCATCCCTGTGGAACGCTTTCGACACCTTGTAGCAGTGGCGGTTCTAGCTTGTATGTCGCCCTGGGCGAACCTCCCCTTCAGCACCAAACCCCCACCGCCACCAACAACAACAAAAAAAACACCATTCTGCAGTAACTGTCATTTTTATTCAGACATTTGGAACAACACAAATAAATATTAATACCATTTACTAATACATTAGTACTGTACAAAGTTAGAGGTGCACTATTTGATAGATTCCCCTGCTCCCCCTACCTCGGGCTTCCAGTGAGGAGACCTGAGGTCAACCTACCCTCGCCACCTCCCCATCTCGTACTTCTAAGTGGGAGACCTTCCCAGGCAGTAGCCTGCCTAGCTCACAAACTAGAATCAGGGCGCCCACTCCGACAAGGTTAATTGACCCACAGTCTCACACGGTGACATGATATCATTGACGTGACCTGCAAATTAGCGATAGAAAACCGATCGCGCAAATGTCACAATTCCACATTTTTTTGTGCGGGCGACCTGTGCCGCCCCCGGCAAGATGCCGCCCTGAGCGCCTGCACATGTCGCAACTCAATATTAGGAAGGTGGTCCTAATGTTTAGTATGCTCAGTGTATATATATATTTATAAACTGGGTGGATCGAGGAGCCCTGAATGCTGATTGGCTGACAGCCGTGGTACATCAAACCGTATACCCCGGGTGTGACAAAACATTTATTTTGACTGCTCTACATTGGTAACCAGTTTATAATAGCAATAAGGCAACCCCTCGGGCCTTATACACTGTGTATATATCGGGTTCTTGGTCACATCCCTGACCAAGGCCCTTCTCCCCCGATTGCTCAGTTTGGCCGGGTTTGGTTCCAAACTTCTTCCATTTAAGAACGATGGAGGCCACTGTGTTCTTGGGGACCTTCAATACTGCAGAAATGTTTTGGTACCCTTCCCCAGATCTGTGCCTCGACACAATCTTGCCTCGGAGCTCTACAGACAATTCCTTCGACCTCATGGCTTGGTTTTTTCTCTGACATGCACTGTCAAGAGTGAGACCTTATATAGACAGGTGTGTGGCTTTCCAAATCATGTCCAATCAATTGAACTTACCACAGGTGGACTCCAATCAAGTTGTAGAAACATCTCAAGGATGATCAATGGAAACAGGATGCACCTGAGCTCAATTTCGAGTCTCATAGCAAAGGGTCTGAATACTTATGTAAATAAGGTATTTCTGTTTTTGATTTGAAATACATTTGCAAAGTTTTCTAAAAACCTGTTTTTGCTTTGTCATTATGGGGTATTGTGTGTAGATTAATGAGGATACATTTTTATTTAATCCTTTTTAGAATATGGCTGTAACGTAAAGAAATGTGGACACGTGCTCGTCAAATATCTCATTCCAAAATCATATATATTTATTATGTTTTATTTTTAATATATATACATATACTGTGTATATGAAATTTCACATGTTCAATTTCACATGTTCAAGAAAGCATTTATGCCGAATATATATATATATATATATATATATATATATATATATATATATATATATATATATATATATATATATATATATATATATTCGGCATAAATGCTTTCTTGAACATGTGAAATTTCATATGCCTTAATTCAAATTACAAACTTGTATGGGAACCATAAACATTAATCAAAATGCCTAGTTAGACCTAGTAGTTTAGCCACGGAGAAAGCACCGAGCTACAGTATATCGGGAAAAAAGCAGGATCCAGGATTGGCTGAGATAATGGAGGGGGAAATTAGACAGACTATTTTCTGCTCACTCTTGTGTTTACATGTGAATTCTTAAAGAGATGGGTGGGGCTATGGCTTAAGAGGGTGGGAATGATGCTGAATGGGCATAAACCAAGAAGGGCTCTAGAAAGTGTTAAAATCATTCAAGGGCATTTTGCTCCAAAGTGGGGTAACAAGTATAGCTCATTTACATTTCCCCCTCAACTGCAGTGAGTTTGTACCTTTATAATATAAAAAAAATAAAAAAGCCAATCTAGAAAATGTGACACACATGTAAGTTGAACTTCCTGAATTCAGCCACATATGGCCATGTCTACCTCCACTGCTATCTACTTGGCTGTCATCTTTTTGGGGAAAGTCATTAGATTTCTAAACGCTTGTGTACCGTGACAAATTATGTAACAGTTATTATGTAAGGAAATTCAACTGGAAATATAAATATACCTAAAGTATATTAAAAGGGATCTGACATTGTTTGTTTAACAGAGGCAGGACAGTTAGACAGATATCTGAGCGTGCCTGTCACCATGGGTGTAGTTGTGGGAGGGGCTAGTTTTCCCAGTTAGCCCAGATCAACACAGCTGGCCCCCACCCAAGGGCCTTTCCAAAACAAAGAATTACCAAACCGAGAGAGAGAGAGAGAGAGAGAGAGAGACATGTAAATATATATATAAATAAAGAGACAGAGAGAGACACTACAGGTCAGTCACAAGCTCAACTATGTACCCACAATGTACATGTATCCTGTATATCAAATCAGAGGGGAAGAGAGAGAGAGAGAGAGAGAGAGAGAGAGAGAGAGAGAAAGAAAGAGAGAGCGAGAGAGAGAGACAGAGAGAGAGAGACAGACAGAGATTTGCAGGAATATTCCTGTTGCCACAAGAAAAGGGCAACCGGTAGAAGACAAAGACCATTAGAAATACAACCTATATTTAACTGTTTGTTTTTTTCTCCCTTTCATACATAAACTATTTGCTCATTGTTACAACATTGTACATAGCCAAGAATGTAACATTTGAATTGCCTATATTGTTTTAAAACTTTTGTTTATTTCCCTTGTTTATTTCCCTTTTTGTTTACTGTCTATTCCACTTGCTTTGGTAATGTAAACACATTTCCCATGACAATAAAGCCCTTTGAATTGAATTGAATTGAGAGACAGAGAGAAAAACTAGAGGGCTGTCACAAGCTCAACCATGTATCCACAACAGAGTGGAATGCAAACTCAATGGAGGGGCTGAAGATAGATGCCCCCTTCCTCTGTGATGAAGTGTAAAATGAAGGGAGCCAGGCGCAGGAGATGGTGTGGGGCAAACGTTGTATTTAATACGTCTCCAAATATAATCCAAAATAACAGGCAAAGCACAATCGTGCCGGTAACCAACCCAAGGTGCTGGAAATAACCAGGCAAATGCCTGGCGACAGCACAATGGTCAAACACATACACAATGAACAATAACCGACCTGAGGGAACATATAACATGATGTAATGGGGGAATGAGAACCAGGTGTGCGTAATGACAAGACAAAACCAATGGATAATGAAGGAGGGAGCGGCTGTGGCTAGAAAGCCGGTGACGAAGAGCGCCCGAACAAGGGGATGAGGCAACTTCAGAGGGAGTCGTGACGTCCTTTTTATATCCATCATCAGTATGTGTGTCCGATGATCCGTGTGTTGTCACTACACAACTAAACCAGAGCTTGATCTTAATAGGCTTACAAAGCTTCTCTTGCTTCCAACTCTTCCATCCAGGAGATCTCTAATCTAGAAGTTCTCCCTAAACACTTCTCTTAGCAGCAGGGAATATCCTTGGGGACGAAGGGCAGAACTCTTAAGGGGGTGATTCCGACCCGAGTTAAGCTGACGTAAATGCCACTTAATTAAATGTTTATCCACTTTTCTCCCTCCATGTATTCTGACCTTGAATTTAAGCATGAGAATAGCATGCTTTTCACCCACTATTCATTTGGGGTGGAGATTTAATAAATTAAGGTGTGGCGGAGGTGTGTCTACAGATACGCCGTGCTCTGACCTTGACTTAATTCCCTAACAATTCCACCACCTTTACGCGTGAGGCAGCCATGAATACGGTCTAGCGAACCTGCCGGTTCCAAGTGGAAAAAGCATCTACTTTATTTTTTCCGATGCCCTGTAATTTATAAATTGATAAGAGCTATTGATAAGAGCTATTGATAGGAGCTATTGATAAGAGCTATTGATAAGAGCTATTGATAAGAGCTATTGATAAGAGCTAGAGAAGGAGAATGTAAATACACATAGTAATTGTTTTATACTGTTTTTTTTTAACCATTTATGATCCCTTGAGACGAATGTGAAACCAGTCATATGGAAGCAAACTGAAAGAGTATTTAAGACTATTCTTGTCTTACAGATGGTGGCCTATACGTGGCAATACTGCCACATTAAGGTTGTGAAGGAAACTACTGCTAATACTTTCAGGTGTGAAACCAGACTCCGGCACATGTTCAAGTACCACATCCTTACCTTTGCTTAGCAGACCACAGACACAACCACACACACACACTTTTCTGTTTCTGTACTAAAGTCTTAATCCAACACAGGAGGCAAAAATGATGTGTGTTTATGCCTGTGTGTGTGTGTGTGTTTGTGTGTGTGTGTGTCTGTGTATGTTTTCCTACCTGGGATGTGTTTGGCCCAACCGATGTTGACCACCAGTTCACGGTCGGCAAGGTCACACAGTGTGGTCAGGGCTTTGATGTCACTGTCGGGGACGGTGGGGTCCGGCATGGCAAAGATACTCTCTGGTTCAGCCGCCAGCAGGAGAGAGACCACCTTATTATCTACCAGACCACCTAGAGGAACTGAGAGAGAGACAGAGAAAGAGAGAGATTTCAAATATACTTTATTAATATCTAAATGCACAAATGTGAAAATGTCATTAGAGACAAAGACAGCGAGAGCAAGAGAGAGAGTAAAAAAGAAATAAAAGGAGAGTGTGTTTTGTATTCTTGAAAGTACTACTTAAGTAATTCAAAGTACTACTTAAGTAATTCAAAGTACTACTTAAGTAATTCAAAGTACTACTTAAGTCGCTGTTTGGGGTATCTGTACTTTACTTTATTATTTATATTTCGTACTATTTATAACTTGTACTTTTTACTGCACATTCATAAATATTATATAATTTTTACACCATACATTTCCCTCACATCCAAAAGTACAAAAGTACATACATTTTGAATTCTTAGCAGGACAGAAAATTATCAAATTCACACACTTATCAACAGAACATCCCTGGTCATCCCTACTGCCTCTGATCTGGCGGACTCACTAAACACATGCTTCGTTTGTAAATGATGTCTGAGTGTTGGAGTGTGCCCCTGGCTATCCGTAAATAAATAAAAAACAAGAAAATGATGCCGTCTGGTTTGCTTCCACCACTGATTCTTACATGTTCTCTTCTGTGGCAGGCCATGTTGAGGGTTGAGGTAGGGGCTGTTCTCAGAGTCTATCCTTCTCTTGTACTTCTGTCTGCCCCCACGGACCCGGTCCAGACGTACACCTGAGAGAGAGAGAGAGAGAGAGAGAGAGAGAGAGAGACATTTAGGTACATTAAACACACACACACGCACACACACACACACACACACACACACACACACACACACACACACACACACACACACACACACACACACACACACACACACACACACACACACACACACACACACACACACACACACACGTACATAAAAACACAGTACTCCTGTTTAGCAGACTACCTCAATTTCAAAACCAGGAGAGTGATGCACTCTTCAAGTTCATTTGATTAACATTTCTCCCTTGTGACATCTCTAAGATTATAGGGAGCCTTAGAGCGAAGTCACATTGCTGGCATAGCAACATAACCCTGTAACACAATATGTTACAGGGTCATCTCAACAAGCTCAGCGGTAACCTTATCGTCATGGAGATGAGGAGCTAACAGCAAGGTTAGGGGGGTAAGAAGGGAAACATGGTGGGGGTTGGTCACAGCGGCCCCTTTACATACACACACAAACACACACGGACAAGCACATACAAAGTTTCAAGTTCAAGGTTCACGTTTTTAATGTCACGTGCACTGGTACAGGGAAATGCCTTTCTTGCTTGCTCTTTCCCAACAATATCAGCAGTACTATAAAAAAGAAATACAAAGGTAAAGAAATAAGAAATGTCCTCTTATAGAAATAAGAAGAACAGGAGAAAGTAAGTCAGCTATATACAGGATCAGATCCAGGGTCAGTGCCAATACCATACGTACATTCCACCATCCAGTTTGATACCCTATACGCCTCCAAAGAGAATCTCATACGAATGTGACTTGAGAGAGCTTTTATTAGCATGAGGGGTTAGGGTTAGGGTTACCGTTGAGCCAGGATGTGGACGTGAAACTAGGGTTAGGGTTGAGGTTAGGGTCATGGTTACGGTTGAGCCAGGATGTGGACGTGAAGCTAGGATTAGGTAAGGGGAAAAGAAGCTGTTACCCACAAGGAGTACAGGGTGCACGGGCACATAGACAATAAGCCCACTCATTTTATGAACCTCTAGTTTAAACCCTGATATAATTTGAATACATTCTATCAATAGGTGAGGTGGTCCGAGAAAGTTTAAAACTAGAATAAAGGGTAGTTCCCTTTAATGTTTGTTAATGATCACTTGACAGCATAAGTTCCCATCACAGTATAACAAACAGTTGGCGCCAAGTGCCCTTCGTCATGGAGGGTTGAGGCTAGGGTTAGGGTTACGGTTGAGCTAGGATGTGGACGTGAAGCTAGGATTAGGGTTGAGGCTAGGGTTAGGGTTACGGTTGAGCTAGGATGTGGACGTGAAGCTAGGATTAGGGTTGAGGCTAGGGTTAGGGTTACGGTTGAGCTAGGATGTGGACGTGAAGCTAGGATTAGGGTTGAGGCTAGGGTTAGGGTTACGGTTGAGCTAGGATGTGGACGTGAAGCTAGGATTAGGGTTGAGGCTAGGGTCAGGGTTAGGTACACGGTTGATGTTAGGGTTAGAGTTAGGGTTACGGTTGAGCCAGGATGTGGGTTTCATATTCTTAACACATCAATAGTAAGATAAGAGGGGCGAGGGTTAACGGGCAAGGGTTAATGGGAGAGGGTTAACGGGCGAGGGAGGGTATTAAGGATTGGACAGGGAGGGCTGAGGAGATGAGAGGGGTATTAACGATTGGACAGGCAGGTAACCTAGGACCCCTGGACTGTGGTCGATAACACTGTCTGGATTAGTCTAGCGGTTGGCAGGTGCTACAGTTGGAAGTTTGTGACGGGTGATGAGGGAGGGATTTCACTGTGTTGACACACACACTGGATTATATGAAAGCAAAGGAGCAATAGGTGTGTTAGTGTGTAAGGTTTGTTCTGTGTGTGTGTGTGTGTGTGTGTGTGTGTGTGTGTGTGTGTGTGTGTGTGTGTGTGTGTGTGTGTGTGTGTGTGTGTGTGTGTGTGTGTGTGTGTGTGTGTGTGTGTGAGGATGGTCAAAGAGTTACTCATAGGCATCTGAGCTAAGTGTAACTCTTCAGAGAGGAATGTGCTGACAACCAAAGGGACAAGAATAGCCCTGGAGGATAACAGTGTACACACACACACACACAGACACAGACACACACACAGACACACACACTACATCTCTCTGTCGGAGAGATCTGAGGGTTCCGATAAGAAGGCAGGTTTCGGGTCACTACCCCTCCCCCTCCGCTCTCCTCTCTGTCCTCACCCCTGGTTGAAGTCCCCCTGCACCCTTCAAAGGGGGCTTTACACATTCCCAAAACACACCCGGCGGGATCAGGAGCACGGATATCCACTGAGCACGAGAAAACTGACCCAGATCACCATTCTACATGACATAATTTCCCCCTGGGAGAGACCCGGTACATACAGCCATCTGCATGTACTGTATGTGTAGTAGGAAAGCCACTGACGGAGGCACCATCCTAAGCTGACTCGGATAATGGTCTGATGTCAACGAATGCCCTTCCTTATTGGCCTACTGCAAGCTTGTTAGTCAGGCTCTGGGTCATGAAAGGATGTCAAAAGCTCTTGTTCTTTAAAGAGATAAACACATTAAAGAATGGAGCTTTTTTTGTGTATATAATAAGGTCGAGCCTTACCTATATCATTTTAATTCTACTCATTATATTTCAACAGCGTGCCCGGAACTTAGATGAAGTCTTCCGTGTGATTAGTGCTATGTGATATGATTAGCTGTCATATCCTCGTCGACACACAAGGACAAACCTGATAGATGCACACTGCTCAGGGGAGAGAGTGTGCATAAAGTCCTTTTTCTGGTTTAACCACATGAGGTAAGAGCAGTGTTCCAAGTAGTGGTACAATCAGAACTGTTGTTAGTCTACTGCCCTACTGAATTGTGAAACGGAACACTGATTCCGTGCTCAATCAACTTCTATTCAGGTCTCTATTCTAGACCAAGGGACTCGGTCCTTTGGCTGTTGTGCTGACATGGACCTCTCTCCCCTGTTAAAAGTCACACCACCCTGTCTATACCTTTACTGCAGTCCCCCAGAGGAAGAGGGGCGTTGCGAGGCACGATGAGACACGTTGCGAGAACCACTACCAGGGGGGTTACGATGGGAGTTACGAGGCGCGGTTCACATTTCATGGAGGTCCAGAAATCCCACAAGGCATCTGAAGGAATTTACTGGGGGGTGAAGCGAGGCATTGCTATAGGAGCCAGAGCTGAGTGCTGGAGAAATAAGCTAATTAAAAAAGGAGACACGCACGCACGAGCACACGCTCGTACACACACACACAAACACACAGGGTGACTGTAAACAGATGCTGGATCCTTCTCACCCTGGTTGACGGATGATTAAATCAAAGCTGATGAGCTGAAGGGGGAGGGAGCAGGTGGCAGTAAACTCTATTTCCTTCTCTCCCTCTCTCTTCTTTCTTTCTCTCTCTCCTCCCCCTCTTATTTGATAAACAGCTGTCGGTTGCTCACACGCAGCCCTCAATAAGTGGTTCATACAGTGAAGCTTTGCCTTTTTGGGTCACTTCTATATCTGGCCAACAATATGTCGCCGGCAGCCACACACACCAGTCTTGACCACAAGACCGCTGCCCCAGACACTCGCTATAAAACTCTCCAGAGTCTCTGGGGGCCATAGAATGTAAGATATGTCTGTTGTTCTAGATAATCTATTTCTATCCTGTGCATGTGTGAGTAGTGTGACAAATTGGAAAAAAGACTGTATGTCGGAGCGAAAGAGAATGATAGGCACACACGTTCACACACACATACTCTGGCAGATAGCCATTTTCTATTTTGGAGGTACCGTAGCCAGTAGCGTCCTATAAAGACACTGGGCATTGTTCTACTAACACCATACATGAACACTGAGCAGTAACACCAGCAGGCACTAAGGGGCTGGACCTGTTTAACAGGCAAAGGGATTACATTTCCCTCTGAAGTAAAGACAACCGGTCTCCATACGTTGGCAAATCTATTAGTGTATAGGGAGTCCAGATCCACAAAGATATGCTAGATCTTGATTTGTTGTTTTTTTGTCTTCATTGTACTAAAACACGCTTATAAGACTGAATAGATAAAGATACATTGGGATACAGAAACATAATGAACACCTGCTCTTTCCATGAGATAGACTGATCAGGTGAATCCAGGTGAAAGCTATGATCCCTTATTGACGTCACTTGTTAAATCCACTTCAATCAGTGTAGATGAAGGGGAGGAGACAGGTTAAAGAAGGATTTTTAAGCCTTAAGACAATTGCGACATGGATTGTGTACACTGAGTATACCAAACATTAGGAACATCTTCCTAATACCACCTAATAATGGTGGACCATTCTTGATACACAGGGGAAAGTGTTGAGAGTTTAAAACTCAGCAGCATTGCATTCCTTGACACACTCAAACCGGGGCGCCTGACACCTACTACCATACCGCGTTCAAAGGCATCAATTAAATCTTTTGTCTTGCCCATTCACCATTCATCTGAATGGCACACATAAAAAATCCATGTCTCAAATGTCTCAAGGCTTAATAATTCTTCTTTAACCTGTCTCATCTCTTTCATCTACCCTGATTGAAGTGGATTTAACAGTGTTCATAATGTTTTCTACGCTCAGTTTATATTTAAAGGTACGTAGAAGAGTACATTTATTTGGCTTTGAGGAGCAGAGAAGTTCCTTCCTCACCTTCTCTCATCATGCCCACGTTGAGACACTTCATGAAGCGACAGGCCTGACACGACTTCCTCCTCCGCTTGGTGATCTCACACTCACTGGTGGCCGGGCAGCTGTACTCGATGTTACCTGTAGGTGGGAAAGAAAGGAGAGGGGGGATAGATAGAGAGAAACGTGTAAAGACAGAGTGAGAGAGGGGAGAGATGGAGATACAAAAAGCCAGTCAAGAAAAGGGGAACATTTTCTCTATCACTTCTAAAACCTTTCATTCAACCACTTCAAAACAAACAAGATGCTGAACAGACACAGGAAACTCCAACGAGGAAAACCAGGAAACTTTCCTGGAAGTCAGATAATCAGCAGCACATCCTATTAAAATCAGGAAGCATCTGATCACCTGGTCATCAGATCTAATGTAAGCGTTTGATCTGACAGCCATCCAGGTTTGAACTTTGAGCCTGGGTAAGCCCATTTGCATGCGGAGGAGGCTTAAGGAGTCTAAAGCTGGTCTTAACATACGAGTGCCATGACTCTGGAACAGGCACAGTCACAGGCAATCACATTAAAACACCCACACAACTGCAAACATATGGATGAGACACACATGCAAACACACACACACAACCTGTCAGGGAACCTGTAAACTTGGGTCCTTAGAGTTGTTGATACTAAAACAGGAACTTATCAGCCTTCTGCAGGTTTATCAGTACAAAGCAATACACCTCTGGTGTCTGTCCATACATACTGTAACACACGTGGGCACTCTTAACCCCATTGTTAATGTGAATTACTGTAAGTGTCTTACCCTGGATGGTCCTCTTGAAGAAAGCCTTGCAGGCCTCACAGGAGGCCACCCCATAGTGGTACCCTGACCCCACATCTCCACATACCAGACACAGCCTCTTAGCCACAGAATCCAGCAAGAACTCACACTTCACCTGGCCATCCTCACCACCAAACCGCCTGAAGGGAGAGAGAGAGAGAAAGAGAGAAAGAGAGAGAGATAGAGAATGTGAGAGAGAGAGAGAGGGGGAGAGCGAGAGAGAGAGAGGGGGGGGGGGAGAGAGAGAGATTAGATACACATACTGTAAATGGTACATGCACCCAAGCATAAACCCCTACACACACACACAGACAAAAAGACACACACACCTGTTGGCTGTTCCATTGTTCCCCATGCCCACTGTGTGTCCGTAGAGCCCTGGTGAGTCCAAGCCGTTGATGTGGTTGTGGCTCTTGCCCAGGAGACCAAAGCTGGAGTTGGTGTCTGAGGAGGAGCCCTCAGGGCTGGGTTGGGATGGGCTGTCCCCCTGGAAGCTAGGGCTGGGGCTGGAGGGCTCACACTTTATGGGGGGACAGGGAGGGTCCAAGCCCCTCACCGACATCCTGCCCAGAAGTCTGACAGGAGGAACGGGGGGGGGGGGGGTCATTAATTTCTGTCTAGATCTATCGGTCATTTAGAACACTTGACCTCTATGCAGACCTACACAAATATACCCACTCATGCATACCCATACAACCTCATACCTGTTCTGACCACGTACACACTGATAACCAACGATCTTCCAGCACCTATTTTTCCCCAAACCTCCTTGACCCCTCCCCCTTTCCCTTACAAAAAGGAAAAGGGTAGGAACCATCTCCCCTTCTCTCCATTCTCTGTCACTCTCTGCCTCTTCCTCTGTGCCTCCTACCCCTATCCCTCTCTCCTGATCCCTTTATCTCTCTGTTCGTCTATCTATTCATCCATCTCCACGCTCACCCACCCAGCCGTTTGCAGTTTCCCACATATGCAAAGCTGAGGTCTATCAGACCAACTTGTTATGACAACAGGAGATTGCGTAGGCAAACATATGTAAATCAAAACAAAGATTCTGTCCCGGAGGTTTAGTCTCACAGATCTCTTGGTGAAGGTATGATGTAGTAGATATTACCCATGTGTTCAGTTACCAGAACCATGTCTTTTCATCAGAATTCCAGCTCTGTCAAGTTTAGAGTCGTAGAGGTATTCATTTTGGGAATGTACTGTGTTTCTATGCTAGTGCTGTTAATGGGATTGTTCAAACTGTAAGCCGTGTGTTTTCACATTCTACTGTATGGATGTGTGTTCATCCCCCTACACTGAGCCTGCCCATGTGAGAGATAACAGCAGAATAGACACTAATGTTTTCATGTGGTCCAGGAACTGGGCACACTTATACTTATTTTAGACTGATACCTACAGTGCACGTGAAAGTATTCCAAAACATATGGTGTTTACATGCACACTTAAATGCAGTGCTGACCCACGTGGTGATAGACTAGGACACACTTACTTCATTCACATTTTTTCAAATGTGTCATCGTAAACACTCAAACACTCACACATGCTTGCTTGCCATCGTGTGTCGCCATACCCACTCCTAAAGAGCCACTGAACACGCCAATTGGCACGTGTGTTTTTCTGTTGCTCATTAGAACAATATTTCAGTCTTGGAAGTGTGTTTCCTGACTGATTCCGCATTTGGTTAAGGGTGTTTGTCCCCCATGAGAGTAGACGGGGTAGCCTATTTTACTTCCTGAAAATCCCCAGAATAGAGCCCCACAGCGGAGGTGTCATAATACCCATAAAACCTAGCGATCAAACAGGGAAATGGTTCCAAATGTTTTTCCACCATTAATTCTTCCCATAAGGGAGTTTAGAAACACTTAAAATAAGGGCTGTGTTTCGTGTAGGCTTACCCTGGCGTGACATTTTGTCTCTCTCGGACAAGGTGACTTTTATCAATATATTTGGCTCTATTTACTCTCAGATTCGAAAATGCTCATTAGCATCAAAGTAGACATCATTCAAGAATAAAAATCCCTGCAAGCTCCTGCACGTCATCTCTAGCTGAAACCTTTGCGAACAGGTATTGTGTCAATTTAAAAAATGCACAAGACAGTTCCCAGAATTGTACATTTAAAGAAATATTGCCAATTTATTCATTCCTAAATTTAGCTAACATTAGATAGTTAATCCAGAGATTCTTACCTTTGCCTCGATTCGGCATTCTCGTCCAGATCATCATGGCATTTGTAGTTCTTTATGATAGCCACATTAGGAGCTAATTAGCATTTCATTTTTGGGTGGGTAAATACAGGTGAGTATATTGATAAAAGTCACCTTCTCCAAGAGAGATTTACACAGTTATCAAAACGTCACGCCAGGGTAAGCCTACACGAAACACAGCCCTTATTTTAAGTGTTTCTAAAATGAATGGTGGAAAAAGGATAGGAACCATTTTCTTGTTTGGGTATTATGACTCATGTGGTACTCTATGAATCTAAGATAACTCAAGAAATCTGTAATAAATTATGATGTTTTGCCGAGGGTGTTTTAGTTGAGCAATTTTACATCTAACTAAGGTGTTTGGCGCAGTATTCCTTAAATAAAGACATTTGTGACGTGTTGTCTTATGTAAACAAAGTCGGAACTGCTGGGCAGGTCTGCCTCACTGTCTATGCTATTGGATAGAGAGCAATCACCACAGCTGTTCACCCCGTATTAGTGGGCAAATGGACATTGTCAAATCGAAACCCAACCTTCAGTTATCCGTTGTGACACACGGATGTTCCAAACTCTGACCATAATTATCGTATTTACACTTTGTAGTCAATTATGACACTAGAACTGTTTCTGACTCATATCGGTGCCAAATGGTCCGTTTTCAAAGAGATTTGTTGCTTTTCAAAGGCATTCACTCTTTAAAATCACTCACCGTCTGTGTGGTGGAACCTTAGCTCTGTTCCTGCTATGTAAATCCACACGGTCATGACCACCACTCATTTGGTAGGCAAACTAACTGGCTTCCCTAAACATCACCAGAGTCAACCAAGACCACGCTCTACCACCCCTCGAAATCCACAGAGAGAGAATTATTGAAAGAAAAAGAGAGAGAGAGACACCTCTGTCATTCAAACTTCAACCTTATTCTACTTCAGCTCTAAAATGGATAAACAAATAAATTATTCCCTCCGATGTGGTCCAACAAAGCTGGCAGAGGACAAGGGACTGTGAAGGGACCAGTTTGTTCTCTCATCAGCTATCCATCACACAGGTAGATATTGCTGTGTCAGCTGCCCATAGACCTGAATTAAGGCATTCTCAATAACTTGCTGGCCATACTGTAGATTTCTCTCTCAGAGGCCCGATTCAGACTTAGGAAATGAACGCCTTTCCTACGCAGTTCTCAGTAGTTGGTATTCCGACTAACCTTATGAAGGTGCTTAACAGGCTTTGCAAAATCCTCCTACTTGCTGGACAACAGAGTTTTCATTCAATAGGGTTTTTAGTCAATTTCATCTAAAGCCATCACTTTAAATTTGGTATACTTCGAATTAGAATTTTCTTGACAGGCTCACTAGAATATATGGAGAGAACGGTTTAGAATTTTAAGAATCAATGAAAGAAAGCCATATAAATGCATGTATATTCATCTCCTTTTCAGCACCAATTGGTAGATTTAAAATACTTAGATCTCGTAAATGATTTAGGGATAGGAAAGTATTTATGAATAGTTTAAAAAAAATGGTTTGGAGAGCCTTTACGCACAAAATATATTGGTGAATCAAAAATAGTGGTTTGACTCATCCTGAAAAATGCTATATTCAATTGTTCAATCCTTGAAAAATTGGAAGGTGAAAAAAGTGTACAAAAGGGGTTGAACAATAAATCTACCCTAATCCTCAAACTGTATGACAATGGTCCAGTCGTCGTGAACCGTACACTAGGCTACAGTGTGGTCTGAGTTCCATAATGATTCAAATAGGCTACATGTCCCAAATTATTGCACAACGTTAGCCTAATATGATCCACTAATGCTAGCAATCCTCAGGAACAACTGCAAGGGCATGACATAGGAAAGAAAGGTAAATGGAATGGAACAATGCAACATTTTGCCTACAAAATGAAGGAAACTAACATTAAAGTGACACTTATAAATGCAGGTGGGTATTACTGACAGTGGCTGCCGATAGTGGCTAATATTTAACATGATAGAAATTGTCAAATAAAACTGGGAAAAGCCAGGGCATATATAATTATAGCATTCTAATATGTTCAGCCCTACAAAAGCCTATAGCTTGGGTCTCCTAACCACTCCTATAAAAATGCTAGATATCCAGATACTCAACAAGAAGGTTTGATTTCGTTATTACTGAAACAGGATCCAAGTGGTTAATATAAAGATCCAGTCAATTAAAAAAAAAGGTGGCCCCTTACACTTCAGTGTTGTGATGCAAAAAATCTAGCAAAATGCATAGGTCATGGAATTAAAAAAGTATTATTATTCGGATATTATTCATCCTAATAATACAGGTTTTTTACATTGACGATACATTGGAGATAATAGATAAAATCTGGGAAACCAGGCCTGGTATTCACAGCATACAATGACAACAAAGGTGTCATTGTATGCTGGTGATTCATGTTTTCTTTTAAATCCACAATTGCAATCCCTCCACAGCCTCATAGAAGATGTAGATAATTTTTCTAACCTCTCTGGATTACAACCAAATTATGATAAATGGACTATATTACATATTGGATTACTATTTTTTTTTACTATTACATTACCGTGTATTTTACCAATAAAATGGTCTGACGGGGATGTGGACACACTCTTTATACATATCCCGAAAGAAAGAAATGATCTCACTCCAATAAATATTTATAGAAAGTTAGCAAAAATAGATTCGATCTTGCTGCCATGGAAAGGAAAATACCTGTCTATTTGTGGAAAAATCATCCTGATTAACTCTTTAGTCATATCCCAGTTTACCTATTTGCTTATGGTCTTGCCTACACCTAGCAACTTGTTTTTTAAATTATATGAGCAAAACATATTTCATTTTATTTGGAACGGCAAGCCAGACTAAATTAAACAGGCCTATTTATATAATGAATATGAATTCAAAGTGCAGAAATGATTAAATATTAAAGCATTAGACCTCTCACCAAAGGCGTCAGTCATACAAAAGTTATACTTAAATCCAAACTGGTTCTCTAGCAGATTAATAAGAACATCTCACCTTGGAAAAGCATTCCAGGTGAAGCTGGTTGAGAGAATGCCAAGAGTGTGCAAAGATGTCATCAAGGCAAAGGATGGCTACTTTGAAGAATCTAAAATATAAAATATATTGTGATTTTTATTTATTAAAAAGTTTTGGTTACTACATGATTCTTCTATATGTGTTATTAACAGTGGTAAATGGAAAGATAAATATTTTACACAAAACACCAAAAAGTGTTGGCCAACATTTGGCGATTGTCATTAGGCTAGAATTTATGCGTCCACTGTTTTCCGCGCGTCTTGGTGTTGGCCGCTCATCTCTGCCTTGGCAAAATGTCAGTGTTCTTGTTGAACCACATCGCATTTTGAAGCGTAGTCTATACCACCCGTTTTCAAATCCATTCACATATTTTTCATGCCTCTGTCATGCGGTAATGATAAATCATGGTATATTAACCTACAGTTTTCTTCACATTTTGTTTTAATTATTGTGATAGGCTCATGTTTTACTTTCACCCCTGGTTTGCGTTAATATGACTGGTTCCACATTCCTCTCCAGGGATCATAAATAAAAATCTAAAACAATTGCTATGTGTATTTACAATCCCATTCACCAAATGGATTACTCATTTACCTAGCTCTTATCAATAGCTCATATCAATGTTTAAATTACAGTGCAAGGAGAATGGTGTTAATTCTATCGGGAAAAAAGATAGTAGATGCTTTTAACCATTTGGAACCGGCAGGTTCGCTCAACCTTATTCATGGTTTCCTCGGGCTTAAAGGTGGTGGAATAATTAGGGAATTAAGACACACCTCCACCACACCTCAATTTCTGTGATCTCCACCCCAAACGAATAGCATGTGAATATGCTATTCCCATGCTTAAGTACGCATAGAGAGAAAAGTGCCAAAGAAAAGGGAATTATGTTCAATTTACGGGAGTTTATCTCGGGTCGGAATTCCCCCCATAAGGCATTAGCATTACAGTGGAATGGTAAGACATGGTGTGGTATCTAACCTGACAGATCTATAATCTATAGCTCTTCATAAAAGCTAATCAAAGCCCTGTCAGCGCAGTTCCCATAGACTCTGGGTGTAAATCACAGACTCAGAGGACCATTATAAAACTGGCTGTGTGTGTGAGTGTGTGTGTACTACCCTCTCTGTCTGCTCGTATCCAAAACAACTCTAATTGCACCTTGGAAACAAAGGGCAAAATGCAGCGTGAAACGACTGACGGTCAAACAGAAAGAGAGAGGGGGACAAACATGGAAGTAGACAGAAAGAGAGAATGTGACAAACAGAGAGGGAGAGAAAGAAAGGGCTCTATCACTGGGCCATTAACCCGGGGTGTGTAGAAAGAAAGGAAAAATACATGAGAGGAGGCAACACTCACTCTCAAATGAGTCACAATACAGACGATGGCCAAAAGGACAAGAGAGCCAGACACGCACACACACACACACACACACACACACACACACACACACACACACACACACACACACACACACACACACACACACACACACACACACAGGGAAGAAAAGAGAGGTAGAGGGAATGTGTAAAATAGTTTACAGGACTCAAAGACTGGTAGAAAAACTATACATTCAGGTCTCATTAAAATTATTATTTGGGTATATTTTGTTTTAGTGCCCAGTACCGGTCAAAAGTTACAGAAAACCTACTCATTCAAGGGTTTTTCTTTATTTTTACTATTTTCTACATTGTAGAATAATAGTGAAGACATCAAAACTATGAAATAACACATATGGAATCAAGTAGTAACCAAAAAAGTGTTAAACAAATAAAAATGTATTTTAGCGTTGAGATTCTTCAAATAGCCACCCTTTGCCCTGATGACAGCTTTGCACACTCTTTGCATTCTCTTCACCTGGAATGCTTTTCCAACAGTCTTGAAGGAGTTCCCACATATGCTGAGCACTTGTTGACTGCTTTTCCTTCACTCTGTAGTCCGACTCATCCCAAACTGTTACACCCTGATCTGTTTCACCTGTCTTTGTGATTGTCTCCACCCCCCTCCAGTTTCGCTCATCTTCCTCATTATCCCCTGTGTATTTATACCTGTGTTCTCTATTTGTCTGTTGCCACTTGGTTTTGTTTCGTCAAGCTAACCAGCGTTTTTTCCTCTGCTCCTGTTTCTCTCTAGTTCCTGTTTTTCTGATAGTATGAACTGGCCATGACTGACCAAGCAGACCAGGACCAGCTGCAACAACGCCATCTCCTCCCAAGGAACCTCCATTGGTAGGCAAGAGGAATTGCTTTGCGGTCTTATGGAGGGGGTCCAGACATTGGCTGAGTGCCATGACCGGGCGTTGGAGATGCTGCTGGAACAATTCCGCGGGTTGTCTGGGAGGCAGCCTGTCACGTGGTGACCCCACAGCCTCTCTGTAACTTGGCGGTTAGCAGCGCCGCCCCACCGGCCACTCCACCTTCCCGGGAGCCCCGCTTTCCTCCCCCGGAATGCTTTAATGGAGAGCCGAGCACCTGCCGGGCGGTTTTAGCTCAGTGTGCCCTCATTTTCGAGCTTCAGCCCTCATTCTCCTCGGAGCGCTCCAAGATAGCCTACCTCATCACGCTTATGTCCGGTAGGGCTCTCACCTGGTCTACCGCAGTGTAGGAACAACTGCCGGCCATATGAGTGAGTCTGGAGGGGTTTGTGGAAGAAGTGAGGAAGGTTTTCGATGCCCCATTTTCCGGGAGAGAAGCTGCTAATCCAGCTTCGGCAGGACTCCCTTAGTGTGGCTGATTATGCAGTGGATTTCCGCACGTTGGCAGCGGAGAGTGCTTGGAACCAGGAAGCAGTGACAGTGTCACCAACAAAGCACCTCCACACCATAACACCTCCTCCTTCATGCTTTATGGTGGAAAATACACATACGGAGATCCTCTGTTCACCCACACCGTGTCTCACAAAGACACAGCGTTTGGAACCAAAAATCTCCAATTTGGACTCCAGACCAAAGAACAAATTTCCACCGGTCTAATGTCCGTTCATCATGTTTCTTGGACCAAGCAAGTCTCTTCTTATTATTGGTGTCCTTTAGTAGTGGTTTCTTTGCAGCAATTCAACCATGAAGGCCTGATTCACACAGTCTCCTCTGAACAGTTGATGTGTCTGTTACTTGAACTCTGTGAAGCATTTATTTGGGCTGCAATTTCTGAGGCTGGTAACTCTAATGAACTTATCCTCTGCAGCAGAGGTAACTCTGGGTCTTCCATTCCTGTGGTGGTCCTCATGAGAGCCAGTTTCATCATAGCGCTTGAAGGTGTTTGCGACTGCACTTGAAGAAACGTTCAAAGTTCTTGACATTTTCCGTATTGACTAACCTTCATGTCTTAAAGTAATGATGGACTATTCATTTCTCTTTGCTTATTTGAGCTGTTAATATGGACTTGGTCTTTTACCAAATAGGGCTATCTTCTGTATACCCCCTACCTTGTCACAACACAACTGACTGGCTCAAAAGCATTAAGAAGGAAAGAAATTCCACAAATGAACTTTTAACAAGGCACACCTGTTAATTGAAATGCATTCCAGGTGACTGGTTGAGAGAATGCAAAGAGTGTGCAAAGCTGTCATCAAGGCAAAGGGTGGCTGTTTTTGATTAGTTTAACATTTTGCTGGTTACTACATGATTCCATATGTGTTATTTCATAGTTTTGATGTCTTCACTATTATTCTACAATGTAGAAAATAGTAAAAATAAAGAAAAACCCTTGAATGAGTAGGTGTTCTAAAACTTTTGACCGGTAGTGTACACTACCGTTCAAACGTTTGGGGTCATTTAGAAATGTCCTTGTTTTTGAAAGATTTTTAATGGAATATCTACATAGGTGTACAGAGGCCCATTATCAGCAACCATCACTCCTCTGTTCCAATGGACGTTGTGTTAGCTAATCCAAGTTTATCAATTAAAACGCTAATTGATCATTAGAAAACCTTTTTGTAATTATGTTAGCACAGCTGAAAACTGTTGTGCTTAATAAAGAAGCAATAAAACTGGCCTTTTTAGACTAGTTGAGTATCTGGAGCATCAGCATTTGTGGGTTCGATGACAGGCTCAAAATGGCCAGAAACAAATAACTTTCTTCTGAAACTCGTCAGTCTATTCTTGTTCTGAGAAATGAAGGCTATTCCATGCGAGAAATTGCCAAGAAACTGAAGACCTTGTACAACGCTGTGTACTACTCCTGTCACAGAACAGCGCAAACTGGCTCTAACCAGAATAGAAAGAGGATTGGGAAGCCCCGGTGCACAACTGTGCAAGAGGAAAAGTACATTAGAGTGTCTAGTTTGAGAAACAGACGCCTCACAAATCCTCAACTGGCAGCTTCATTAAATAGTACCCGCAAAACACCAGTCTCAACGTCAACAGTGAAGAGGCGACTCCGGGATGCTGGCCTTCTAGGCAGAGGCAGAGTTACAAAGAAAAAGCCATATCTTCCTCTGTCCAGTGTCTGTGTTCTTTTTCTCTAAATCTTTTATTTTTATTGACCAGTCTGAGATATGGGTTTTTCTTTGCAACTCTGCCTAGAAGGCCAGCATCCCGGAGTCGCCTCTTCAGTGTTGACGTTGAGACTAGTGTTTTGCGGGTACTATTTAATGGGCTAGGGTCTGTTTCTCAAACTAGACACTCTAATGTACTGGTTTGACCCAACAGCTCCAGCACCAATTGATTTGACCCTAGCCCATTACACAGTTAAACTAAGACTCATCAGTGATGCTAGTGTTTCAGCTCCGGCCTGATACCTCCTCTCTTATTGGCCCATTAGGAATCACCATGCACAAAACTCCTTTGACCCAAAGGATTAGGGGTTAGGGGCTAATTGAGGAAGTTAAGGAGGATGCATAGCTGGAGTAACCTACAGTACATCCACATATACCTATACTTGAGCTGTTGGGTCAAACCAGTTAGTGCTGAAGCTGTTGGGTCAAACCAGTTAGTGCTGGAGCTGTTGGATCAAACCAGTTAGGGTCTGGAACTGTTAGGTCAAACCAGTTAGTGCTGGAGCTGTTGGTTCAAACCAGTTAAGGGCAGGAGCTGTTGGGTCAAAGCAATTAGGGGCTGGAGCTGTTGGATCAAGCCAGTTAGTGCTGTAACTGTTGGGTCAAACCAGTTAAGGGCTGGAGCTGTTGGATCAAGCCAGTTAGTGCTGGAGCTGTTGGGTCAAACCAGTTAAGGGCTGGAGCTGTTGGATCAAGCCAGTTAGTGCTGTAGCTGTTGGATCAAACCAGTTAAGTGCTGGAGCTGTTGGGGAAGGATGGGTTAGTGTGCACGCAACATGTCTCGACAGACTGGGAAGGGGATAAACATGGTCTCACTTATCCTGTACCTGTATATTATATATGCCATTTAGCAGACACTTTGATCCAAAGCGACTTACAATCATGCGTGCAAACAGTTTATGTATGGGTGGTCCCGGGAATCGAACACACTACACTGAAGTTGCAAGCGCCATGTTCAATTAAAGATGCACTATGCAGAAATCTCTCCACCATTTCCTGGTAAAAAAAAATTGAATTGTTTACTTCATTTCAGTTTATGTGTCAAAACAAGTAAGTATAGTTTAGAGAATAATTTTAGCATCTAAACCGCTGTGAAATATTTTCAGCTGTTTGAATCTGGTGTACAAAACCGAAAGTACAAGATGCAAAAACATAACTTAAGAACGGGGAGCATAGAAATAAAGCAAATAGAACAGATCTACCGCTTCTTAAACTCACTTTCAATGAGAATGACAAATCTATAACACACATTTATTTCTATGTGAATTTGGTCCAGTCACCCAAAAAGTTACATATTGCAGCTTTAACTGAGCTACAGAGGACCACATATTTTCACTGTAATTGCACTATTAACAACACATAGTTACACAAAACATTAAAGTGTGCTCTGTCTCTACGTCCTCGACCCCCCCCCCGAACCCCCCCCCCCAACCAACATGTAAACAATGCAAAAACGAAACAATACTGGTAATTCATTGAAGAATGATGAATTATCAATTAAGTACCCTGTTACAGGGAGTGAGAAAAATATTCAAAGTGGACAACAAAGTCTTCAGTGCACCGGCATACTAGTGGAACGACTGTAGACTAGAGTCTGCAGCAGTCTATGTGGAAACGGCATACTAGTGGAACGACTGCAGACTAGAGTCTGCAGCAGTCTATGTGGAAACGGCATACTAGTGGAACGACTGTAGACTAGAGTCTGCAGCAGTCTATGTGGAAACGGCATACTAGTGGAACGACTGCAGACTAGAGTCTGCAGCAGTCTATGTGGAAACGGCATACTAGTGGAACGACTGTAGACTAGAGTCTGCAGCAGTCTATGTGGAAACGGCATACTAGTGGAACGACTGTAGACTAGAGTCTGCAGCAGTCTATGTGGAAACGGCATACTAGTGGAACGACTGTAGACTAGAGTCTGCAGCAGTCTATGTGGAAACGGCACACTAGTGGAACGACTGTAGACTAGAGTCTGCAGCAGTCTATGTGGAAACGGCATACTAGTGGAACGACTGTAGACTAGAGTCTGCAGCAGTCTATGTGGAAACGGCATACTAGCTCTGCAGGGGGTAAGATACCACACATTTCACTGTGCTTTCCTCACCTCATCTCTCTCTCTACTTCCTAATCTTATTTCTCTCACTTCCAACTCCCTTTTCTTCTCTCACATTTTCACTCCCTCTTGCTCCCCTCCCTCCCACCTTCTCTTTCCTTCTCAGACCTCCTCCCTCAGCTCTGCGTACACAATGCAGGTATGTGGGGTTTCATCCCTCAAAGTTATCCTCTCATTCAGACACTCTCTTTTTCAGTAAAAATCCAAGAGATACACTTGTTCCCTAAATAGCAACATAATACAGCCCACTACCTCTGTTTCACACAGATGTGCTTGTACTGAAATAGAAGATGCCGCCACACCAAATAGCAAATAAAAACACCCAAACTAAGGTCTTCATTTGAGAACGAGATAGCAAGTCGTAGTGCCCATGCACAATGTTCAATGCTAACCATTGCCTAAATAGCATTACTGTGCTATTTAACTTTCATTACACTCCACCGACAGTTTATATACATATAGAATATGGATCAGAATAGTCCATGTACTTACTCAGTGTCAGAGTGATAGGTGAAACACTCAGGGAGGTACAGCTCTACTAAATCCATGTGCTCTTTGACACCATACTCTGAGGAGAAAAGATCCCTGTCAGCTTCCTCTCTCTTTCTTTAGTTGGTCCGTGTCTCCCTATAACTCTCTTTCTCTGTGTCTCTACAAATCTCAGTTTTTCCTCCTAAACACACACTTTCAGTGGAGCATCTCTCTCTCTCTCTGGTTCTCTGTGTCTCTTTGTCTCTATCTGTGTCTATTTCTCAAGCGCTCACTGACTTTCCCTCTAGCAGCTGTGTTGACACTCCAGCCAGTGAGGTCTTAACTGTTGTGGCTTGCTCTATGATAGAGCACTCTAAGCTAGTGCTGGTCCTCATGAATATCCAGGAACAATTTTGCATGCTCCTCCCCCTGGACCACAATGTCGGCATTTGATTGGCCACCTTCTACTCCAATGAGAGCCGGCCAGGTTCTAAGTCATAATTTCTAGTAAGGATATCTTTCTTTGTCTTAATAAAATCATTCTCCACTAGTAAATTACAGCTTGGGAGGCTGACCATTTAAATTAATTGTTGCATTTGAATAGAGTTGCAGTTGAAATGTGTGTGTGTGTGTGTGTGTGTGTGTGTTAGTGCGTATTTGCAGGGTTGGGGAGTAACTGATTACATGTAATCAGTTACAAGTAATCTGATTTGAAAGAAAATGTCATTAGTTACGTGACAAAAATTGATGGTTGCATCTTGGATTACTTTTAAATTGAGAAAGGGTGCTTTCTATTTTGTCAATCACATTGAATTCAGCTTTGAGAAAAGGCACAAATTTAAGTTCCGACCACAAGTCAGAGACTACTATGATGACACACCAAATGTAATTGATGGATCCTTTGTGTCTTGTAATGCCTCTTAATGGGAAAGTAATCTAAAAGTAACTGAAAGTAATCACATTACGTTAATCCATAAGTTACGTCACTGAAAACTAACTGGGCACACACTGGTTGAATCAACATTGTTTCCACGTCATTTCAAGTAAATGACGTTGAACCAACTTGGAATAGATGTTGAATTGACATCTGTGCCCAGTGGGTAGTAACTGTAACTGTAGAACTTTAGAAACTAACCTACCCAACCCTGCGTGTTTGTAGTGAGGCCAGTGAGTTCTAAAAGCTTTTGTCCTACTGTGATGATACTTGATCCTAAAGGACATTCTATACATACATCTATCTAGGTTGTGTGGGTATTTCTTTGTGTGCGAGTGTGGAGTGTGGAGTGTGGAGTGTGTGTGTGTGAGTGTGTCTGTTACTAAGTGTCCGTGTCCTACTGTACAACAGGTGCCACAGCACCCCCCCCCCCCACCCACCCACCCCCACCCCTAAACACACACACACAAACACACTCGCACGTCCACCCTTTATTTAAGCCCTGATTGACATACGTTTAGTAACTCAGTGATGCAAGCCTCCCTAGCTGTTTAACTCACAGATATCCCGGCACCAAACCTGGATCTTATAATCTGTCACTAAAATGTGCCTAATACGAAGCTCTGACCTCTCCCTGACTGACACACATACACACACATGCACACACACATGCACACACTCACGCTGGAGTGTGACTCTGGGCAACTTGCCAACTCGGGCACACGAGCAGGTATCAAATTTGTTTCAGAGTCTTGTTTTCAACTGTATATCTACTGACCAAGGAACGTTTCTCAAAGCAACAATATTCAAAAGCTGAGAGACTTCTATGAAAAGGTGGTGTTCGAATTACCACTGGAGCACATGGACTTAATTAGTCCATCATCAACAAATGACTATGCCGACATGCTTACGGCATACTTTGGAGACACTCCACTCATGTCTTCTCTACAAGGCTCATATTTTCATTTTCTTTCCTTTACTAAAGAACTCAGGACCCTCTTTAGTCCTCAGCAACATGTCCGGGCTGACTCTTACGAAATCTCTGATCACTGGATGGTGAATCCCTTAACAGAGACATTCTGCCTGCGATCAGCCAGTGGCCAAATCACCCCGCAAAGCCACTCAACTGGATTACTCTATCAGGCAGGCTTAGAGGAAAGAATATAGAGAGATGTATACAGACAAACAAGCACACACACACACACAAACTCACAAAGGAAGGTGATGCAGGGGTGAACAGCAGACGTGTTCATACAGTATGTGTTTTTGTGTGTATGTGGTTTTGACATCAAAGCAGTGGAAATTGACACTTCAGATTAAAATCTAAGTAGTCTGAGTAGTGTTCCGTGTTCTGAAGTGACCCCCCCCCACCCCCCCTCCTCTTTCATACGCACATACTGTACAACACACAATATGATGTTCTGAAGCGACCCCTGGAAAACCAAACTGTAGCAAGGCGAAATCGCTTTGCTAATCTGCTTTTTGATAAACCCCAGACACAAGACTCCATGGAGTGGTTCTTATCACAGGTAATGTGCTCCACATTAAACACCTCACTCACACACACACACACATATGACGCATAAAACACCTCACTCACACACACATATGACGCATAAAACACCTCACACACACATATGACGCATAAAACACCTCACAAAACACACACATATGACGCATAAAACACCTCACAAAACACACACATATGACGCATAAAACACCTCACAAAACACACACACGCACATATGGGGTCCGGAATTATTGCCTCCCTTGATAAAGATGAGCAAAAAAGTCCTGTAAAATAAATAACTTGAATACTGAGCTATATTGTATGCTCAAAACGTTTAAAAAATACATATTTTTATACTAACACAATTTCTCAGAGAAAGAGATTTAGCTTTCAATTCTCCAGCCCCCTCGCCTTGTGAGGATGACGAGACTGAGCCTTTTCCTAAAATATGTTATGATATTGGACACATTGGGAAGGATCTTAGACCATTCCTCCATACAGAATCTTTCTAGATCCTAGATATCATTTGTCTGCGCTTATTGACTGCCCTCTTCAATTCAAACCATAGGTTAAGAATTTGTTCTTAACTGACTTGTCTAGTTAAATAAAAGTTACTTCTTTTTTTTTAAGTCCGGAGACTAAGATGGCCATTGCAAAATGTTGATTTTTAGGTAAATTAACCTTTCTTTGTGGATTTTGATGTGTGCTTGGGGTTATCGTTCTCTTGGAAGACTGACTTGCGGCCAAGTTTCAGCCTCCTGGCAGAGGCAACCAGGTTTCTGGCTAAAATGTCCTGGTACTTGATAAAGTTCATGATGCCATTAATCTTAACAAAGGCCCCAGAACCAGTGGAAGCAAAATAGATCCACCACCATATTTTACAGGAGGGATCATGTATTTTCTACATATGCATTGTTCTTTCGAAAGGCCAAACTCACTGCTGATGTGGCCAAAGACCTATATTTTCATGTCATATGACCATAGTGTCATATTATCGGCATCTGTGTTGAGTGCTGCTATCATATACAATCACCAAATCTCAACCTAATCCCCAACGTCAATGTATCACAGGGAAATGATCTTCAATAAACCATTTAGGAAGAATTATGTTTACCTTGTAGAAGTTTCCCTAATAGCTTTTGAGAGCTGTTACTACCAATGGATTCTTTATAGCCTCAACCAAGTTATTTTGCTGTTTTGTTCGGTCGTATACATTGGCTAATTCAAGTACAAAGCCATAAGCAAATTTAAAAAGGAGGGGAGAGCAAAGATTATTTATTTTATCAGTTAAACCATTGTTAGAGCGAGATTGACATTTTCTTTGGCACAAAGCAGTCCTGAGATGGAATATAACAATAGTGAGACACACAAGAGCAGGGCCACAGTGGCGTCTAGCTAGCCACTTGAGTTTAATATCACAGGAAATTAGTTTGTTCGCTTGATCTAATGATAATACCTGCATCACCTTACCAGACCGTTCCTATTTACTTTGTGATTTCAAGACTCATGTATTTTAATGCATTTCAGAATAAAAACATACAGTATGAAACGAACCTGGGGTACTGTTCTGTATTTGGCGCAATTTGATGCAATTTTTAATGGGCTTCACGAAAATGGATGTCAAGCATATTAAATACATTGTTTTTTTTCAAGGAAGATTGACAAGACTTTTGTTGGATTTATTAAAATAAAGATTGCATTTTCTCATGCTCGATAAGCTCTCTACCCAGAGGTCGATGCTATGTAGCCTACCTTCCCAAAGCTCTGAAAGGAGAGACATGTAACACAAAAACCAAGCAGTCAGCATTGACCATAGTATGGTAGTACATTTATCTCTAAGTGAAGAAGATTTAACTCTGCTACAAATAACATTTGGTCCCAGTCTAACAAGAGTAAATATGCTCATCTTTAGTGCTGATATTGAACTCTGCATCATTGGGTTTCACTCTGTATAATATTAATTGAAAATAACTCTGTGACTTTTTTTTTAACTCTCTGCAGTGTTGTTCAATATTCCAGAGTTCATTATTTAGAGTAATGTTTACTCTCACAATATAACCACAAGAGTTAATTCAACTCCTATTGAGACAAACTCAACTGTATTTTGCGGTTTATATGGTGCCATTTCAGAATGCATGTCAGAGCAGGAAGGAGAGAACTGGTGTTACAGACTACCTACAGCCAGTGGTGGAAAAAGTACCCAATGTCATACTTGAGTAAAAGTAAAGATACGTTAATAAAAAATGACTTAAGCAAAAGTGAAAGTCACCCAGTAAAATACTACTTGAGTAAAAGTCTAAAAGTATTTGGTTTCAAATATACTTAAGTATCAAAAGTAAATGTAATTGATAAAATGTACTTAAGTATCAAAAGTAAAAGTATAAATCATTTCAAATTCCTTATATTAAGCAAACCAGACGGCACCATTTACATTTTTAATTTACGGATAGCCAGGTTCAGACTCCAACACTCAGACATAATTTACAAACAAAGCATTTGTGTTTGATGAGTCCGTCAGATCAGAAGCAGTAGATGACCAGAGATGTTCTCTTGATAAGTGTGTGAATTTGACAATTTTCCTGTCCTGCTAAGCATTGAAAATGTAACGAGTACTTTTGGGTGTCAGGGAAAATGTATGGCGTAAAAAGTACACTATTCCTTTAGGAATGTAGTGAAGTAAAAGTATAAAAAATATAAATAGTAAAATACAGATACCAAAAGATTGATTTAAGTAGTACTTTCAAGTATTTTTACTTAAGATATTTACACCACTGCCTACAGCTAAACTGGAACAGCCTTCTCAGTAAAGGTTTCAATAAATCCAACCACTTACAGATTTGATTAGTATGATACATATCATTGTGTAGCATAAGATCAAAAACAATCAATGTACATGCGAAAACACAGATATTGAAACAAACAATAATAAAAATCTACCTGAAACAGAGCATTCTGGGAAATATGACAATGTACCCCTTCCACATCTGTGGATACTCCATAGTTTTAACTCCCTGTCTCTGGTTACTCTTAATGGAGTTAAAAGTACTCCGTCCCATTCAACTCCAGTTATCAACACTAACTCCAGTAGAGTCAATTTATCTCCATTTTATTTTTTACTCAGTGATTTCAACTCCCCTTCATTTACTGTACACCCTGCCCAATCCCAGCACCCCCTCCATAGGGACAACTGTCAGATTGAGTTCCAAACCAAGAGCATCACTCTCTGGTGTCCCCAACCCCCTACTGTCTTACCTCATCATTCTTCCTCTGGTCCTTCTGACATCATCACTGTGAGACTCACTGAGAATAACCAGTTTAGCTATCGTCTAACTCAGTGCAATCCATCAATTACTTAGACATGTTGTAGGCAAACACTATTGTCTCACTGCACAGATATAGTATGCTATCTGACACTGAAGTGGTTTAAAGATGTCGAGATGGAGGGAGGGAGGGAGGGAAGGATGGAGAGACAGACAGACAGACAGACAGACAGACAGACAGACAGACAGACAGACAGACAGACAGACAGACAGACAGACAGACAGACAGACAGACAGACAGACAGACAGACAGACAGACAGACAGACAGACAGACAGACAGACAAGGGGGAGGACTGGAGGAAGGAGTGAGGAGTAGGAGAAGAGAGAGGGAGGAGAGACTATATTAATGGGTCTTTGGAAAGATAGACTGATAGATTAGTGCCAGGATGAGCAGATTGGTAGAAATATTGATCAGTCGCTCACACATTAAATATTGACATTAAATATGTATCAGGAAACAGGATGTATTCACTATGAGAGCCTTGCCACCAGTGGCTGATCCCTCCCTGTGTGGGAAACTGTAGTAGAACCTCTGGGACCACCTGATCACGCCATTGACCATTGAAACGCCACTTAGTCTACTGGGACAACCAACTATTCATTGGTTTTAAATGGTTTCCACTGCTCACATGACCCTGTATGGTCCTGTTTGGAATACAGAGGGAAGGAAAGAAACAGTGTTGGGTCGCTGCGGGACCATAACCAGCCTATTGCAGCTGTCCCTAAATATTTTTGGCAGGATTGCCCCCTAGTGGAGTCCTAAAAAGCCAACATACTTTTGTCCTCCCTTCATTGGAGCAATCACTGATTTGAAACTATTAAGTGGAACACTTGCTTACACCTATGATAGGTATAACCTCTCTCTCTCTCTCCCTCTCCTTCTATCTCCCCACCCCCCCCTCTTTCTCTCTCTTTCCCTCTGTCATTGTGTTTAACAGGTGACTCACCAACCTGTATTTACAGGTGGTCATGTAAGCAGACCTTTATTAACCGCTGGAGGAGCACAGTATTTCTCTGCCTCCATATATGCAGATGCACTACATATACAAAAGTATGTGGACAACCTTTCAAATTAGTGGATTCGGCTATTTCAGCCACACCCGTTGCTGACAGGTGTATAAAATCGAGCACAAAGTTATGCAATCTCCCTATACAAACATTGGCAGTAGAATGGCCTTACTGAACAGCTCAGTGACTTTCAACGTGGCACCGTCATATGATGGCACCTTTCCAACAAGTCAGTTTGTACAATTTCTGCCCTGCTAGAGCTGCCAGTGGAAACATCTAGGTGCAAGAACAGCTCAGTCTCGAAGTGGTCATCTGGCAGTCCGACGGACGAATCTTGGTTTGGCGGATGCCAGGAGAACGGTACCTGCCCGAATGCATAGTGCCAACTGTAAAGTTTGGTGGAGGAGGAATAATGGTCTGGGCCTGTTAATCATGGTTCGGGATAGGCCCCTTAGTTCCAGTGAAGGGAAATCTTAACACTACAGCATACAATGACATTCTATGCTTCCAACTTTTGGCAACAGTTTGGGGAAGGCCTTTTCCTGGTTCAGCATGACAATGCCCCCGTGCACAAAGCGAGGTCCATAAAGAAATGATTTGTCAAGATCGTGGTGGAAGAACTAGACTGGCCTGCACATAGCCCTGACCTCAACCCCATCGAACACCATTGGGATGAATTGGAACGCCGACTGCGAGCCATGCCTAATCGCCCAATATCAGTGCCCGACCGAACTAATGCTCTTAAGGCTGAGTGTAAGTCCCCACAGCAATGTTCCAACATCTAGTGGAAAGACTTCCCATAAGAGTGGAGGCTGTTACAGCAGCAAAGGGGGGACCAACTCCATATTAATGCCCATGAATTTGGAATGAGATGTTTGACGAGTAGGTGTCCACATAGATGTAGTGTATCACTCTTTCTGTCTCTGTCTTCCTGTCCTTCCTGATTCTTTAAACTCTTCCCTTTCTATCTCTCTTCCTTGTTCTGCTCTCCTCTCTCCTCAAAAATGATAAACAGGAATATAGAGTAAACAAAACAAAAAGAGGGATGGAGAAGTGTCACCCCCCCCCCCCCCCCTTTTCTCTCTCCATTTTCAGGTTTATGACCCTCCATAAATTCCTTTCTCTTCCTCTCTCAAATCTCCTACAGAATGGACTCTTAGAAAATCCTTTGTTACCACAGAGAACGTATGGTAACATCAATAGTTGCGGCAATGGACAATTAATATTCTTTTCTCTTCCAGGTGAAAATGTCCGATAAAATTGAAAGAATATTATGTCAAATCAGTTGTTGTCTAAAATATTAGACCTAGCCACAGGATGACATAATCCATATCTTGGAAAGGGTAACCATTCTGGTTATCAGATAAACATGTAATTGTGGTACAATTTAGATGTTTAGAATGAAAATGTTGTGAAAAGATTAAATGTAATTTTAAGTCTTCTAGAATCTTCTACAATCTCTCTACAGACGATCCAACCAAAAAGATTCTCCAAAGTCTTCCGTCTTCGACCCATTTATCTGAATGGGCGGTTGTTATGATATTGATGCTAGCATAGATACATTCCTCTGTCCTTCAATCTTTTCGCTTTTCCAAAACTCCATCCTTTCTTCCTTTGTGTAACCAGCCGTCATATCGTGGTGGCCCACTAGGGACTCTCCATCATATGATGAGTAATCGATATATGATCTTACAATCTTCAGAAAGAGGCTGACTGATTAATGAGGTAACGATTAAATAATTGACTGCTATTGATGTACAAGATCTTCAGATCTTTAAGAGTTGATTCGGGAGATATTATTCTATAAACAAACCTTCTTCCGTGGTGCCTCAGGTTATAGATAGATAGATAGATAGATAGATAGATAGATAGATAGATAGATAGATAGATAGATAGATAGATAGATAGATAGATAGATAGATAGATAGATAGATAGATAGATAGATAGATAGATAGATAGATAGATAGATAGATAGATAGATAGATAGATAGATAGATAGATAGATAGATAGATAGATAGATAGATAGATAGACCATTCTTTGTCAAGCAGCTACAACAAAACACAGGGCAGGTGCAAAATGCCACAACGAAGGTACACAAAAGACAGATACACGATACATGATACATAGAGCGGCAGTATGAAAAAGTATAGAAATACAATATACCTGGAGTGCAAAAAAAGCTATAAAAAGACATTGCATAGTATGGGTGGTTGGCTGAATATGTACACTATACTTTGGTGGATGTTGGATGGTTAACTATACTATACAGGTCGATGGCAGAGAAATACTTCTAAAAATGCATATGATATGAGCGAGGGTAATAATAGTTTACTTAATAGACAGACTGGCCAAATGAACAGGTAAGTGAATATTTTGCCTGGTTAAATTAGCTTTACAGGTAAATATACAGTTATATTTACAGATAAGTGAATACTTGCATGGTTACATAAACTGTACAGGTAAATGACAGGAAGAGAAACTTAAATAGCTAAATGTGTGTATGATATAATTTGGGGTAATAATAGTAATTCCCTTAAAATACAGTCCTTAGTGCGCAGGGTTGAATAACAGATAACTGCACGTATTGCACATTCTATATACTAAAAGCAATGAGAAAAGGTGCAACCCCCCCCCCCTTTCTCATCCCCAACTGCATATTAATGCCCATGAATTTGGAATGAGATGTTTGACGAGTAGGTGTCCACATAGATGTAGTGTATCACTCTTTCTATCTCTGTCTTCCTGTCCTTCCTAATTCTTTAAACTCTTCCCTTTCAATCTGTCTTTCTTGTTCTGCTCTCCTCTCTCCTCAAAAATTATAAACAGAAATATAGAGAAAACATAACAAAAATAGGGAGGAAGAAGTGTCACGACTTACCCTGTTGGGTGGACGGGCACCTAAAAACCTTTCTCTCTTCCTTTTCAGGTTTATGACCCTCCATAAATTCCTTTCTCTCCCTCTCTCAAATCTCCTACAGAATGGACTCTTAGAAAACCCTTTGTTATCACAGAGAACGTATGGTAACATCAATAGTTGGGGCAATGGACAATATTTTCCATATTTCAATATTTTTGAAAATGTCCGTTGGTATTTAAAGAATATGCCACAGGATGACATAATCCATATCTTGGAAAGGGTAACCATTCTGGTTATCAGATAAACATGTAATTGTGGTACAATTTAGAACTATTTGTGAAAAGATTAAATGTAATTTTAAGTCTTCTAGAATTAAAATTGTTGTTGTACACTAGCTTGTGCCAAAGCAGTGGCCACACCCAAGTGAACTTTCATTGGCTGAGAACTATGAAACACGCCCATCTCTGTCTCTTTACAAAATCCTTTGTGACGCCATTCACGTCAGACTAAGCAAACCCCGGTGTGAGCTGTGGTTGCAAATGGTTGCACTTTATCTAACAAAATCTACACGCGAAGATAACGTGGATGTGACGACTGACATGTTTAAACTGTGAATTTCGATTAGACCAGTCAGAAAATAGTAGGAGCAGATTATTGCAAAATGCTATGAACTTGATTCACTACAGAAGAAGTGATTACATCTTAGTTGTCGCGGTTACTAGCTGCAGCTGTGAACGAGCCCTAAGAACACAGACAATCACTCTACAGACGATCCAACCAGAAAGATTCTCCAAAGTCTTCCATCTTCGACCCATCTATCGAAGCCAAGCTCAAACCTTAAATATATAATTGCACTTAATTTATCAGAAGGGGCGGTTGTTAAAGTGGGCGGTTGTTAAACCTTCTTCCGTGGTGCCCCAGATTATTAATGAGTTAATTGTTGCAGGATTTAATTCAATCACGTCATCAATTAAACATTGAATAATCTATTTGATGAAATAGCATGTCTCACATTTAATCAAAGCCAATATTACGACAGAAGATTCCCAAGGTTACCATGGCTCTCCACACCTTATCTCTGTTTAATTCTTTGTCATCCTCATAACTGGCCTTTTCTGCATACGCACACTTGCTTCCCAGGCCTATCACGGGGCACATCTCAGGTGTGAAACCGCCAGGGCGGTGCTTACACAGGTGGAATACTGTTAGTCAGCACCTGACCCTCTCAGCATGATGTCTCAAACTCAGACACCTGCTGACGACAGCAGGAACCTAACACACACGCACGCACGCAGACAAACAGGCAGACATTCACTCTAAAGATCAGACAACCTGGCCTACCAACTCACAGTTAACCTCTCTCTCCACAGGTGGTATAACCTTACTCTGTCAGACTGTCAGTTGACTTAATACACAGGGTTTTTAGGTGCCAATTTCATCCGACCTCTCTTCCTCTCTTCCTCTCTTCCTCTCTCTCACTCTCTCCAGTTCCTATAGCCACTCTCCTTCTTCCATTTTCTCTCCCTCATTCTCATTCTCGTTCTCTCTATCCCGTCCTCTCTCTGCCTCTCCGTCTCTCTCTTCATCTATCTATTTTCTCTCCCCTCTACTGTCCCTCCCCCTTCTCCTCTTTCTCACATACCTGTCCCTCTCTCTCTCTATGCCCTCTACCCCCCCCCCCCCCCCACTCTCCCTCTCTCTACCTCTCCTATAAAGATGGATAGGTTGAGCATCAGCCAGTTAGCCAGGCTAACACAGACCAGTGGGTCTCAGCTACGCCAGGAACACCACTCCAAATGTAATTTTCTGCAAGATTACACACGATAATGACTGGTTTTGGAGGACCGCCATAATTGATGTCTTCCCATTATAGATGTATAACTATCGATTTGTCAACACAAGAGAGAGGGAGGCAGTAGAGAGGGATGGAGGGAGGAGAGAGTACAGCTCTGTAAAGAAATGTTTACTTAACCCCTGCGAGATGGTAAGAAAGATGAACACGTATTGGAAAAATGACAGAGAAAAACTAATCAAGGACCAACTTGACCTTAGAATGGAGGCGGAAGATTGAGGAATGTAATAAGATAGCCATTCTCAAAACTAATAGTGGGTAGTGGAACACTCTGTTTAGGGAGAGCAGAAAGCCGATAGAAACCTGAGTTGGGTGCACCTGAGTACAGGACAGACCTCTACCACCTGGACAAAGGAAACAACACACACACATTTCTATCCCAGCCCAAATGCCCTCTAGCCAATTGCCATGGTCAAAATACCCCACTTTGGATACACACTTTCGAATCCCCTCTAAATGCCCCCAGTCTAAATACCGCACAACAACATATCCAGCCCCTAGCCTGTCCGGCTCAGTACTCACTCTCACTGGTTCCTTCAGAGACCTGCAGCCAGCTGCAGTCAGTCAGTCAATCTCAAGGACAAACGGCTTCAGCTCTACCCAGCTCTCTTCCTTCCTTTTCTCTCTCTGGCTCAGCGATGCAGCAGCACAGACCTTTCTCTCCTCTCCTCTGGACCAGCAGTCCTGAGTGTGTGTGTGATAGGGGGAGAGGATAGAGAGGAAGCAGAGGACACAGCTCTTCTGCATTGCCATAGATACAGGGATCGCTGTAGCAGCTTGCAGGGGGGGGGGGGCAATGGCAGAAGGAGGGAAAGAGAGAGGCAATGGCATCACGTTTTAGTGAGGTTCTCTGTCAGCATGTGAGTTTGATGCAAGTACACTACATATACAAAAGTATGTGGTCACCCCTTCAAAGCAGTGGATTTGGCTATTACAGCCAAACAGTTGCTGATAGGTGTATAAAATTTTGCACACCGCCATGCAATCTCCATAGACAAACATTGGCAGTAGAATGGCCTTACTGAACAGCTCAGTGACATTTAATGTGGCACCGTCATAGGATGCCACCTTTCCAACAAGTCAGTTCCTCAAATTTCTGCCTTGCTAGAGCTGCCCCGGTCAACTGTAAGTGCTGTTATTGTGAAGTGGGAACGTCTAGGTGCAAAAAATAGTGAAAAAAATCATAAAAATTGTCTGTCCTCAGTTGCAACATTCACTACTGAGCTCCAAACTGCCTCTGGAAGCAACGTCAGCACAATAACTGTTCGTCGGGAGCTTAATGAAATGGGTTTCCATGGCCGAGCAGCCGCACACAATTCTAAGTTCACCATGCGCAATGTCAAGCGTCGGCTGGAGTGGTGTAAAGCTCGCAGCCATTGGACTCTGGATTAGAGGAAATGCGTTCTCTGGAGTGATGAATCATGCTTCACCATCTGGCAGTCCGACAGACGAATCTGGGTTTGTTGGATGCCAGGAGAACGCTGCCTGCCCAAATGCATAGTGCCAACTGTAAAGTTTGGTGGAGGAGGAATAATGCTCTAGGGCTGTTTTTCATGGTTCGGGATAGGATGAATTGGAACGCCGACTGCGAGCCAGGCCTAATCACCCAACATCAGTGCCCGACCTCACTAATGCTCTTGTGGCTGAATGGAAGCAAGTCCCAACAGCAATGTAGTGGAAAGCCTTCCCAGAAGAATGGAGATTGTTGTAACTTTGGTGATGTAGTGTATATCAATTGAGTTTGTGACAGAGTACAATTTATGAAGCATGTTTTTGAAAAAATTGCATTTTTATGTTTTCTGAGGGAGAGAGAGTCATGGTAAGAAACTGAACCCACATCTGCTCATAATACCAGGGGATTGATTCACTCACGCCTTCAGGTTTAATTAACATTACATTGGCAACACATTAATATGTCAGTTGGTATTTACCAGGTAAATAGAAGACTGTAAAATAACTTAAGTGTAACCAATATAATTTTCTCATATATAAAACATGTTACTGTCTACCGTACACATTGTAAAGACATTTCCATGTGATGGTTGCTACACATATGCAGCAAGTACAGCATGATTGGGAAACATGGTTTTTAAAGCCCCCATGCAGTCTTTTGAATGTTATGTTAAAATCATCACAGTATGTATAATAAATGACAGTGTGTTTATTTCAAGAAAATAACTCCAAACATATTTTTTTTATAATTTATTTTCCTGAGCCTTTTTTTGCCATTGAAAGGCTCAGTCTGATCGTGTGGGCGATGTGTTGATACAAATGTAAATATATTTACATGTACAGCCCTGATTGGCTGATAGGATCATCTAGACTAGAGCCTACCCCGCTAAGCCCTTCAAAGTAGAAGGATAGATATGCAAATAAAAGATGACTGGTCATTGTTCAGAATAATCAGATCAGATTGTGATGATCTGGGCCAAAAACTCCATCCCACTTGAACAGGTTGGAATTCCAGGCATTTTTTTTTTACACAAAAAGGGCAATATGATACATTTCACAATTTCCTAGTGTTATTTCGACCTCAGTGTGGAAATGTCATACAAAAAAAAAGGAAATCAAGTTGACTGCACTGCCCCTTTAATAAATTAAACACTATTTTGGAGTGTTCGGGGTTGAACATTCTACAACACCATACATACCATGATTTCATAATTAACTAATCATTCACAACACTTCCCTCAGGAATACCATCTATAGTGCTGGCACAATTACCATATAACCGACAGTTATGGATGAAGACCATCATGGAAAATCAAAGAACCGTAAAAACAGCTGACTGAAGATGGGACGGCCAAGCATTCGTTCAGTTGATTTGAAACAATGAAAAAAAATTTATTAGTCCACTGTTGATACAGTCCAAAAATGTTTTGCTTGTCAACAGTCAGGTTTTCAAGATATATAATTTCTAGAAAAAGTTACTGCCTCTTGAAAATCCTATCTCTTTTGGGATTTTGGGACTGTATTAACAGTTACGAAAAAAAAAAAAAGTATTATTATTATTATGAAACTTTGTTGCTCCTTGCTGAAAACAAGTCTTCAGGTTGCCTAGGCCCCCGCCCCCTCCCTGCAGCAGACCCCCCCCCCCCCTCACTCGCAGTGGCTGCCTGGTACTGTATTCAATAATGTCATTGGTGATGTAGGGCGTCCATTCAATTGAGGTTAACTGATGTGGCTCATGCAATGGAATGTCTTTTTTTGTCATCAGTTGAGTTGAATCATCAAATCACAACACATATTGATGGGTACACTTCCTGCTTTTACTTTCTGCTTTGCTCCTATGGGTACACTCGCAATGGCAGCCAGTCCACCCATTATGCCATCATTGACTTGAATGGGGACTCCCGTTCGATTCATTTAGTTTTTAATGGGAGCACATGCAGTCAGGAGAGGAGAAAATATGAGTCTTAAAAAAATAACCAATAACCATCATGCAAAATTCCATGACCGTCACAGCCCTAACAATCTAACATAACTGATCAATATCCGTAAGGAACCATATGATAGTTTAAAGACATTTTTTAAAACATTTGCCCGTTACATTACATTAGCATTATACAAGAGAAACTACAAGTAGGATAATTGCAATTACCGTTAACCTTATGCAGTACTTAGCTAACACTTCAGCCATCACCTTTTCGTACTAACCCACGATAAGAACTAGCTGCATGTTATTCCATTATAGTTACCCTGGAATAACGCCAATGTAGTGTTACATAACATATTAAAAAACAAATATAACTTACACCATATGTACACACAATAGTGATTCGAATGCATACAATGACATTCACCTAAAATATATATATGGCATCCTGTGCAATATCAGAACATTAACCATTGATTGAAAGGAAATTATATTGTTGTCAAACTGAGTCTTTTAGTGTGCTGTGCAGTACACACAGTCCAACTACACAACCTGGCTAGTAGCATACAATCAAACTCGACTACAATGCCTGGTTGCCCTCTCTTCATTCCATCTCTTTCCCCTGGTAGGAAGGAAGGACATTCAAAGTACAAATCTGAGGTGGGAACCCCAAACGCTCCACTCTAACCAGGACCGAAACGTTTCACTTTCCTGTCTCTATCATAGGATTCCCTGCATCCGTTCCTTCGTCCAGCTCTGCTGCTCTACCAGAGTATCTTTCCAAGAGAGTGTTTGACCACAGACCTCCCTGCTCTCAGTAGGGTCCATCTCCACTGGCCTGGCCTGTTCAGTTGGGGCCTAAAGCCTGAGGCTCAGTTAAAACCCAGGCCTGCTCCCTTGGGTCTCTGTGTGGCCCGAACGGGCTCGGTGATGCCCCTGCCCTCCGGACCCAGGCCCATGCCGGGGCTCCAGCCCATACTCTGCAGCATCCGGTTGCCCATGTTGGTCTCTGGGATGGGCAGCGCAATCTCACCTACCACCCCTAGAGAAGGAGAGATAAAAGAACAGAAGAGATGGAGACAAAAGAAGAGGAGAGTATGTTAGAGAGGGAGACAGAGGAGAAGGAAGGAGAGACAGAAAGAGATACGAGCAGAAGATCTTGATGAAGGCTTAAAGCTTATTTATTAGGCTTAATGGGCTGACAGCGCTACAGTATTTAACCCCTGAACTCGGGCCTGCTCTACAATGACTGGGTCACAACAGACAGTATTTAACCCCTGAACTCGGGCCTGCTCTACAATGACTGGGTCACAGCAGACAGTATTTAACCCCTGAACTCGGGCCTGCTCTACAATGACTGGGTCACAACAGACAGTATTTAACCCCTGAACTCGGCCTGCTCTACAATGACTGGGTCACAGCAGACAGTATTTAACCCCTGAACTCGGGCCTGCTCTACAATGACTGGGTCACAACAGACAGTATTTAACCCCTGACCTCGGGCCTGCTCTACAATGACTGGGTCACAGCAGACAGTATTTAACCCCTGAACTCGGCCTGCTCTACAATGACTGGGTCACAGCAGACAGTATTTAACCCCTGAACTCGGGCCTGCTCTACAATGACTGGGTCACAACAGACAGTATTTAACCCCTGAACTCGGCCTGCTCTACAATGACTGGGTCACAGCAGACAGTATTTAACCCCTGAACTCGGGCCTGCTCTACAATGACTGGGTCACAACAGACAGTATTTAACCCATGACCTCGGGCCTGCTCTACAATGACTGGGTCACAACAGACAGTATTTAACCCCTGAACTCGGCCTGCTCTACAATGACTGGGTCACAACAGACAGTATTTAACCCCTGAACTCGGGCCTGCTCTACAATGACTGGGTCACAACAGACAGTATTTAACCCCTGAACTCGGGCCTGCTCTACAATGACTGGGTCACAACAGACAGCTCTTCTCTCTTCCTTTCCCTTTGCTCTTATGCAGCAAGGAGAGATGACTGCAGTCAGGCAGACTCCTGTTGCAGCCATTGGTAAATACCTTTAAATACTCATAATGGAACCAAGATGGGCACCTGGTTATGACCCATTAACCCTTTAGATCCACAGTCTCATCAAACACACAACAAACAGAGGTAGAGGTGAAGGGGTGTGAGGGGAGCAGGAGTGGTTTGGGATACACAGCCGTGATTGGCTTAGGGTTAATCTGGTATCTCTCTGCGACTGCAGAGCCTGCCAACTGACTGTTGTCCAACCCAGGTTATGGAGGGTTTGAGAGCTAAAGCTGTATTTAACATGGGATGGACGGGTCGGGAGTGTGTCAGTGAGTGCAGTGGTGTGTGTCAAAGAGTTTACCTGTGGGTGGAGGTAAGCCAAGGGGTGCTGCTTTGCGTCTCCTCTTGACATCCCCCGTACACAGAGACCCCAGGTGACCACTCGTCTGCCTGCAGAACCACAACCAGGAAATAAGCCTCATTCATTAGCAAACAATGTGCTGTTGTGGACGGAACAGCTATATAATTTGTCTGTTAGATCCTTCGCTGATCGGATCATTCCTCCTGTACCTGCTGGCCGTCTTTACCGAGCAGCTCCTCCGATGGCCTCTGTCTGACCGTGAGTCCCAGTGCATCTGGAGAGAGAGAACAAATGAAAAGCCATTTGTAAATGTAAAATACATCTAATCGGGGCATTATCAGCCCACAAATGTATAACAGCCAGTACTGTTGTGAAAGTGCATCTAAGTGATGAACATGTCTTACCAGTCCGTGTTCTCTTCTAGACCCCAGACTAAACCAGGGGCTGTGGAGGACACATACCTCTGTTTAGTTTATTTGCACAGTCAAGTGAAAGAGAAAAATACAGAATGAGGGGAAAAAGGAAGCATGTCAGGTGACTGCGAGGGAGGTAAGGTAGACTGACTCGTGTGAGAGGGGGTCCTTGTGGTGTCGTCCCAGCCGCTCGTTGAAGGCTTGTCCTGGACTGCCCTGAGAAGCCTGGCCATGGGGCCCACCATGAAGCTGGCTCAGCCTGGCCTGGAACCCTGCCACAGGAGAGGCAGCAGAGCGCACACATCATAGACTGGAATAGGGGAAACACTATGGCAGCTGTTGAGGCTACATGATAAACACTGTGCAGTAAATGCCCCCTACTGGCCATATGACAGATTACAACTCTTTGTATAAAACTCATTCTACCGTCATGGAACGAAAAAGAGAGAAAAGCGGGACTAGTAATCAAATCGGTACTGGGCCCAGAGAGACAAACAAACAGAAAGGTCTGGGTCTAGCTACCTCTCTGTGCCCCGGGGCTCATGATGGGAAATGATCCGGTAAGGATGCTGTTGAAGACAGGGTCAGCCAAATCCAGTTCCTCCCCTGCCTCTCTCTCCCACCAGGGAATCACCCCCGCCACCCCACACGCTCCCCCCGGCTCCCCCTCATAGAACCAGTCACTTTGCTCATCATCACCTGGGAGACGGGAGGGGGCAAAGGTTAAAGGTCAGGGCTGAGAAAATAGGTTCCATACAAAATATTTAATTATTTCGATTTTGGACCAACCTTCTTTAAGACATGCTTTATTCTTGATGACAACACTGCAATAAATTACATACATAGTGGGTGACAGGATTTTTTTATTTTATTATTTAAAGATGTTTCTGCTTATAATCAGATATTTGGAAGGCTATTTGTTAACTTTTTTTAAATGAGATACTTTTTTGACCGTCTTCGGTCATAACCTGCTGACCTATAAAATCGGTTCTCACAACAATAAATGTTATAAATTGATAGAATGAATGCATCGATAATATAGTTGACGTCGTTAAACTGGTCTCATCCATTAATGCTTCTCTCACAGCATGAGACATCTAGGGACCGGGGAGAAAAGCTTTAACACAAGGTAATGATTCTACCCTTGCAAGATTTTCAAAGGACATGTTGAAATGAAGGCTGTACAACGATCCAACACGTTTCAGCTCGTCTTGGAAGCATAATGTTTGTGATTTTAATTCTGTCTGCTTTTATGGAAGTGTCAACTGCAAAATATCGCACATTTACACACGGCCCCTATTCGTATACACCAACTTGCATTCGCTCAATGCAGTTCCACAGACAAATTAACATTAGGTGTATCACTGCAAGAAATACTTAATTCTGCACAAGTTAATTTTCTATCAGGCTACATGTGAGAGGTTATAGGCCTACAGTCAGTGTCCAGATTTCAGTTACTGATGAATCTCGAATTCAGGTGCGGTAGACCAGGGGGCGCTCCCGCACCCCTTCTTCCGCCATCGATGTAAATGACAAGATTTGGTGGCCAGTAAAATAGGTTGGTTACCTTGCCTCCCCTCATCATTGGTGTACAGCCCACCATCACTACTGTTGCTCACACTGCTGGTCTCACTAACAAACAGAGAGAGAAAGAGAGAAAAATGGGATTATGAGAAGGAGAGATGGAGAGTCTGAAGTCAATTTTTATTGTCCATCATACATCCTCTAAGGTAGAAGGAGACCTTAAACAAGCCATTTGAAACACTGCTTTTCAACCAGGTGAGCGTACCTTTGAACATACAGGCCTACACAAAGGAGCAGGTAAACAAACCAGACAAGAGAAACACTAACCACCTGTCACTCATGTCCTCGTCCGAGCACTTCTGCTCCTCAAACTCCATCTTGTCCTTGGGCCCCACCTGCCGCACAATGGCGTCCCCACTCTCCACCCCCTCATCAGTCACCTCCAGGCCCAGCCTGTGGGCTACCAATTTCCTCTTCTTCACCCTGCTCTTCCCTCCTCCAACTCCACCACCAGTGAGCTCCATCCCTGACCTGCCCTCAGCCTCGCTCACCCCAGGGATCCTGCACCCTGCGTGGGGCTTGGGGACAGGTGGGGGACCTAGCATGGTGGTGGTGCTATTGGAGGTCACTGGCTCCAGAGGAGGATCGACAGCCATGCGTTTGACCTTGCGCCGTCGTCTCAAACTGCGGAAACCCTCTGCGCTCCCCACTCCTCCTAGGTCCTCCTGCCAGAGGGGGCGCTTTCCACGTCCTGTGTCAGGGCTCAGGGGAGTACGGCGCTTGGGCCCCAGCTGCTCGTCAGAGTCGCTGTTGTCACGGGCGTGGCTGTTACTGCTGGCAACGCTGCCTGTGGTGGCGCGGTAGTTCTGACGGGAAGAGAGGGAAGAGAAGTAGAATGGAAAGACAAACACAACACATACTTAAGACAGTTAAACACACTGTATCTGTGTTCTTAAGGAATCTGCTTACTGTACTGTACGGTTACCATGGTACTGTTCCTTTACAATTACAATAAGATACGTGAGGTTCATTGAGGAGCTAGACCGTCAGAGACCCCACCCCCACCTTGTGTTCGTCCAGGCTGGACTCGGAGCCCTCACTGAGGTGGCCAGTCTCCCAGGGCGGGTGGGGATTGTCAGAGCGTCTCTTCCTCCCACGGCGTTTCCGGGCCTGTCTCTTCAGCAGGCAGCCCACGGCCAGTGCGTGGTCCCCCCCATCCCCGAAGCCCCCCCGCGCCGCCTGCTCCGAGCTCTCCTCCAGCGCCGACACCAGGTCATGGACCAGCTCGTCCATCGTCCGGCTAAAGTGCCTGGGGAAGGAGAGAAAGGATGTGATACAAACAGTGAATAATATGTTAATTTGTGCGTGAATATACCAAATTGTGTGTTTGTGTACACTACTATCCTATATTAAACATGTCAGTGTGGAAAACTGTCCCATGGCATGAGTATAAGACCTGGCATCTACATCTATAACTTGCATGCAGAGTTTGGGCTAGACGGCCCAGGCACAGCCAATGTGTTAATCCAATCCATGGAGATCTGACCTACATTTAAAAAGCTAGCTAGCATAGTTGGCTAAACCACAAAAGAAAAGCAAGCTAGTTAGCTAAATCTAGAGTCACAGGCACGCAATTTGTTAGCTAACGTTAGTGGCTGTCAAAATATGATAGCTAGGTAGCCGATTAACGTTGTAATGTCACCAAACTATAAACAGCTGTCCAGCCAGGTAGTTAGCTAGCTATGCTAAACAGCTGGCTAGCTAGAATTATTTTAAGACAACACTTACCAGCTGGTTCCCGCTTTACTGAATGTCTTTAAATTAGCTGCACCGAACATTAAAGCCCCCCAAGACCTGTTACTTTTAACCAAAAATAACGGGAACACGTCTAAATAAGGGAGTAACCATTATTAAAACGCTAGCCTAACAAATCTGCGAAAGCGCAGCATAACATTTTCTTCTGTGGTGTTGTGGTTGCTGTTGTGGTTGGCTTCCAACGTTAACAGTGCCACCTACTGGACTGAAGTGTCTCTCCACCAACTTTGAGGAAGGCTATCCATGCTTGAAGTTCTTGACAAAATTGCAAAATCTATGTTTGGTTGGGGATCACTGGTGGACAGCAACCTTCAAATACTGCCACATAGCAGAGCTTTAGAGGCTTGGTGTTGGCCTGGCCTACAACATCTGTAAGCCACAGTGATGTGATGCCTACGACCCAAGGGCAGGCATGGTTTCATGGGGAGCCATAGTTCAGATTTTACCTAGGCTTTGCTCTTTTGATCCATACTCCCCACTCCTTCCCAACGTGATAGTCTTGGAAATCCCAGACCTAGGGCAGCAACAGCACTGTTCCAGCACTATAAGCTTGAACATTATTTGGTACATTGTGGGAGTCAACCCGTCTGTCAAGAGAGACCAACACCATGATGCAGCAGTAGTGTACAATTGTTCTGTATGTCATCATACAATACAAAAAATTGTAGTTAAATATCATAACATATAGAATAAAATGCAGCATTTATGACTGAAATCAGTTTATTACAAATTATATGATGGTACAAATCAATGTTCATGATGATGCACAAACTGGTATATGTAAAGTCCATGGCATAACATCTGTAAATATATTCAGTACAACAAAAATATTAAATAAATAATTTGGAAGAACAAGTGTAGCCTTCAGTATGATCATAACCTCAAAGTCATAAAAAAAAACATGTTTTTGAAGTATACCAACAGATATTCACATACATAGTTTGGTTTGCATTTTGCAGTATTTTATTTCTGCCAATAGTATTTTTATACAGCTTATACTTGAGTTACATGCAAAATGTATATTGAGAAGCAAGTAGCCCAAAGCTGACATCACCCTTAGCAGCAGAGGTGACATAATCAGACTAATAGCCAGTCAGATGTCTATTCTGGGTAGGTGACAAATCCATACATTCTCAATAGCTTTAGGGTCAGTGAACACCATGGCACCATTGATGACTGTAAAAAAAAAAAGCTTTGCATTTAGCATAGATATGATCTGTTGTAGGCTTAAGTGCTTGATAGAAATCAAACTGATAAGCGATACTTTAAAACACCCTGTTAAAACCTACATTTCAGCCACAAGTCATTGTATTTAGTGCTTAATTAAACATACTGCGTTATTTTCAGTTCCACCCATGGGTTGTGAGGTGTATCTCAATATGAAAAAGTGCACATTTGGTGAACTAGCCTGAACTCTCACCCAACTAAACTACATAGTTATGTTACACATGCACTTTCACAAAATAGTTTTAAAATAGTTTTTTTGTCCGTTCTTATTCTTTAACTTACATCTATACAGGATTCCTCACACACTATCCCACATACCCCAGCTGCCTTTGCAGGCGGAGGGAGTAAACAGTGACATTGGCTCAGCCCACAACAGCTACAGAACTCACAGGCGTTCTTAGTACACACACACACACAGTGGACAATAAGGAACTGCTCCATTCTACCTTTACAGCGCTAGCACACTACAATACAGTCATTTTAGGAGACGACATACAGTCAATTTGGGCCAATTTACTAATTTGAAGCATATAGGTTCATTCATCCCTTCAAATCCTCAAACATTCTCTCATTTAGACAAACCAGAACAAGAAGCTACATCAGTACCATACTATCAACTACCCTGACAGAAATATAGTGGCACTGCCAATAACATGAAATCTTGTGGCTTTATCGATAGTGTCATCCTAAATTTGTTGCAGAATGACAAAATGTAGGACTTACATAAAACCTTAGATAGTCGTTTGACCTAAATTTGAAAAAAGGCAGCATATGAAAATGTTATGCCAACCATGCTTGTCCCCCTCTTTTTGATGCTGTACAGTGTATACTGCATTTATTTGGGATCTGGAACATCGTATGACACACTATCCTAACATTCTGCACGCACAGCATTCATATAGAACAAATATTAAGCATTTTCATAATATCAGACAATCAATTTGAGTGGTTGTCAGTCAGATCATTCAGAAGCTTTTTGCCAAGCAGTCAAATATCCCAGTCACTCAGGAATATTCAATGAATCATATTTTACAAGACAAGCACAGAACACTGCTAACACCCTCTCTAATGCTGCTCTGTTTTGCCATGTCATTGAAATAGTCCATCACGTGTTCTCATGTACACCTAGGATTGTTTTCATCAGGATTATTACGATGGTAACAAAGAAGGTGCAAGGATGTAGCCTGTCTTATATTGGGCATCTGGCCAAACCTCCAGTACTGGGCTACTACACATTGTACAGGACAATTAGACAACGCCTATGGACAATATTTTGTACACAATCCACTTACTAAGTAACAACTTATCTTACTCAGCTTTGCCTACTTTTAGTTGAGCTTGTACAATGTGAAAGAAGCAATTCTAAACAGCAGTACTCAGTTACTTACAGTACATCTTTACCAGTCAAAATGCATACAGTATACTGTATCATGATAGTTTTACATTACAAATGACAGTGTGGTGGGAGGCAGTCAACACCAGGAGATGCTACAAAAGCCTGGGAACACTGATCAGGCCATAAAGTTTGCCCCTTTGGGGCCTCGAGTGGTCCTCTTGGTGCTTTCGTTGGCGTTGGGGTTGGGTTTGGGTTTTGGTTTGGAGGGGGTGGGGCTGGTTGAAGGGCCGGCACCACGCTGCCTGTCCCCAGGCCCAGTGGGCTTACTGGGGGATTTCTTCTGCCGCGAGGGGGACTTGGTGGCCTGTCCTCCTGAAGCAGCAGCAGCAGCAGCCACCGCTGCCACCTTAGGGTTCCCACTGCCAGCTCCACTGGGTTCCACAATGCTGTTGATCACTACAACAACCAAGGAACATTCCATGTTATATTAGATTCCATAGGCCTACTGGATCACATGCTTTCAGCTGAATAGGATATTGCAGACATGAAGTTGTTTAGGAAAATACATTTTAGGACATTTTTTAACTCTTACTTTCTAGTTGTTTCTGTACTCTTCTCAGCTCATTCAGGATGGAAGAGATTTCCTGTGACAGTAGAATTAAACGATTACACATATAATGTCCTCAGTTTTACACCAAAATGGCTACCAATGTAAGATGTGACTGGCTACCAATGCTGTACCTTATTTGATGTTTTGAGGATGGGGACTTCGTTTTCAGCATTGATCTTTGCTTCAATCTCCTCCCAGGCCTCAGTTTTGTTGTGGAATAAAACCCTGACAGAAAAAAATACAAAGTACTGTATAATCTAACAGAGCCAAGCAGAGAGGAAATCACTGACTAGCTCTTTTCCATTACATACAATTATGTTAAAATAACACAAGCTAGGAGCCAAGGTACATCAAGTTCCCTTACTTCATTTTCTCAGCCAGCTGTTCTGTGTTCTCCCGAATGGCCTGAGAGAGCTGAGAAACAGGGTTCAACATCAGATTGTCCAAAATCACCTAGAGGGAGAAAATGGTGGATGTCAAACACCCAAAGTGTTCCCAACGTAGTTTTACATGCATTAATATACTTTTGTCTAATTCCCAGAAGACCAAAACTAACTGCAACAGCTCATTTTGTGTAGCTTGAGTGCCCGTTTGTTTCTGCGTGAGCCAGCTCTGTTATAATTGTGATATAATTAGGTTTCCAAATCATTGATGGTACTATTCTAAAATGGAGGAGAAACAAGTGTGACAGTTAAGTGACCTCTTCACGGTTCCACCGTGGCTTAGAGCTTGGGTCTTGGTCATTCATGTTAGGATCCAGGTCCATGACAGCGGTAGAACCTGGCGATAGTAGAACCTTCTGGTAGTTTAAGCTGGCCTCAGGGATATGTTGGACCAGCTGGAAAGAGAATAGAATCAGTGCATGGTCCGCACGTTCTGAACAACTGGCATGACCATGACTACTGAGGGAGTCAGTGCCTCAAGGTCATCTACTGTACTTCAAGGGCACAGTGAGAATAACAAGTTATAATATCTTTGTTATACTGTACTAGAGAAACATCGACCAGTGTGACTAGTGCTTTGTGATTGCATGCACCAAGGCAACATGCCGTGGTAAGAGCAGTTGAACTGTGAGCAGTGAATTTTAGTTTTGCTGGGATACAAGGCCGGGAAAAAAAAGCTACATTAGTGGAACGTGAAAATATGTCTGCTGCAGTGACAGTGAAAAGTCTGTAGAAAAAGCTGTCGCCATACACATTCATTAAGAACACATAGAACATCCCAGTATAATATAAATTTAAATCTGTAGCATGACAATCCAACAGCATACGAGTGTTTGGATTAGTGATGATAGCCTGAAGAGTGTAGGAGGTGAAGGGAAAAAATATAAACTGTTGCAGGAGAGAGAGAGGAGAGAGAGAGAAACAGACAGATGTATCTGAGGTATGCACCTGAGATGGGAGGACCCCTCACAAAGATGTACATGGCCTCTGTACAGCAGAGAACAGAGATGTACATGGCCTCTGTACAGCAGAGAACAGAGATGTACATGGCCTCTGTACAGCAGAGAACAGAGATGTACATGGCCTCTGTACAGCAGAGAACAGAGATGTACATGGCCTCTGTACAGCAGAGAACAGAGATGTACATGGCCTCTGTACAGCAGAGAACAGAGACATGCTCATAATAATCTAAAAACTGATAAGGGATCCTTTGCACGTGTCACTGAGCCTCTACATCATTTTGATGTAAGATATGTAGTGGCACATGGTTAAAATAACTTCTACAGAGGTAAGAACATTCCCATAGGCTGCGGTGCAGTTGTATTATGCATTATGACATTACAAAGGGGTGGAAATAACTGTACATAGCATGAGATGCAGGTCAGTGGGGGTAGGTTTGAAGTGTATTATGGGTAGTGGGCAGGCGCACCTCTTCCCGGCTAGAGATGGGGATGGTGGAGGCGGGCCCGGGAGTGTTGGGTGCAGAGCTGGGGGACGGGTTGGTGCCCATTCCAGAGGAACTCTGGGAGTCCCCGTCCCCCGCCACGTCATGGATCTCGCGGGCCAGGATGGCAAGATCCTTGGCCAAGTCCTGACTAAGCCTGGGAAGACACAAACACAAGTCACACCCACATAAAAAATACATACTGTCCATACAGAATGCATGTTCTACAGCTGCCAATCATAAGGCTCAATAAGTGGATTCAGCCAGGTGATACACAGTGAAGCCTTAGTGAAGCCATTATGTCACCCTACTTTGCTATCTCGGCGCTGTGTGTGGTCCAGTTCTGGTAGTGGTCATCCTCATTCTGGACCTCGTCCTCCTCAGTCTCCAACGAGCCGGACTTGGACCGGGAGACTGCTGCTGCAGCCTTCTCCTTCTGGGCCTGGGGAGTCTGTGTGGCAGCAGACGTGTGGGAGGAGCGTTTGTGTTTGGGGGTTCCAGAGCTGGCCTCATATTCCTCCTCAGATGTGGAGGTGTAGTCTGAACCCTTCTGCCTTCGACGGGAACCTACCAGATAACAGCACGGTTGTTCATTTGATCCATATCTCATGCAGTTAAAGGATACTTAAAAAAAATAAAGATTGTATAGGTGCAGTGAAATGTGTCGTTTTAAAGGGTCGGCCATGAAGTGCGGCAACCCTGGAGTAAATTAGGGTTTAGTGTCTTGATCAAGGGCGAAGAAAGTTTTTCAGCAGAAATCGGGCCTCCCCCAGTCGTACTCAGCAGCACTACCTTGGGAGAACCCTGATTAATATTAATAACAACATTAGTCATTGCCAGACTCTTGGGATTGCAAATACTACTCCACAATATTGATACTGATACGTAAAAATGTAATACACCATCTATGCATAATAGGGGTAATTCTTTTAGTACCATCAGAAAGTATTCACACCCCTTGGCTTCAACAACATTGTAGTTACTCCACAATGCTAACCTAATTGACAGAGTGAAAAGAAGGACGCCTGTACAGAATAAAACTATTTCAAAACCTGCATTCTGTTTGCAACAAGGCACTAAAGTAATATAAAATATGTGGCAAAGCAATGTACTTATTCTCCTGGGGCAAATACAATACAACACATTACGGAGTGCCACTCTCCATATTTTAAAGCATAGTGGTGGCTGTATCATATTATGATGCTTGTAATCATTAAGGACTGGGGAGTTTTTCAGGATAAAAAAATAAATGGAATAGAGCTAAGCAAAGGCAAAATCCTAGAGGAAAACCTGGTTCAGACTGCTTTTCACCAGACACTGGGAGATGAACTCACCACTCAGCAGGACAATAACCTAAAACACAAGGTCAAATCTACACTGGAGTTGCTTACCAAGAAGACAGTGAATGTTCCTGAGTGGTCGAGTTACAGTTTTGACTTAAATCAACTTGAAAATCTATGGCAAGACCTGAAAATGGTTGTCTAGCAATGATCAACATCCAATTCGACAGAGCTTGAAGAACTTTGAAAAGAATAATGGGTAAATGTTGCACAATCATTTTAATACACGTGATTTATTTTCTAAAACATGTTTTCGCTTTGTCATTCTGGGTTATTGTGTGTAGGTGGGTGAGAAAAAAACCAATGATTTAATCCATTTTGAATTCAGGCTGTAATACAACAATATGAGGAATAAGTCAAGGGGTATGAATACTTTCTGAATGCACATCAAATTTTCAGATAAATGTCAAAATGACAAATAGCTATGTGATGACGTCCGGCCAGGAGCTGTGTTTCTATGGAAATGGCAGCAGGCAGCCGAGGGCATCATAGCGACTACAGGGCATCATCACACTGCTTCGTAGCGACTACACTGAGCTCCTACAGGACAAGCCACAAGCATACATCTCAAAAGGGAGACTGAGTCACATTCACTATGAGGTAACTTCAACTCATAGCCAGGCCCTGATTCAATACTCTGTCGCGCGTGTTATGTGCACCAGAACTAGATTTCATTTGATCATATACAGTGCCGTGAAAAAAACGTTTTTGCTCCCTTCTCTATTTTTGCATATTTTTGATAATGAATGTTATCAGATCTTCAACCAATACCTAATATTATGTAAAAGGGATCTTGAGTTCACAAATAACAAAAAAAAAAAAATCATTTATTTAATTAACAAATGTATGCAACACCCAATTCCCCTGTGTGAAAAAGTAATTCCCCCTTTACACTCAATAACTGGTTGTGCCACCTTTAGCTTTAATGACTGCAACCACAAGCTTCCTGTAGTTGTTTTGGTTGAAGAACATTCAGTATAAAAAATATGCAAAAGTAGAGAAAATTAGAAAAGGGGGCAAATACTTTTTCACGACACTGAATGACTTTTAAATCATGAATTTACAATTCATTAGTGTAATGTGAAAAGGTGTCTGTTGCAGTGACAGTTGCAGTGAAAATCTGTATTGAGCCAGTGGCAGACAGGCAGTTATGGTCCTGAAACGGTAATTAAGAACACATACACAACATCCCAGTATCATTAAAATAATCATTTGTATCATGACAATACCCGGTCAGTCTTAAATTTGATCATACTGTATACATAGAAAAAAGGGTTCCAAAAGGGTTCTTCGGCTGCCCCCATAGGATAACCCTTTTTGGATGAGTTCCATGTAGAACCAAAAGGGTCCTACCTGGAACCAAAAAGGGTTCTTTAAAGGGTTCTCCTATGGGGACAGCCGAAGAACCCTTTTAGGTTCTAGATAACACAATTAAATCATGAATTACAATGTATTCTCTGCATTGATTTGTACAAGCAAATAGGATGTCTTTGCAGATTGAGAAGTTCCTCAATGGTAACTTCAATAATACTCACTGGTTGTGCTGGAGTATTTAGCCCCGCTGGAGCGTGTGCGGGTGAGGGGCTGCTTCCCAGGGGCTCCGGACCCTTTTGTGGCCCCCTGCTTGGCCCCTGCTTCACCCACTGATGTCTTCCTGACAGGCCCAATTGATTCTGCACTCCGGTTGGAGAAGCCAGGCCGGGTTGAAGGGGTGGTGATGGAGGACTCGTTGTCACTAGGCATAGTGAAGGAGCCTGTTCGCTTCCTGGGCATGGCCAAGATGTCCAGTCTGGAGAGGAGCTTCTTCCCGTCAGCAGACACCTTGGAGGGAGCACCAATGTGGTCTGAGTTCTGGGATCCCCTGTCAGTCTCAGTACCATCATTGTCAGAGGTCTCTCCCAGGCGTGCCCTGCGCAGCATGGATGCTCTGGTGGGCCGAGGTGCTGACAGGCTGTTGGAGCGGATCAGTGCCTGCTGTGCTGCACTCTTGGGGGTCTTCCCATTGTCCTCTTTCTGTAGGGGAGCTATGAGCTTCTTATTGCGGCTGGCAGGTCGGGAGCCGGTCTCATGGTCAGAAGCCGTGTCAGGACAGTGCTGGCCAGAACCATGCTGGTCCTCTGATAGGTCCAGGGAAGCGCGGTTCCCCATGCTACGCCGCATCTGGAAGCGCTTGGCCTGCTCGGCCTTGCTGCTGGAGTTATCACCGGCAGCTGCGTGGCTACGGCGTTTTTCTGACAGGCGCTCACGCGCCGTGGGCTGGCGGTGGCCCTTCTCCTGGACAGACGGACTGGAGGAAGACCTGGTGGCCGTCCTCTTCTTGGGGCCTGTGGTGACGTGGGTGTTCTTGTTGCTGACCAGACTGACGGTGCTGGCTGTATCCACATCTGATTCCCCAGACAGAGAGTCGTCCATGTGACTGGAGGAGCCTCCTCTCTTAGAACTGTGTCCGGAGCCTGAGGAGGGTAACTTGAACTCCAGGGAGGAGAGAGCGGCATCTGCTGCTTCCCCGAGGAAGGGCTGTGGGTCCTTGGCCGTCTCTCTCCTCTGCTCCATGTCCCTCAGGGTGGGGTGACTGGAGATGTGGGGAAGCCTCTTGATCTGGACGTCGTCACTGGGTCGCTCCTTGGTGAAGCTCTCCTGCCTTACGAACGAGGAAGTCCCTAGAGCGTCTTTACTGGGGTCTTTGCTATCCTTGTCTTGCTGGGAGTGGAGGTTGGGGGCTGAGTTGTTCGGCTTGATGCCTGACCTTCGGGGCTCATGGCTGCTCAGGTGCCTGATGAGGACGGTGGTGGGGGAGGTTTTGGCATGGGCATCTCGCCCCCTCTCAGGCCCCTGAGACGGTAAAGGGCTTTGGGCCAGGTCCGACTTGCCTGAGCTACATTCCTCAGAACCAATGTAAAATGAGGTGGACTTGGTAGACTGAGTCGGAGACAGCTTATCTTGACCCCTATAGTGAGGTCCAGTGTCCCCGGGTGAGGTAGCGCCACTCTTCCTCCCCTGGCTCTTCCTGGTCCTCTCCAGTACAGAGCCATCGTCAGAGCGGCTGGCATCACTCAGGCTGTCTGGGTCTACATCGTCCTGGACACACAGCCTCTGGGTGGTGTCCTGATGCCAGGGAGTCCTACTACTCCTCTCCAGGGGGGGTTCGGGGCCTGGGTAGGGGGGTTCGTGGCGGATCAGGATGCTGGGGGTGGGGCTTTCTGGCTTGTCTCTGTCTCCAGGGGGAACCTGGGGAAGTAGCCTCCTGATCCTACAACTCTGGCTCCCCTCTGACTCAGAGTTATCCACGTTGTGGCTAGGCACCGACCGACTCATCAATCGCAAATCTAAGAAAGAGAAGCATATCTTTTTTTCAGTTTGCTCACATAAGTTCTGAGCAGAGCAGTCAGTGGGTGCAGATGACTCACCTCCCTCTGCAAATTCCCCTTGAGGTGGAGTAGAGCCTGGTTCTCCATAGCTGTCTGCCAGACTGGCCCAGCGAGAAACCCACTTAGGTCCCTCCTCTTGTGCTGCAGTGTTAGCAGACGGCACCTGAAACAGTGGAGGAAACTATGAGGGGTTAGATACATCTATACAGAGCACAACGTTGAAGGATAACCATCATTATAATCTCCTTCCAAGGACAATCCTTATATTGTAAGGAGAGGCACTGTAGAAGCCAAAGGGACTATCAAGGAAGGACAAATGATAAACATGCATAGGTTTGGGGTGGAACATCCAAACGTTTCAGGTCCCTTATTTCTCCCGTAGCGTAGGATGGTGAGGTTACCTGGAAGGGGCCTGAGGCGACCCCACTGAGAGTAGCTGGGTTAAAGCCATGCATAGACACTGCTTTAATTTGATCCCCAGTGCTACCGTTGCTAGGCCGGAGCATTGCCAGCTCGTCCTTGCCATCATTAATGATTGGTCTATACACTCCGGCACCACTGTACTCCGGTGAGTCGAGGACACCAAACACCTGTCAGGGAGGGACAGAGCATGCATGAAGTAGGTAGGAGAAGAGAAGGGACAATGGAACTTTGCAAGGGGAAGAAGGAAGGAAGGGGTGGAAGGGTGTACTGGGTAGGGGGAGGAAGTTCTAAGCATGCGTCCCTCAAGGTATTCTTACTAAGGTATTATATTGTTTATTCTAGAACTATACCAATTGTTAGAATCGTAGCATGTAACGTCAGAATCCAAACAGTTGAAAAGATACAGTAGAATAATTACACACAGCATGTAAAAAGGTCCACCATCCCCCCTAAGAAGTCATGGTGGTGGCAGACTTTAAAAATGGAGAATGAGTAAGGTGAACCTCTGGCTGCTACAATATCACCTGGTCGATCATGTTGCGTGCGTCCTCCACCTCTTTGTCCTGGGACTCTGTTTCGATGGTGTAGGTGCCAGCATCACTCAGACTGTCCTCTTCCTCGTTCCTCACCACCCTGGAGGCTTTAGGGTCCACCCCACACACCCCCAGACCCAGGGGCATTAAAGGGGGCATGGAGGGGACGGCTGAGTGGACTGGGGAGGCAGTCTGGACAGGGCTGCGGGAGGGGGGGTGGGAGAGGGCTAGGACTGGGGAATGAGGGGTAGGAGTTGGAGAGTAGGAATGTGGTGCAGAGGGGGTGGAGGGATAGGAGACAGAGGAAAGGGGGTCTAAGGGAGACGGAATGCGGGTGCGAGAGGGTGACATCATCATCACCGGGGGAGCGGACATGGGAGGAGACGTCTTATCGCTGGTGGGGGACAAGGCTCTGTGGCCTGCATCCTTTATCAGGAACTCTGCTGCAAACTCCTGGGCCAGCTTGGACTTCTTCCCCACACTGCCAAAAGGCTTGATAGTGATCCCAGAGGAGGCGTGAGAGGAAGGCCCAGAACCAGAGGCAGAGGAAGAGGAGGCACTGCCTCCACTCAGGTGCTCCTCTGTCTTCTCCCTCTTCAGGGAGCTAGACTTCTGGGGCCCGCCGTGGCCCTGGCCCTTCAGAGGAACAGTCACCTGCTGGGTGGGGGGGATGTGTCCGTGCATGGAGTTTGGCCTCTCCCCGCCCTTCCGCCGCTCCAGCTTGGCCTTGAGGGCGGAGTAAGAGTCTGCGTGGGCAGGGTTGGCCGTGAAGGACTGTGAGCGTTTTTTGCGCGGGTGGTCGTCGAAGAACTCTATGATGAATGCTTGCTGGCTGAGGGGCTCCTGGGGCTCGGAGCAAGCCTCAGGCGGGCTTTCAGACAGGGGCCTCTCGGGGGCCACAGGAGAGACTGGGGTCAGTTTGGGCGGAGAAAACTGAGGCTGGAGTAACCTTTGTGACGGAACTGACTGGATTGTCTGGTGTGGTTGGACTGACTGGTGTGACGGCACTGTCTGTTGTGACGGCACTGACTGGTCGGACTGAATCGAATGGTGCGACTTGACTGTCTGGTATGACAGCACAGTCTGTTGTGACGGTTCTGACAGATCTGACTGGGAAAGCTCAGACTGGATCGAATGTTGCGACTGGATCCGGTGGTGTGACTTGCTTCGCTTCCCTTTCCCTAACACCAGGTCCTCAGAATCACTCTGGGTCCCATCATCATGGTGGTGTCCTAGAAACAGATCAATTCAAACCACAAATGAGGCACAGAAAACACATAAACAACCCCTTCCCATACCTCCCAAGACCTTACAGATTTCAATGAACATTTATTTTTGAAAGCAGCACTCTTACCTTTGAGGCTCTTAATGTTTACGGCCTGGTCACTCTTGACGCTGTAAACATCCTCACACGTGGGGCGCCTTCTCATCATTCTGACATCACTGTGCACCAACCAATCTGCCACCTTGCACTCGGCTGACATCACCTCAGTGGGCGTGGTGGCCAGAGTTTTGCCGGACGCCTGTTGCTGTTTCCTCTGGCGTGAGGAGAACTTGGTCACGTGGTCCTTGATCTTGATCTTGCCTGGGGTGCAGTCATCAAACTCTATGGTGAAGGAGGCATGGCTCTGCACCACGGGGGGAGTGTGTGAGGTGGGGGTGGGAGGGGCATGGGCAGGGGGCGTGTCCGTGTCCTTGGTGGGGATCTCATGGAGCTCCGCAGACTTTGGATGCAGCTGAAACTCCTTGGTAGGGATCTCAAAGTAGCTGGGCTCCCGATGGTAGGGGAAGATGGATTTGCCCTGAACATCCCTGTACTCTAACAGGGAGCCATTCACCTCTGAATCTAACGCTGAACCTTCTTCTGGAACCTCTGCAAATGGATAGGTGTCAAAGCACCAATTAGGTTACACAAGCAAATTAAAAGACAAGCACAAACCATTTTTTTGTTTGTTTATATTCTTTAAAAAGGAAATGCAAACATTTTCAAGTGAAATTTCCTAAATGAAAATAATGTGAATTGAGGATTCACTGACCTGGGTGACCCTCCTCTGGCCTGTGTCCCTCACTGCGCTGTTCTTTGCTGGCCGCATCCTCCTCCCCCCACCACGAGGGCTGGCCATACAATGGAGTGGGCCGGGAGATTGGAGTCTCTGTGAACACGCAGCATACACACACACGCACACACACACAGAGCCAAAGGAGAGAGGAGTCATTTCTTTGCAGCAGTCATCATCTCCTATTGGTCCACTGGGAGATTAGTGAAATAATATTCAAGGTTTCCCCACTAGAACACATCAAATCACCCAATCCAGCAGAGGCTGCAGTAAACGAGGAGAAACCAAGCCTCGAAGGGCAAAGAAAGAAAGAGGTCACAACACAGACAGCCTATAAAGCTTTTACATCAGCTGCCTTTTGTCGATAGATAGTTGATCATGACCTGTTTATGTCATAAGGATTACATGAACCCTCTGGCAGAACCCTCTGGCAGAACCTTCTGGCAGAACCCTCTGGCAGAGCACTTGGGGGGGGGGGGGGGGGTTTGTAATCAAGCAGGCCAGGCCATCGGTGCTGATCTAAAACTATGGGTGCATTAGCCGTCACCATGGAGACTGGATGTGACCGCATGCAGCCGCCGAAGAGGGAGAGGGAGGCCGAGAAAGGGATGGAGGGAGTGAGATGGAGGGAAGAGGGGAAGAGGGGGAGGGGGAACATGTTCTGAATTAAATTGGATGAGCGGGATGCTGACATCATGGTCAACGGACATGGGCGTTTTCTTTTTCTTTAGAGGAGCAGCGCAAAGTTCAAATACTCATCATCCACAAAAACCGTACCATTCCAGGTATTAGTGAGTCACAGTTTATAATCAGAATGAGTAGCCAAGTTAAACAGCTGTGTTTGTATCATTAATAAAATACACCATGTCCCTCCACCAAGGGCGACATAGGGGGATGCAGTGGATTGAGACGTAACCCAAAAACAGATATCTCTAGCTTAAACTGACGGATTTCGATGGGGATTTTTGTATTATGTTCATTAGATTGACGCAATCTTAAGGATTATGCAGTGAAATAAATGAAGAGAGAGCCAGCGAGGTCATGGTTAATGTACCATGATGTCCCAATTCCCTGAGTTGTCATGAGCTCAAGGCTTATATAATATCATGTAGTTATCCAAACAGGTCTATCAATATGAGCACTACATGTATCTACGAATTAACTTTGTTAGACTGTGGGAATATATGGTGGAAGAGCATTTAAACAGGTTAGAAGCCTTCGCTAACGCTTACCTTGAGACAGAGATTTCCTGTCTGTCTTCTCTAGCTTGGACTTGTCATCCAGGTGCTCAGCCCTCTTCCCCTCTGAGACTTTCAGACTCATCTGCAGCTGGCTGGTGTACTTCTCATGCTGAAAGAGCAAGAGGCGCAACACAACTCACAAAAAGAACACACTCAAGTTGCCCAAGAGAGCTCCAGCTAAAGGAAGTGATGGTAAACTAGAACTGTCTGAAAAGCTAGTTCAAAGTTCAAGGTTTAGTGTTTAATATAGTTGAGGTTAGCATTAGCATAGAAAGCTGACCTTGAGTGCCTCCTCTGGGACCTTGTGCTGGCTCCTCTCCAGGACATACACATGGGAATGTAAATACTAGGTTAAGGCAATAGCCAATCACATCACACACAAGCATTTCAATCATAATACAGTATATGGCACAAGAATTATGCATTTATGACATGAGTGAGAAAAAGGATATCATATCCGAAGCGAATGATATCTGACAGCTTGAGGGTGATGTAGGTCTGGTCTGGGATCCTCAGGTCATTCACAAAGGTCTAGAGGGGAACACAACCTAGTTGGTTACTGTAAACAGGAGATATTGAAGGAAGACATGTAACATGAGTCTCCATGCGGTACTGGGTTAGACACTGTGCACCACTCATCCACCTTCAACACTCAACACAAGAGCAAGAATATTAGTGAGAAAACAACCCGGATGCAAACAGGAGATGTTTGCTAGAGATGCAGAGATACAGGCCCTGAGATACAGGCCCTGAGATACAGGCCCTTAGATACAGGCCCTTAGATACAGGCCCTTAGATACAGGCCCTTAGATACAGGCCCTTAGATACAAGCCCTAAGCCTAATGATAGCGCAGTGCTAATTTGACATGATCGATCCAGTCTAGGGAAAGCTACTTGGAATGTTTCCATGTTTCCCGCCTATTACTGAGGGAAGTCTTTATCAGCAACACAACAAACAGTTCTGTGAAATATTGAACAGCTAGTCTCCCTCTCCAACCCAATGATTTAACAGCTAGTCTCCCTCTCCAACCCAATGATTTAACAGCTAGTCTCCCTCTCCAACCCAATGATTTAACAGCTAGTCTCCCTCTCCAACCCAATGATTTAACAGCTAGTCTCCCTCTCCAACCCAATGATTTAACAGCTAGTCTCCCTCTCCAACCCAATGATTTAACAGCTAGTCTCCCTCTCCAACCCAACGATTTCCCATCTCACAGCACTATCTGGAGGCCTTTACAATTTAAAAGGAAAATAGTTGCTTAACTATTCAGTAAAATGGCTTCAGCAGCACTTTTGGGCTGCAGTTGTCATGTTGTATATGTCATTATGAACTGGGTAGTTTGGGTCCTGGATGCTGATTGGCTGACATGCATTTCAGCCATGTGATTATCAGACAATATACCATGGGTATGACGCAAACATACTTGTTCACTGTTCTATTTATGCTGGTAACCAGTTTATAATAGCAATAAGGCGTTGTGCCTAAAAACAGCCCTTAGCCACGGTATATTGGCCACATACCACAAACCCCCAAGGTGCCTTATTGCTATTATAAACTGGTTAGCAACATAATCAAAACAGTAAAAATAAATGTTTTGTCATACGCATACTGTACCACGGCTTTCAGCCAATCAGCATTCAGGGCTCGAACCACCCAGTTTATAATGGCCAATATACCACAACCCCTCTGGCCTTTTTGCATTAATTATACCAAGTAAAGACACAGCATTTACATTGTCACTGCACAGTAGCCTACATACAGTATGAGCAGATAGAAATACAGGAAGTAACTTCATAGGACAGAGCTTAACCATTCATAATTCCCTGCTCATTGTAGCTAGCATGTACACACCCATGTAAAAGAGATAAGTGCCATTAAGTGTTTGCTTAAGCTTGTTATCTACTATGCTAGGCTTAGAACTACTTAATAGAATACTGAAACACTTTTATATTTTTCTGTCTCTGTGTGTAGTATGGGTCCTTGTACCAAAGACAGTTTTACTTTCTATTGAAAGTATTTTAGCTTGTACCTGCCTCTCTACCCCTCCCACCCCTGGGTACTCACTCCATTGAGGCTGCCCAGGTCTTTGACCAGGTGCTCATCGGTAGCAGGGTTGTAGTTGATGACGGCATGCTGCTTGGCCACACTTCGAGACTGGAAAAGAAAATATAGAACCATGGATGGTTTACTTCAACTATGCCCTACAATTAAATCTATTTTTTTTAAATATAATTTGATACTACAGATGTAGGATCTTAATTTGATCCCCTGTTGCAGGAGAAATGTCCTGCAATGCATAAAATCTAAAACGTGTAGTGCATTTGAGGTTTAAAAGGCTTCTGAACTCAGACTTAATTTTCCCTTACAAAAAATGTATCAACCCCTACAAAAATGTCCATGAATTATAATCCACATAATAATTCACATTTCCTCTTGTTGCAGGATTATTTCCCTGTTGTAGCAAACTAGCTCAAATTAAGATCCTAGATAATTCATAGTATCTAGTTGTATTTGGTGAATTGTATGAATGACTTGTTAGATATTACTGCACTGTCGGAGCTAGAAACACAGGCATTTCACTACACCCGCAATAACAGTCTGCTAAACACGTGCATGTGACCAATAAAATGTGATTTGATTACTAAAGATCAGTGTTTCCCACCCACAACAAGTTGGCCATGCCAGTTGAAAAGGATTTCCCTACTGTGACAGGTGATGTGCAAACCTAGTCAAGAACTACAGGAAACGTATGATCTCTGTAATTGCAAGCAAAGGTTTCTGTACCAAATATTAAGTTCTGCTTTTCTGATGTATAAAATACTTATGTCATGCAATAAAATGCAAATAAATTACTTAAAAATCATACAATGTGATTTTCTGGATTTTAGTTTTAGATTCCATCATTCACAGTTGAAGAGTACCTATGATAAAAATTACAGACCTCTACATGCTTTGTAAGTGGGAAAACCTGCAAAATCTGCAGTGTATCAAATACTTGTTCTCCCCACTGTACATGTATTTAACAAAACATTGTTTTGAGCTACACAATACCATCATTGTTGATGTGTGAGGTAGCTTTCAAAAGGTGGTGATAAATAGTGGTGGACACAACGCAGGGAAGAGAAGGCCTTTCTACCCTTCAGAGGGTTTCGGGAGGATGAGGAGACGGACATTAAAGTGCAGGTATACTAGCAGTTGGGTTGAGATAGAAGGAGCGGGTGAGAAAGCATTAGTCCTATTACACAATATTGTTCCGGGATGGCAACAGGCCCGCCATTATTCGCCGTGTGAGGGAAAAGTCCATCTCAGCTGTTGCTATTGGCAACGGATGGCCACATCTTTTGTATTGACATCTAGGCATTGTTTTTTGGAATATCAAGGGCTGAGGCTTTGACTGGCAAAAGCCTGACAAACAATAGTAGATAGCCAATGACAAAAAGTCTATTTCAAAGTCCAGTCATCTTTTTCAGAGTAATGTTACAGTCGTCTGAACTATGCAGTGAAATGGGACATCAATGTGGCTATAAATATCTGTATGTAAAATGACATTGTTGTTGTTCCACCCACACAATAAGGTAGTGATCTCCAGCTGACAGACAGAGTGCTAGCCCTAACAGGATGACAACCCTATTGACATACACCATCTCATTAAACATCCCAACATTAAGAGACCTTTGTTGAGAAGCGTCTGCTTCCTTCAGTGATTTCTGTGATGTTTGATGTCCATTTCCCTTTTATGCCGCCCCTTCCTACTGTATGGTAGCCAATCAGATTGTTCTAAAAACAGCCTTTACCATAACACAAAGTCAGCCAGTGTTTCTGGAAGGATTATCAGGAGGTGCCCATTTTTGTCTTAGCCCAGCACCAACACACCTGATTGAACTAATCCCTGAGCCCTTGATAAGTTGAATCAGGTGGGATACAATTAAAATTGAGCACCCCCTGAGGGTTCCTCTGAATGGATTGAAAAAACACTGGTCTATGCTACTGCACTGTAGAAACGCTTGCACAGGTCCTCCACACAGCAAACTTTGACATGATCAGATAAAACTGAGCATGCTTTCAGAAGGAGGATAGATAGATAGATAGATAGATAGATAGATAGATAGATAGATAGATAGATAGATAGATAGATAGATAGATAGATAGATAGATAGATAGATAGATAGATAGATAGATAGATAGATAGATAGATAGATAGAATATTCGATGTGAGACATCCTTTCAGTATTGAGCATTTTGTTGTCTTTCATGCTACACTGGAAAGAGACAGGGGCTGAGGAGGGCAGAAGCTTGTCTGACTGGGTGGATGACTCACAACTACCTTCTGCTAGTTGTGCCCATGGGAAGGTGAGTAATCTACCCAGTCAAATAACTCTCTTCAGCCTCTCTCTCTTTCCCCTGTGTAGCATGAAAGACAACACATACTGTAGTTGTACTTACTATCCTGCTGAATGTCTCAACCTGAATGTCTCAACCCTGCACCTTATTTATTTATTTGTAACCTTTATTTAGCTAGGCAAGTCAGTTAAGAACAAATTCTTATTTACAATGACGGCCTACCCCGGCCAAACCTGGACGACACTGGGCCAATTGTGCGTCGCCCTATGGGACTCCCAATCACGGCTGGATGCTGCTGCCCTATATTCATAGACTTGGAATCACTGGCCACCTTAATAATGGAACACTACACTAGTCACTTTAATAACATTTTAAAATACTGCTTTACTCATCACATATGTATATACTGTATTCTATTCTACTGTATTTTAGTCAATGCCACTCCGACGTTTTGATTTCATTTGAATGACCTTAGTAGTAACCGAGTTTTACACAAAGACCTCTCCTCTTCCTCATGAAGGAGAGGACTACATAGTATACAATACCAGCAGACAATGCTATCTCTAGTTATCTGCGCCTGAGGATAAAATTATGCATTTGATTAGAGAGTAAGATAAAAATGAAGCCTTTAAAGGAGGTCGTCGGGTTAGGTCAAGGGTCACATCACCTACTTGCAGCATCAGCTCACAGTCCTCCCGGCCCACGAAGATCATCTCCCGTGGAAGGCGGTGGCGGATGCCAGAGCTGCTGACCAGGAACCATGATGTCACGCTCATCTTCACAGGCCCCCCGGGAAGCCCCTTTGCATCCTGGGACACACAGGAGACGCATACAGTATGTCAGAGTAGAACATGTACAGTATGGTATACATTCGGGGAGGAGGCCATTATCATAATCAGGAACGATGGATCATACTGACCAAATGTCCCTTAAAATATGTTACAACTTTTTGTCATCATAAAATGCATCCAGTGGACAGATCTCTCCACTGTTCCAGTGTTGCGGCAACACACGAAGTGCCGCACACTTTCAAGTCTTGTAGACACATCAGCAAATAGAGTTAAATGATGGCTAGAGAACTTCAGAGAACTGTAAGCTATTCATCAACTCAACCAACAAACTATAAACTGCTGATTTCAATGCTGTCACTATCCATTGTACGTCCATCAGCTCACTGTAGGCCTAGCTATGGATAGGCTTGAGGGAGCAGGACATTAATTGATTGGCCTGTTATTTGAGTTCACTCGTTCACTCACGGGACTATTCATACTGCATTCCCAACATGCCGTGCAGGATGCTGATTCACAGGGAATTACATGAGAAAGGGTGGTGGTATCAGTGAAAAATCAAAGGCCGGCTCATGCTTGGGTGGAAATGAGACTAAGAGCCTATTTTCAAATGACACTGTAATGAAGCATTCCGTGAGAATGATCAGTAACTACTATTTGTCACCAACAGGGAACAGTACTGTAGATAGGGAAGTGATGTAGGTAAGCCCATAGCCCTCTGGGTCGAAGTCAGCTCTGCTATGACACAGTAAGCTTTGGGACTGTTGGCAAGGGATGTGAAACTGAGAGGACCCAAGATGCTACATGTGGTAAGTTACGCACTGGAACCACACCCTCAACCAGGGACGGCCAGCTCTCTCCTGGAGAGCTACTGGCTGTACAGGCTTTTGTTCTAGCACACCTGATTCTACTCATTTTCTGCTAATCATAATGCTGTATAACATGTATTAGATCAGGGGAGTTAAGCATAGGGGGATACTGCTATTACGGCAATAGTAATATAGCACAGCCTTATAGCAATGTGAAATGAGGGGTGTGGTCGACGGCGATTAAAGGCTGGTGTCAGATAAAAGACACATCCGATGCCTTTTATCTGTAATCCGAATGCTTATCTTTCAAAGGGGAGGTTTAAGCTTAAGAGGGCCTATGTCCTGCAATGGACAAAGGTGGTGTTGCTCTGATACCAAAACGAAGGCAATAATCCTCACATTAGAAATAAATGGAGAGAGGAAGATGGAGAGGGTCTTTATAGCAGCTATAAAGTAGTTGTTTTCTCTGTCCTATTCCTCCAGCACTGTGAGTTTATTTCATAAGACATCATCAAGGTTTCTCATGCTCAATAGTTTGTCCCTAACTAGAATCCCCACTACAATAGCTCCGTGTTACAGTGAACACCAGAGAAAGTGATATTGCTGTAGGCCTTAAAGTAGGCCCTAAAGACACCCAAAACCAGAGCTGCCCATACAAAATAACAATGTAGGGACATGGTGATCAATATTATTACTACAAGAAAGCACATTTTAGGATTATCTCATATGGAAACAATGAAACATATTTCTGAAGCAAATCTTAATGATTCATAAAGACACGTATTATTCATACTAAGAATATGCATCGCATCAATTTCCACACTCGATTAAAGGCCGGTGTCAGTAGCCAATAAGATGCACGTGATGTCTACAGAATGTCTGCAGGCCCTCTTTGAAACATGTACCGGTATAGGATCATTGAAATCACAGTTTCATTGAAGCTCAACCTAAATGTGTCCTTGAGGCGACCTGACCCGTTTCTACAATAGTTCAATCCAACGCCTTTCATTTCTTAAACAACCCGATCAGACAGGGCAGCTGGTGCTAAATGCTCGCATCAGTGAGAAGCCAAACCGACTGGATGATGATGATGATAATTATGTCTGCCTTATATGCCCAGCCCAGCCCTATTTCACATAGGCCTACTACGATACAACGCAGCCTATACAATTGATAGGGCGCAATAGCCTGATAGCTATAGGCAGAGAATGCAACTGTCGGAAATGCCATGGACAGAATGCTACAATTAATGTAGCTAACATTAAAAAGGCGTATTTAGCGCCCAATAGGCAGTAGCAGGCTATTGCCCCATTCAGTGAGGCACGGACGAGCCCCAAATATATCGCCGTCGACCACACCAAATAAGATAGGCCACTGGCATGATAAACTCATGTAATTTTCTAATATTTAAATCCTCGCCCAGTCATGCGACCTACCTACAATATTCCAGATGCTGCTCCCCACCAAAACGCAACAAACGATGTCACCATCAAATAGACAGCACCAGCCTTGGCGCAATCCCTTGACAATTCATTCTGTGGTTAAATTAGGCAAATCGATGTCTTTACGCGGGTCCAGTTGAATAACTTGCACTTCGGGCGTGGATATCGATGCTGCTGTTATGGCATTTCTGTCTGACCAGCGCGCCGCCTCCAAGCGCTCCGCAGGACCAGAGGCGAATATCAGATGCTCAGTTATCGGGTGGTGCACCTGCTCTAATGTAGGCCGAATGCAGGATTACATAGCTATGTCTATGCCAAATAAATATGAACAAGGGTTGTCTAACGAAGATTTGTTACAGATTTCAATAGAAATATTTTGGGATATTTAAAATGTGGTTTAAAAATCATTCACGTGAGGGGCATTGGGCACCGTTATGCGATGACGTCACGTATGTTGTTTTACATGATAATAAAATAATTTTGTAGTGTAGGCTAACAGCGAATTTGGACCTGCTGATATGATTTACAATTGAGCAAAAGTGTGTTATTACGGATATTGACTATGCCTTCTCATCCTATCCAGTCAGGTAGGCCTGGTAGGCTACATGTCTATAACACGCCCTTTTGGATAGCCTGTAAATCGACTCCTTTGATTACATAGTAGCCTTACAGTAGGCTATTGAAATTAGTTTAATTTCTGTTAAAGGTCACTTATAAATAATAATGAATTCAATCAGCCTCCTCTAAAACGATAATGTCATGGGTAATGTAGATGCTTAATTTGTTTATTATGTGGCCAAAAAATCTAATTCTTAACCTTTCATGTGTGTTCTTATTTTGTGATCATTTTACTTTATCCAAGATATGCAGTTATTACTGATCAAGATATGCCTATCATTTGAATGCATTCAGTAATTGGACAATATTTGTATGCTACTTCATACAAGTTGGGAGCTTGAGTTAATTGAATTGAAAGAATCAAAATCATAAAATTTGTCCAAAATCTTTATTTCTGAATCCCAATTCAAAATAATGCCACATTTATGCCCACACAGCTAAGGAAAACGTTATTTGCACAGGAAGTTGGCTGCACCTTAATTGGGGAGGAGGGCTCGTGGTAATGGCTGGAGCGGAATGAGTGGAATGGTATCAAATACATCAAAACACATGGTTTCCATGTTTTTGATGCCATTCCATTCGTGCCGTTCCAGCCATTATTACGAGCCGTCCTCCCCTCAGCAGCCTCCACTGGTTCTTTGTTCACAAAAGCTGGTGCATTCAATTGTTCAGTTTCTCATCTACAAAGGGGGCATCGAAAGGGAATGAAATAACTTAAATATAAATTATTTTAATATTTTCTTACCCACCCCCCCAACTTACATGGTGAATCACCAGGGGAGGACAGGTCGATAAGCAACAATTAGGTAAATTATTTTAAAATAAGTAAAAAAAAAAAAAAAGTAAATATACAAAACTGGAATGGGTCAACAAAATTAAATATGTTTTACATTCATTTATCATTTCTTTAACATTAATTGTATTGTTCCGTGAAAAGGCCTTAACACTTGACAAACCTAGAATCTAGGGGATCTGGACACAACGTAAATTAGCATTAGCAAAATGTGGATACCCTCACTTGGATTAAATTACGACCATTGAGGTATTTACGTCTCAAATATTTTGGATTTAATATGTAAAAGGTAAGATTCTCATTTGTTTTCCTTGACTAACATGTGACATACCATACATAGCCAGTGAGTTTGTGACAAATCGTTGATACAAATGCATTGAATTGCTGGCCTCACAGATCTGTCCCCACAATCGCTTGTGTACACACACACACACACACACACACACACACACAAACACACACACACACACACACACACACAAATACATTAAAAAATTCAGTCATCCTTCCTTGATGATGGTTAGTCACAGCCTGTCTAGTATGTTTCACTGCACCAGTAACTGTCTATGTACAGTAGCCGTCTGTCTAAAAGAGTTGAGTACTGTAACTGTGACCTCACTGAGGTGTCACTAAAAGCATTGGGGAGAAATCACCCAATAACCGGAAAGGATCGCAAAACAATAGAAAAATTACACAAAAACAATCAAATAGGCTACCTGTTGAGAACTAACAGCAAAGAGAAGGTCAATTTGTTGGTAGAACAAAACATTCACACCATTCATTTTGTACACTCAATTCCAAGGTTCTTATCAGTACATGAGCATGCCTTTCAGATGATGATATTCTCCAGGCGTCAGTCAGTGAGACTCCGGTAAGGTTAAGGGTCAGGGCAAAACAAAACAGAGGTTGTGGTTGTAAATCTCACACAAACTAAACAAGACTTTGGTCACAGTTCTAGCTAAAAGAAAGACATTCATTTCGTATCAGCATTGCCCAACCCCCTATCCCATCAACCCTCACAAGGATTCCAGTCACAAATATGTTCCCTCCTACTTTCCTCTCAGACCACAGCACTGTGTTATTGCACAATTACATTTACTTAGACCAGGTAGTCTTCCCACAGTATACACAAACTGTACACCAAGCTCAGGGTCTTCAGAATATGTTCTGGAACTGGATCACGGCTGATAAAAGTTTTGTTACACATTGCTCAGACTGTGACCTGCGCTCTCAATCCCAGATAATATTTGTGGAGCAACTGCTTTGTTGGTAAATCGTTTTGAAATCTTTACAGGCGGGTGATCTTCAGACTCTTCCGTTGTTTAAGCCATGCATGTGTCCGCATTCAATGGCATGCTGGTATAAAAACGCATCCGTTTGTTTTTTGTATCCGTTTGTTCTATTATCAACATGTAGCTAGCAGCTAACAGGTCTACGATCATGGTTCTCTGCTAGATATAAAAGTTTGTTAGATTAGCCATCTTCATCTCAATGTATTTTGAAGTTGTATGTCTACAACTTTGACAGAGAAATATAAACCAACGAAAGGGCTCCTTACACATGATTTCAACAGAGCCCATTTGTTCAATGGGTAAATGTATATAGTGGCTTTTCTAGCAAAACATGTACATCCAGTCATTTCACCATACAACTTAATAAGTATCAGAAAAAATAGTATCCTCCCTACTGTGATTGCAGCAACAACTTTTGCCTGCTGAGTTGTACTGGAATCACAAGATTCATAAAAGTAGCCAGACACACTAACCCCCCTCGAAAATGTCCTTTATGACCCACACGACATTTAGTAAAATTTCACTCTGTGCCACGGCAATTCACAGATGGTGTGATCCAGTACAACAAACTTTCACTGTTACTCCAGTCACTCTAACTAAGGAAAGCTTAGGCCAGAAGGCGAGTGAGGCCAGTAACACTGAAGTAAAGTGGAATAACAGATAATTCCATAGACTCCCTTTTCGTACTGTAGCTCTCACTGCTACTAGAAGGTGTGTGTGTTGTGGAGGATCAAGTTCAGGGTCATGTTCAGAAGGCTACAGCAGGGATGGGTGACTTTCTAAAAACTTAAAAAACTCAGCTGGGGTCTCAACTCACTGTTGAGAGTAAGAATAGTAGAATACACTCGGTGTAATTTGAAATGTGGTTGTGCATCATCAGTTTTTCTCTTGTTATGTCAGTCCCCGACAGTCACTCAATTAACCCATGCCATCTAAAATGTTTTAGATTAATAGTTAGTCTAGCCAGCCATCAATCATGGTCGAATTACCGACCAGGGGGAACCCATTGATTTTGTTAGTCACTCTCACTCAGATATGATATTTACCCTATGGCAAAATGTATAGTATATGTATAGTATAGAAGGAAATAAGCTGTAAAACGAAGAAGAAAAAATATCCTCCCAATGGCAAAATTCTAACTGAGGGCCCCCAAAGGCTATGGCCGGCTCTGACTACTGCATGTGTGGGTATGGATGTGGGTAAGCAGATCCGTGAGACACTGCTGCCCCTCATGATGAGTCCAGATGTTTTGTGGCCCCCCCACCCCCATCAAAGTTGCCCGTCCCTGTGCTACGGGAACTTAATAAGAACACATATTTTCATTTTCTATTTCAAAACGTTTTGCTTCGTGGTGCCCTACTGAACATAATCCACGTGTGGAGCTTTAGTGTTACCTCTCGCAAACCTCTGGATATCTGGGAGTCTTTGAGAGCACAATGGCAGTGGTGGCTAGTAGAAGAAGATGGAAAGGAGGAGGAATATTTCTAAAGATCACGCTAGGATGTTTCATTAGCTCCATCAAAATATAAAGCAAATAATTTGTAGAAATAGATAGTGTACCGTTTAAAAAGCTCATTTTTCAGAGATTGTGTATAACTGTGCTTCTCTTTTGAGGCTAGCTGCATATGTATCATTGACAGGAAATCATGTTGCCATGAAGAATTAGGTTGGACCTCTAGTCCAAGTGTGTTGCTATTGACTGGCAACAGAATCCTCTCTTCTAAGCAACACAAGTACAGTATATGAAACACTGGTGACACCAAGGGAGACCCTCAATAGTCTAAAGTGGCCTTTCATGCCTAGTCTCCTCTCCTCCTCTGGATTCACCTGTTGAGGAGAACAGGCTAAGAAGCCACGCAAGACAATTGAGATGTGCCCCAACAATTACAGAACAAACTGACAAAAAAAAGAAGATAAACATGAGTGAGGTCATAGATGGCCTATGAGGATGAGTTCTGTTCAGAGACTGGGGTATTAGGGTGAGAGGGGTATGGTCCATAAGAGGTTGAGGAGAGGGTAGAGGGGGTCTAGGCTTAGGTTCAGGCTGTCCCACTGGCAGAGTAGGAGAACTGGGGGAAGTGGGGTCTCCGGTCGCTGTCGAAAGACTCCATGCTGTCATCTGGGAAGGAAAAATAGTTCAAGTGCAATTAATTCAAAAGTGACATTCATGTTCCAAAAAGGGCAAAACACAACAACAAAGCAATTAAGTCAAATTGTAGTTCAACTACTAGTATGAAAGCTACTAAGCCCACTAGGGGTAGTCATTGTGCTACAAATCCATCAACTCTTTAAAGCAAGGGTGTCGAACATATGCCCCGCGGGGGCACACATTACTGCACTCAGTATCAGAAAGTAGGCTGGTCCTCTTTGAAGTCTCGTATATCGATGCATTGCACATTTTTTGTTTATAGATTCCTTTTGCATAAACTACCACCGTTACCTCACTTCTCTGTTAATATACAGAAATACAAGATATCAGTCACGGTCTCAGGCTAACTCTGGAGATCCCTTTGATCTCGACAGAGCTAGGTAAATCTGCATTTAGCCATTTTGCACCTTGCATGTGGAATGGTCTACAGTGTTTGCTGAAACTGGATGAATTGGTGCCTCTAAAGCGAGAAGCAGGCAGGCGAAGCAAGCAGAGTGAGAAGGACGGGACAGGAAGAATAGTGACTATATGCTAGCAAGATAGTCCATATCTCAAATCATCTTTGCTGATAGCGATGTTGTGTTTCAATAAGTGGATGAATTGGTCTAATTTAGCATATACTGTATGGTAAAGCCTCAACCCTTAGCTACCTCTTACAATTCAAAAAAATGTAATTTCATTGTTTTGTGTGACTACAGTGCCTTTTGTGAGATTCGCATAAGGCAGTTCAGACAGTTGTGTGAGGACTTATTTAACAAAGAATTTATGCTTGATCTTATGTTTTTTACATATTTATTAAATTGTGTTTGCGTTTTTTTGCATGTTAAGCATGCATTTTTAATACGTTCTGTAACTTTCCCCAGGTTGTTGCTGTAAATTAGAATGTATTCTCAGTCAACTCACCTGGTAAAATAAGATTATTTAAAAAAATATATATAAAAAAAAAAAATATATATATATATATAACAGATATATATATAATTATAATATACAGTCGTATGAAAAAGTTTGGGCACCCCTCTGAGGCTGCATAATAATTGCCTCTGTCGTCACAGAAAATGATCACAGTGGCATGCCATTCATTTTCTAATAAAAGCTGAGTACTGGGGTATTGTCCAGACAAAGATTTTTAGTGTAGCAATATTAAGTTGTATGAAATTAAATCAGATGTGAAAGATAGGCTATGCAAAAATTTGGGCACCCTTGTCATTCTGTTGATTTGAATACCTGTAACTACTTAATTGGAACACACAATTGGTTTGGTGAGCTCATTAAGCCTTGAACCTCATAGACAAGTGCATCCAATCATGAGAAAATGTATCATGAGAAAATGTGGCCAATTGCAAGTTGTTGTTCTCTTTGACTCTCCTCTGAAGAGTGGCAACATGGGGGCCTCAAAACAACTCTCAAATGACCTGAAAACAAAGATTGTTCAACATTATGGTTTAGGGGAAGGCTACAAAAAGCTAAATGGCAGAGATGTAAGCTGTCAGTGTCCACTGTGAGGAACATAGTGAGGAAATGGAAGACCACAGGCACAGTTCTTGTTAAGGCCAGAAGTGGCAGGCCAAGTAAAATATCGGAGAGACAAAGGCGAAGGATGGTGAGAACGGTCAAACAGCCCACAGACCACCTCCAAAGACCTACAACATCATCTTGCTGCAGATGGTGTCACTGTGCATCGTTCAACAATTCAGCGCACTTTGCACAAGGAGAAGCTGTACGGGAGAGTGATGCGGAAGAAGCCTTTTCTGCACACACGCCACAAACAGAGTCGCTTGAGGTATGCAAACGCACATTTGGACAAGCCAGCTTCATTTTGGAATAAGGTGCTGTGGACTGATGAAACAAAGATTGAGTTATTTGGTCATAACAAGGGGCGTTATGCATGGCGGCAAAAGAACACAGCATTCCAAGAAAAACACTTGCTACCCACAGTAAAAGTTGGTGGGGGTTCCATCATGCTGTGGGGCTCTGTGGCCAGTGCCGGTACTGGGAATCTTGTTAAAGTTGAGGGTCGCATGGATTCCACTCAATATCAGCAGATTCTTGGGAATAATGTTGAAGAATCAGTCACAAAGTTGAAACACTGCTCAAAGTCTACCCGGGCATTTATGCAGAGGAACAAGTACAATGTTCTGGAATGGCCATCCCAGTCCCCAGACCTGAATATCATTGAGAATCTGTGGGATGATTTGAAGCGGGCTGTCCATGCTCGGCAACCATCAAACCTAACTGAACTGGAGATGTTTTGTAAGGAGGAATGGTCCAAAATACCTTCATCCAGAGACTCATTAGAGGCTATAGGAAGCGTCTAGAGGCTGTTATTTTAGCAAATGGAGGCTCTACTAAATATTGATGTGATCTTTCTGTTGGGGTGCCCAGATTTATGCACCTGTCTAATTTCGTTTTGATGCATATTGCAAATTTTCTGTTAATCCAATAAACCCCATTTCACTACTGAAATATTACTGTGTCCATCAGTTATTTGATAGATCGAAATGAAATTGCTGATCCAAACACCCAATTATTTATAAATGGAAATCATGCAAATTGTCAGGGGTGCCCAAACTTTTTCATACGACTGTATATACAGTTGAAGTCGGAAGTTTACATACACTTAGGTTGAAGTCATTAAAACTCATGTTAACAAACTATAGTTTTGGAAAGTCAGTTAGGACATCTACTTTGTGCATGACACAAGTCATTCTTCCAACAATTGTTTGCAGACTGATTATTTCACTTATAATTCACTATATCACACTTCCAGTGGGTCAGAAGTTTACCTACACTAATGTGTGCCTTTAAACAGCTTGGAAAATTCCAGAAAATTATGTCATGGATTTAGAAGCTTCTGATAGGCTAATTGACATAATTTGAGTCAATTGGAGGTGTACCTGTGGATGTATTTCAAGGCCTACCTTCAAACTCAGCGCCTCTTTGCTCGACATCATGTGACAATCAAAAGAAATCAGCCAAGACTTCAGAAAAACAATTGTAGACCTCCACAAGTCTGGTTCATCCTTGGGAGCAATTTCCAAACGCCTGAAGGTACCCTGTTCATCTGTACAAACAATAGTACGCAAGTATAAACACCATGCTGCCGTCATACCGCTCAGGAAGGAGACGCGTTCTGTCTCCTAGAGATGAACGTACTTTGGTGCGAAAAGTGCAAATCAATCCCAGAACAACGGCAAAGGACCTTGTGAAGATGCTGGAGGAAACAGGTACAAAAGTATCTATATCCACAGTAAAACAAGTCCTATATCGACATAACCGGAAAGGCCGCTCAGCAAGGAAGAAGCCACTGCTCCAAAACCTCCAGAAAAAAAGCCAGACTATAGTTTGCAACTGCACATGGGGACAGAGATCGTACTTTTTGGAGAAATGTCCTCTGGTCTGATGAAACAAAAATAGAACGGTTTGGCCATAATTACCATAGTTATGTTTGGAGGGAAAAGGGGGAGTCTTGCAAGCCAAAGAACACCATCCCAACCGTGAAGCACGGGGGTGGCAGCATCATGTTGTGGGGGTGCTTTGCTGAAGGAGGGACACTTCAAAAAATAGATAGAATCACGAGGAAGGAACATTATGTGGATATATTGAGCAACATCTCAAGACATCAGTCAGGAAGTTAAAGCTTGGTCGCAAATGGGTCTTCCAAATGGACAATGACCCCAAGCATACCTCCAAAGTTGTGGCAAAATGGCTTAAGGACAACAAAGTCAAGGTATTGGAGTGGCCATCACAAAGCCCTGACCTCAATCCTATAGAACATTTGGGGTAGAACTGAAAAAGCGCATGCGAGCAAGGAGGCCTACAAACCTGACTCAGTTACACCAGTTCTGTCAGGAGGAATGGGCCAAACATCTCACCCAACTTAACGTGGGAAGCTTGTGGAAGGCTACCCAAAATGTTTGACCCAAGTTAAACAATTTAAAGGCAATGCTACCAAATACTAATTGAGTGTATGTAAACTTCTGACCCACTGGGAATGTGAGGAAATAAATAAAAGCTGAAATAAAATCACTCTATTATTCTGACATTTCACATTCTTAAAATAAAGTGGTGATAATAACTGACCTAAGACAGGGAATGTTTATTAGGATTAAATGTCAGGAATTGTGAAAAACTGACTTTAAATGTATTTGGCTAAGGTGTATATACAACTTTCAACTGTATATAAAATGTACACCCCTGCTTTAAAGGGATATTCGGTCCGGCTGTTAACATTCATGAATTTGGACAATGCTAATTATGCTAGCACCTGGCTGTGACAGAAGTAAACAATGGATTATTGTGGTTTCTGTCACTATGGGCCTTCAGACAACTCAAGGTAAGGGTAATTCCACCCAAATATAGATAGCCTTAATTATTCCTTTAAGCAACGTTTTGTTGAGGTGGGAAGGAGGGTACCTTGTCCTGGAGGCGTGATGGTGATGGTCTGCCCGGTGAACTCCACATCAAAATAGCGGGTGTCCGTTTCCGAGGTGACCTGAGGCTTGAAGGGTGGGACCAGCTGAGAGGAAAGGGAAGGAGTCATGATAGTGGGCAAACTGCATCTCATAACCCTTGTCATAATCTTGGGAACACATAGAAAGCTAAGGATATCATACCTTCTTCTCATACACGTCTTGCCACTCGATACCAGCGAAGAACTTGTGCTGCATTATCTCCTTGGCGTCATCAGGCCCTCCACCTAACCTAAAGAGAGGAACACACACACTCACGGTGTTGCACTGCTTTACCTATAGTTGAGAGCCCTTAGTGTTCAGGGTGGCAGAGCACTTCATCTATTGAATGACCACTGTTACAGGTTTTAGTTTTTCCATTTATGTTTTGAGGTTGCACTTATAGCTCATTAGCACGTACGGCGCACCGATTGGTGTCACCTCGTTAGTCAGTATGTGTTACACCTGTGCTGGTTGCCATCTCATCAGTGGGAAGGTGTTTCACCTGTGCTGGCCCAGGTGCTATTTAAGGTAATCTTGATAGATGGGGTTAAATCTGAATTTCTTGAAATTCAAAAAGGTGTTCCTCAGGATTCGATTTTGGGTCCATTATTGTTCACTTTGTATATTAATGACATAAGAAACACTTAATACTTGTAACATGCATCTCTATGCAGATGACAGTTTTGTATTCCTGTGCCACCTCAGTGCAGCAGGCCATTCATGAACTCCAGCATGACTGATTCAATTCAGAAATCACTTAGATCTTAAATTAGTGTTAAATACAAGTAAAACCAAGCTCATGCTGTTCTCTAGGTCATGAAATGTTGACCCTGAGGACCTGCATATTTGCACTATAAATGGAGCCCAAATTGAGCTTGTTTCTCAATATAAGTACCTGGGTGTCTGGATTGATTACAAGTTGTCCTTCGTAACGTATATAAAAAAAATCTGACTAAGAAGTTAAGATCCAAGATTTATCACAGGGGACAATTCTAGGACTCATCATTGTATTCTGTATAAAAATGTGGGATGGACCTCTGTCTGTAAGAAGAGAGCTGCATTCTTTTAACCCTAACCCTAACCCTGGTGCCACTCAGGCAGTTTAAATTATTGATTGAGGACCTCTACGTAGTTTAATGTGATTGCTTTTAGTAAATGTTTATTTTTGTTTATTGTGCTGAATTCTATTGTTTAATACACATGTACATTTGAAGTCGGAAGTTCACATACTCTTAGGTTGAAGTCATTAAAACTCATTTTTCAACCACTCCACAGATTTCATGTTAACAAACTATAGTTTTGGCAAGTCAGTTAGGACATCTACTTTGTGCATGACAAGTAATTCTTCCAACAATTGTTTACAGACAGATTATTTCACTTATAATTCATTATATCACAATTCCAGAAAATTATGTCATGGCTTTAGAAGCTTCTGAATTACATCATTTGAGTCAATTGGAGGTGTACCTGTGGGTGTATTTCAAGGCCTACATTCAAACTCAATGCCTCTTTGCTCGACATCATGGTCAAATCAAAAGAAATCAGCCAAGACCTCAGAAAACAATAGTAGACCTCCACAAGTCTGGTTTATCCCTTGGGAGCAATTTCCAAAAGCCTGAAGGTACCACGCTCATCTGCACAAACAATAGTACACAAGTATAAACACCATGGAACCACGCAGCCGTCATACCGCTCAGGAAGGAGACTCATTCTGTCTCCCTACAGATTAACCTACTTTGATGCGAAAAGTGCAAATCAATCCCAGAACAACAGCAAAGGACCTTGTGAAGATGCTGGAGGATATATCCACAGTAAAACGAGTCCTATATCGACATAACCTGAAAGGCTGCTCAGCAAGGAAGAAGCCACTGCTCCAAAACCGCCATAAAAAAGCCAGACTACGGTATGCAACTGCACATGGGGACAAAGATCGTACTTTTTGGAGAAATGTCCTCTGGTCTGATGAAACAAAAAAAGAACGGTTTGGCCATAATGACCATCATTCTGTTTGTAGGAAAAAGGGGGAGGCTTGCAAGCCGAAGAACACCATCCCAACCGTGAAGCACGGGGGTGGCAACATCATGTTGTGGGGGTGCTTTGCTGCAGGAGGGATGGTGCACTTCACAAAATAGATGGCATCATGAGGAAGGAAAATGATGTGGATATATTGAAGCAACATCTCAAGACATCAGTCAGGAAGTTAAAGCTTGGTCGCAAATTGGTCTTCCAAATAAACAATGACCCCAAGCATACCTCTAAAGTTGTGGCAAATTGGCTTAAGGACAACAAAGTCAAGGTATTGGAGTGGCCATCACAAAGCCCTGACCTCAATCCTAAAGAAAATGCAAGGAGGCCTACAAACCTGACTCAGTTACACCAGTTCTGTCAGGAGGAATGGGCCAAAATTCACCCAACTTATTGTGGGAAGCTTGTGGAAGGCTACCCCAAAATGTTTTACCCAAGTTAAACAATTTAAAGGCAATGCTACCAAATACTAATTGAGTATATGTAAACTTCTGACCCACTGTGAGGAAATAAATAAAAGCTGAAATAAATCATTCTCTCTACTATTATTCTGACATTTCATATTCTTAAAATAAAGTGGTGATCCTAACTGACATAAGACAGGGAATGTTTACTAGGAGTTTAAATGTATTTGGCTAAGGTGTATGTAAACGTCCGACTTAAACTGTATGTTTTATTCTGTTGTTATTGTAAAATAGATTTTTAATCTCAATGTGACTTCCTGTTTAAATAAAGGTTAAATAAAAAAAATAAAAATAAAGAGTGGCTGGCCAAGTGGTCCTGTTGTCTTGAGAGATGTGGAAGATCAACATCTTTAGTTGGCGCTCCCTAATTGATTTCTAGAAAAACATTCCTTTGTCTGATTTCCTTGATCTCATTTTGCGCAACCTTTCTTTCTCTCTAAGTTCGATGTGGGTTTTTCTTTTCTTTGCCTCTTCTTGGGCAAATTTAGTGGGGGTATTTTAGGTTCCAATTGTTGTTGCTCCTAAACCCCTCCTAAAACCCCACCTGTTTCATTTTGGTTGTTGGTCAGTAACTCTTTGTTAGTTCCCCCTTCTGTTTGAGCGACATTTTTGGTTTTCTTTCTGGGGAACGTAACACCACCACATGCACATGCAGAAACATATTCATATACACCCCTGTCTTACCTCTGCTTGGGGTCCTTCTTGAGCAGGCCAGAGAGCAGGGACTTTCCCTCAGGGCCCAGGGTTCTAGGGAAGCGGATCTCCTCCATCAGGATCAGCTCAAATAGCTTCTCATGGTCCTGGTTGTAGAATGGCAGCCGACCGCACATCATCTCATACATGACCACACCTAGACCCCACCAGTCCACAGCACGACCGTAGTCATTGTCCTCCAGCACCTGTGTGTTAGCAAGGGGGGAGGTAGACCATGAGTGTCATGTACAGGTGGCAAGTAGATCCTCTGGAAGGGCTTTCAAACCCTTAACTTCTATGTTAGTGGTTCTGATTCACTGATGATAGCTTTCTATCAGTTGAAGAACAGGGTTAATGGGTAGGTGTTTACCTCGGGGGCCAGGTACTCTGGGGTCCCACAGAAGGTCTTCATGGTGGCCCCGTCCTTGATGCCCTCCTTACACAGGCCAAAGTCTGTGATCTTGATGTGGCCATCTTTGTCCAGCATCAGGTTTTCCAGCTACAGTAGAGAGAGAGTTTCACAAGGTGAGTTAGGGAATAGGGAGGTTCCGATAAGAACACATTTCCATTGCAAAACGTTTTCCAACTCCTTAACTCACCTTCAGGTCCCTGTAAACCACATTCTTCTCCGAGTGGAGGTAGTCCAGTGCCGACACGATCTCCGCTCCGTAGAACCGGGCCCTCTCCTCGGAGAACACACGGTCTCGTGATAGGTGGAAGAACAGCTGGGTGGAAGGAGATGGTGATTGTGTCAATTACACTAGACCCACTTCCCCCACCCTTAACGGTATTAGGTTCACTATCATACAATTGTCTGCCATGTAGATTAAGGAACCATGTCTGTTCTATTCATTACAGTCCATCTGCAACGTTCAGAGTATTTCACCTCACTGGTAAGGCCAATAGCCCAGGTAAAATGCAACACAGTACTCACCTCTCCTCCGTTGGCATACTCCATGACGAAACACAAGCGGTCATGCGTCTGGAAGGAGTACTTCAGACCCTTAATGGAAAGGAGAAGGAAAACGTTTAAGAAACACAATCAGGTATTAATCATTTATATTAGTATAACAGTAAACAGAGGGAACTTTGTTTGGAGACCAAAGGTCTCTCACCGTTAAGAAGGGGTGCTTGGAGTTCTGCAGTACTCTGTTCTCAGTGAGCGTGTGTGCTACTTCATCCTAGAGAAGACAAAGGAGATGAGGAAATACCAGTATGTGCAGACACGAACTGAGACAAAGACAATGAGGAAATACCAGTATGTGAAGACACGAACTGAGACAAAGACAATGAGGAAATACCAGTATGTGAAGACACGAACTGAGACAAAGACAATGAGGAAATACCAGTATGTGAAGACACAAACTGAGACAAAGACAATGAGGAAATACCAGTATGTGAAGACACGAACTGAGACAAAGACAAAGGCACACGCACACACTCGTCTACTCACTTTCGCCACAATCACTTCTTTCTTGAGGATTTTCATAGCGTAGTATTTTCCTGTGGCTTTTTCCTTCACCAGGATAACCTTCCCAAAAGTGCCTTTTCCCAAGAGCTTGAGGTATTCAAAGTCGGTCATAGTCTAGGAGACAGAGTTAAAAACAAAGAGTTGGATGAACTTTGACCATATCCAAAACCCTGCTGCTGGTATTTGTCTTGTATTAAAGTTTTTTTTTTAAATGGGCTAGGGTTGGGTTGGGTTGGGTGTACACACCACTTTAAGTTTGGGTTTGGTGAGGTACATGTCCATTGGGTCTGGTGAGGAGTCCATCCTCTCCTCCTCCTGTTTCTGCAGTCCATCAGCCACCTCCTGGATGGCCTTCGTCCACTGCTCCCTAAGGACGGAAGGAACCAGAGGGGGATGAATCTACGGGCTCTATTTTCGTCTGGTGTTTATGATGCCAAATGAAGTGTCAAATGAACTGTAGTTTGCAATTTCGTCAAGTAAAAAAACTGTCGCACTTGCAATTTGTTATGGCATTGACTTAGCCAACGGAGACACACACAGTACTGTACATAACTTGTGTTTTATTAAAATATCCAGAGCAGCAAAACAGTCAGACATTCCCCTTTTTTATTTATTTTGGAGAAAGAAAAAAAAAAATCCAGCTTCTGTGGGAAGTTTGGACTCATTATGTGCGGTGCGCATGAAAGATGTAAGTAACTGTAGGAAGCCTGTTTAGGAACATCGAGTTATTTAAAACTCAAACTGAGACAAAGATAATTTTGTCAAAAGATGTGCATCTTCCACTTTCCTTTGTTGGACCCAACAGTCAAATCGCGGGAATTCTGATCGCTGTCCGTGGTGCTTAATCCGCATGTAGGTTATATTTGCCTGTTTGTTTTTTTGTTTACCTTTCACGTGGCAAAGCATATCAACGGCGATGTTAGGCGATAGCTATATACAGTTGAAGTCGGAGGTTTACATACACTTAGGCTGAAGTCATTAAGAGTCATTTTTCAACCACTCCACAGATTTCATGTTAACGAACTATAGTTTTGGCAAGTCGGTTAGGATATGATCGTACTTTTTGGAGAAATATCCTCTGGTCTGACGAAACAAAGATAGAACTGTTTGGCCATAATGACCAGTCCGGGTAGCCATGTGATTAGCTGTTCAGGATTCTTAAGGCTTGGGGGTAAAAGCTGTTGAGAAGCCTTTTGGACCTAGATGAAAACGCAATACATACAATCCTTTAAATACACAACTTGAAGCAACCACATATTTAGCCATGAAGCACGATCTGATTGGCCAGTGAGGGATCAAGCCTCGACACACCCGCAACTTGTTTATTAATCAACACGGTCAGCTACTGTGCCCATAATTCTGGTTGTGAAAGTATTTCGGGCATCCGCGAACCTACCCCCAGCTGTAAGATTTACCATTACGTTAGTTTTGTTCAAGTAGAGCCCTGTGTGTGTGTAACCTACCTCTCCTCTGGGCTCTCCACGTGGAAGGTGCGCTCTATGACAGTGGTCCACTGCAGGCAGCGGATGATGAATGTGTTGTGCTTGGGACGCTCTGTTTTCATCAGCTGACATTCTGCTGGTCATATGGACAAAGAAAGAGAGAGGGAGAGAAAGACAGGAAGCGAGAGAGAGAGAGAGAGATATGTCATGCGGTCAAGTGAAACATCAGGCATGCGTAGAATGTAGTGCAAGGCTAGAACAAACATTTGTTGAAACACTGACACATTTTTTGGTAAAATGTTGTGGTTGGGGCGGAGAGTGTCAGAGGGTTGCCTTACGTGCTACTGAGAAGTTATTGAGTGGCGTCTCTAGTTGGTCGATGTCTTGCGGTCGCTCCTTGTACCCGATGAACGTACCGTCGCTCTTCAGCAAGAAATACCTGGGTCTCCAGGTCTTTATGTACTCTCCTGAGAGAGCGAGCGAGAGAGAGAGAGACACACACACACACAGAGAGAGAGACGGAGAAATAGAGGAAGAGAGACAGAGCACCATTTAAGTTACCCTTCAGCCAATTACATATCACATCAGAAAGGACAACACTCTGTCAACCTTAGTCAGTGCAATCCTAACCCTAGCCCAGTCTGAAGAGCAATAACAGCACGGAGCTATCGCTAACCCTAGGGTGAGCTAGTAATGATAGCACGTGGAACAAGTGTGAGACAGATTCTTTCTCCTGCTGGTTTCAGAGAAACTTCTCTCATAGGCCTTTTCCTTCTCCTTTTTATTTATTTGTATTGCAGGTTTATCTCCTCTGTACACTTGATGGTGTGTGTTGCCAACCTGTACTGTACCTTTAAGACAGGAAGACAGTAAACATGGGGTCTCACCCAGTTCTTTGTATTTTTATAACTGTGGCTAGAGGTACTTCTGGTAATCTACAACCATATTCTAGAAAACAGGAAGTGACACACTAACAGCATGGGTAAACACCACAGTTAGAAAAAAAAAAGGTCTAATGTCAGTGCTGCTGACTAATCTGTTAACCGCTCAGAGGTGCGATGTGATCAGAATCCTTGAAAAACTGTTATTTTCTCACACATGCACTGCAATGGCATGCCTAATGAATAAAGCAGCGGAGTGTGTGCTTGCTACTGAGCCTGTGCACATTTCTGTGTGGCATGGACCGGATGGTGTTTTCACATAGCCAACAGCTGCAGGTACACAGGATGCTCCTGGGGCAGAGTGAGCTAATGAACAAGCTGTTGCCGTATAAAGTCAATCCATCTCTGTCTAATAAGTGTTGTTGCATGGTGCCTGTCTAGACTCACGTACTTACCAATGCCACTTATCTCAAACCCATTTCTTTACAAACAGCACGTAGGCCCGAAAACATATCTGAAGGTGCATGTTTTTAGTGGGCGAGCCTGTGATAATGTACTCTGCTGTAAGTACCTGTGCCGTGTGCTGTTAAAGAGCTACTGTAAGGACTGATTTCCAGCGACAGAACTGGACAGGTGAAAGCAATCCATCCATACACCTCCACCCTAATGCCAGATCAGTGCAGTTGGGGTAAAGGAGGGAAGGCGAGGAAGACAATTGAGATGCACACTAACGGTGAATAAACGCTCGAGAGCTACCCAGGCAGGCAGGAAGTTTAAGAGCTATATATAGGAAAGACATCAAGAGAAAAACAACCATTCACAAAATATTAAAAAACACCTGCTCCTTCAGTGTAGATGAAGGGGAGGAGACCGGTTAAAGAAGGATTTGTGTGCCATTCAGAGGGTGAATGGGCAAGACAAAAGATATGGGGGTTTTCACGCTCAACAGTTACCCTTGTGTATCAAGAATGGTCCACCACCCAAAGGACATGCAGCCAACTTGACAACTGTAGCACGCATTGGAGTCAACATGGGCCAGCATCCCTGTGGAACACTTGACACCTTGTAGAGTCCATGCCCCAATGAATTGAGGCTGTTCTGAGGGCAAAGGGGGGGTGCAACTCAATAATAAGGTGTTCGTAATGTTTTGTACACTCAGTGTATACATATTAATATTCAGTACAGTTAAATTAGATCTTTAGAAAGAGGAGAGGCGCTAAGATAAACATACTGTATCTGTTTTAAGCTAAACTTGCTGTGGTAACCTGTGGTGGCAGAGAAGTTTACGATGACATGGCTCTGAGTAGTGAAGAAACCCATAGTGGCATGTCTGGTGGGGTATGTATTAAATCTGTTTTTGGTTTGAGTACAGTGAAGAAACCCATAGTGGCATGTCTGGTGGGGTATGTATTAAATGTTTTTGGTTTGAGTACAGTGAAGAAACCCATAGTGGCATGTCTGGTGGGGTATGTATTAAATGTTTTTGGTTTGAGTACAGTGAAGAAACCCATAGTGGCATGTCTGGTGGGGTATGTATTAAATATGTTTTTGGTTTGAGTACAGTGGAAGAAACCCATCGTGGCATGCACTGTATGTCTGTTTGAAGTGTTTCCCCTAACCCTACCATCCCTCCCCTAATTGGAGTAAACTAATGGACAACACCAATTAGGCTTCTACTTCCAGCTTATACATACTATATACATTTTAGTCACAGTATATTTTACCATAGTCATCTTTTGTTTGCTTTTAGTCCCATTCTTCAGCTCCACTCAACTCCTCCCATCTCTCTCTGAACACCATCCAGTTTTTATTTGCCATATATATTTTTCAACAGTACTGTGATATTTCACGGAAATTCTGAACCTTTCTATTCTCATAGATTCTACATATAGTAAATTAAAGATAGCAAAAATGTTTGAGTATTATAATATTATTGATCGATTGACTGACTTTTTTTTTTTTTTAAATCACCCAGCAGTGCTATTTGCGAACTTAGCTCCAGGTAAATGTAGCAACTCAGCCATTCCTGAACCTGCGACCAAAAACAAGCTGTATATGGACAGTACCAAAACAAATTATCTAATCATTCCGTCTCTTCGCAGCAAAATCTGCAGATCTGGGACACACACACACACACACACACACTCGGAATGTATTCAGACCCCAAAACCTTTTCCACATTTTACGTTACAGCCTTATTTAAAAATGGATAAAAATATATATAATCCTCATCAATCTCCACATAATACATCATAATGACAAAGCAAAAACAGGTTTTTATAAATGTTTGCAAATTTTCTAAAACTTCATTCAGACCTTTTACTCAGTACTTTGTTGAAGCAACTTTGGCAGCGATAAACAGCCTTGAGTCTTCTTGGGTATGACGCTACAAGCTTGGCACAGCTGTACGTGGGGAGTTTCTCCCATTCTTCTCTGCAGATCCTCTCAAGCCATGTCAGGTTGGATGGGGAGCGTCGCTGCACAATTATTTTCAGGTCTCTCTAGAGTTCAAGTCCGGGCTCTGGCTGGGCCTCTCAAGGACATTCAGAGACTTGTCCCGAAGTCACTCCTGCTTTGTCTTGGCTGTGTGCTTAGGGTCGTTGTCCTGTTAAAAGGTGACCCTTCACCCCAGTCTGAGGTCCTGAGCACCCTGGAGCAGGTTTTAATCAAGGATCTGTACTTTTCTCCATTAATCTTTCCCTCAATCCTGACTAGGTCTGCTAAATTAACTAGCGTAGCCCACAGCCATTTGGCATAAACACATCAGGACCTAACATAACTCAAGAGTATGCTGTTATTTTCTTCTGAAATAGACTACATTTTCTTCATATCATGTTTCTTTAGACCTGTCCAAAATAAATAATGGATTTATTGTGGTGTAGGCTATATTACATGGATTTAGACTATTTAAAATGTAGATGTTCCACAGGTCTGCATCAGTGGCTTGTAGGCTATGTGTGGAAGCCAGGAGATGCTAAATGTGTTTGTTAATTACCGTGAGACCGACAGTTATTTGCTTGACAATCACCGGCTGACGAAATGTCCCTAGTGGTGTGGTCTGCCCAACGGATTACCAGGGGCACAGTGCCTGCTCTCCAGGACACCTACAGCACCTGATGTCACAGGAAGGCCAAAAATATCATCAAGGACATCAACCACCAGAGCCACTGCCTGTTCACCCCACTACCATCCAAAAGGCGAGGTTAGTACAGGTGCATCAAAGCTGGGCCCGAGAGACTGAAAAACATCTTCTATTTCAAGGCCATCAGACTGTTAAATAGCCATCTACCACCCGGTTACTCAACCCTGCACCTTAAGAGGCTGCTGCCCAGTCCCTGCCGCTGAAAAACATCCCCACAGCATGATGCTGCCACCATCATGCTTCACCGTAGGGACGGTCCCAGGTTTCCTCCAGACGTGACGCTTGGCATTCAGGCAAAAGACTTCAATCTTGGTTTCATCAGACCAGAGAATCTTGTTTCTCATGGTCTGAGAGTCTTTTAGGTGCCTTTTGGTAAACTCCAAGCGGACAGTCACGTGCATTTTACTGAGGAGTGGCTTCCATCTGGACACTCTACCACAAAGGCCTGATTTGTGGAGTGCTGCACAGATGGTTGCCCTTCTGGAAGGTTCTCCCATCTCTACAGAGAACTCTGGAGCTCTGTCACCACCCTGACCAAGGTCCTTCTCCCCTGATTGCGCAGTTTGGCCGGTTTTCTAAATGATCAAATAGCCTTTTAAAACGATAAACTTGGATCAGCTAACACAAAGTGCCATTGGAAGACAGGAGTGATGGTTGCTGATAATGGGCCTCTGTACGCTTATGTAGATATTCCATTAAAAATCAGCCGTTTCCAGCTACAATTGATGTTCCATATGCACAAAAAGCTTATTTCTCTCAAATGTGGTGCACAAATGTGTTTACATCCCTGTTAGTGAGCATTTCTCCTTTGCCAAGATAATCCAGCCACCTCAAGAAGCTTATTAAACAGCATGATCATTACACATGTGTACCTTGTGCTGGGGACTTATGGTAATTTCTGTACTGTACCGGGTAGATGGCGTTGTGGGGCGAGCGGTTTGCTGATGCCAACGTTGTGAACAGAGTGCCCCATGGTGGCGGTGGGGTTATGGTATGGGCAGGCACAAGCTGTGGACAACGAACCCAATTTCATTTTATCGATGGCAATTTGAATGCACAGAGATACCGTGATGAGATACTGAGGCCCATTGTCATGCCATTCATCTGCCACCCTCTGCATGCCATGGTTATGACACAGAGGAGCACCTTCAGTCACAGACTGATCCCACCACGGTGTGCCAAAGAGCGCTACAGGAGGTCCTTCCTTCCAGACCTGGAACTGTTGGGGTGTTAGGACCTAGCTTAACAATTATGCATCCATCCGTGAGTAACTCTGGTCCGTAATCACTCATTCACTCAGGACTTATTTATTAATTCAGGTCTGTAAATACTTACTCATGTACAGTTGTTATATCATATCACGTGCAATATTGCAAGTAATTCTTGGACTTATCTTACGTAGTCATTCACTCAGGAATGCATTTTAGTATCCTGTCAGTTGTATCTTTTTTTTTTTTGCTTTTAGTATATCGATTGTGCAATACGTGCAGAAATCTGTAATTAAACCCTGCGCACTAAGGACTGAATTAAGGGAATTACTATTATTACCCCAAATTATATCATACACACATTTAGCTATTTAAGTATCCTTCCTGTCATTTACCTGTACAGTTAATGTAACCATGCAAATATTCACTTACTTGTACATTTAACTGTATATTTACCTGTACAGTTAATTTAGCCATGCAAAATGTTCACTTACCTGTTCATTTAACCAATATGTCTATTAAGTAAACTATTATTACCCTCACTCATATCATATGCATTTTTGTATAGTATAGTTAACCATGCACCATCCACCAATGTATTGCGTACATATTCAGCCAACCACCCATACTATGCAATGTCTTTTATAGCTTTTTTAGCACCAGACTTCTTGTATTTCTATACTTTTTCATACTGACGCTCTATGTATCATGTATCGTGTATCGGTCTTTTGTGTATTTTCATTCTGGCATTTTGCACCTGTCCTATGTTTTGTTGTAGTTGCTTGAAAAAGAAATCTCCCCCCCGGGGATCAATAAAGTATCTATCTATCAATCAATCACCTCATATTTCAGCATGATAATGCATGGCCCCATGTCCCAAGGATCTGTACATAATTCCTGGAAGCTGAAAATGTCTCAGTTCTTCCATGGCCTGCATACTCACCAGACATGTCACACATTGAGGATGTTTTGCATGCTCAGAATCGACACGAACGACAGCGTGTTCCAGTTCCACAGCCATTGAAGAGGAGTGGGACAACATTTCACAGGCCACAATCAAGAGCCTGATCAACTCTATGCAAAGGAGATGTGTCGCGCTGCATGAGGCAAATGGTGGTTATACTGAATGGTTTTCCGATTATCAAGGTATCTGTGACCAACAGATGCATATCTGTATTCCCAGTCATGTGAAATCCATAGATTAGGGCCTAATGAATGTATTTCAATTGACTGAATTCCTTATATGAACTGTAACTCAGTAAAATCTTTGAAAGTATTGTATGTTGCGTTTATATTTTTGTTCAGTATATGTTATATCCTTGTATTCCTACTGCTGTATCAAAAGGTGCTGTCAGCCTCAGAAATTACTAATATAATCTAAAATGTGCAAATTACTAATCTCATGAGGCTAGATATATTTATATTAGCTAACCTAACACTTTCCTGCGTAGCTTATATAAAACTGAACTCAATGATAGTGGGTTGTATTTCTAATAACTCTATTTCTGATAATAACAAAGAGCAGATTATGTTCAGCAGATGCCTTATCTGGTTTTGCTCGGCTGCAGCAGAGGGCTCTATTCTTCCGTTCCACTTCTGGACTGATGGTCTCTTCTGATTGGGGTGTTGTCCTGTTAGCATGGGGGTAGTGGGGTGCTGTCCACTCCGGAAGGGGCCTAATGTTGCAGTGGCGAGCCGGCCTCCCTGGATGTGACCCCTTGGTGTAGGGTTGTGTTGGATTCTCTGGGTGGGGGCTGATGGTCATGATCTTGGAGGATGTATGGCAAAGTTCCTCTTATTTTGGATTTTGCTTTGTCCCAGAGCAGTTTCTTTCAGTTACCTAACAAACACCTTAACACTCTGTTTGATCCTGTGTACTAGGTTGTACATCAGCTGGGGGTGAATGTCAGGGTGGTTCGCGCCTATGTGGCCCTGACAGAGACAAGTAGAAAATCGTGAACTTTCAATTACCAAAACATTGAAAATCTTCCATTGTCTCGGTCAGGGCCACATAGGAAAATACTATTAAATACAGTTGTGCATATTACTTAGTTTTATTTGATGACTTTATCATTTTTCATTTCTTAAAGCAATCTTTCCATTTTCTGCTCAGGCAGTAGCAGCCAGCCAGCCATACTATACTGTACTGTCTTTAATCATCCTATTTAGCTAGTCTAGCCTGCCTAAGTATGCTGCAGAGTGGTATGATGAAATCATTTGACTAGTTCTTCAAAGTAGCATATTTTAACGAAAGTTATCCCTTCCTCTCATCTTTGTGTTGTCTACATTCCTCTCATGTGGCGGCATATGGGGTCTGTGTGTATCTAACCTATCGTAGCAGGCGTAAACGTTTATCCATCGGTGTCTGAGCCAGAAAGAAAAACAGGCACAATGGTGGTTAGTGTAGTTAATTGCCAATGGTGGTTAGTGTAGTTAATTGCCAATGGTGGTTAGTGTAGTTAATTGCTACGTTTCTTTGCTGAACTTGGTTGAATATATGCTTAATGAAAACTAGAACTCTGCATCCCAGATAGTTCTTGATTTGATTTCTCTCTAGAGAAATGGTGCGTTGGGCTCACAAATAAAACAAAATGGAATTCAAGTAATTGATCAAGAACATTTGGTTAATCTCTCAGCACTCTTTGGATTGGGTGGGGTGGTGACCGCAGGTGGCCTTTCGTTGGATTCCTCTCTCCTGAGGGTCCCAGCATGGCTCCACTGGCGCTGGTGCTTTGGGACTGGGTTATGAGGATCTTGGGGAGGTCTGGTCAGACCTATCTGAAGAGGGGAATGTGCTGGTGTGGAAGGAGGAGTTGTACTGGGTCTGGTTACTGCCCTCTTGTGCTGAGTCTGTGTGAATTCTGGAGGTTCACTGCGAGAAGCTATGGTACTGCCGACGAGGGTGTGGCAGTGAGGATGGTGGTAGACCCCAGTTGTTCTCTTAAGAGTGTGGATGGAGTTGTAGCAATTCTATGACTCCTGACATAAGTCAACAGTGGCTGAGCATGGTGGTGCAGTGACAGGGAAGATAAGAGATACCAGTGCACTCTGGGATAGGAGGAGGATGTGGTTTAAAAGGAACTGTGTGGCTTATAACAAGAATCCACTTCCTCCTGTACCTCCCCCACACAAACGCACACCCACACAAAGGCCTAATCTAATTCAGCTCAGCCTACAGTGTGTTAACCAGGCCCCTCGAATAGGCAGTTTCTTCTAAGAGGCAAACACTGTACAGTATTGTGTTGAATGCATGTAGATAGTTTGAGTTGCTTCTGATGTAGCTAAGTACAGACACCTTTACGTACAGTATATTGTGTGCTTACACTTTGTAAATATCACTGTGAAAAGAGTTTGGCATGCAAATTGCTTGTAAGGGTAGACCATTCCTGTCTAGACTTTGAGAAGTGGCCGCAGTGGTCTAAGACACTGCATCTCAGTGCTAGAGGCGTCACTACCGGCCATGATTGGGAGTCCCATAGGGCGGCGCTCAATTGGCCCAGCGTCGTCCGATTTTGGCCGGTGAAGGCAGTCATCGTAAATAAGTTTGTTCTTTTAAAAAATTTAATTAAATTAAATAAATAGACAAGTGGGTCAAAACATCAGTCAGATGTCATACCGGTCTCTGGCCTCTTCCATTCAAGCACAAGCACAGACGACAGAGTGCTCCAGTAGTCTTCTGGTCAGCAGCCCCATTTGCAAGCATCTATGAGCCTAATGCTAGGCCTTAGCAACACAACAATGTGGTACAGTAAGTGCTACATGTGTCCCGTTGAGAACTCATCCACATTTAAGTGTTAAGAGGAGCCACCACCACAAGTATGTCTCAGCCTTGCAGCCACTCCTCCATATGCCTCACCTGACCCCTTAGTGTGCTCAACCACACTGGGTCTGAGGAGGCTTTTGGTAAAGAAGGTACTGGTTGGCCTGGCTGATACATGACCACCCTCGCCCCCACAACCCTCCAAATACTCGGCACCAACTGTAACTGCCAATCTCCACAGACTGATCCGGTGTACCCGTCTCCTCTTCAACATTTGCAAATGGAATGCTCAGGCAAGAGTAGCACAACATAGCAAGCCACACAGCCGCAGGCTAAAGGGTGTGGTCTGCTTCCTGGCTGCAACATGGGTGTGGCTACTTCGACTCGACAGATCACAAACCAACCGGCTGTCAGGATACTAAACAGGTTAGGATTTAAGAATAAGCCTTTCAAGTTGTGAATTTTGAGTCCAGATGTCACGTCCAAACAACCTTGTTCTTCTACATCTTGTATGACTCATTTGCTTGGAATCAGAGGACTCCTAGCCATGTTGAGATACTAGCAAAAAAAAAAAAAAAAGGTAAAGGTGGATGCGATCCAAGGAGTCCAGATGTTTTCCTCAGAGCTGGCTTTTCCAGTGGGTGACTAACACATTGGTTCAAGCCCCTGCCGTGTTTCAACGTGAAGAGTCCCATGGATGTCATCCAAGCATCCATCCGTGGCTTTGATTATCCCTGGAATAGTGGGAAAGTCCACACTCAGTCTGCAGTAATGGAACCAATCCCATAAGAGAACACCTTTGAATGCCCTTAAACCCAAGTAGTTGACTCGCGTCACGCTAAAAAAAATACAGCCCTATCTAATGAAAGCAAGACACCTGGCATAAATCGGGTCATTTAGCCTAAATGTATATACCTTGTTTCCAGTACATACAAACCAGTTCAGCATATTGTCAACCATACAGAGGAGACATGATGTAAGTTGGCATGCTTGGCATGTTTAAATTAGGTGGCTGGCATACAGTGCTTGACTGAGCATGAACCTTCTAAACTAAAGTTGTTGTATAATGTTTGGTAGTGACAGGTGGGCAAAGCATGAGCATTGTTTAAATGCACCCTGAGCTGAAAGAGCCTGACACCATCACCCTGCAGCCTTCATGGTTTCCCATGGGTGATGTCACCATGGCCACACCGAGAGAGAAAAAACATCTACCCCCAAATCCCTTGTGGGCAAAACAGGCTCGCCGCCACACTAAGCGGTGCAAATCCAGCATCGGCTGCCTTCCTTTTGAACAGGGCCCAGAGCCATTCCGGGTGATGTCTGTCTGCATAGCTGAACTGGGATGACCCCCAAACTCCTAGACACGGTGCTACACTGTCCAACTGTCCAAGGCTGGAGGGAGGGAGGGGGGAGGATTCTCTCATAAAAACCCATTGGCCTTGCAAACTCCTCCACCGTCCAACTTCCAGAGAGTGTGTAGGAGTCTTACTGCTACTACCGCCCTCCACCACACCCTTATCCCTGCTCAATTGCAGAAAGCCTCTGTGATTGAAAAGGATGTTGTACACAACCCAATAACAGAATTCACCAGGAAATAACATACTGGCGAGTCCGGAAAATGTATTCTATCCAGTATAGGCAATTAGAGGATTTCATTTGTGAAGACAAACATACGTGGCTGAAACCATTGTTTGTCATTGTCAGTCATTCTATGAACTTCATTTTGCAATCCGTTCTTCCCCGTGGCTACAGCTGTGTCGAGGTGCGGCGGCGTGTGCTGGCGACATACAGTGGGGGGGGGTGTCATTCTCTTTGTTTATAGAACATAGAAAGGGTCAAAGGTGAAGCAGGTGCGAGTGGAAAACAGACGGGACCGGAAAACATGAACAACGTTTGGCTTGGGTCACAGCAGAGACCCAGAGTTCAACCTACACTAATCCAAAACAATAGAAAAAAGGTTGAAAAACAACCCTTTAAAGTTAATAGTGCATTTCTTTCCAGAAATGGGCAAATATTTTGTTTCACCCATAAAACAATTCTCACCATCAGCTTCTACAAATGTCCGGATATAACCTCTACTAGTGTGTGTGCTCTGGCAGGTTTGTTAGGAGGATGTATTCACAGGCCTTTTATGGACCATGAACATTCATAGGGGTCATTAAATAATTCAGGGGACAGTAAACATTGCATCACTTGCACTGTAGACCTGGTTATCTGTGAATGGAGTTGAAACAACAGGAAGCAATCTCAGGAATGTGTGATACTGGGACTAATTTATCTGCCCATTTAGCTCAAAAGACAACAGGTTGGCTAATTGAAAAGCATGAAAAAAATAACCCAAGAAATCTACAAACAAAAACTACACTTATTTTATACCATAGTGGAGGAAGAATCAATGGAAGATTGTGTGATTTCCAAAGCCTTAGGTAAGAGAGTGGTGGAGATGGAGGGAATAAGTATTTACCTCGTTTGTGAAGCCATCCCTCCTTCACAATGACTACTTCACCCATGGTGGCCCGCGGAGGAATGGGGAGGTTCTGTCCACTGAGGGGCATCCCGCAGAAGGAGAAGACACTCTGGTCCCCTTCACTCAAATCAGAAGTGATCTAGTGCTGGGGCAGGTTTCAGCCAGCACTGGTTACCTATTGGGAGTAAGAGAGACAGAGGGCATCCTAGTTCAAATCCAGCCAATTCTTCAATGCTGCAAGTATTAACACACCAAAGGCATCGGGAAAGCAACATTAAGAGACAAAGAAACAAGGACTACAATGGCAATCAGTTATTATTCCAGAAAAATAGCTCAAGTCGCTTACTATGCAATTACTAAATCACTACGTAACAAAATACAATGTTAAGAGTAATTACAGTTTTACTACACATGAATAAGGACAAATCCATGTACTGTTGCCATTTCTATCTGAACGTTCTGTAGCATTGCACCCTACTGAACAAGTGTCTGGTATTTGTTATTAGAAGACTGGGCCCTTACTCTGATGGCACCAAGACACAGAACTATGCAGCTGTCAAATCATTCTACCTTGTTATGGCTACTACCCCAATTTAACCCTTAATATCTATCAACAGTGGAAATATTGCTTCAAAATTGACCCATGGATATAAAGCCTACTTTCTGCAATGCCATATAGACCCATGAGGCGGCGCACATTTGGCCCAGAATCGTCCGGGTTAGGGGAGGGTTTGGCCGGCCAGGATGGCCTTGTCCCATCGCGCTATAGCGACTCGTGGCGGGCCGGGGGCATGCACGCCGACTTTGGTCTCCAGTTGTACGGTGTTTCCTCCAACACATTGGTTCCGGCTGGTTTCCGGGTTAAGTGAGCAGTGTGTCAAGAAGCAGTGCGGCTTGGCAGGGTTGTTTTTCGGAGGATGCATGGCTCTCGACCTACGCCTCTCCCGAGCCCATACGGGAGTTGCAGCGATGGGACAAGACTAACTTCCAAAAAAATATATATTTCGATTTTTACGAATTATCTTTGAAAGACAGGGTCCTGAAAAAGGGACGTTTCTTTTTTTGCTGAGTGTCTTTCAAAGATAATTCGTAAAAATCCAAATAACTTCACAGATCTTCATTGTAAAGGGGTTAAACACTGTTTCCCATGCTTGTTCAATGAATCAAACAATTAATGAACATGCACATCTGAAACGGTCATTAAGACACTAACAGCTTATAGACGGTAGGCAATTAAGGTCACAGTTATGAAAACTTAGGACACTAAAGAGGCCTTTCTACTGACTCTGAAAAACACCAAAAGAAAGATGCCCATGGTCCCTGCTCATCTGCGTGAACGTGCCTTAGGCATGCTGCAAGGAGGCATGAGGACTGCAGATGTGGCCAGGGCAATAAATTGCAATGTCAGTACTGTGAGACGCCTAAGACAGGACGGACAGCTGATCGTCCTCACAGTGGCAGACCACATGTAACAACACCTGCACAGGTTGGGTACATCCGAACATCACACCTGCGGGACAGGTACAGAATGGCAACAACAACTGCCCGAGAAACACCAGGAACGCACAATCCCTCCATCAGTGCTCACAGAAAGAACTGGCAAATCTGGTGCAGTCCATGAGGAGGAGATGCACTGCAGTACTTAATGCAGCTGGTGGCCACACCAGATACTGACTGTTACTTTTGATTTTGACCCCCCCTTTGTTCAGGGACACATTATTCAATTTCTGTGGAACTTGTTCAGTTTATGTTTCAGTTGTTGAATCTTGTTATGTTCATACAAATATTTACACGTTAAGTTTGCTGAAAAATAAACGCAGTTGACAGTGAGAGGACGTTTCTTTTTTTTGCAGAGTGGCTACATATGCACGCACGCATATATATAAATAAAACAATTTTTACCAACTGATACAGGATTTCGACTGGCTGAGAAATGCTGCCTGCCTATCGGTCTCGTCCTGACTCCCGACACGTTCATTACTATGGGACAGCTGGAGATTTGAATATTGAGACAGGACGAGACAGGCAGCTTTTCTCAGCCAGTTGAAATCATGCATCATTTGGTTTAAGAAATGTTAGATATACAGTACAAGTCAATGTAGAATAAAAGTAAAGACATCAACACTATGAAATAACACATATGGAAACATGTAGTAACCACAAAAGTCAAAATATATTTTATACTCTTCAAAGTAGCCACCCTTTGCCTTGATGACATTTTTGACCACTCTTGGCATTCTCTCAACCAGCTTCACCTGGAATGCTTTTCCAAGTCTTGAATGAGTTCCCACATATGCTAAGCACTTGTTGGCTGCTTTTCCTTCACTCTGCGGTCCAACTCATCCCAATTGGTTGGGTTGAGGTCAGGTGATTGTGGAATCCAGGTAATCTGATGCAGCACTCCATCACTCTCCGTCTTGGTCAAATAGCCCTTACACAGCCTTATCAAATGATAGTCCCACTAAGCGCAAACCAGATGGGATGGCGTATCGGTAGCCATGCTGGTTAAGTGTGCCTTGAATTCAAAATAAATCGTAGACAGTGTCACCAGAAAAGCACCCCCCACACCATAACACCTCCTCCTCCATGCTTCACGGTGCGAACGAGACATCCGGAGATCCGTTCACCTGCTCTGCGTCTCAAAGACACAGCAGTTGGAACCAGAATATCTCAAATTTGGACTCATCAGACCAAAGAACAGATTTCCACCTGTCTAATGTCTAAGCATTTCGCTACACCCGCAATAACATCTGCTAAACACGTGTATGTGACCAATACAATTTTATTTGCTCCCGTTTCTTGGCCGAAGCAAGTCTCTTCTTATTTGGTGTCCTTTAGTAGTAGTTTCTTTGCAGCAATTCTACCATGAAGGCCTGATTCACGCAGTCTCCTCTGAACAGTTGATTTTGAGATGTGTCTCTTACTTGAACTCTGTAAAGCATTTATTTGGGCTGCAATTTCTGAGCATGGTAACTCTAACGAACTTATCCTCTGCAGCAGAGGTAGCTCTGGGTCTTCCTTTCTGTGGCGGTCCTCATGAGAGCTTGATGGTTTTTGCTACTGCATTTGAAGAAACCTTACCGGATTGACTGACTTTCATGTCTTACAGTAAAGATGGCCTGATGTTTCTCTTTGCTTATTTGAGCTGTTCTTGCCATAATATGGACTTGGTCTTTTACCAAATAGGGCTATCTTCCATATACCACCCTACCTTGTCACAACACAACTGATTGGCTCAAACGAATTAAGAAGTAAAGAAATTCCACAAATTAACAAGGCATACCTGTTAACTGAAATACATTCCAGGTGACTACCTCATGAAGCTGGTTGAGATAATGTCAAAAATGTGCAAAGCTGTCATCAAAGCATCTGACTGCTACCTGAATGATATTATAATAAATTACACCCCTGTTCATCAGGATGATATGACTATGCATGAAAAGAGCTTATGAATGCACTGGCAGAAGATCTGTAAGAAAGAGAGAGGGTTTAACACAGGTTCACATTCTTTAATATGGCTTCAAAAACAGACAGCAGTGGCTGTCTAGCCCAGCAATATGCCAAGTGTTTCTACTGCTACTGTCAAACTGTATAGAAATGGATGCATTCCAGATATACATTTTCTGCACGTCTTTACAAATTACAGGACGGTTATAGCATGTTAATGTCGTTGCTAAGATGGTAAAGATGTCATCCAATGACTTCAAGGCACAGGCCTGGGGAAGGACGCAGCAGACGAAGCCCAGACAGAACACCCCTACCCTCCCCACTGCACAACACTACATGCTCCACCTAGCAGCTAATTACATAAAACAACCTGGAACTGTCTTTACTATGCAGCTTAATGTTTTTGATCTACCTATCAAGTATCACTTCACCTGGGGAAAAAAGAACAGATGCCGACAGCGAACTGTTCAGAAGCCCAAAACAAACATACATAAAAGACAGGAGCAAGTATGTTTACAAATGGCCATTCAGTCGACCATAGCCCATCTGTTTCCGTGTAACTAACTAGCTGCTAGCCATCTTATGAAATCTTCATTTGAAGACCTCTCCCCAGGATCACCCTCCAGGCCTATTTCAACCATTAACCTCGTTAAACCATCAATACACGTGCTAAGTAACTGTCCAGTGAAAATTAACTTTTAAAAGTTTATATTCTGTAAACATATAACCATATAATGTTGTTGACTCATCCTGTATTTGTGGCCAAAGCATAAATGTAAGAAGAAAAAAATAGAAGAAAAAGAACACAACTCAAACGTTTATATCAAACAGATCATTCAATAAATGCTTGCTATTTCTTCATAAATTATGATGTCATACTCCTGAGTAGAATGAGCTGGCCAATCAGCAAGAATATTTTTTTATGACCAGTATACGCCCACATCATTCTGTTGTTGGGGTATGCCCACACCATTCCAACACAGAAAAGCTGCTTTTTAACATACTTAACTATTAAAATGTTAGGAAGGAAAACTAATTTACACATATTGTAAGTCATATTTCATAGAAATCTGGAAACACTGGACAGTTACTTTAAAAATGTATCTTAATACTTAAGTCATTTCTTATCAAAAGAGGAAAATAAAATATCCCTGAATCTAAAACGTGTAACTAAATCAAGCTGCTGGTTTAGTCATGAGTGTTGCTTAAAGAATGTCATCTCCCATTGGTAGAGTTTTTTAAAGAAATCCTGTGCTATAGCAAGGTGGTTGCAATTGGCCAATCAAATCTAACTAGTTAGGCTACCAACAACAAAAAGGTGAACTACAAAATATTAGAAGTGTACACATGGTATTCTCCAGCCCTGGGAAGGCTTCGATCTGTGCAGTACAAAGGGGCAAGCCAAGGGTCAAGGGGTCGTGTGTATATAATGTCTCCTGTAATGAGTTGGTCTGTAGAGAGAGAACACAAACCCGGAGGGGTTCACCAGGAGGTCGTACACGGCTCCTAAAGAGGCATGTTTTGTCTGCGTTGAGGCAAACATGAAGTTACAGACCTTGCAGTGACATTTGTTGCTTTGCAGTACACGGAGCCCCACTGTCAAACCACACGTTGCACAGAAAGAATGCTGTCAGGACTAAGCAGAGGTTTAGGTGAGGAAGCCAGGAAGGGGGTAGAATGCGAGAGTTGTTTTTCATTGCTTAGACTTTCTGGGAAGCTCTAGTGACCACACTATTGGTCACTAAAACATCCGTGTGATGTTTTAAGGCACATTGAAGACATACCTCTAGCTGTACATTTGATATGACGTTTTTTCACCCAAAATGGGATGTACAGTGTAATGCATCTCAGACGGACCTACAGTGGGGAGAACAAGTATTTGATACACTGCCGATTTTGCAGGTTTTCCCACTTACAAAGCATGTAGAAGTCTGTAATTTGTATCATAGGTACTCTTCAACTGTGAGTGACGGAATCTAAAACAAAAATCCAGAAAAATCACATTGTATGATTTTTAAGTAATTAATTTGCATTTTATTGCATGACATAAGTATTTGATACATCAGAAAAGCAGAACTTAATATTTGGTACAGAAACCTTTGTTTGCAATTAGAGATCATACGTTTCCGTAGTTCTTGACCTGGTTTGCACACACTGCAGCAGGGATTTTGGCCCACTCCTCCATACAGATCCTTCAGGTTTCGGGGCTGTCGCTGGGCAATACGGACTTTCAGCTCCCTCCAAAGATTTTCTATTGGGTTCAGGTCTGGAGACTGGCTAGGCCACTCCAGGACCTTGAGATGCTTCTTACGGAGCCACTCCTTAGTTGCCCTGGCTGTGTGTTTCGGGTCGTTGTCATGCTGGAAGACCCAGCCACGACCCATCTTCAATGCTCTTACTGAGGGAAGGAGGGTTTTTTTGGGCAAGATCTCGCGATACATGGCCCCATCCATCCTCCCCTCAATACGGTGAAGTCGTCCTGTCCCCTTTGCAGTAAAGCATCCCCAAAGAATGATGTTTCCACCTCCATGCTTCACTGTTGGGATGGTGTTCTTGGAGTTGTACTCATCCTTCTTCTTCCTCCAAACATGGCGAGTGGAGTTTAGACCAAAAAGCTCTATTTTTGTCTCATCAGACCACACAACCTTCTCCCATTCCTCCTCTGGATCATCCAGATGATCATTGGTAAACTTCAGACGGGCCTGGACATGCGCTGGCTTGAGCAAGGGGACCTTGCGTGCGCTGCAGGATTTTAATCCATGACGGCGTAGTGTGTTACTAATGGTTTTTTATTTTTTTTATTTCACCTTTATTTAACCAGGTAGGTCAGTTGAGAACAAGTTCTCATTTGCAACTGCGACCTGACCTGTTTTCTTTGAGACTGTGGTCCCAGCTCTCTTCAGGTCATTGACCAGGTCCTGCAGTGTAGTTCTGGGCTGATCCCTAACCTTCCTCATGATCATTGATGCCCCATGAGGTGAGATCTTGCATGGTGCCCCAGACCGAGGGAGATTGACCGTCATCTTGAACTTCTTCCATTTTCTAATAATTGCGCCAACAGTTGTTGCCTTCTCACCAAGCTGCTTGCCTATTGTCCTGTAGCCCATCCCAGCCTTGTGCAGGTCTACAATTTTATGCCTGATGTCCTTACACAGCTCTCTGGTCTTGGCCATTGTGGAGAGGTTGGAGTCTGTTTGATTGAGTGTGTGGACAAGTGTCTTTTATACAGGTAACGAGTTCAAACAGGTGCAGTTAATACAGGTAATGAGTGGAGAACAGGAGGGCTTCTTAAAGAAAAACTAACAGGTCTGTGAGAGCCGGAATTCTTACTGGTTGGTAGATGATCAAATACTTATGTCATGCAATAAATTGCAAATTAATTATTTAAAAATCATACAATGTGATTTTCTGGATTTTTGTTTTAGATTCCGTCTCTCACAGTTGAAGTGTACCTATGATAAAAATTACAGACTTCTACATGCTTTGTAAGTGGGAAAACCTGCAAAATCGGCAGTGTATCAAATACTTGTTCTCCCCACTGTATAGGCAGACCAGAGGGAAAAATCCTGCTGCCCCCAGTATACACCCATCTTCCTCCTTCCTTGCTCCTATAAAAACGTATCTAACTGATGGGATGACAACAGTTTTATCACAAATTTCAAAATGGACTGGTTGACTGAAGTAGCGTGTTCCAAGTATGTGTTCCAATAATGAGCTGCAATTTTGGAACAAAAGCGTCATTTTCAGCTCACGCTTTGAACACACCGACTGCGACTTCGTGTTTTGGTACACCAGAAGTACATGCATTTACAATGGAATGCTGCGCTTACCTTGCAGCATTGCGTTGTAGGGGCAGTTGCAGTGCGTTCTGTGTGTGTTGCATACGTTGGATTTATCGAACGTATGCGTCAAACTGTATGTGTAAACGGGTTGACATAAATGGTAGCAGAAGGTGAATGTTGAACTTTTGTTGTACACATATCTAGATGGTGCTGCATTCTATTTTGCGCAATGAAGCAGTCGGTGTGTTCGAAGCGTTAGGCTACTTTGCCACTAGTAACAAGTCACAAAATCAAAGTCTATATGTCTCTGTGATATCTGGTCTATATGCAATCAAGATGGCGGCAGGGCAGTTTCGCTGAGTGTGTTGTGTCACACTGTTTGTTTGTTTCAAGTGTTACAAGTTTTTATTACTTAGAAAAAACGTTATATGCTGCAAGAGTTTATTAAAACAGGCAAAATCTAAAATCCTACAGGATCAAAGCGTTAAATTCGCTTGTAAACCAAGCACTGACATCTGCTGGTTTCTACACAACAAGATAGAGCCGATGTGGTGCCCTCCCTGAAAGCTGAGAGAGGATACATCCGTGCTGTGACTGACAGTCTAAACACGTTGGGGCGACTAGCCTTGGAGACTCTTCGACGGTCAGGTTTTTCACCTGTGTTCCACCATTCTACTGGAGTCTTCTGACTCCTCTCCTGCCTTGCTGTGCTGTGTGGTGGAAGCCGGAGGTCGGTATCTGTGCTGTGTGGTGGAAGCCGGAGCTCGGTATCTGCGCTGTGACATAACGTCTAGATGCGCTGGGCTTCCTAGCCCAGGATGCCCAACCCCCCGCTGCTGCCTCACTATGCGGTAGCCTATTGCAAGGCGACTGGGCGCATTGACCAGACCCACACACTGGGCGAAATCCCCATCAGTACATTTCTGCAGCGGCTGTTGAACGCGCTGTCGTTGTAACTACGGCAACAATGCTCAGGCACATACTTAAGGTTTCAAAAAGACTGACTCAGTATATTTTAATATGTTTTCTTTTTGTTTTAGTGAATTGTTGGATTCAGTGGTTAAAATTAGTATTTTTGTACAAATGGTCTTAATTGCTGCCTACATGGGTTATGGCTCATTGCATAGTCTCTTATCAAAAACAATCTTGTCTCCGTACCCACGATACCACCAAACTCTACTTTGACTGATGGTACAGCAGCTTTTATCTTTCAGAGGGATCTTATTGTGTTACCATTTGACTCCTACTGTGACATGCTCATAAAACTCATTTACAGGGTTTGGTCTGGCTAAAAACTGTGTTTGTTGTATCAGATGACTGTAGTCTGGATAATTTCAAGCTGATTTATTATTATTATGCTTTTGGTGACAGGAAACGTTCACCCAAACCCAGGCCCATTGGCTATGGAAGAACTTCCCACTCCAAACCCAGGCCCATTGGCTATGGAGGAACTTCCCACTCCAAACCCAGGCCCATTGGCTATGGAGGAACTTCCCACTCCAAACCCAGGCCCATTGGCTATGGAGGAACTTCCCACTCCAAATGATTATAAAATTAGATCAGGGTTGGGACTGATGCATATTAATGTGAAGAGTCTGATGCCGAAATTGGACATTATAAAAGTCTGGGTTCACACTGCTGACCCAGATGTCTTAGTTCTGTCCGAGACCTGGCTTAAGAAATCTGTTCTAAATCAGTCTATAGGCTTGGATGGTTATAATGTTTATCGATGTGACCGACAAAGTAAGGGGGGCCATCTATATTAAAGACATATGTGGTTACTGAACTAAGGTCTTTATCTAAACCAAAACAGTTTGAGTTTTTAGCATTGAAACTGCAGTTATCGAAAACTGTTAACTTAGATTTGATAGGATGTTGTAGACCTCCATCTGCAAAAGTAAAATCCCTGGATTCTCTGGCTGAACTGATGCGTGGTTGGGGGTAAAATGAAATGGTCCTTATGGGTGATTTAAACTGGGATTGTTTATCTCCAAACTCCGAGGCCTGTGTAACACTACATTTTACTCAAATTATAAAATGCAGTCACAAGATTCAATCCTACTCTAACAAACAATCTGCATAAATACTCGGCCATTGGTATTTTCCCTAACGGATTTAAGTGATCATTGTGCAGTTGCTTGCACTAGAGACACCAACATCCCCAAAGTGCCCCCTCGGTTCATAGTAAAATGACATTTTACACAGTTCTGTGAGCAGGCATTCCTGCATGCATGCAACTGGGATAGGACTGCGCTTATTCCAGATATCGAAGGGGCATTCTCCTATTTTCACTCCATGTTGTTTTCTACTAATCTCTACTAACTCAAATCTATTGATATTGAGAAAGCGGCTGGCCCGGATGAATTACCTTGAAACCCTTATTTTCAAAAAATTGGTGCAGAGATCATTGCTGCCCCTCTCACTCATATATTCCATCTTTCATTGGTGAGTAATACCATTCCATGTCTGGAAAGCAGCCTGCCACGCCTTTACATAAGGGTGGAGATCCGTCCCAGTTGAATAACTATCATCTCATATGTAAACTGTCTGCACTGGCAAAAGTTTTGGAAAACCTGTTGAACTCACAGTTGAAAGACTTTCTATATAATATAACTCAATTTTATCTCAATTCCAGTCGGAATCACTGTTTCACTTTTTATTGACTTATCGAAGGCCTTCGACACTGTTGACCATGCCCTGCTGTTGTATGGACTAAAACAGTTTGGTTTAAGTGTTGATGCATTGGATTGGGTCCAAAACTACCTTTCTGACAGAACAGTGTGTAGCTCAGGAGGGTATGAAACCTGAGTTTCCAAGGCTTACAAAAGGACTTCCCCAGGGCTAAGATTTAGGTCCTTTTTACACTGTACATAAATTATATAGGGAAGACTGTTGACTCTGCAAATGTCCATCTGTATGCTGATGACACAATTATTTATTCTAACGCATCTAAGTGAGGGCTTTTTCAGGACTTTGGCTTTTGATGTTATTCAAAGGCAGCTTTTCCAAAGTTGTGCTTAATGCAAGGAAAACAAAGTTTATGTTTTTTTTTTCTTCCCTGAAAGTAAACAGATGGAGTCACTTGCAGATTTTAACTATAAAAGGCCAGCAAATTGATAGGGTCACCTCTTATAAGTATCTTGGGATTTGGTTAGATGAAAAGCTGAATTTTAAACAGCACATTGATAACTTGACCAATGTGGTTTCTATTTCAGGAACAAATCTTGCTTTTCAATGTTAGTCAGAAAGGATCTTTTTCAAAGCACTTTTTTTTTTTTTAAATCAGTGCTGGATTATAGTGATATTGTCTATATGCAGGCCTCTGCAAATACCTTAAATTCTGGACACAGTGGATCATGGTGCTTTAAGATTTATTACAAATGCTAGATCACTCACCCATCACTGTGATTTGTATTCTATGGTGCAATGGACCTCTTTCCACCAGGAGGCTAAAGCACTGGTACACTTTTGTGTACAAAGCATTGATAGGCCAACTCCTTTTGTATCTCTGTTCTTTACTGACCAGATCAGTTACTAAATATAGTCTTCGTTCACAGTCGCTGCTGTCCTCGTCTGTTCCTAAGGCTAGAACTGAGATGGGGAAACAATCTTTTTCCCATAATGCCCCTTCATCCTGGAACATGCTTCAAAATATTTTAAAGTTAGGGGAGTTAGTGTCCTTGCCTGTTTTTAAGACTCTGATCGAAAACACGGTTTGTGATAACTGCAGTTGTTTCTAATCTTCAGTTGTATCTGTAACACTATCTTTTGTGTGTATTTTTAAATACTCTGCTTTCAGAGCACTCTCGCCTGAGTGTACCAGAGCGCAGAATAACTGATGAATTTACGAGCGCTCAACACCTGTTGAATATGGCCGGTGTCAGTAAACGTCGTCAAAAAAAGCATAATTAAATTGTTGCCTGCAGCACAGTTAGTCACCAATGCTCTGGATACGATGAAAACTGCCTAACCAGCTCTGCTAGGGCGATTAAAATGGTCAGAGTGAGGTTCTCTCTCATTTGTATCTGGAACTAGCTAGCAAGCTAGCCAACTTTAGCTAGCCAAAACACTCTGAATTTACAAACGGACAACGCTCTGCATTTACAAACGCCCAGAGCGCACTCTGGCACTCCAGATTGAATTTATGAACACACCTGAAGTCGTAAAATGTTTAACTAGTAATTTGTTATGCTAACAAGCTTGCAAGAGTTTGCATAGCAACAGCATCAACTTCTGGTAGACAGGCAAAGAGCTAGAACGCTACGTTTGTTTACAGTAAACTAAAATGAACTAATAGTATATAGTATGTAGTATATACTCATTAAGTATGTAGTATACAGTATGGGTATTCAAACACAGCTCGAGTTTGGGAAACGCTGGCATGTAGATAAATTCATCCCCAAAAATTCCAGTGTTCGAAAAATAGCTTATTTATGTATTATTATTGTACTCAAACAGTTAAAAAATATCAAAAGCCCATCCCTAATGTCTGGCTCCTCAAAAAATTCAGTAAGCTTTATGCAACATCTTCTTGAGTGCAGACCCATCACACCTTTTAGCTTATCTGAATTCACAGGTTTTACGCACCAACCAAATTTCCTTGGTATGCACAGAAAGAGAACACAGTGTTCCTGTGAACAAGAGAAATCTTTAACAACAGCCCTCTTGCCCATGTGGATAACTCCCCTGCCCCAAAGTGTGACACACACACACACACACACACACACACACAGTCGTATTATGCCAGCAGAAGCACATGGATGCACACAAAACAGCGAGCACTAAATCATCCAACCACAGACATACAAAACATGTAAGAAACAGAAACACTCCCTCCTCGCACACCTGTCGACAGCATGCAGTCCAACACATGGGAGCACATATAAACATGTGCAGTGAACCCACTCACAAAAACACCTAGTCTGATACAATTGGTCATGTCATTCACACACACACAAAACCAGACAAATAACTCTGACAAATGCTACCATACCAAAACCACACAAAAATGTCTCATACATGCAACACACATGAATGCACACACACACACACACACACACGTGTCCCTGAGGACCTCACACTGACAAATCCTCCTGGTTCAGGCACACTGCTGCAGCCCAGAGCGCTCCTCCCCTCCCAAAGACGCCCGCCCGCCACTGCTGCGGAGAGGAAAAGAGACTTGGCCCATGGCCAAAACACTCGCTCCCTCACACACACACACACACACTTCCTCACTGCAGCACTCGAATGAACCCAACGCCCTCACAGCTGGTCACGTGACCAAGCCAGAGAGGGAGAGGAGGGGAGGAGAGAAGGAAGAAAGCAGGAGAAAGAGTAGGAGCAAGAGAAAGACCAATACAGCGGGAGGGAGGAATGGGAAAGGAGGGAGGGAGGGGAAGAAAGAGGGAAAGAGTGGAAAAAGATAGGCCCCTTAGGGCTGCCACCGCCACGCCTACCGCCTGCCTAGTTCGACATTTGTGGCCTCGCCATGGTGGAGTGTGCACCACGCGCCCCAGTGAAGCTGCTGCAGAGAAGAGAGAGGGAGTGGGGGGTTTAGAGGATGGACTCTTCTTCATGCCACGCAGCTGGATTTTGGGGATGTCAGTGGACATGCCTTAGCATTAATTAACATGTGGAGTAGCAGGGTTTTATAATGAATAGGGTTCATCCCAGCAGCGGCTCTAAGTGAGTGCCCCTTTCAAAGTACAGGAGGTGTTGGTCATTTGAAAAGGATGATAGCAGACATTAAACCTGCAGTTGTCAATGGATTGAGTTAACAGTACACACAGTACACACCTGCAGGCGGTAGATGCTGTGACTGAGCCAGTGTGTGCAGTGCAAAGGCTGAAGGAGGTCTTTTGGGTGGAATCACCCTTAGTCATAACGACCCATACATGTAGCAGCTGTTTCTGCCAGGTACAGTTCCTAACAGGGAGAGTTCCCCAGGTACATTCCACTAAATTAGTGAAATTTAGCCAATACAAGAGTCAGCGGAGTTGCCCATACTAGACCTACTATTTTGTTTGCTGTTCTGTTCGGTAACCAACCAGGTGACCACTGACCATGTTTGCTTATGATCCCTTACCTTCTACTACACAATATTCTAAAGAAAGACCCCCAATATTGTGTTGTGCGACTTTTTTTCAGATTGACTGTTGTTTCCAATCATGTCTGGCAACTGTAAATCATTTATCTGAATCAATTGAGACAGAAACGTGACAAAAGTTACTCATGTAATGAGTGTGGAGGTAATTTCTGTTAAGAGAAAGAAAATAAGAGGCTGTTAATACCCTCACATTCAGCAGGCTGTCAATAACCTTTGCGTTAATTGCCAATGTTCGGAACAGGCCGAGTGAAAGGGAACAATGAGTGGGTGAGCAGCATAGAAGGGCCCAAATATAAAACTAATTTCCAGATCCATCCCTTGAATTCTAATGACTTTGGACAGGGTGGTTCATTTCTGAATTACAGCTTTTAGAGTGTTGTTTGTTTTTATGTTAGGTAACTAAGCAACAACCACCGCGCTCGGTTTCGAATGGACCACCTTGAGTGAGTCGCCACATTTTTCTGACGAGCGTGAAGATGGGATAGAGTGCTTATTTATGCAATTAATGTACAGCATATTTTCCCTCCTTAGAAGAGGAATACCCTGCAAAACATAAGCATATGAAGTACACTCAGTTAATGGAGACTAATACTGTGGGTAACAACTGTGCTGGCGCTGTATGCATGACTGGATGTGTGAGAAAGAGTTCAAGAGACTGACTATGGATTGCAAACAGAAGTGTCTGTTGTAACGTGGTTGTGGCTAGTTCATTTATAAACACTTGAGAAGTAGCCATGATCAGTTTTTTCTAGACCTTAGATGTCTAGACAATAAATTGGGTTGTATCCTTCATGCTGCCCCACTCCTTGACCTCTGATGGAATTCCAAGGGTTATTTTCCCCAAACACACAGGGACAGTGAAATGCTTTGAGGGTTGTAAGAGGTGAGGGTGGACCCCTTGTTAGAATGTCATGAGATCTGTTGACACGAGGATTCCTCTTGCCATTTGTCTGGCATCACTACAAATCTGCGTTGAATCCTGTCTGACCTCAATGTTAGTGTGTGCTCTCTCTCTCTCTCTCTCTCTCTCTCTCCTCAAGATAATCTACACACACCAGATTTTAGGAGCATGTCTAAGAGGAGATAGCAGTTATGTGTGGTGTCTGATTTAAAAAATAACACTGCCCTTGGCTTGGACTTTAGTATTGAAAGATGCTGAGTTGGGTACAAGAGGCCAGCCCAGCTACATTTTCACCGGTCACTTGTCAGTGTAAGGATTTTACAGTCCTTATAAAGGGCATTTTTCTGTGATGTAATTGTAGTGTTTTGAGGAGTATTTTTGCTGTAGGCATAATTTCCTATCAATTATTCATGGAGATTGAAAATGAATAGTAGCCTCCACTCATCACATCTTGTTTTTAAATGCTTCAACACAAAATCTCACTATCTCCTAAACATTCTATATATTTTGTAATAAAGTAATATGGAGTAAAAGTTAACAATGTTTATTTTTCCTGGTGATCATCGCACTTCATCGCCTGTGGCAAAATCCATAATTGTGAATAGGCAGATGCACTCCAAATCTGAGTTTAACATCACATCATCTTTGTAAATGGCATGTCATGACACAAATCTATTACACAAAGATAGTGTGAAATCCAGTTTTTTGTATGCAGTAAGATAGGTAATTTAGAACTTCATACAGTGGTTGCTTTTCATGAAATTAATTTTGTAATCAAATCACCGTTAGACTACAATGTTTCGCCAATCTTTCACACCAATAGCCAGCCTGAGTGGATACAATGTTTCCACACTATAACGCAATAAGTGGGGGGCATTGTTACAGTAGAGTTACAGAACACGTGTTAGCCTACTGCAAAAAAAAAAGCTGGTTCCCTTATTCTCTATGGTTAGCCTACAATGTAGAAAATTATCAATGGAACAACCTTCAAGTCCCGCTCAGTTATTTCAGGTTCATCAATAAAATAATTTAACAAACAGTTTCATCTAAATTAGGCTACAAGACAATAGTGAGTGAATAGGCTGAGCTTCACCAAAGAACAAAAATATGTTTGGGAAACTTATTGTACGGCGGATTTACACTCCTTGTTGTGGCCAAATGATGCCAAGCGTCATACAGCCAATTTACTACCAACATAACAATTCATTAATTGCCTTTAGAATTGCCTTCAGCTTCACGAGCACCATGCGCGACATAAAAAAAAAACGATTTTACAAGTAATTATTTGTGAGCTCCTTGTAAATATAATGTAAGAAATGTAATAATGAGCATTACTGTAAAAATAGGCTACGCGTCACAAAACTACACATTACACACAGTCGGCTCACTAAGTGTAACAATATCCCGAATTGTAAATATTTTGGTAATATTTGGGCTCGTTTTTTTACAGTTCTAGGCCTAGCAGAGCAGATTGGCTGAAGAAGATATCCGCATCTCACTGACTACAATGGGAACTACCCTTTCTGGCATGACTGAAGACTGAAACAACAAAAGAAGAAATCAAACACAGTACTTTACCTTAACCAATTCAAACGTTATTCCGGGCCATTGCTTGGACTCTTTCACAACTTATCAGCAGATATATTCATGCGTATTCTTGGTTAATGTATCCTCGTGCACTAGAAGTCTAGCCGTTCTCCCATTAAACCAACCCAGCCTTATGTCTGAACTACATTTGAATCGCTCCCGGGTCCTAAAGCCGACCCCATACCTGTACGGTAACCTCATTTGCCTTTTCACCCGTTTCAAGAGTTCAGTGTGTGCATTGCATTGAGTGTGTCACTCAAGATGCAAAATGGCACGTTTTCTGGGACTGTGTTGTTAAACTAGAACGTAAAAAGAAATCGCAATTAGAATCGCTATTATTTTATTTTTTCTTTAACATGAAACTTAAAATGCAAGGCACATTGACAACACTTCAACACAGTTTCGATAAAAAGCCTCCATGATGAGGTTTAGGGGTTATTTTTTTGCCACAGAGGAAATCCCCTGTCAGAGCCTCAGCCGGTAAACAAGAAGTCAGACCAGAGTGTGTCTGCCAGCAGGACAAAAGGCCTCCATTCAGCTGGCTCAACTACGAGAAACACACACACAGCCGCGCTTCATGAGCTATTTGTTATTGGAAAACTACTCGGACACTTTTCAGTGTTCTGTGACACCACTTTGGTTCATTGACCTCATTTGGAGTAGTTATATGCTTAACTAGGCTACTGCTGTCAAACTGTTCTGTCTCACAGACTTTGTCTCAAAAATATTTTTCCTTAAATGTCTACACTTTCATCTCCAGTCCTAATTTGTTTGTTTATGAGATCAGGAAGCTTATATGTAGCTTGTTTATTTCCATATGTCTTTACTTTGTTACACAGAGAGTTTGGCTTTAATTGTATTACTGTTGTATAAAGTGATCAACAGGAATGGAGTAATGAGGAAGCCTTTACTGTATATTATACTGTATATTGACCCCACACACACACTCTCTTTCTCTCTCTCTCCCTCTCTTTCTATTTCTATCTTTCTCTCTGCCTTTTTACTGTGCATTCGGAAAGTATTCAGAACCTTTCACTTTTTCCACATTTTGTTACATTACAGCCTTATTCTAAAAATCCACATCAATCTACACACAATACCCCATAATGAGGTTGCAAATGTATAAAATAAAAAAACAATACCTTATTTACACAAGTATTCAGAGCCTTTGCTATGATACTCGAAATTGAGCTCAGGCGCATCCTGTTTCCATTGATCATCCTTGAGAGGTTTCTACAACTTGATTGGAGTCCATATATAGACGCACCTGTCTATATAAGGTCCCACGGTTGACAGTGCATGTCAGAGCAACAACCAAGCCATGAGGTCGAAGGAATTGTCCGTAGAGCTCCGAGACAGGATTGTGTCGAGGCACAGATCTGGGGAAGGGTACCAAAACATTTCTGCAGCATTGAACATCCCCAAGAACACCGTCGCCTCCATCATTCTTAAAGGAAAGAAGTTTGGAACCACCAAAACTCTTCCTAGAACTGGCAATCGGGGGAGAAGAACCTGATGGTCACTCTGACAGAGTTCCAGAATGCCTCTGTGGAACCTTCCAGAAGGACAACCATCTCTGCAGCACTCCACCAATCAGGCCTTTATGGTAGAGTGGTAGAGTGGCCAGACGGAAGCCACTCCTCAGTAAAATGCACATGACTTTGGAGTTTGCCAAAAGGCACCTAAAGGACTCTCAGACCATGAGAAACAAGATTCTCTGATTGAACTCTTTGACCTGAAAGCCAAGTGTCACGTCTGGAGGAAACCAGGCACCACTCAACACCTGGCCAAAACCATCCCTATGGTGAAGCATGGTGGTGGCAGCATCATGCTGTGGGGATGTTTTTCAGCAGCAGGGACTGGGAGACTAGTCAGGATGGAGGGAAAGATGAACAGAGCAAAGTACAGAGAGATCCTTGATGATAACCTGCTCCAGAGCACTCAGGACCTCCGACTGGGGCGAAGGTTCACCTTCCAACAGGACAATGACCCTTAGCACACAGCCAAGACAATGCAGAAGTGGCTTCGGGACAAGTCTCTGAATGTCCTTGAGTGGCCCAGCCAGAGCCCGGACTTGAACCGGATCTAACATCTCTAGAGAGACCTGAAAATAGCTGTGCAGCGACACTCCGCATCCAACCTGACAGAGGTTGAGAGGATGTGCAGAGAAGAATGGAAGAAATTCCCCACAAACAGATGTGCCAAGCTTGTAGCATCATACTCAAGAAGACTCAAGGCTGTAATCGCTGCAAAAAGTTATTCAACAAAGTACTGAGTAAAGGGTCTGAATGCTTATATAAATTAGATTATTTATTTTTTTACAAATTTGCAAACATTCAGAAAAAACTAAATGGGGGTATTGTGTAGATTGATGAGGGGGGAAAACAATTGATCCATATTAGAATAAGTCTATAAGGCAACATAATGTGGGAAAAATGAAGGGTGAAGGGCTGTCTCTCTCTCTCTCTCTCTCTCTCTCTCTCTCTCTCGCTCTCTCTCGCTCTCTCTCTCTTTTTTCCGGTAAGAACTCAGCCCCCCAAGCAAAGGTCAGATTGCCAAAGCATCTGGCACCTTCTTCTCCCCTGAAGTGTTTTTCTTACAATTACACAGACAGGAAAAAAAAGAAAGACCTTAAATCCAATTAATGAGAAGATAAGTGTTTCTCCCTTGGGCCGGTCTGATGACACATTTAGTGATGCAAGGTTTAGTTTTCTTCTAAAAGACAAATACGGTGTTGCCCAAGGCAACAGACACCTGCCGAGAACTGTTTTATGTGTCATTTAACACTTGAATTGACCACAGCTTTCACTTTTACACATCGTTATCTCTTCAAAGGGGAATTTCCACGGCAAAACCACAGTATGGTTACTGTATGTTTTAACTCGAGCTGCAACAAATGATTTTTCACTGATATCTGTCAGGTCTTTGAGTGTTGTTATGACTGGATGTTTTCCCAGATGAAGCAAAGAGAGAGAGAGAGAGAGAGAGACTTTAAGAGAGAGAGAGAGTGAGAAAGAGAGAAAGCGAGAAAGAGAGAGAAAGCAAGAGAGAGGGGAAGAATGCGAGATGGCTAGAAAGATAGAGCAGGCAGCAGAATCCGAGGCAGATGGTGTGACAGAAGACAGCGACGCCCCTACTGTGCAGAATGCTGAGTGCCAGTCTGAAAGCAAGCCATGCACAGCACCTTTTCTCTTCACACCCTTTCTGTCTTTGCTGTGTTGCCCACTTATAGTGAGGGTCCTACTGGGAAGGTTATCGTAATTGTATCGATCTACAACAACAATGTAAAATGAATACAACTACAATCTAACGTAATAGCAATGTAACTCACCTCAATAACAGTATTGTGCTTAAACTGTTCAAGTTCTATGTGTGGTTTAATGACTTTGTTTGAAAATCAGAGCCGTTTTAGAACCAAGACTCTTGCATGTTGTAAATTACATTACATTACAAGAAAGAACGTGGACATCCTCAATATCGGCAATAAAAGTTATCCAACAGCCAGTATAAAGCCAGAAGTAAAGATATGACCTCTTGTTTCATCATTAAAGTAGTCATGGCTTTTGCTAAACCAGAGGAACACAACAGGTCTAACAAAGATCCAGAAAACAAGGCACAAACACATAAATATAAATGTACAAGGAGAGGAAGAGATGTTAAGTAGTGAGACAGGTGAAAAGACCTCCTGTTCCTCCCCTGCAGGGACACAGTTCAAGGAACATTTTCTCATAGCAACTATGGATTTAATGTCAATAAAAGAGCCAAAATGGCCCCGTGCTAACCGGATGAGAAACTCCAGCAAGCTTGTATCTAATATGGCCTAACCTTCTCATGACACGACCCATCCTTGGGTCACGGTAACTGGCTATTTTCAGGGAAATGACAGCGGGTGGCGGTGGCCTTCTGGGGTGACTCTCAGAGCAGGGGGAGGGTCATGGGGCCCAGGTGTGGTAAAAGGGACAGTGATCTAATTTCAAAGGGTCTTAATCTGATAACCTGAAATGGCCAAACAGGAGCCTCATTGCCACTACTTCAGCAGTGAATGGCAGTGCCAGCCTCTCTGATGAGACTAAATAGAGACAATGTTCCCATCACCACTGACTCACCAGCAGGTTACTATCCACACCGCAGCCAAATAAATAGAGGGATTTTAGGTTCTGACAGGTGGAAACATAATAAATAAGTCCCGTATTGTGTTCTCAGATTGGTACAGATAAAGGTAAGGATATATGGAGAGGAAACCCCTTCAGACTGTTGAGATGTGCTGCCAATTAAAATAATCCAGTGCGTTACATGGTGTCAATTCCCCAGTATTCACCAGAGTAGTGCCTACTGGTAACTTTTTTTTTTGACAGAGGGGTAAGCCAGAGACATATTATAATGTTGTTGTTTTTTTAAAGCATAGACTAAACATAGACAAAACACAACTGATCAATTTATGTGATGTAACAGATTTATTTGCGTATCAGATTTCCACTTGTTAAAGATTTCCACTTGTAAAAGTGTTGCACTAGAAAACCTTTGGGGTATCACAGCATCATTTTCTTAGCTGTTACAGTACAGTATCAATGGGGGACGTAATATTACTGGGGGAAAAATACATTTGACGGGTACAAAATCCATAGAAACTGAGATCTGATTGCTACAACAATACATTTGTTTTATATCACCAAATGGGTCACAGAAGATTTTTCAACATGTGTGGACAGTGTGGACAGCATAATACAGTATTGCATTTCAGGTCTTGGACAAGTATCAGGACACATCATTTCCACCTAGACCACAACATGTCATACTTACAAGTCACAACTACCCAATTCTGGCCATTGCACATTGTATTGTTCAAAATAGTTTTACATATCAGCTGTAGTTCTAGCATGCAAGTATTATATTAGACATCAGATACTGGCCAATGTTAATTCAAGTCTAAACAACGTAGGTGAGCTGACATGACAGCAATATCAAATCAAAACAAAATTCAACAAAATACGAAAATGCTGTATCAGTGCAAAGAACGGAATTGGAACATAAACAAGTCTATTTGAACTCACCTAAGACAACTTCACGGTTTGTAAATTGTTACAGAGAAGAGCTACTGTGACACCATCAATAGAACTAACTTGTCTCATATTTGCTCACTTTATTGTGTTTTTTTTAACCATGTATAGGAGATGCTGCATGGTGGATGCACAAACTCTCACTTGAACATGTTTTTTAGTCCAGGAGTTGGGGTCTGTGCATCTGCGGCAGCCCCTAAAATGGGAAAACCATTTTCAAAACAGAGGAAATCTGACCAGAGCAGATAAAGCCATACCACCTCAATTCACCTTCATGGAGAGAGGAAGGATGAAGGTCTTGTTGTGTCCTAGAACATCTGGATCATAGATTCCCTGGCCTTGCCCACTCCAACCCATTTGACTGGAAAGAGAAACAGTTGATTATTGATCTATTGTATTGATAATGTATTGATTTTGTTAATTTTAAAATAACATGCAAGTCCTGAATTTGAAATAGAATACTTACTGGGTACGCCAACGTGGTTCTCCACAAAGCGGATGTAGTTCTGGGCTTTGACTGGCAGATCTTCCCACTTCCTACAGGCTGAGGTGTCACTCTTCCAGCCAGGCAGTTTCTCATACTCCACCTCCACTTTCTGCAGGACGTCCATGTTAGCTGAGGAGACAGGGAGGGGACATGGGTCACACTGAATATAGAGAATGTTTATGTGTTAACAATTTATAAAGCCAACATCATCTTCTTTGTTTGATTCACCACGTATACATGTATGAAGGGAATATATACACTTGTAAATGCAGTCAATCTTACCTGGGAAATAGGGAATCTTTTTTCCATTGAGCTTATAAGACACTCCCACTTTGATTTCATCCATCACGTCAAGGATATCAAGTTTGGTTAATGCAAACCTGTTATTGAAAAAAAAACAAGGTGAAAATGTAACACACAGTATATCTCTTCTCTTGTCAACCCAATACATTTCAAATGTATTGGGTTGTACATTTAGATCCACTAGGTGGCGATGTAGCCCAGCTTTCCTATTAAAAAAAAAATACAGGACTGTCCAACTGTAGGGCGGGGCAAACCCTGCAGTGGCACTCACGCGGTGAAGCCGTTGATCATGTTGGCATAACGCAGGATGACCAGATCCAGCCAACCGCAGCGTCGTTTCCTCCCTGTGGTCACGCCCACCTCATGGCCCCGCGTCTGCAGCAGTTCCCCAACCTCCTGTAAGTACGGATGACAGCAGAGCAGCTGGTCTGAGCCATCGGACCTTCAGCTACTCTATTCTGTGTAGACTTGGCTACTTTGAGTTGAATTATGATCTACACTGTATATCTCCTCTAATTTGTACTTAATGTAACATGTTTGGGGTTTGACTCACATTGAGTTGTTCTGTGGGGAACGCCCCGATGCCCACTCTAGTGGTGTAGGCCTTCACCACCCCGTACACATCACCAATGTTCAGAGGGGGGATGCCCAGTCCGGTACACACACCACCCACGGTGCAGTTTGATGATGTCACAAATGGGTATGTACCTGGGAGACGAGAGCAAGATTTTAAAGGAATGCATTTGTGATAGCCTCCTGGATGTGCACCAGATCAATAACTATCTGGGAATGTCTTCTTTTGAAATGTCCTGTTTCATTATAACGACTATATGTGGTTATGTCACCAGGTGTAAACAAGGATTGTGTAGACCCAAACACGAACCTATTCTAAGGAAACATATCATGCCTATGAACATGCCATAACTCTTGGGCCAAAAGTGTTACTCATATTCGTCCGTCTATACCCGTCTATACCCGTCTCATACGGTCAGCCATAGGGGAGTGTAGTATTTCCTTACCAAAGTCAATGTCAAGCAGGGCAGCGTTCGCGCCCTCCACCAGAATCTTCTTAGGGGCTCCATTAATAGCATCGTACATGAAATAGACACCGTCTCGCACCATGGGTCTTATCCGCTCAGCATACTCCTAAAAGGTTAGACAGGACGCATAGATGAGATTTGTTCCTACTGTATGGATAGATGGATCATGAGCAGAGCTACTGTAATTGTCGTCTGCTTCTCCGGTGCTAAATGTAGACATCAGCCCATGACAGAGTGGATTTCAGGGTTATTATAGGGTGATGATGATGATTATGAGGATGAGTTAGGAGTACGCACACTCCGTTACAACTCTGACACACTTTTTCTGCTAGCTGAGGGGAGTTGTTTACCCCGTTGCCATGTCAACACATACTATACACAAACAAACACATAAAAAAAGCACACACCTTTAATTTCTTCAGCTGACCTTCAACATCTACCACCAGTGTGGGGAACATGGCCTGGTACTGCTGAGCAAGATTCTTGAATCTAGGACCAAGCCACCATCAGAAGAACATGAATATACTGCTATTTTCATAATATATGTTCCTATTGTCCAGAGAGCCAAATGCCAACTGGCACTCCCCATAACCATCAGCCTCTGCTGGTGAAGCTGATGGTAATGATGGTGAGACTTACCTCATAGAAAACTCTTTGAAATCATCTAGGAGGTCACAGATACGCAGCCCAGTGCGTGACGCTTTGCTTGAGTAGGTCGGTCCGATGCCTTTCTTTGTGGTTCCAATACTGTATGAAGTAAATGTTGAATTATAACTACAGGAATGCTAATAAAACACTTCATCTGGTAACACTTTACTTAAAGCCTGGAGGAAATGCTTTTTAAAACGTTACAAGCATTGTATGCCTTTATAATGAATCATGATTCATGACTTGTAATGCATTATTCAGTGGTGTAAAAATACTAATGTCTGTAATTTACTTTACTATTTACATTTTTGACAACTTTTACTTTTACTCATTCCTAAAGAAAATAATGTACATTTTGAGTAAAAACACAAAGTAGTCGTTACATTGTTAATGCTTAGCAGTACAGAAAATTGGTCCAATTCAGACACTTATCAAGAGAACATCCCTGGTCATCCCTACTGCCTCTGATCTGACGGACTCACTAAACACAAATGCATCGTTTGTAAATTATGTCTGAATGTTGGAGTCTGACCCTGGCTATCCGTAAATTTAAAAAACAAGAAAATCGTTCCGTCTGGTTTGCTTAATATAAGGAATTTAAAACTTTTACTTTTGATACTTACAGTAAGTATATTTTAGCAATTACATTTACTTTTGATACTTAAGTACTGTATATTCAAAACCAAATACTTTTAGACTTTTACTCAAGTAGTATTTTCTTGTCTGACTTTCACTTTTACTATTAAAGTATCTATACTTTTACTCAAGTAAGGCACTTGGGCACTTTTTCCACCACTGCCATAATTAATGCATCTTAATGCATCACACCGGCAGGTTTTAGTAGTGTTGTTTGAGACCTGCAGAAGAAGGTGTAACTTCCTGTTCTTACTTTTTCCCTTCCTGTGCTTGTCTCTGTACTTCCTGGAGCCCGTCGACTGCCTGGTGGAAGTCAAACACTGTCAAAAGGGTAAACAGGTTATTTCACACCATGGACACATAAACAGCAGAACATGTCATCGGAACATGTGAGCAACATGTGAGATTATGGGATAAATGTCTCTCCATGTTCTAAAATGATCTGCAACAACTGTTGACAAACTGTTGCCACGACACCAACGATGTGACGTGCAATCATATAAACCAATTAGCAATTGATTTGTGTACAATCAGCAATAATCACATCCGTTACTTTAAACAGTTTTAAGTGCTATCTGAACTACATGTCATTTAAATGCTGTTAGTTACCAATGTGGGCCCTGTCGGAAATGATCAGTCTCTTCTCCCAGTCTTTAAGGCCTGTGGGAAGGAAGCATAAAGTTAGGCTAAATCAATCTGTCCTCTCATCTGTTGACTAGTGTTCCTTTCTGCATACTGTAGATTATCAATGTGCACCTTCGAGGACAAACTATAGGCCCATTACTCTACTTCATGTTGATATCAAAATCTTCCCACCTTTCTTTTCATTTTTTTCCGCTTCTTCAAACAAGCCTGGCAGATGAATGACCACACCATTGCCTGCAGAGACACAAGGGATGTTTTGTGTAAAAATACATGTGATTTGATAGGCCTACGTCTTACTGGCAAACCAAAGAGCAGAGTGACTGGTCAGGGTGAACGGTGGCAAACTGCTGATGATAGGGAACAGAGATGTACACACCGATCACAGAAACCGCTTTGGAGTTGATGATCCCACTGGGGAGGAGGTGGAAGTCATATTCCTTCCCATCCACCACCACCGTGTGACCTGCATTGTTACCGCCCTGTGGTCAGAGGAACAAGAAGAACAGAGAGGGCACTCAGGAATGAATCATATGTATGGGTTAGCTTATCTCATCCAACAAGTCTCCCCTATCTAGGCCACCCCCTCTTCTCTGTTCCAGCCCACACCACCTGCAGATACACAAGACTGACTAGTCACGCTATGACATGCCTGGGACAAGTGACACCCACGTACTCCATCTAGTCTGGGATACGAGGAGGGGAGTGCAGTCTGCCCTTCTCATGTATCCATGCTTCCCCAGGCATGTGACTCCTCTTTATCCCCTGGGCTGGCAGGCACACTGGTGGGAGGGGGCATCCCAAACTGACACTCTCTTACAGATGTAGGATCTTAATTTGATCACATGTTGCAGGAGATGTTTTATTACATTTTTAATTTAACCTTAATTTAACTAGGCAAGTCAGTTAAGAACAAATTCTTATTTACAATGACGGCCTACCCCGGCCAAACCCTCCCCTAACCCCGACGAAGCTGGGCCAATTGTGTGCCGCCCTGTGGGACTCCGGATCACAGCCGGTTGTGATACAGCCCGGGATTGAACCATGGTCTGTAGTGACACCTCTAGCACTGAGATGCAGTGCCTTAGACCGCTGCACCACTTGGGAGCCCAGGAAATTGTATTTGAGGTTTTAAAAGGCTTCTTAGGTTTGTAATTTCCACTTTGACATTTCAGATTTGATTAACCCTTATGAAACATGTATCAACACTTACAAAAATGTCCATTAATTATAATTCACATAATAATTCACGTTTCCTGTTGCTGCATTTCCTGTTGATGTAGCAAACTGGCTCAAATTGAGATCCGACATCTGTATCGGTGCAACCAGGGGAAAGAGCTCCATTGCAGTAAACTAGTGAAAACTTTCTTGGCACAAAGGAGGCAGTCCACTATTTTCTTTTGCTTGTTGAATGATTCATAGGTGGAGACCAATCTGAGCCCATTTGAAGTATCTTTGAGGACTTTAAATGTTACATATAAGGACCTTTTATCATTGTCCTAAAGGTTGTGTATGTTGTTACTTCCAGTATCCCCTCTGCAGCTGCATTTCACTCGTGTCTTTCTGCAGGAACCTTTCATCACCAGTGGGACCACAGATTTATGATGTCAGGATTACCAATACCAGTCTCAATCCCTTCCTTCGACAATGCCAAAGAGGAAACTAAATGTGCTCTCAAGAGTCAAATGTGGATGAAATGCCAGCCGAAAAACACTGCAGTAACTATTTAGTGACCAAATGGTAAAAATGCTGAAGCTGCTAAAATTGATTGCTGATTTTAACATATTTGATCTCAAAACATTCAGAAGACCCCAGTGTTTATCAGAGAACACAGATGAAAGCCAACGTGATAACCTATGTCTCTGTCACTTTCACTTGGGTGTCATCAGTGTCAGGAGTAGGAGAGATACAGTGTGTATACAGTCCACCTTAGTGGGGCTAGAGGTAATGGAATGCATTATAAGTTGTTCCCCAAAGAAGGGGTCCGGATCCACTGGGGAGCCACTGACATAATGGGTGCAAACTGTAAAAGGCTTGTGATCCATTTGCTAAGGGATGGGCTAACAGGGGGACTAACAAGGGTCCAAATCCCAGACACCGCACTGTCACCCTAATTGGTGGCAATATGTTGACAGGAGCCTTTCCAATAAATACGTAAGATATCCCCTTCAGTCACGGCCGTTTCTAGCTTTTTGGGAGCCCTAAGCGAGATTTGGATGCCCCCCCGCCCCCCACCTCGAGGGCAAAACATTTGAGTGGTCCCCTCTTGGCAGTTAATGTCCTACAATTCTACACATTTTGCCATGGGGCACAGATAAAATGTAACAGTTTTAAAGCTAATTTCCTGCAATTCTACACATTTTGCCATGGGGCACAGATAAAATGTAACAGTTTTAAAGCTAATTTCCTGCAATTCTACACATTTTGCCATGGGGCACAGATAAAATGTAACAGTTTTAAAGCTAATTTCCTGCAATTTTACACATTTTGCCATGGGGGTGATAGAAAAATGTGTAGTTTTAAAGCTAAATTCCTGCAGTTATAAATATTTTGCCAAGGGATGGAGAAAACATCTAGCATTTTGCTATGATTACCACAAGGTTCAGATAGCTGGCTAGACTAACTTACCCAGCAATCTATAAAATGTTACATGACATGGGCTCAGTGGCAGCCCGTCCATTAGAGCATTAGGGGCGGTGCACTATTGAAAAAATATATATTTTATATCGTTCGAGGTTTATGTTTAAAATGTCTATAAAAATGTGGTTAATTTGTTTACTTTTGACTGTTTCAAAAATATATTGTTCAAAACTAGATGTTAAGTTATCTACTGCTCTGCCATCAGGCAGCTCCACCCAGCCAGCGTACGGATTGCATTGCCAGCTATTAAATTTCTATTTGGGATGAATGCAGCAATGAGATTGCAGGATTTCAGTACCTGATTTTCAAGTAAATAGACAGTCCTGGGGCATTGAAATGAACGCCCAGGCCTTCTGGATCTGCTCAATGCTATGGCTCTATCAAGTACTGAACAGATGGCGCTAAAGAGACAATTGCAATGAATTTGTAAATGAATAATCATGGCAATCATTGGTAGCCTGGGACCTGAACAGGACATGCACATCCATCAACAAATAAAACATGGATCTAATTCGCAACACTGTTTTTTGTTTCTCCTGCCATTAGATGCTAGCATACCAGTAGCTAGCTTGCTAGCTTGCATGTTAATAAAGTTACTGGCGAGCTCGTCATGCTTGTGATATTATGCTAGCTAGCTATCCCTAGGTAAATCATTTGTTTTCATTTCTCGCATCTGTGCTTGTTGCATTTTCCCTGTGCTTGTCACTCGTGCACTGGCGGTGAGCTGCTCGATTCAAAAAATATAACTTTTAGTAATCAAAACAGTGGCAGCACATGCAGAAGAGGTTATTCTGTTTTTACATGCAAAAATGTAATAAGTGTATTTATGCTATTGTTTAATTAAATGCACAGATAACTTTATATATATTCCCAAAGAAACAGCCAATCAGCGGCCACCACTTCTTGGGCTAATTGAGTGACTGTCAGACATAGCAAGAGGAAATCTGCTAATGCAATTTTACATTTTGGAATTGCATGTTGTGTATTCTACTATCCTAACTAAGAGTAAGTTGAAAGGCCAACTGTTTTTTTTTGTTATTTTGGTTGGGGGCCCCTAGTGGCCGCTTGTGTCGCTTATGCCTAGAAATGGCACTGCCAGTGGCGATTTTAAATTTTGTAAATCTTGGTGGGGCAAACAAAAATGTTTTGTTTTGCCAGCAAAGCCACTACACAACACAACACAAAACAATACATGAATTTCACTATAACGGTGACAAACAGTGGCCACAAACTGTTAGGGCCTACATAACACCTTACCACTGCTACGCCTGGCTATCAGCGGAGCCTTGTCTGGCAGCGAAACAGTTCATTCAGCCTCATTTACTGCCTTTTAAAAAAACATTGCTGATATGGCTAACTTGCTCAAACAAATGTGGTTTCTACTGACAAGTGAGATGTACAAACTGTGGCATAAGGGGACGTCAAGCGGATAAGAGGAAATCCGTAATTTCGATTAAGACTTTAATGAGCGACGATGGACATAGTCAATATAACTATTTGTTCAGCACTTTTGAAATGTACAGGAACAGTATTCAGAACATGGGCCGTTCTTACAGTGTTCTCCCTGTACACCAAGTCAGAACCTTTGGATAAATAAAGGGGGCATATAAGCAGACAATGAAAGCTCTTACAATATTCGATGATTACATTTCTCTAAAACAGGTTATAGGCTACATGTGCACCACCAAGTCAGAACAGTAGGCAAAAGTAAGAAGTGAAAATAGACCAAATTATTAGGGTGAGGGCTACTAACAGCTTACTAGATAACATTCACTTAGTATTACTTTCTTAGCTACAGTATACATAACTTATTTAACCTTTATTTAAATAGGCAAGACAGTTTGTTTTTTTTGCGCCACCTGGGAGCCCCAACTCTCTGGCATCCTACCTGGGCTCGTGCCAGGGACCCTCTGCACACATTGACAACAGTCACCCTCAACGCATTGTTAACCGTCGCTCCACAAAAGCCGTGGCTCTTGCAAAGCAAGGGAAACAACTACTTCAAGGTCTCAGAGTGAGTGACATCACAGATTGAAACGATACTAGCGCTCACCGCTAACTAGCTAGCTGTTTCACACCGGTTACAGCAGCAGAAGACATTTTTGGACTCACATTGTTGTGATGTGCTTTAACAGGAAAATGGCACGGCGGTCCTTCGTGGGCAAATTTTGTCATCAAAGAGAAGATACCGGATTTACAATTCCGAGTTGAATGACCGCTTCCTTACAAACCACTCATTGTTGAATTTGCGATTTCCAGCTTGTTGTGTAATGTTTATGTCCAATGGCAGAAGAGCACCTATACATTTTATCTATTATTTCTCTTCATATGACAAGGATTAAAAAGGATTTGCTTGTCGATTGTCTAATTGATTTATGATGATGACTGCTAGCTAAGATTTTGAAAGTAATATGTTGAAAGGATCAGTCCAATCAAAGCTACTGTACATACATATCACCACTATAGTCTATTTATTGTTCTACCTCTTAACCTTACTGCATTTTTGCACTACATTTTGCACTCTGTATATAGATTTTTCTATTGTGTTTTTGACTGTTTGTTTAATGTGTAACTCTGTGTTGTTATTTGTCACACTGCTTTGCTTTGTCTTGGCCAGGTCGCAGTTGCAAATGAGAACTTGTTCTCAACTGACCTACCTGGTTAAATAAAGGTGAAATAAAAAAATAAAAATAAAAATAAAAACATATAATGTGATTTGACGTCATTTTATCTGTGGCCAATGACCTTGAGCCTTCTTGGAAGGGCAATTCTAATCTAAGTCTATGAAAGGTCTATGAAAGGACATTTTTGATGTCCACTCTTACAAAAGGCGGGTGACGTAGTGTCCCCATGAGTGACAGAACACTGAGCCAATCACGGTGCAATGCTCCTATTTTCTGCTGGTCTGCCCCACCACCACAGAAAGCACTGAGCTAGGCTGAAACACCTGCATTTTGGAGCTGCCTGTTTGTATGCGGCTGTATTAACTCAATGATATATATACTTCTTATTTTTTGTTTGTTTTTTACGTTGGTTGCAAACTGATATGTGACACGTATTAATGCCAAAATAACATGCAAAACTGGCAAGCCCCCCACCCCACAAAAAAATAAAATTATATATATATACATGTTTGATTAAAAACAAATTGTGGAGGGGGGGCTCAAAAATGACGGGTCGCCACTTGTTAGTCTACCACTACTCTGATGATCTGCTCTGTTGCGCGCCTCACTGCGTGTTGACATGTATCAGGCCGCCATAGGACTGAGGGGTAGTGATGTGTCATGCGCAAAAGATGCGGCTCTGAGAGCCGATGCTTTGTAGTGAATCAGAAGAGCCGGCTCGCATCGAGTGAGAGCCGGCTCCCAGTTTTTTTCCTTTCGCTGCGTGCTTACAGGCAGAACTTTGTTTTGATTGGTCAGCAATCGCATCGCGGCCAATCAGATGTGAGGATATGGGATCATAACATTATGTAAAAACAGAGAGGGGGGTGAAGTGAAGCGGCACTCCACTGCAAGTTAATGAGTCGTAACAACGTTAATAACGACACTGTCTGTCAGATAGCGGTGAGGAGAGTGTGTGAGTCGTAACTATGAGTGACACCCGAAAGAGAAGCAGCATCTGGCTCCAGTTTAAAGACAATGGAAACAACAAAGCAGAGTGCGTTCACTGCAAGATGAAAATTACTTTAAGAGCAGGTTCCACCACAAACCTGCATAGACATATGAGAACTGTCCATCCTACAGTGCAGTTAGAGGAGAGAGGGCAAGCTAGCACCCCATCTACAGATCCTGGTGTGTCTCATCCCCAAAAAACAGCAACTGCAGCAGCATCTACTGGCTTCCCCACACATGCAGGTATAACCTCTCCTACTGCAGCTCAAAGCAAAATAAGCCAGTTTATACCCAAAGTGATGACCCCATCCAAACAGCACAGCATTGATGTAGAGCTAGCTAAAATGATAGCTACTGATTTCCAACCCTTTTCAATTGTGGAGGACAGAGGTTTTAAAAGTTTTGTCAAAACTTTAAATCCCACATACACTCTTCCCAGTAGAAAAACATTGTCCCAAACAACAATACCTAAACTATATGACACAGAACGGGCATTATGGCAAGTAAGGGTGAAACAAGCTCCATCAGTTTGCCTGACAACTGACTGCTGGACCTCCAGAACAACCTGCTCTTTCATGGCTGTCACTTGCCATTTCATTGAAAATTACAAGATGACATCTTGCCTTTTGGACTGCTTTGAGTTCACAGAGAGACACACTGCAGAAAACCTAGCAGATGAGCTAGTAAGAGTGGCAAAAGAGTGGCAAGTAGAGGACAAAGTAGTGTGCTGTGTGAGTGACAATGCAGCAAACATCACCAAAGCCATAAAAATTCTTAAGTGGACCCATCACCCATGTCTGGCACATACACTAAACCTCATGATTAGAGATGCCCTAAAGGTGGTCAAACCAACCGTGGATAAGGTGAAGGCTGTTGTGGAGTTTTTCCACAAAAGCACAGTTGCAACACAGAGGCTAAAGTCCACACAGTGCCAGATGGGGATGCCTGAACTGAGGCCCAAACAAGAGTGTGCCACCAGGTGGAACTCAACATTTTATATGTTGAAACGAATTCTTGAAACAAAAGATGCCATCATCTCCACCCTGGCCCTCATCAACGCACCAGTTGATGCTCTATGTCAAGAGGAATGGGAGCTGGTGAAAGAGGTCTGCACCGTCCTGCAACCATTTGAGGAGGTGACTGTGGAAATAAGTGCAGACAGGTACCTTGGACCATTTTTGTTCACTACTACCATTCAGTCACTATTATACATTGCAGAAACAATACAGTATAATGTGCCACATATAATATGCCACATACTTTAAAAAAAGCTTCATTTTAAAAGTTGCTGTTTCTCTCCCTCAGCTATGTTTCTGCCTCAAAAATGCTCCTGCTATGCAAAGGTTTGCAGCGTGTGACAGCCCAACAGACTGTAACCATGCAGAAAGGGAAAGAATTGGTTGCAGCTCTTTGTTCAGCCATGGACCGGAAATTTCTGCGTATGGAGTACAACACTGTCCACTCAGAAACCACATTATTGGATCCTAGGTTTAAAAAACTTGCATTCAATGACAACAGAGCTGTTGATGAGGCACTTCAGAGAATTAGTGCAGCAGCAAGATGCACCCCTAGCAGCCAGCCAGCTCCGCCAGTAGAAGGCCAAGTGTATGAGGAACCACAAACCTCTGTTGTTTGGAGGCTTTTTGATGAAAGAGCTACAGGAGATGCTACAAGAAGAAATCCTACAGCTGATGCTATACTGGAGGTGAGGTCTTATCTTGAGGAGCCCATCATCCAACGAGCAGAAGACCCACTGAGCTGGTGGCAGGCCAAGGCCTCAGTCTTTCCACGCCTGGCGAAGGTGATGGAAGGGAGACTGTGTATTGTGGCAACATCGGTTCCTTCAGAGAGAATCTTCTCAAAAACAGGGCAGATAATCTCAGAAAGAAGAAATAGGATCAGTCCATCAAAGCTGAGGCATCTGATTTTTTTGAATGCCAATCTTCACTGAGGACATTAATACTGTTTGCTTGAGTTTGGTTCTAGTTCTGTTCTAGTTCAATTCTGTTTATTTGCTGTTTTTTTGTTGTTAATTTGTGCAAAAAAATGTTTGATTAAAATGATTAAAAACAAAAGAATGCTTTTGTAACAAAATAAATGCATAAAAACACTGCACATGAAAGGGTTTTCAACACACAAACCATTTTTTTTTTTAAAAGTTAGGGTAAAATAAAGGCCTACAAAAAAATCCTAAATTAAGAGCCGTTCAGGAGTCGAAAGAGCCGGCTCTTCTTTGGGAGCTGAGCCAAAAGAGCCGGCTCTCGGAAAAGAGCCGAACTTCCCATCACTACTGAGGGGAATGTGGCATGCTACTGACGTCGCTGAGACGTGAGACCTTGGACCTTGGGCTGTCTGGAACAAAGTATAGTAAGCACACTGTGGCGCCTCTGCTGGACTGGGCCTCTCCGAGCCCTTACTGTAATAGAGCATGTATAGATACCTTTATGCACATCAACAGAGCTCCAAACTCCTGTTGAGACGGGTTCTTGTTACAACAGACGGGCATTTCTTTGACTAAACACAGGGTCTTTCAACCCAACATTTCACGGTCCTGCGCTAATAGTGAATGGCCAATCTGTTTTCTCTCACGCGCCTAGAAACAAAGTTTATGTTAAGGCGCTATGAATCAATAGATACAGTTTTCACACTGGCACCTACTTTACACTGAGTGATATTGTTCAGAGTTGCACAGCTGAGCAATTGGAATTGTTAACCGGTGCGTAAAGCAATTTGTGTATAAATAAAGATAAAGGTCTTCCAAGTGCAAACTTCTCAAATAAAGAAAATCTCAGACACATATAACAATGAGTACATTTGTTTCTGTAATTGGTTTTTAATTTCCTCACCTGGCATCTGCAAATGATGTCCGACTCAGTCGCCAACAAGTCGACCACTTTTCCCTTCCCTTCATCGCCCCATTGTGCACCAAGCACAACTGTCACCTTGTTCCCCTTGTCGTTTCGAGGTCGCTTCCCCACTGTGCCGGGGTTTGTATAACAACTTTTGTGAGACATCTTTATCCTACACCAGCGCACTGCACGCAGTAAAATGACAAACCGTACGTGATGAGAAAATATCCCCTCAGTTCTCAAGTAGTGTCCGGTCTAACCAAAAACGGGTTTGCCGCCTGATGTAGAGGGGGCACAATCACAGTAGTCTAGACTGCACATGATCTCGTGTCTATATTTACCGTCAGACCTTTATCAGTTGGTCAAGAGTGCCACTCAAGCGAGAGCCAATGAGCATTCATATACTGTAGGCCTAATCATGTTTTTTGTATGCATTTGAATTATTCTTCGAGTGCTAGTCTCGTTTGGATGAAACTACACGCACACGTTGCGCGCACTATGTTGAACCAATGGACCTGCGATTTTCAACAGTTTTAGCAGTGAACATACTGTCCCTAGCTATTAGTACACATATATAAACGAGGTAGAAACATCTAATTAAAAAATGCATGGAATATTTAAAGTCGGAAGTTTACATACACTTAGGCTGAAGTCATTAAAACTCATTTTTCAACCACTCCACAGATTTCATGTTAACAAACTATAGTTTTGGTAAGTCGGTTAGGACATCTACTTTGTGCATGACACAAGTAATTGTTCTAACAATTGTTTACAGACAGATTATTTCACTTATAATTCACTGTATCACAATTCCAGTGGGTCAGAAGTTTACATACACTATATTGACTGTGCCTTTAAACAGCTTGGAAAATTCCAGAATATTATGTCATGGCTTTAGAAGCTTCTGATAGGCTAATTGACATAATTTGAGTCAATTGGAGGTGTACCTGTGGATGTATTTCAAGGCCTACCTTCAAACTCAGTGCCTCTTTGCTCAACATCATGGGAAAACCAAAAAGAAATCAGCCAAGACCTCAGAAAAAAAAGTTGGGTTCATCCTTGGGAGCAATTTCCAAATGCCTGAAGGTATCACATTCATCTGTACAAACAATAGTAAGCAAGTATAAACACCATGGGACCACGCAGCCGTCATACTGCTCAGAAAGGAGACACGTTGTTTCCTAGAGATGAACGTACTTTAAGAAAATTGCAAATCAATCCCAGAACAACAGCAAAGGACCTTGTGAAGATGCTGGAGGAAACAGGTACAAAAGTATCTACAGTGGGGAGAACAAGTATTTGATACACTGCCGATTTTGCAGGTTTTCCTACTTACAAAGAATGTAGAGGTCTGTAATTTGTATCATAAGTACACTTCAACTGTGAGAGACGGAATCTAAAACAAAAATCTAGAAAATCACATTGTATTTTTAAATAATTAATTTGCATTTTATTGCATGACATAAGTATTTGATCACCTACCAACCAGTAAGAATTCCGTCTCTCACAGACCTGTTAGTTTTTCTATAAGAAGCCCTCCTGTTCTCCACTCATTACCTGTATTAACTGCACCTGTTTGAACTCGTTACCTGTATAAAAGACACCTGTCCACACACTCAATCAAACAGACTCCAACCTCTCCACAATGGCCAAGGCCAGAGAGCTGTGTAAGGACATCAGGGATAAAATTGTAGACCTGCACAAGGCTGGGATGGGCTACAGGACAATAGGCAAGCAGCTTGGTGAGAAGGCAACAACTGTTGGCGCAATTATTAGAAAATGGAAGAAGTTCAAGATGACGATCAATCTCCCTCGGTCTGGGGCACCATGCAAGATCTCACCTCGTGGGGCATCAATGATCATGAGGAAGGTGAGGGATCAGCCCATAACTACACGGCAGGACCTGGTCAATGACCTGAAGAGAGCTGGGACCACAGTCTCAAAGAAAACCATTAGTAACACACTACGCCGTCATGGATTAAAATCCTGCAGCGCACGCAAGGTCCCCCTGCTCAAGCCAGCGCATGTCCAGGCCCGTCTGAAGTTTGCCAATGACCATCTGGATGATCCAGAGGAGGAATGGGAGAAGGTCATGTGGTCTGATGAGACAAAAATAGAGCTTTTTGGTCTAAACTCCACTCGCCGTGTTTGGAGGAAGAAGAAGGATGAGTACAACCCCAAGAACACCATCCCAACCGTGAAGCATGGAGGTGGAAACATCATTCTTTGGGGATGCTTTTCTGCAAAGGGGACAGGACGACTGCACCGTATTGAGGGGAGGATGGATGGGGCCATGTATCGCGAGATCTAGGCCAACAACCTCCTTCCCTCAGTAAGAGCATTGAATATGGGTTGTGGCTGGGTCTTCCAGCATGACAACGACCCGAAACACACAGCCAGGGCAACTAAGGAGTGGCTCCATAAGAAGCATCTCAAGGTCCTGGAGTGGCCTAGCCAGTCTCCAGACCTGAACCCAATAGAAAATCTTTGGAGGGAGCTGAAAGTCCGTATTGCCCAGCGACAGCCCCGAAACCTGAAGGATCTGTATGGAGGAGTGGGCCAAAATCCCTGCTGCAGTGTGTGCAAACCTGGTCAAGAACTACAGGAAACGTATGATCTCTGTAATTGCAAACAAAGGTTTCTGTACCAAATATTAAGTTCTACTTTTCTGATGTATCAAATACTTATGTCATGCAATAAAATGCAAATTAATTACTTAAAAATCATACAATGTGATTTTCTGGATTTTTGTTTTAGATTCCATCACTCACAGTTGAAGTGTACCTATGATAAAAATTACAGACCTCTACATGCTTTATAAGTGGGAAAACCTGCAAAATCGGCAGTGTATCAAATACTTGTTCTCCCCACTGTATATCCACAGTAAAACAAGTCCTATATTGACATAAGCTGAAAGGCCACTCAGCAAGGAAGAAGCCACTGCTCCAAAACCGCCATAAAAAAGCCAGCCTACGGTTTGCAACTGCACATGGGGACAAAGATCGTACTTTTTTGAGAAATGTCCTCTGATCTGATGAAACAAAAATTGAACTGTTTGGCCATAATGACCATCGTTATGTTTGGAGGAAAAAGGGGGAGGCTTGTAAGCCAAAGAACACCATCCCAACCGTGAAGCACGGGGGTGGCAGCATCATGTTTTGGGGCTGCTTTGCTGCAGGAGGGACTGGTGCACTTAACAAAATAGATGGCATCATGAGGAAGGAACATTTTGTGGATATATTGAAGCAACATCTCAAGACATCAGTCAGAAAGTTAAAGCTTGGTCGCAAATGGGTCTTCCAAATGGACAATGACCCCAAGCATACTTCCAAAGTTGTGGCAAAATGGCTTAAGGACAACCAAGTCAAGCTATTGGAGTGGCCATCACAAAGCCCTGACCTCAATCCTATAGAAAATATGTGGGCAGAACTGAAAAAGCGTGTGTGAGCAAGGAGGCCTACAAACCTGACTCAGTTACACCAGTTCTGTCAGGAGGAATGGGCCAAAATTCACCCAACTTATTGTGGGAAGCTTGTGGAAGGCTACCCGAAACGTTTGATCCAAGTTAAACAATTGAAAGGTAATGCTACCAAATACTAATTGAGTGTATGTAAACTTCTGACCCACTGGAAATAAATAAAATAAATCATTCTCTCTACTATTATTCTGACATTTCACATTCTTAAAATAAAGTGGTGACCTAAGAGGGAATTGTTACTAGGATTAAATGTCAGGAATTGTGAAAAAGTTTAAATGTATTTGGCTAAGGAGTATGTCAACTTCTGACTTCAACTGTATGTATTTAGTGTATTTTTATATCCTACTAAATCCCTGATTATCATAGGATTTTTTTTAAATGGCAGTGTTAATGCAAATAGTGCAATAAGAAACAATAACTGATACTGTTACGAAAGAGTTGTGTCTGAGTTTATTATTATGGTCTATCTATGCTGTTATTTCATGGCTAATTGATCATGAACCAATATTCATTAATCATTACCACTATGCTTAGCTTTAGGCTAAAGAGGCCCTCTATTTGGCAAATGAAACGAGGGTTTGTATCAACAAGTAAACATAACATGTAGGCCTACTGTAAACATTTGTTTCAGTATCAAATTTAAACATTCTCTACATAGACATGTTGATTTTCTTCAAATAATGTCTAATATTACCACATGTCCAGTTATTGATGTAGTGAATAATACAAAGACCCTACTATTCAATTTAGAAAAACAAACATTACCTAGGTTTGCTAGGTAATCCTTTTTAAAAAGTGGGAAAAACATGCATGGCTGATATAGATATTTGTAAGTACAGTAAAATGTTAATGTATGCCACTGGAAGATGGCGTCAACGTTCATTGTTTCTTTTTGCCTTTGGCCTTGTTCTTCTTGCGTCCACCTAGAAATAGATATGCAAGATAGAATCAGTGTTGTTGCGTACACCAACCATACAGCTATAGATAATTTAATTTGACCCACAATACAAGAGGAGAGACCCATTGTTCCACTAGGAGCTGAAAGGAATAAGTCAAGTAAACCACTGAGATGAGAGCGCATGGAAAGGAAGCACCCCACAAACAATGGAGACAAGGACATAAATATAGGCTAAGCTTGATGTTGTGGGATTTTAGCGAAGCTGTGTGCATTCAGGTGAAGTAGGTAGAATTGTCCGCTAAAAACTGATCAAGGGTCAGATATTTGAATTGCCCTAATGATAAAGGGTAAAATTAGAGGTATAGGTAGTCTGATCCCAGATCTGTGAATAAGGGAAACTTCTGCCTCAAGTGTTTACATAACAAGGAAAGTGTATTAAGCGTCAGACCCGTAGCAGTCCCACTCTCCAGACTGCACACTGGCGGTTAGAAGAGAAGAGAATAGACCCATAGACCCCACACGTAAGTAATGTCATCTTCAGGGAACAACTGTGATTTTAACATCCCTTAGCAGAGTAATAAAGATTAACAGCACACTGACAACAGACTGCTTCCCTGACATGTTAATTTATAAAATAAATAAAAATGGGGGCAAACATTCATAAAAGAAACAAAATATGGGGGAAAATCTGGCAAAAAAAGTGTTAGTTTGCAGTAGTAAGTTACATCAATTACATTGAACCAACGTGTAATAGAGTACATCTGTGCCCAGTGGGTTGTTCTTAACGTCAAAGGCAACATCATTTTTATAGAGGCTTGTTCCTTGTTAGACACAAAATGTAAAATACACAAAATGTTGCTCAAACCGAGGTAATCAATAACAACCTAGAAATGACCCACAAAATCACTGGCCCAGATCTGATCGAATTCAATGATTTACTCTGTGTGTATGTATGTGTTTGTGTGTGTGGTGGTGGTTGTTGGTATGGAGAACAGGCAGAGTTCGGCTGAGGTCCTGCAGGGTTCAGCGGGTCGGTATGTGTTCCGGCAGGCGCGAGGGGTATCACATCTCCCATCATAAGGTCACCTCGGGTACTGGGGGGATCCAATGATGGCAAGCCTACAAATCTCCAACCACCCAGTGCTAGCTGACAGACAAAATACAACCACCAAAAAGCCCCTGGAAGTCACCCATAAAGCACCAACACATAGCCAGACAGGCTAACCACACCACATACCCCCCAGACACGGAAGAGAGCTGAAGCAGTAACAGTAACTGCAAGTGGGTCTGAAAGGTCACTGAGGAAAGGGGAGGGATATGTAGGATGGACAAGACACAGAATTTACAGGAAACCAGTGAAACAGGATCCTTAAATCTCCAATGACCTGGTTAAATCCATGCAGGATTAGTGGATGGTGTTTCTGGGATTCTGAAAGCCTGAAAGGAGGAGAACCTACCTCAATGTAACATACAACCCTTTTTAGGTGAAGTGTGGCCTTTTCCATAGCCCATGTCTGTTTTTATGGAATCAAAGACAATAAACAAAGTTTTCCTTACAGGCCTAAAACAAATCAAGATATGCAAGCATGGTTCATTTTCTATCAAGATGAGGCTAGTTTTGAAGACATTACCTTCGCTATGTCTCTTAGTATCCCCCTGTTTCTGTGCCTGTTGTTTGGGCTCTGTGTCACCAGCAGCTGTGGTTGAGGGGCACTCTGATGATTGACTCTCCTTTAACCCCATTCCATCAGACCCACTCTCCTGGTTCCCATCTGTCTCTGTGTCTCCGCTCTTCACATACTCAGTCTCTGATTCAGCAGCCTTAACACTCTCCACCTCTGGGGACTCCTCCTCAACCAGGCAGACAGCCAAGGAATCCATCCTAGGGTTGAGGTCCTCATTCTGTGTGTGATCACAGGTTCCCTGGTCCTTGGTGGTGGTGGTATGGAAGTCTGAGGGGCCTAAGGTTTCGGGTGAAACCGATATGAGTGAGGTTTGTGCGGGGAGGCCGGATGAGGACGCCCCTACGACTGAATCTCTGTCTTGTTGTCTTTGGTCATTGGGTGATGTCACCTTTTCAACTTCATCTCCATCTTTAGCATCTATGGCAGACAATCCCTCAGGCTTGGTGCCCTGCTCTAGGGGAGGAGAGAAAGGAAAATTATTAATTAAAGATACTAACATGAAGCACAACTAGCTACATTTACCTTCTCTACAAACCTCCTCTACGCTCTACATTCAAGCATTTTAGAGGTACACGAGTGTCTAGGGGTTAGAGGTAAGAGGGTGTTTCTGGACAGGGCCTTAGTACTATCTATCAAACAGCCCTGGGCAGCAGCAGAATTAACGGCCAGTCCCATCCTCATGCTCACCAGGCAGACTGCTGTCCCTTTTCTTGTTAGCAGAGGACAGGGTGGTCCTGTCAGCCCGGGGCATGGTTTTCCTCAGTGCATAGCCCTTCCTGATGTCAGACAGCAGGTGGTCGATGATGCAGCCCTCCTCCTGGACCAGGGGGGCTTTACGAACTGGGGGTGAGAGACAGAGGGTTAATCTCAAAAAAGTCCACCCTGATACATGCAATGTTCTGGTAGTGTGTTTTGAATTTGGACTGGTGAACTGCAATATCAAATGTGCACTTCTAGGTGTCGAATGTCCATAGAAAGTGGCATAATTTCCTAATCTCCTTTCCTTAATCTGCACTGAAAGACTGGACAATTAAAGGCAACGGAAGCCTTCTGTTTTGCAAGCAATGCTTTCACCTCCGCAGTTCTTCTAGATCAGTGCAGATGATGGAGGAGGAGATGAGGAAAGGGATCTTCTGAAGACTATTGAGACATAGCCAGGGAGAATCCCTTTCAGAAGCGTCACATGATCCATCTATGATTATGATGTTGGTAATGGGACACTGTTGAGTCATGACTGTAGTCACCAGGGAGGGCCATGAGGTAACAGTGTTATTTGGAGTGTTGGAGGTTAGACTCACTTATCTTCCCGTTATCCCCTCTTGGTCGCTTGGAATCCTCCTCCTCCTGCTGTTTCTTCCTCTTTTCTGCCTTGATGGCTTGCTCTCTGCGGCTCTGATTGTCCTGGGATTAAAAAAAGCAAGAGAAAACTTGAATGTGAAACCATAGCAATGTGGTATTTCCTCTCTGAACAAAAAATTGGAGAATCTATACAGTGTAGGACCCGGTTTGTTGAATAAACACAGAAATATATGCTTAAATGGAATGGTTTTATAGGTGAATTAGGTCCATTCGTTATTTGTTTCTCTCACCTTGAGAGATTTAATGAAGAGTCCCCTGAAGGTCTTTAAAGTGCTGAACAGCTCCTCCAGGGAGAGACGGGATGAGTCCTCACACAGATACTGTGCCAGATCCTGCTTCTTCCTGTCAATGGAGGCAAACTTCTCCTCCAGCTCCCTGCAGGCCTCCAGGCTTCCCTAGAGTAGACAGCCAATTCAGAGGGATTTATTTAGTCATAATCTGGCAACAAACCCAATGAAGTCACTCATCTTTGACACCATTAAAGGGGAGCTTGTGTGAAACTACAAAGTCACCTGCTCTCTGGTGGTGGGGAGAATTATTGCAACCCACCTGTATGGCAGTGAGATACTGCTCCTTGATGTCCTCCACAGAAGAGGAAGCCACCTTCTTCTCAGAATCTTTCAACCGCTTGATGAGCAAGCTCGCCTCTGTCTGGATAGACTCCAGGTTCACACTGTGGAAGTGAACGATAAACTTGGTAAGGTTAACATAGCCTCCGGTGTCAACCTTTGATTAGACTCCACAATGTTGCATACAGCTTTTTCCATTACCCAGCAGCCTTTTCACAGATCTCTAGATCATCTGGAAGGTTCAACAGGTCATCATGGTTCTGCTCCGCCTCCTGTAGGATGTGGTGGAGCAGCGTAATGCGACTTTTATTGGCCTTGGTCTCAGTGAGCTTCAGCAGGGTTCCGATCTTAAAGCCCTCAGCGTTCCCTGTGTGGCTCCCCTGTAGACAGACAATTCTCTCACTAACAACTAACAATGTTGTTGTGAGACCATCTTTTTTGTGTATGGTTACACAGTTGAAGTTGGAAGTTTACATACACTTAGGTCGAAGTCATTAAAACTAATTTTTCAACCACTCCACAGATTTCATGTTAACAAACTATAGTTTTGGCAAGTCGGTTAGGACATCTACTACTAATTACTTGTGCATGACACAAGTACTTCTTTCAACAGTTGTCTACAGACAGATTATTTCACTTATAATTCACTACATCACAATTCCAGTGGGTCAGTGTCAGGCTTTGACCATAGGGAGGCCTCTGGCTTATCTCTATGTTGTATGGTCAGGGCCTGACAGGGGTTATCTAGCTAAGTCTATGGTGTTTTGTGTTGGTCCCCAATTAGAGGCAACTGTTTATCATTGTCTCTAATTGGGGACCCTATTTATGTTGTAACTGTTTCCACCTGCGTCATGGATTATTGTTTCGTGTTCTGTGCCTGTGCGCCAACACCTAGTTTACGTTTGTGTTACTCTCTTGATTGTTTTTTCAGTTGAAGTTCACATTATAATAAAAGATGTCGAATTATAACCGTGCCGCGCTTTGGTCGTGACAGTCAGAAGTTTACACTAAGTTGACTGTGCCTTTAAACAGCTTGGAAAATTCCAGAAAATTATGTAATGGCTTTAGAAGCTTCTGATAGGCTAATTGACACCATTTGAGTCAATTGGAGGTGTACCTGTGGATGTATTTCAAGGCCTACCTTCAAACTCAGTGCCTCTTTGCTCGACATCATGGGAAAATCAAAAGAAATCAGCCAAGACCTCAGAAAAAAAAATTGTAGACCTCCACAAGTCTGGTTCATGCTTGGGAGCAATTTCCAAATGCCTGAAGGTAACACGTTCATCTGTACAAGCAATAGTACGCAAGTATAAACACCATGGGACCACGCAGCCGTCATACTGCTCAGGGAGGAGACGCGTTCTGTCTCCTAGAGATGAACGTACTTTGGTTCGAAAAGTGCAAATCAACCCCAGAACAACAGCAAAGGACCTTGTGAAGATGCTGGAGGAAACAGGTACAAAAGTATCTATATCCCCAAAAAATATCGACATAACCTGAAAGGCCACTCAGCAAGGAAGAAGCCACTACTCCAAAACCAGCATAAAAAATTACGTGGATATATTGAAGCAACATCTCAAGACATCAGTCAGGAAGTTAAAGCTTGGTCGCAAATTGTTCTCCCAAATGGACAATGACCCCAAGCATACTTCCAAAGTTGTGGCAAAATGGCTTAAGGACAACAAAGTCAAGCTATTGGAGTGGCCATCACAAAGCCATGACCTCAATTATTGGAGTTTAAATGTATTTGGCTAAGGTGTATGTAAACTTCCAACTTCAACTGTATGTATTGTATGGCATCACATGGTATCGATTCTTACATAGTTAAGGAAGTTTCCAACGTCCAGAATGAGCTTGCAGAAGCTTGGCAGTCGAGTGCTCACCCTCAGACCTTTTAGGATAGAAATAATAACCCATTAAAGATAATAAAATAAAAGGAATTGTAATTAGTCATAGGGGCGATGAGGGCAGCCAACCTGGTGCCTGCACTTACTCTCACAGGCCTCATCCAGCAGCTCAGCTTTAGGCTGCATCACCTGTAACACTGAGCTGATCTCCTCACACAGCAACATGCACTCGATCCTCAGGGCGTAGCTGGGGTCAAACACATACACAAGACCAAGGTCAACATCCAGGGTGAATCTGTCCTAGCTCATTGAAAGCTATTAAGCTGTAGAGAACGTTACCATGGAACAGCCAGGAGCTGGAGATAAAACTGGTCCACACCAGCTAACTTCTCTCTCTCTCCCTGGTAGGATTTGAGGTTCTCAATCTGAGTGGTGGGAAAAAAAATCCCTTTCCTAAGACCATAAACTGACAACAAACATTTGATTCCCAACACTATATCGCTATCAAAACGGAAAATGTATTTAGATCTAAAAATACATTGTGGCTACTTGAAATTAACCAATGAACTTGGCAGGGGTTCCTGTGGCGACACGCACCTCGTGCTTCTCTGGCTGTAGCTTCTGCAGCTGTTTCAGCACCTCCACATCGAACTTGGAGCGGTCCCCTTTTTGGATCATAGCCACAAAGTCCTCATGTGAGCTGTTAGGGGACATACAATACAGTGCCTTCAGAAAGTATTCATACCCCTTGACGTATTCCACATTTAGTAGTGTTACAGCCATAGTTCAAAATATAGATGTTAGAATCACCTTTGGCAGTGATTACAGCTGTGTCTTTCTGGGTAAGTCTCTAAGAGCTTTGCACACTTGGATTGTACAATATTTGCACATTATAGTCTTAAAGCTCTTTTCAAGTCTTGCCATAGATTTTCAAGCTGATTTATGTCAAAACTGTAACTAGGCCACTCAGGAACATTCAATCTAATCTCAATAAGTGCCTTATTGTAAAGAGGATGCATGTTTTGGAAATCCCTGAGCAGTTTCCTTCCTCTCCGGCAACTGAGTTATGAAGGACAACTGTATCCTTGTGGTGACTATTGATACACCATCCAAAGTGTAATGAATAACTTCACCATGCTCAAAGGCAGTGGTGGAAAAAGTACCCAATTGTCATACTTGAGTAAAAGTAAAGATACTGTCAGGTCCTGACTATAGGGAGGCCTCTAGGCATCTTTATGTTGGTCTGGAGGTGACTGTCAGGGCTTGACAGATGGGGAGGCATCTAGGCAACTTTATGTTGGTTTTTGTGGTTGTCCCCAATTGGAGGCAGCTGACTTGCGCTGCCTCTAATTGGGGATCCTATTTAAGTTGATGAGTTTCACACCTGTGTGTGGGTTATTGTTTGTGCTTATGCATTTACGTCGTGGTTGCATTTTCTCCTTGTTAGTCCACCAGATCAGAAGCAGTAGATAACCAGGGATGTTCTCTTGATGAGTGTGTGAATTGGACCATTTTCCTGTCCTGCTAAGCATTCAAAATGTAACAAGTATTTTTTTTTACCCATCTACCAATAGGTGCCCTTTGTTGCAAAGCATTGGAAAACCTCCCTGGTCTTTGTGGTTGAACCTGTGTTTGAAATTCACTGCTCGACTGAGGGACCTTACAGATAATTCTATGTGTGGGGTACAGAGATGAGGTAGTCGTACAAGAATCATACAAATAATTTTGTGTCTGTAACACAAACAATCTTGGAAAAAGTCAAGGGTTGTGAATACTTTCTGAAGGCACTGTATTTCAACGCTCTTCAACTGTACATATCAAGTCTTAAGTTGCCTCCTTTACTAAGACTCTCTTCTTCATATTTCCTGCCTGACAATACTCACCATCTGAATTGCTTTAAGAATATGTTCAGGTTAAGATTTTTCTTGGCATCGATGAAAGAAATCTGTAGATGGAGAAAAAGTATGATGAGAGGAGAGAGAAGATAGAAGAGAGAAGAGAGAGAGAAGAGAGAAGAGAGAAGAGAGGAGAGAGGAGAGAAGGGAGAGTGAGATTATAAGGCCATTTCTAAGTCTAATGAGATGGCGTGAGACCACATTGATTACTCTCTACCTCTTTGGGCTCCTGTTTGACAGCAGGGGCGCTGCCTTTGGCTTTTGACTCAGTCACTGGCAGACAGAAGAGCTCCTCATAACTGGAGTAGTCAGGCTCCAGAGAATCTGACTGTACCAATGTCCACATGGAGTAACTGTCTAGAGCAAGATAACAAAATGGTGTACAGTATTTGAATTGTGACTTATACAGTTGAAATGTATCAAATTTGCACTTATCAGTGTCAACTGTATTTGTTAGTTTAATTTAAAGTTGACACAATTTGACAGGTCCCTTACCAGTCACCACTCTGGATGGCAGCTTCTGCCAGTTGAGCTTCTTCATGCGTAGTGTGGGGCAGCGGCCCGCCTTGGGTGGAGGGGCATAGTAGGAACGGCCCAGCGTCTGTACGCTCTGGGCCATAATCATGTCACTGCCACCAGGGGGAGGTGGGGGGGCCATACCAGGCAGTGGTGGTGGTGGTGGGGGACCCATCCCTGGCAGGGGTGGTGGTGGTGGAGGACCCATCATGCCAGGTAGGGGTGGTGGTGGTGGGGGACCCATCCCAGGCAGGGGTGGTGGTGGTGGGGGACCCATCATGCCAGGTAGGGGTGGTGGTGGTGGGGGACCCATCCCAGGCAGGGGTGGTGGTGGTGGGGGACCCATCGTGCCAGGTAGGGGTGGTGGTGGTGGGGGACCCATCCCAGGCAGGGGTGGGGGAGGCGGTGGACCCCCATGCACCATCCCTGGTAGAGGAGGGAGACCAGGCAGAGGAGGGGGAGGTGGAGGGGGCGGCATCCCAGAGAAGCCAAGAAGCGGTGGAGGTGGAGGAGGAGAAGGAAGGAGGGGTGAAGTGGCAACAGGGGAGGTAGATCCTTTCATGAGGACGACCAAATGATCGGTCAATCTTTCTGTCAGGTCTATCTGAACGCCCCTGTCTTTGGTCTTGACCTTGACTTTAGGTGACCCTTGCTGACCCTTGGAGGACACCAGACGTTCCATCAAGCGCTCGGTGGAGTCAACTTCAGCAAAAGAACACACACACACAGACAATGTCAGCTAAAGAACACACACACAGAGACAATGTCAGAGCAACATAATATAAGCCAGCCAAAACATGTCCACACTAAATCAATTGTGAAAATAATGTTTTTATGGACTATGGCTGCGATTGATCTCAGACTCACAGTCCTGTGCCAGCAGAGTAGCGCGGTCAGCCAGGGCCTCCAGGGCCAGCCACACCTCGCTGTGCTCCGGCCCCAACAACAACAGAGCCTGCAGGATGGACAGCAGCTGCACCGAGGCAGGGGAGCTACTCACCTGGAGCGAGGGGGGGGGGGGGGTGGGGGGTTATATTATTTGTATTATCTGCTGTGGGTTTTAATAAAAAATAAATACACCCTTTATTAGTGCTTACTTTGGTGAAGAGTGTGGTGAAAACTTCCTGGTGACTGCTCATGTCAATACCTCCGTACACCTTCTCCATCTCCTCATCATCATCTGCCATGGTGCTCTCAAAGTCCTCACACTGGATGTTCAGGTCCCCATCATCAGTCTCCCTGTAACACACACACAAACACACATGAATACGTATTTCCACAGGAAAAAACAAGTCACAGTGTGAAAGAAAGTTGGTGTGCTGTGCATAACAGAGTATTTGCTTATTCACAAAAAGTTTCCATATATTTGAAATAAAACAAAAAATATATATATGCCAAAAATACTAAACTTACCTCAGTTTTGGAAGTAAATCCAGTAATTGTAGGCCTGCGAAATAAGTCACAGTTAGACATTTTCATCCAGTTCAACATATCCACATAGAGATCCTACTCAATTCCTAGAGGGACAATGTTACAAATCGTCAAAGTTCTACAATGGAGTGAAAATGGCAGGCATATTGGTCAGGGAGAAATCCAAACCACTCTAATTGAATTAATGGCAGTGGAGGCATAATCCTGATTTTACTTATAAAGTAAGGGATGTGATATAGATCAGGAATTGTGTAATATAATTATTGTCAAACAAAAATATTGTCATATATTAATAAACACAGTTCATACAGGTTTTATACCAATCTTCTGTATAAATAGCCTCTAAAATATATGCAAAAAGGTGTCAACATGCTATTATATATAGAGTATATATATAAAAAACATGTTTTACTGTCGCATACACCAGATCGGTGCAGTGAAATGTGTTGTTTTACAGGATCAGCCATAGTAGTTAAGCGCCCCTGGTGCAAATTAGGGTTAAGTGCCTTGCTCACCTTGTTGGCTTGGGTATTCAAACCAGCGACCTTTCGGTTACTAGCACAATGCGCCAACCACTATATACAATATCAGTACGTGTTGCATTTACAACTTGTCTAATTCCTATCATTAACTGATTTCAGCCAGTTTGAATATTGCCATATTGGCAGTTAATTCAACAAATTAATGGAACCACATGATCTTATCACTGCACTGGCAAACCATGGTTGACCAAGTCCCTGACCAAAATGGCTGAGCTTAATACCATCATAAGAAGGTTCATGTCCATTCTAGTATTCTATCTCTATTTCCTATATTCAAGTCATTGCTTATAACAATTGCAATATCTTCATCGTTATGATAGACTTTTCAACATATGAAGCACTCCACACCAAGTAGGCTACATAAGCGTTGTTGTGGTACTTCTTGATACTAGTAATCAAATTGTGTATAGTTGATCTTTAAAGGGTACAGACACTCCTTAAGCCTCTCCGTTTCCTGGGCAACAGTAGTGGAAGATCAAGTAGACATATACATGGCAATGGAAACCTTTCTCAAGAAACAATGGGGGAATCTAAATACTTAAAATGGGGTTAATCTCCTGGTTTCTTTTCTTCCATTCACACCTGTGCTTCTCTATGTAGGTAAGTGTTGAAAAAGCATGATTAAGAGGTTGTGATACCAATGAACTCTTTGCGTAGTTTGTCCCTCTTCCTCAAGTCCTGTACCCCGAAGATGATCATGTTGACCACACTCATGAGGATGACCATATACGGCACGTTGTCTGTCGCATGCAGCTCGTTCATGATGACGCTGAAGCGGTACTGGTGCCTCTTCACACTCTGACAAAGATATATAGTTATGAATATAACATAAGTCATCCTCCCTGTCTTATCTAAACTAGGTTTTCCATTTCTTAGATTAGAAGAAATACATTTTCACAGTCCTCGTTTAATACTTTGTATGAATACAAGGGGGTATCAATGCTGCTTCAGATTACAATTGCTTTGAAAGTAAACCATATGAATATAATTATCATAATTTGTCTTTGTGCATATTTATTTAAAAAAAGGTGAAAGATAGCCTTACTTTATAGTGCTCCAGGGCGTCCATGGCCAGGTGGTGTCCCTGTGGGTTGAACAGGCTGAGGGCTGCCAGCAGCTCAAACACCTGCATCTTCACCATGGTGTTGGACGTGTCCAGAGCTGCCAATCAAAACAGAGATCATGTCTCAACAGACAGACAGACAGAGAGGCAGACCTGTTCACCTCCTCCCAAGCTCCTTTGCCAAAACCCTTGCCACCCTACTTAATAGCCCTCTTTCTCACCTTGCGACAGGGTCCTGACATATCCCTCATTGTCTAGAATGAAGTGCAGCCCAGAGGAGGAGTTCATCACTGCCTTCACACAGGCCACACAGGTGAGCTGTAGGAGGGCGTCAGCGATGCGGGCGCACCCACGGCCAGACAGCCTCTCCAGAGCCTCCATCAGTAGATCCAGCCCATTGAGCTCCAGGAACTGCACCATCCAGTCCTGGTCACTCCCCTCCAGACGCCTCCGCAGCCCTGAGTAGTTGACCACCGTGGGTACCTGTAGCAGTCGTATGCATAGCTCTGGATCCGCGTTCTCCAAGTTGGCCTCCAGGTGAGCATCTGGGTCCGGGGGGCTGCTGGTCAGGTGCTCCTTCAGGGCCCCCCACTTCCCTTTGGATGCCTTGCCTGCCATGGCAACCGAGAAAGTTGAGCTAGAGGTAGAGAGAAATAGTGCTATGTTTGTGTTGTGACACATAAGAATGAAACAGAGACCCACAACAATTGTAACAAAATTGAAAAATAGGTCTGTAAATTATGCATTGGTTGTATTCGGAGGAACTACAAAGCATTATTTGGAAGATACACAAAACTCAAATTGGAGGTAGTGAAAGCAGGGTCTCCATTATCAAAGACCTGCCTGATGTGGAACTTCCTCTGAACTCAGGAAGTCAAGAGTAAAAGGAAAACAAACATCCTCTTATGCTGAAACTCGGAAAATCCTACTTGTCAACTGGGAGCAACGAGTTGTGTGCATTCACATGCTTTGAACTCGTTGAGAACTCCTGGTTGGCTAACGGCAAACGAGCTGTGTCAAAGATAAACTAAACGCTCATAACCAATTTATAGTGTTAACAACCATATTAATAGATTTATTTTTATATTTTTTTATGAATAATGTTTTGTTGTTGCATTTAACTGCCAGAAATGCTGCTATCGAGGTAATTTCCTTAGTACACTAGGTGCTATCTAGAACCTAAAAGCGTTCTTTGACTGTCCCCATAGGAGAACCCTTTGTAGAACCCTTTTTGTTACTAGGTAGAACCCTTTTAGATTCCATGTAGAACACTTTCCACATCCGGCAGTCTTAGAAAAAAGAACCCTTTTTTCTAAGACTGTAAGAGACTTCAGAGTTCATCACATGGGAGAAGTCAGAGCTCAGGATGGAATGACAGAAGAGTTTCCCCCTAGCAATTAGAAGTTGGAGGGGCATTCAAGTGGATGTATATTCCACTTTCAGTATACGATCCAGATGAAATGTAAATGAAAGCTGGGTGAACTATCTCTTTAAGGGTTCTATCAGTTCTGAGTGAGACTGTTAAAACCTTTACAGAGTTCTATAGAGGGCACACCACTAGTAGGCCTATGCCCTGTCCCAGACAGCAAGCTCAGATATCAGTCACTATCGCTGTGTCTTTTGCCGAGGTCATCAGATCTGACTCCAGGTCATGAAACTGGAGATGGACGGCATGTGGCAGAAATGAAGCCCACTGGGCCACCACAAGAAAGGAAGTAGAAAGTTAGAATGGACGAATGAGAGAGGAGTGACATTGACTAATAGACAAGACAGTTAACAGACAATCACCAGGTTTTCCTCCATTGACTGATTGAAAAAAGTTAAAGGCTTTTGTATAGTCAAGTTCATTTGGTGCCATCCTTGCTGAATTTGCAACAGCTTTGTGATTATACTGATTCAGTCCCATTGTTGCTTGGAGCTGCGGTTTAAAGAGTATACAGTGCCATTGGGACATTAAATTAGTGACTGACAGATTGGCACATTTACAGCCACTCAACTCTGTGAGGACAGACATGGAGTGGAGTGACCCAGGCTTGGGTGGTATACCGTATATGCTGTATACCAGGGTATTTTGAAATACCGATGGTATGATTTTCAATACCGTCAAGCTTGAGTTATAAGCCATTGCTTATAACTAACTATAAGTTAATACATTATCTCCAGCTCAGGGCTCCAGCTATTCATTTGGTTTGCTACCTTGCTAGCTAAGTGACTAGCTTGCATGATCAAGCTTCTTGGTTACAGTAGAGACAATCAACCCCCTCCTGGATGAAGATCCCTGCTGCCTAATTGTCCTTTTATTTTTACTTTTGGAAAGAAATAGTGCTCCTTGTGTGCAATGCCCGTAATACCGTATACCCCGGTATGCTACAGGAACCATATAAAGGTATGAAAATGAGGATACCACCCAACCCTGGAGTGACCCAGTCAGCTATTCCTGTTAGCCAATACAACCACATCCCTCACAGTGAATATGATATGAGTACCCCCTCTCTCTCCCTCACACTCAAACCTTTTTGTACTGTCTGTCTCTCTCTTGGACACTTCCTCCCTTCTATTTCTCTTTCTATGACTCTTTTTTTCCCTGACACTCCCCTTTCCTCAACCTCTCACTCACCCTTCCTTTGTTCCTCCATTTTTTTTTAGAAGCCGGAGTCTTTCCATACCAGTAGTAACAAATAGGAACCTCAGGTGATATGATATCTTGAACTGAAGTGTAGTCTATGGGTGTGTTTCCTAGATAAAAGCAAGTGTCAGACTCTCACATCAATTAGGTATTTCTCAAGTGGAGCTGCACCAATTGTTTAACAAGGACTACTTTTAACAATTTCCACTGAAGATTTGCCAAAAACATATTTACAGGAAAAACTGTGCAGATACAACGTTTGGTAACAGAATACAACTGTTACCAAACGTTGTTACCAAGTTTTTCCAGTAAAAATTATTCAAAATAGTAATTGTGCATAGAGTTGTATGGTTTGTTAAACTTTGAAATCAATCGTATTGTTTGGAATACATTTTAAATTGAAAAATCTGAGTCTCTGTGTAATCCCTTTACCGTGGAATTGTCCTTTGCTAGATGAATCCAAATTCCAGTGATTGCACAAGCATGCAAAGAATCCAAGCCAGGCTGGTTGGTGAGGTTGGAGTATCCTCCTTTTAGCATAGGGGGAAGAAAAGCAATGAAGTGCTCCTTTAAGAAACCAAGGTTCTGAGAATGGGTGGGCTCCACATGTGTAGAAATGTGACTCACCCAGTATGGACTAGTGAATCATATCCTCCTACTGTAGTCTGTGTTCTGTCTATTACAGTGACTTTAAATCTCTGCATCCGTTCACATTGATTATCCCAAGCCAGGCTTGAAATATACTACTGACGGAAATAAATAATGAATAAAGGCAATTGTTTCCAACAGAAGCTACAGTAAGACCTGAGGGTTCATGTACTGATGTGTCTATGTGAAGTTGTGGCATCAACTTCAAGGACAGTTTTACAGTTTTTAATTAGGTGCTTTCCATTGGGCCAGTAACCGAAAGGTTGCTGGTTCATATACCTGAGACCACAAGGTGAAAAACCTGTTGATGTGACCTTGAGCAAGGCACTTAACCCTAATTTGCTCCAGGGGCTGACCCTGTAGGTAGGCTATCATTGTAAATAAGAATTTGTTCTTAACTGACTTGCCTTGTTAAATTAAAAGGGTATGTTATTGACCAGGCTTCTGCTTCTATGCTGCCTGGAAGATTGAAGGAAACAGACATATTTCATACTCTTTAGGAAATAATTATTTACTTTTGTTGTGTTATTCTCTCAGTCACACTCCTCCCAAAGCTGACCTGGAGTTGCCTGATTATAGGGACAGAGATTTCTGAAAGAGCGCAGAGATCTTCATTGGTTCAAATAGAGGCCTCAATGGCAACACCATGCAGTTATCAACTGGGTTGGGTTCAACTGAATTCAATCAACTCAGGAAATTACAGCACGGACGTGTTTGCAGTCTAAGACGTACAGTACTGTGTGGCATGTGATATACATACAAAGTATGCCAAAACTCTGGTTATTCATTCATTCAAACTGTCATTTAGGCACATTATGTTCCTTAGAATGTGTAGCATGACATCCCTGGAGTGCTGTACAATGGGACTTCTTGTCACATCATCGTTAGCCAGCACTTTGGGGAAATGCCAGACCAGCATGACCCTGACAGAGAGAATCTTCCTGGGGTCATGTGAAATAAGTAACCAGACCATGGGCTATGTGACGTGATCTCCTTAAAAGCTTACAGAGCAACTGAGCAATCTATGCCGTTTACGATGAGGGAATCACTATAAAAGAGCCTAAAAAAAAAATTCAGTAGCCATGGAAGTTTGAACCATAATAAACCTTGGCTCATCTCATGCAAAGGAAGGGTTTTATAGCAATATCTGGTGCAGTCAGTGGCGGACTTAGGCAACTAAGGCAATTGCCTGGGGCCTCTCATCATCAGGGGCCTCGTGAACTTGCCATAATTTAGTTTAATAATACATAATTTCTCTGATATCTTGCCTTCCTCCTCAACTTGAGGCCCTCCACTCGTGAGTTACCTCTGATGTACGCTATTAGCAGTAAACGGAGCGGTATCTGTTTTCTTCCTAAAAATGGATCTTCTGGCGCATCTCAAAATCGTTTTCTTTCTTCGAAATTTGGCTACAGCTTTTGAACAGTTGCAGCTGTTAACGACTGACCCCATTCCTGAAAGATGAGACTATCAGGAGCATGACAAGCTGAGCAGCACACGTTAGAAGGGACTGTGACAAAACCGCAATTGAAAACAATGCAGATGTTTCTTTCTACACACACAATTGTTAACTGATGATGTTTTTCCGAACTTTATAATACATTTCTGATGCATTTCACTCACGTTTTGATGCAAAACATTTTTGCACCTTTCCCATATTCAAGTCATTTACATTTTTTTCTTATTAGCCTTGTGAAAATATAGAAACGTGTTAGTGTGTAGGTCTATCTGTGCTTGAATGGTTAGAAAGGCCATAAAACAAAAACATTTATATTATTGGCTATTGGTCGATATTGCAAAGACAATATCAGTACATAACATAGAGATGGATAGAGATCACTACTTGGAAATAACCCGTTTTAAATGGACATTGCCATTGAGGGCTTCCACCATTTTGAAGTAGTCAACTGGGTGGGACTTCCTTTGGGTTAAGAATGGATCACATGATTCCATCTAGGTCATCAGCCAATTAATTATACTTGTGAGCAAACATTCCATAACTGCAGGTGGCAGTAAATCACCAACCTTGGCGTTATACCTCTTCAAACAACACACTCCAGGTTGCAATATGCCCCCTTTCAGCTTGTTTACCAACTCATAGAAGTAGTAGGAGAAGATTGAGTACTTCAAAATGGAGATGGCCTCAATGGTGCTGCCCGTGCTCTCACAGACGCCATAATGGGACAGATACAAAGATGTGTTGTATATCTAAGTCTATGGTGCATCCCTAACCTGAACATCTAAAACTAAATAGAAAACATGTAGAAATGTTAATGGACTTATATATTTAAATAACTGCCCTTTGCTGGCCCGCAAACTGCTTTTGACGAACAAAGGGTTCCGGAACATTATTGCCCACTGCTGTTCAATATAGTGATACAAAGACCTTTACTGGTGAAGGGCATTTCAAATATTTTCAGTTAGCCTTTTAATTTTGGTCCGTTCACCTAAAAGAGCCGGCTCCAAAAAGCTCTTTGCTCAGTAGCCATGAATGTGTTTAATAGACATGGGCAGGGGACTCAGATTGACCTCGGCCTAGGGCCTCCAAATCACTAAGTCCGCCCCTGGGTGCGGTAACATAATCAACAGCTGTTGACCTCCGTAGCAAGCTGCATGTGCACCTTTGTCAGCAGAGGATCTTCACTAGCAGTTCCTTTTTCCTATAAATCCAGGGCTGGGACCCAGTCAGCAGTTAGTCAGCATCACCATGCAAACACTAGCTGTTTGTCCACCCGCACCCGCCCGCAATTGCTAATAACCCATCCTCAACCGCCAGACTATATGTGATAAAGTGAAAATCTGAGGCCAGCACTCGACCCTAGCCCAATAATATAGAAAATGTGCTGTAGGCTACAGTCAAAGATGGCAAAATCCCTCTCAACAGTAGGCTACAGTTACCTTAAACTTCCCTATTTGAAAGTCCCCGTCTTGTGACTGTCGAAGCAGCACACGTACACAACAGTTGCAAATATCAGTTGCAAAAACAACTACTCACATTGTTTCGTTTTTCACAATTCCTGACATTTAATCCTAGTAAAAATTCCCTGTCTTAGTTCAGTAGGATGACCACTTTATTTTAAGAATGTGAAATGTCAGAATAATAGTAGAGAGAATGATTTATTTAAGCTTGTATTTCTTTCATCACATTCCCAGTGGGTCAGAAGTTGACATACAGTCAATTAGTATTTGGTAGCATTGCCTTTAAATTGTTTAACTTGGGTCAGACGTTTCGGGTAGCCTTCCACAAGCTTCCCACAATAAATTGGGTGAATTGTGGCCCATTCCTCCTGACAGAACTGGTGTAACTGAGTCAGGTTTGTAGGCCTCCTTGCTTGCACACTCTTTTTCAGTTCTGTCCACAAATGTTCTATAGGATTGAGTTCAGGGCTTTGTGATGGCCACTTCAATACCTTGACTTTGTTCTCCTTAAACCATTTTGCCACAACTTTGGAAGTATGCTTGGGGTCATTGTCCATTTGGAAGACCCATTAGCGACCAAGCTTTAACTTCCTGACTGATGTCTTGAGATGTTTCTTCAATATATCCACATAATTTTCCTTCCCCATGATGCCATCTATTTTGTGAAGTGCACCAATCCCTCCTTCAGCAAAGCACCCCCACAACATGATGCTGCCACCCCTGTGCTTCACGGTTTCAAGCCTCCCCCCTTTTCCTCCAAACATAATGATGGTCATTATGGCCAAACAGTTCTATTTTAGTTTCATCAGACCAGAGGACATTTCTCCAAAAAGTATGATCCTTATCCCCATGTGCAGTTGCAAACTATAGTCTGGCTTTTTTATGGCGGTTTTGGAGCAGTAGCTTCTTCCTTGCTGAGCGGCCTTTCAGGTTAGAACATGTCTCCTTCCTGAGCGGTATGATGGCTGCGTGGTCCCATGGTGTTTATACTTGCGTACTATTGTTTGTACAGATGAACGTGGTACCTTCAGGTGTTTAGAAATTGCTCCCAAGGATGAACCAGACTTGTGGAGGTCTACAATTTTTTTTCTGAGGTCTTGGCTGATTTCTTTAGATTTTCCCATGATGTTGAGCAAAGAGGCACTGAGTTTGAAGTTAGGCCTTGAAATACACCTCCAATTGACTCAAATTATGTCAATTAGCCTATCAGAAGCTTCTAAAGCCATGACATAATTTTCTGGAATTTTCCAAGCTATTTAAAGGCACAGTCAACTTAGTGTATGTAAACTTCTGACCCACTGGAATTGTGATACAGTGAATTATAAGTGAAATAATATGTCTGTAAACAATTGTTGGAAGAATTACTTGTGTCATGCACGAAGTAGATATCCTAACCGACTTGCCAAAACTATAGTTTGCTAACAAGAAATCTGTGGAGTGGTTGAAAAATGCGTTTTAATGACTTCAACCTAAGAGTATGTAAACTTCCGACTTCAACTGTATCCATCTGCGCTGTGAACGGTGTCTTCATCAAAGTCATTGTGATGGTCCACTAAGTATTCAAATAGTTTGGGCAAACAAGAGTTTGATTAAGAGTGTGCTCATAGCAATGAATGAAAAGAGCTTGCGGGATAGTTTCTTTCACCTTGGCTTGTACTCCGTTTATACCAGAGGCCATGACTGCGGCCCCACCGTAACACCGTGCCACAACTTTGGCCATGCATTCACACTCCTCTAAAAAGCTGATAATTCGGGCAACAATCACTTCTGGCCGTTTATCCTCAGCTACATCCTCAAATTTGAAAAACCTTACATTCACACCACCATCGGTAGTGTAACGCAACACATAAGACATTTGGGCTACATTGCTGATGTCTGTCGTCTCGTCAACCATGATGGTTACAGAGGGGTTTTTCTTTAATTCTTCAACATCTGTCGTTACATTCGCGACCGCGTGTATCAGGTCATTTTGGATTTTGATGGAAGTGCCTGTGAACACGGCAGCCGTAGCCAAATGGCAGTTTAATGTGCTGTCATACTCAGCCAAGAAATCCAGTATTTCCAAGTAGTTTCCCTTATTAGCTGATTTTTTACCCTAATCATGTCCTCTGAATGCTAATTATTGCTTGCCTAAAAACACAACTGTATGAATAAGGCCCGTTAGAGTCTCCCTGTTGTGCCTGACTTTATCACTGTGAGCAAGTGTCTCGTTGCGCCGCTGCTCGTTAAGAAGAAGGTCTACTCTTGTTTCCCCAAATGTTTTTAAACTCACTGTAGCTCGCAGGTGTGAAGTTCAGTTTTGGTGTCGAAGTGCTTACTTTGTCAAACAGGCTAAATCTTTGAAACCAGTTGTCCAGATTGAGCTATTATCGGTGCTGAAGAGTAGGCAATTCCAACAGTAAAGCTTTTTTGTCAGCTCACAGCCGGTTATCCACAGATAGAGCTCATAATTATTAACTTGAAAATGCCTTTCAAACCTCGTTGCACCAAATCAGGCAGTGCAGGAGTTGGTCTCCCGGTCTGTGCAAGATTTAACTTTTCATTAAAAGTTAGTCTTGAAAAGGGCGATGCTAACAATTTAGCCACCACATCGTCCTCGATTACTCTCTCTGCAGTTGCCATCGCCATCGTTACATACACTCACTGCAAAAAGCTATCCAGCTAGCTAGGCTCAAGCGTGAGAAAACAAGATAAGGCTCGCTATTGGCTCTGAATTAGTGACGTATACTTAGGCCCTCTAGAGGGCCTTGAGGCATCATACAATTGTCCCATCTATTAAAAGACAATTTGTGATTGGTTGATTCTACTGTCGTTCCAAAATGCTGCTCTAATTGAAGTCAATTATGGTGGCAGGTAGCCTAGTGGTCAGAGCTTTGGACCTGTAAATGAAAGGTTGCTGGATTGAATCCCTGAGCTGACAAGGTGAAAACCTGTCAATGTGTCCTTAAGCAAGGCACTTGCTCCAGGGGTGCCGTACTACTATGGCTGTCCCTGTAGGTAGGCTGTCATTGTAAATAATAATTTGTTCTCAACTGACTTGTCTACTTAAATAAATGTTATATTACATTTATTAACCTTTCTTTTTCCAAACACAAACCAAAGAAATTAAATAGGAAAATCATAAAAATTAAGACAAAAAAAGATGAAATCAATGAAAACAAAATTACAAGGCGTAGAGGGCCCTGACGGTTCCCCACTGCACACAGGCCTAACACAGCCGGCACCGCTATCATCCTCATTTCACCAAATATTCCCCAGACATTACTTTTCTGGCCCTCCCTTCTATTTATTTTTTACTCTCCATTTCACTGCTTTTTTCTAATTAAACAGCAATTTTTTTCTTCCGTGGATTTTGATGCATTCCCATTCCCAGTAGACTATTTGGCGCGCCTACTGTTACAAAGCTTACCGGCGTATGCATTAATGGCAGATAGCCTCAAATAACTAAAGTAAAACCTAAATGTAGCCTATAGATATAAATTGCACAATAATTATACATTTATGGATTTTTTTTCTCTTTATTCAACCCGCCCTTCATCCACACAAGATTTAATGACCCTAAACCCATCTGCCCAGTGGATATAACCGCGGGAACTGGAGATTATGAGTCAACCCGTGCCTCACTAGCTAACACAAAACAAACATCATTCTGTATAAAACTGTGCTAACACACCCATTAGTCTTGAGCACCCTAAATAGAATAATCCCTATGTAAATTAATAATAAAGCCTTCTTAAACCTATCAAATTTAATTCTAAACTAATAGGCCATTCTTTCTTATTAACAGCGACATCAAACAAGAGCACTTCAGTGAATTAAGTGACCTTTGTCTTCTGATCAATTGCTGTCAATGATCTGCATGATTGATTTTTAAAATCAAACGCAGACATCTAATCGGCTGCATTTGTGTGGCAGAAGCAGTGTTTTTTTTTTCGTTTACAGAACGCATGGGTGTGTCGCATGCGCAACTCCATAAAACACACGCGCACACACCACTTCTCATCTAGTCTGTAAAGCCTATGTGCCTGTAGAAACACCAGACTGTCATGATCAGCTGTGTATGTGAGATGGGTATGCCATGGTAGCACTGACCGCCCCCTTGTGTCCACCCCCTTATGTTACTCACACATGTAAACAATACATGGCAAAATGAACAAATTAGTCACTCTAGAGTTCAGTGAACATAACCCACTTACACAATCCAGTCATTAAACAGACATACACATGTCACACAATCACCTAGCCATATCTATGACTTAAAAAATAAAATATAGTCTCTTCTTAGTCATAGATATGGCTAACAATCATCAAATGTGAAGTGCAATGGCAGTTCTCCAGGAACAGACACAATCCAATACTAACATTTGTCTTTACTAAGGCTATCTTGTGACACATTGTGCCCATTGCTATCTTCACAAGCCTGACACAAAAGTGCCAGAACATTGAAGGTGGGCAATGGAACTTCACATTTGCCCCAGCCTGGTCTCTCACACTAGATGTAACATAATAAAAGTGAATCTGACACTCTCAAATTTGTATAAAATGTTAGGTTTGGTGTGATTACATACGACAGAAGGTTACCTAAGGCAAAAACAAAAGTAAGGTGGTTGGTCAGGATGGGTGGGCGTACAACGTGAACGTCTAGCAACCCAAAGGTTGCGTGTTTGAATATCATCACAGACAATTTTTGTTCATTTGCAAGTTTGCAACTATGTATAACTTTTTAGGTACTTTGTGACTACTTAGCATGTTAGCCAACTCTTCCCTTAACCCCTAGCCTAGCTAACGTTAACCACTTAGCTAATGTTAGCGTTAGCAACCTAGCCACCCTAACTAACGTTAGCCATATCATATCATATCATACGTTTGGCAAATTCGTAACATATTGTACGAATTGCAATTCTTAACTTATTATACAAATTGCAATTCGTAACATACCATACGAAATTGATGTTGGACATCCACAGATTAGTACATACCATATGAAACATACAGTATCGTTCTAATTGGCGTATACCAGATTTACTTTTATTATGTTACGTGTACTCCTGAGTCCAGGTTGTTTGCACAGCCTATGTATGAGCAATTCAATATCATTCGTACCATGATACAGTATACAACTATGTTACGTTGGATAAAAAGTTATTGTTAGTGAGTGATGTGGTTCTCTCCGTTCAAGTGCTTGAGTTTAACAAATTACAGATGTTGCCAACATTGTTTCCATAAAGTCCTCACTATGAATCGTTACTCTTACCGTACAGAGTCCTTTTAGCTGAACGGACGAATTCCACAGCAAATCGAAAACAACACGTATATATATTTTTTTTAAGTAGCCGCTTTCTGACAATTCCTGTGAGTTCGCGTTGCGTTAGAAACTATGGAATAAAAAGACTATTGTGCACAAAGCCTGCTGCGCTGTTCTCTGCATCTCACGGACTGCGCGTGACACAAATTGTGAGGGTAATGAGTAACATAGCTCCGCCTCCTCACCCACACATCTGGATTTTGATGAATTCAGCGAAATGGACCAGTTTGGACCAGTCTTCCTGTTAAATGTTCAATGTCAACAGGGTTGTCATACTGAGGTAAATATTGGATATTCGTACCTAATATTTGACCTCATCATAATATGGATACGTTGTTTCCTACTAATTGTATTTCCATGCCAAGTTAGACGAAACAGTCACATTAGCCTCAGAGATGCAATGCATGTCTAGGGCCAAATAAAAATTGGATGAACCTATGGTGGCACTAGCTAACTCAAGACTGACTACAATAGTGTATTAACTAGCAGCAACAATCTCAAACCCCCCAAAAATCAAAACTTTCCATCCTCCCCTGATTCAGAATATACAATTTCCATAGTCATGGTACACTCTGTGTAAGAGGTATTGAAGGTTGAAAGCCAAAATAAAAATAAAAATAATACAAATAATCCGCATACATAGACACACTGGCTTTACTCAAAGCCATAACACATACGTTTTTTCCAGCAGCAGACTATGATGGATAATGTCAAAAGACGCACTGAAGTCTAACAAAACAGCCCCTACAATCTTTTTATCATACATTTCTCTCAGCCAATCATTAGTCATTTGTGTAAGTGCTGTGCTTATTGAATGTCCTTCCCTATGAGCGTGCTGAAAGTCTGTTGTCAATTTGTTTACTGTAAAATAGCATTGTATCTGGTCAAACACAATTTTTTCAAAAAGTTTACTAATGGTTGGTAACAGGCTGATTGGGTGGCTATTTGAGCCAGTAAAAGGGGCTTTACTATTTAGACCCCAGTGGCTTGTCATTGTTGATAGACAACAATATTTTTTTCACCTCTTCCACACTCCCACACGGAATTCAAAATTACAATTTGGTCAGGTATACTTGGATGTGTTGTGTCAGCGTTTCTTGCTGGCACATCATGCCTAGGTTTGCTAATCTTGCCAATGAACAAAATCACGAAAGTAGTTGGCAATATTTTCTGTGATGAATAAGCCATCTGATTAAAAGAATGATGGAGCAGAGTTTGCCTTTTTACCCAAAATGTAATTTAAGGTGCTCCAAAGCTTTTTACTATCATTCTTTATGTCATTAATCTTTGTTTCATACTGTAGTTTTTTCTTATTTTTATTCAGTTTAGTCACACAATTTCTCAATTTGCAGTACGTTTGCCAATCGGTTGTGCAGCCAGAATTATTCCCAATTTCGTTTGCCTCATCCCTCTCAACCATACAATTGTTAAATTCCTCATCAATCCATGGGGATTTAACAGTTTTTACAGTCATTTTCTTAACGTGTGCGTGCTTATTAGTAACTGGGAGTAAGCAATTTCATAAATGTGTCAAGCACAGCGTCTGGTTACTTCTCATTACACACCATAGACCAACAAATATTCTTTACATTAACAACATAGGAATCACTACAAAACGTCTTGTATGACCTCATATACACTATATTATGCCCAGCCTTTGGAACTTTGATTTTCCTACATATGGCTACTATATTGTGACAACATAATCCGATGGATTTGGATACTGCTTTCAATTTTTTTCTGCAGCATTAGTAAAGATGTGATGAATACATATTGATGATTTAATTTCTGTGCTGTTTGTAACTACCCTGGTAAGTTGACTGATAACCTGAACCAGGTTTCAGGCACTAGATGCAGTTTGAAGCTTTCTCTTGAGTGGGCAGCCTGATGAAAGCCAGTCAATATTTAAATCACCCAGAAAATATACCTCTCTGTAGGTATCACATACATTATCAAGCATTTCACACATGTTATCCAGATACTGACTGTTAGCACTTGGTGGTCTATAGCAGCTTCCCACCAGAATGGGCTTTAGGTGAGGCAGATGAACCTCTAGCCTTAATACTTCAACAGTATTTAACATGAGATCCTCTCTATGGAATGTGGTTCTACATATAAAACGGCCACACCTACACCTTTGGCATTTTACTGTATTTTCAGTAGATCTTATCACTATGTATTGCTACCACTGTATCATCGAAGGTATTATCTAAGTGAATTTCAGAGATAGTCAGAATATGAATGCCATCTGTTACTAGCAAATTATTGATTTCATGAACCATGTTTCTTAAGCTACATATGTTAGCGTGGGCTATTTCTAGCACTTTTCTGCCATGCTTTATTGTTTTTATTGCTTTACTGTGAAGCTTATCAGAGGTAGACATGCTCAGGTTATTTATGTTAGTGCAGGGTGAGCTGCACACAGTGGACTTTCTTCTAGGCAGCACACCGCCTCAGTGCTAACAGTATAACTCTGGTTCATAGGCACATGATTACTGCATACAATAGCTGTAGGATCAGCAGAGGCATTCAGGGCAGTAAGAGGGACATAAATTAGGTTACTTACATTGTGTCTTCCAGCGCCCCTGGGATAATGTCAATTTTCTTAAGCATTATGACAACGCAGCCTTATAATGCTGTGAAAGGATCCAGGAATCCAAATGATTTGTGTGGATTCTCCTTATAAAACAAGCTTTGTTTCCAGAAGGTATCAAAAGTGTCAATAAATAAACACCCACAGAGCTGCAATAGTCTCTTAGCCAGTTATGGAGGTCTAAAAGTCTGCTGAACCGTTCAATGCCACGATTTAGGGAGGGCAGAGGGACAGATATTATGGGTCAATCAGTTCTTTAAAATACATCTTCAGCGCGGTGTTAGTCTGGACCTCCCACAGTTAGCAGAGTTTGGCGTTGAGGTAATAACAGGAGATGGCTGGAACTTATCACTTGGCTTGTGTACTTTCTCCAGTTACTTTCTTCTCCTCAGTTAGAGATCGCCCAGAATGCTCTGCTACACTTCACTGTCATGGCACGCTTTGTGTAAGAGCTATTGAAAATTGAAAGCCAGAAGAAATATCGCAATAACGACATTTCAACAACAAGAAAAAGCTGTGGATATTTCTCCATCATGAAATGATTATCTCAAAAATACGGGATGTGAGTCCCTTTAGTTGAAAAGGTGTTTTCAAAAGGGCATCCAGACCCGATCCGGTGGATAGAATTGGAAAGGTTGGGCTTTGAGTGTGAATAAACTGGCAGATTTGGAAATACCTAACTAAACTTGAATGGGGTAGATACAATTTGATAGCGAGGTCTTCAAAATTGGCAAAGATGCCATCAATATAAAGCTCATTAAACTTAGTAAGGCCTCAGCCTGAAAGCTGAATCCAGTTTGCCTGGGAGGAAGAGGTGATTATTACATATAGGACCTTGAATAGAGAAATCATAGAATTTAAAATGTTGACGGAATTGAGTCCAAATTTTAAGAGTATTCAATCAAATCAAACTTTATTTGTCACTTGCGCCAAATACAACAGGTGTAGACCTTACCGTGAAATACTTACAAGCCCTTAACCAACAATGCAGTTCAATAAAGAGTTAAGAAAATATTTAACAAATAAACTAAGTAAAAAGTAATACAAAAATTAGCACAACCAAATAAGGCTATATACAAGCAGTCAATGTCAATGTGTGGGGGTACAGGTTAGTCGAGGACCTAGCTGGGCACACGCGCTGGAGGTCGGGTGCGGGGAGCCGGCACGGAACGGAGGTCGGGTGCGTGGAGCCGGTACTGGAAGCACATGGCTGGGCGCACGCACTGGAGGTCGGGTGCGGGGAGCCGGCACGGGACTTACCGGACTGGTGACACACACTTCAGGGTGAATGCAGGGAGTCGGCATGGGATGTACCGGACTGGGGATGCTCACCGTGGGCACCATTGATGCCAGCTCCGTCTTCTCCTATTCGCACTCATCCTCTAGTTGCCTCATTTCCTCTAGAATCCCTCCATAGTATGCCTCCAAGTACTCCTCTTCCTCCTTACTCTTCACCCCCCATTGGTACTCCGGCCTCTTCATATTCCACATGGGGAGTGGTACTGGCGCTTCCCCCTCACAGCCAGACCACCCCCATAGCCCCCCCCCCCCCCCCCAAAAAAAATGTATTGGGGTTGACTTCGGGCTTCACACCTTCCAGAGCCACAATGACGACGCTTTCCTCCTTTTCTCTCCCGTAGCTCCTTCTCCCCCGTAGAGCACAGCTTGGTCATTTGGTGGTGTTAATTCTGTCACGATCGGGTGTTTGGACAGACCAAGGCGCAGCGCAGTAATAGTTCGACATCACTTTATTTAAGGATCTTACTCAAATGACGAACTATACAAATGAAAAAACCATGGTGTGGGACATACAAACATAAGTAGGATCCCTAATTAGAGACAAAGCATAGCAGCTGCCTCTAATTAGGGATCCAACACAAAACACTACACAGATATATAACACATAGAACTGTCAGACTCTGACCATGGCCACATAGAGAAGCAAAAGGCTTCTCTATGGCCAGAGCCTGACAGTATGTAGACTTCCTACTTCAACTGTAGGTGTTCCTTTTGTCGTGGTGGTAAAGGGCAGTGTGTAGTGTGATTGAGAATGCGTCATCTGTGGATCTGTTTGGGAGGTATGCGAATTGGAGTGGGTCTAGGGAATCCAGGATGATGGTGTTGATGTGAGTCATGACCAGCCTTTCAAAGCACTTCATGGCTACCGACATGAGTGCTACGGGGCGGAAAATCATTTAGGCAGGTTACCTTCACTTCCTTGGGCACAGGGACTATGGTGGTCTGCTTGAAACATGTAGGTATTACAGACTCGCTCAGGGAGAGGTTGAAAATGTCAGTGAAGACACTTGCCAGTTGGTCCGTGCATGCTTTGAGTACACGTCCTGGTAACCGTCTGGCCCTGCGGCTTTGTGAATGTTGACCTGTTTAAAGGTCTTGCTCACAATTGCTACCGAGAGCGTTATTACACAGTCGTCTGGAGCTGGTGCTCTCATGCATGCTTCAGTGTTTCTTGCCTCGAAGCGAGCATAAAAGGCATTTAGCTTGTCTGGTAGACTCGCGTCACTGGTCAGCTCGCGGCTGGGTTTCCCTTTGTAGTCCGTAATAGTTTTCAAGCCCTGCCACATCCGACGAGCGTCAGATCCAGTGTAGTAGGACTCAATCTTAATCCTGTATTGACGCTTTGCCTGTTTGATGGTTTGTCTGAGGGCGTAGCGGGATTTCTTATAAGCGTCCGGATTAGTGTCCCACTCCTTGAAAGCGGCAGCTCTAACCTTTAGTTCGATGTGGATGTTGCCTGTAATCCATGGCTTCTGGTTGGGATATGTACGTACGGTCACTGTGGTGTCAATGTCGTCGATGCATTTATTGATGAAGCCAATGACTGAGATGGTATACTTCTCAATGCTATTGGATGAATCCTGGAACATATTCCAGTCTGTGAAAGCAAAACAGTCCTGTAGCGTAGCATCTGTGTCATCTGAAGACAACCCTATAGAGCGAGTCACTGGTACTTCCTGCTTTAGTTTTTGCTTGCAAGCAGGAATCAGGGGGATAGAATTATGGTCAGATTTGCCAAATTGGTGGAGAGGGAGAGCTTTGTATGTATCTCTGTGTGTGGAGTAGAGGTGGAGTTTTTTTCCCTCTGGTTGCACATGCTGGATGGAAATTAGGTAAAACTGATTTAAGTTCCCGACCACTAGGAGCACCACTTCTGGATGAGTGTTTTCTTGTTTGCTTATGGCCTTATACAGCTGGTTGAGTGTGGTCTTAGTGCCAGCATCGTTGATTAAGAGGCAGTAAAACGGCTGCCATCCCCTCCGGCACCATTTTCAGCCCAATGTTCATGTTGTTTGAAATCTTCTCAGCCAAGTATAGACGTAATAAAGATAGGTGCCCCTGGAGTTATGCATTCATCTTGTTGCATTGTAAAAATACATTTTAAGAAAATGTGGCATTAGCTAGCCAGCCTGATAGTAAACAATCAAGTGTGTCCAGCCAGCTCCCGCTAGCCAGCAAATTTGATTGTGATGTATTAGTTAACATTGCCTCTAATCTCAGTCAAATAAAACAAAATAAAATAAAGATGTCATGCTCCCGCAATGAAAGAAAAAGTGAAAAGTAATATCCAAGTGGATGTCATGAAAATCAGTCCGTTGCCAGCTAGCAAAGTAGCCAGCTACATATTTCTCCCGCCATGGCTAGCTAGCCGGGCCACTTCCTCTATCAACTTTACTCAATGCGCCAGACATAGAATGCTTTAGCCTCGGCCAGTGTGTCAAAAATTAGGGTATCTCCCTCATAAAAGACACAAAGGTGGGCAGGGTGTAGAGCTGAATCTTTATCCTCTTCTTGTAGAGACAGGTTTTGATGTCCTTGAATTCAGCTCTTTTCTTCACGAGATTGGCACTCAGGTTCGGGTAGGATCGTATATCTTGGCCACAGAATTTAGGTTGATGCTCCATCGCCCAGAGCATTGCACGTTCCTTGTCTTGGTAATGATGAAAGCGGGCTATGATCAACCTAGGCCGCTCCCCTGAGTTGGGTTTGGTGGCGAGGGATCGTTTGAGCTTGATCAAGCGCCGACGGCTTGTCAAAGACATTTCACAGTGAGAACAGACAATTCAAAACAAGTCTATACATACTCATGCAGGCGATGTGCTCTCCTTACCTGACATTCCTTGTACGCAGGGCCGTAACTACAAGAGAGGGCATCGAGTTAGGACTTACTGTTAAGAGTTAGAATTAAAATACACAAGGGGCAATTTCGAAACTTAGTTGTGCATCAGCAGTTTTCCACCTGTCATTGGAATGCCAACCATTCATAGATAAATACCCACCTTTATTGATAGATGGTCCGAGAGAAGCTATCCTCACCTCAGCAGTCAGTAATTGCTAAACTCTATCCAGTTGCTACATGCTACCTGCCAGTGTAAACCTAGCACATATACGAACGTGCCCTCGATGCCAGTTTGAATAATGGATAATAATTTTGTTGTGACTAAGTCCAGTCAATGCACATTACAGGAAGATGAGTTAACACATTTTTGTGGCACACAGACGATTCAGGTTCAAAGTCAGTTAATTACACAGGCAGGCTGGGTAACAGGAGAAAACATGACTCTCTTTTTATCTGGTTGTCCTACCCAATGATATATTGAAGAATGTTGCTCTTTTACAGCTTGTGATGGGATCTGTATTTGGAACTTTTGTTTCAATGCTCCTGTAAAAGGCACAGTAGTTTAGCTTCCAAATTTGATAAAAGCTGAGTAGATTTTTCAGCCATGGGTGTGTGAACATTGAGTCATGCTGACTGCAATCGTTATCTCTCACACATCCGGCATTTAGCTAAGTCAATAAAAACAGACTATAACCCTTAATCAGTTACCTTTATTTAGATATTTAAAGAACGGAAAATGAAGCCAACCCAGATGATGATAAGACTGTAACATGTATGAATTATTACATTTCAATGACCATGTCAACATACACAGCAAATGTTTGAAACAGTGAAGGTTTGCTGAAGGATAAACTATGCCCTGCCCAGGCTTCTACCATGCCTGTGAAGGAGACTGCTAAAAGGGAGACCTGTCAAGAACTGCTGTGGGTTTGAATGAGTCATTAGAAGTGGCATCATTAGGCCTGGGCTTCCGGGGCTTCAGCCATGGATGTTTTTGGTCCAGTCCTGAACCTTTTGATGGTCAAAAATATACAGTATCAGTCAAACGTTTGGACACACCTACTCATTCAAGAGATTTTCTTTATTTGTACTATTTTCTACATTGTAGAATAATAGTGAAGACATCAAAACTATGACAAAACACATGGAATCATGTAGTAAGCAAAAAAGTGATAAACAAATCAAAATCAAAATATATATTTTAGATTTTTCAAAGTAGCCACCCTTTGCCTTGATGACAGCTTTGCACACTCTTTTGGTTACTAAATTATTCCATATGTGTTTCTTCATAGTTTTGATTGTTTATTCTACAATGGAGAAAAGTCTAAATTAGGAAAAATCCTTGAATGAGTAGGTGTGTCCAAACTTTTGACTGGTACTATATACAGTGGGGAGAACAAGTATTTGATACACTGCCGATTTTGCAGGTTTTCCTACTTACAAAGCATGTAGAGGTCTGTAATTTTTATCATAGGTACACTTCAACTGTGAGAGACGGAATCTAAAACAAAAATCCAGAAAATCACATTGTATGATTTTTTAATAATTAATTTGCATTTTATTGCATGACATAAGTATTTGATCACCTACCAACCAGTAAGAATTCCGGCTCTCACAGACCTGTTAGTTTTTCTTTAAGAAGCCCTCCTGTTCTCCACTCATTACCTGTATTAACTGCACCTGTTTGAATTGGCAAACTTCAGACGGGCCTGGACATGCGCTGGCTTGAGCAGGGGGACCTTGCGTGCGCTGCAGGATTTTAGTCCATGACAGCGTAGTGTGTTACTAATGGTTTTCTTTGAGACTGTGGTCCCAGCTCTCTTCAGGTCATTGACCAGGTCCTGCCGTGTAGTTCTGGGCTGATCCCTCACCTTCCTCATGATCATTGATGCCCCACGAGGTGAGATCTTGCATGGTGCCCCAGACCGAGGGAGATTGAACTTCTTCCATTTTCTAATAATTGCGCCAACAGTTGTTGCCTTCTCACCAAGCTGCTTGCCTATTGTCCTGTAGCCCATCCCAGCCTTGTGCGGGTCTACAATTTTATCCCTGATGTCCTTACACAGCTCTCTGGTCTTGGCCATTGTGGAGAGGTTGGAGTCTGTTTGATTGAGTGTGTGGACAGGTGTCTTTTATACAGGTAACGAGTTCAAACAGGTGCAGTTAATACAGGTAATGAGTGGAAAACAGGAGGGTTTCTTAAAGAAAAACTAACAGGTCTGTGAGAGCCGGAATTCTTACTGGTTGGTAGGTGATCAAATACTTATTATCAAATTATTATTATTATTTGCAATAAAATGCAAATTAATTACTTAAAATCATACAATGTGATTTTCTGGATTTTTGTTTTAGATTCCATCTCTCACAGTTGAAGTGTACCTATGATAAACATTACAGACCTCTACATGCTTTGTAAGTAGGAAAACCTGCAAAATCGGCAGTGTATCAAATACTTGTTCTCCCCACTGTATATTGCGATTCAATACTGTGATTTTATTGCGATTCCATGACCCAAATATATTGCTCATCATATGTCTGCTGCAGAGAAGAGAAATTGTTTTGATCAGTCATAGAAATAAAGGTTCTGAAAACACATTGGCTCTGTCAAGTGCAGAAGGAACTGCAGACCAAGTCAGTGTTGATATAGTTCAACATAATTTATTAATACAAAACAACAATACACTAACATACCAACTGCATTTTAAAACAGCACTAAACCTAAACAATGGACCACACTGAGATGCCAAACACACTGAGACAATGCGAAGCAGCTGCCTCCAATTGAGGACCAACACAAAACCAACATAGAAACAGAGTAACTAGAATCTGTCAGGCTCTGACCATAGACAACTAGAGGGAGCCAAAGGCTCCCCTATGATCAGAGCCTGACAGGCTCCCAATTTAAAAAGAATATGGAGAACAAGCTATGAAGGAAAAATACTGTAGTTTTGGAGTAGGTACAGCAAACTATCACAAAAATAATATAGCGATATTGTCAAAACGATACAATGTATTATTTATTTTTCTGTAATTATATTTTTCATTCATTTAAAATAATATTTCATTGAGCTTTTATTTTTAGTTCTCTTTTTATTCACTTAGCTACCTACTTTTTCTATTGATGTTGCATTGTTGAGAGGTTAACCTGCAAGTAAGCATTTAATGGTTTTATTTCCCAGTTTAACTCTGTTGCAGATAAACATGCGCTGTACATAAGGCTAAGGATAAAAGGCAAATCTAATCCTTGGTTCACACATAAATTGATTGAGAAATTGCATGAAAGAAATGTAGCTTGGGCTAAGGCTATAGTGACTGATTCTATGTCTGATTGACAGTCCTTCAGGCATTTGAGAAATAGATGTTTATCGCTGGTTAGATAAGCAAAATTTCTTGAATTGTGTATTGGAGAGGCGTGGTAATCCAGCTAATTTCTGAAAAGTGGTCAACCCTTTGATGTCTACGATGTATTAAGTGCTTTGCTAAAGAAAAATCCATATGGGCTGATTCACTTGACCCCTTCTTACTACAGCTCTCTGCCCCACTCATTGTTGAACCTTTAATCTGTATTTGAACTTGACAATTGCTACTGGTGTTATCCCTAAGATTTGTAAAGTGGAACATGTCCTCCCCCTACATAAAGGACGGAGATCCTTCTGACTTAGATAATTACCGCCCAATCTTCAAGTTTTCTTGCCAAGCCAAGGTATTAGAATCCCTGAACAACTCACAGCTCAGAACGTTTTTTTAACTTCTCACTCTATTCTAAATATGCACCAGTCTGGTTTTAAATGTATCTGGACATAACACTGTTTCAGCTACAATGCTTGTTTTAGATCATAAAACACATTGTTTTGTCCTATTTATAGACCTTTCCAAGGCATCCGACACCCTTGACCTTTCCCTACTAATTCAAAAACTGTCAGAAGTTAGCCTGCAAATGGTTTAAGAGCTATATGACAGACAGGTCACAATGTGTGGTTTCTGATGGTGTCAATTCTAGTTTCCTCAATATTATGAAAGGTGTACCACAGTGGTCGGTATTGGGATCTGTTCACTTTTACTATTTATATAAATAATATTGGTCTATGTATTCAATATAGTAATTTTCATCTGTATGCAGACTATGCAGTTATGTATGCCATACATAACTGTTTACCAAGCTTTGTTAGAGCTGCAATCTGATTTTGTTGCACTACAGAAATCCCTTGTACTTAATACAGTGTATTCGGAAAGTATTCAGACCCATTGACATTTTCCACATTTTGTTACATTTCAGCCTTATTCTAAAATGGATGAAATAAAAAAAAAATCAGAAATACTGTATTTACACAAGTATTCAGACCCTTTACTATGAGACTCGAAATTGAGCTCAGGTGCGTCCTGTTTCCATTGATCATCCTTGAGATGTTTCTACAACTTGATTGGAGTTCACCTGTGGTAAATTCAATTGATTGGACATGATTTGGAAAGGCACACACCTGTCTATATAAGGTCCCACAGTTGACAGTGCATGTCAGAGCAAAAAGCAAGCTATGAGGTCCAACGAATTGTCCGTAGATCGCTGAGACAGGATTATGTCAGGGCACAGATCTGGGGAAGGGTATGATTTGGAAAGGCACACACCTGAGTATATTATACTCTCTCCCACACACACTCACACACAGATGCTTTACACAGAACACATATGAACATGTTGAGCCTGGACCACAGCTTAACCTGCTGATAAGTCCATTTTTTTCAGGTAGGCTTACAGCCGAGACCAGCCTGGGCTTTAACCCCAAAAGAGCCAACCAAGGTGCGAGTGGGAAGGGAATAGATTTGACAATATGGTTCCCTGTTAATAACATGTGTATAATGACCTTGCCCCTGTACCTGCTGTCTGCAGTCCTGCAGGTCTCGTCTGGGTTGTCAGGTCTGCCTATCCAGAGATCTGGAGGGCATAACGGTCTGTGTGCCAGACGGGGTGAACGACATGCAGCGGTCTGATGATGCTGGACCTACACTGTAAAAGCATCTTGTTGTTTTTACAGTATGATACAATAAACCTAACAGCAAAGTACTATATTAATGAAAAATTGCCATAAATCGAAAAGGACTCTGGGTGATTTTAGGCGTAACTAGTAAATGATACCAAAAAACTTTTGGTATTATTTTGGTTTAACAGTACATTACTGTAAACAAGTGCTGTATTTTGAATGTAATTCCACCCCACAGAATGCTGTACCCTTCCCTGTAGTGGGTTCATGGTATTGTTGTTTTCATCAACATGTTTTGAAGTGTGCCTTGTAAGAGTCTACATTTGTAACACCGGTTAGTGAGAGTGATGTACCAATTTAACTGATACAGTATGTGGTACAGTAGTAGTGTCACAACAATTATAGGAGTATTAGGGGACAGATTGGAGTGGCAGCAAGTCTTAAACCTTTAATGGTTTAGTATTTGCCTTCTTCTTTGGTCTGTTTTGCCCTGTAATCGCTGCCAGTTTAGAAGCCTTTGTTAAGGTCTCTAGAAGTGCAAGTGATATATAAAATACCAAATATTCATACTGTATACTGTATATTCAATATTATATATACATACTGTACCTTTTTTTTTTTTTACGATAACTTACAGGCAACTGGCTGCCAGTAAGTTACCGTAAAAACTACAGGAAAGTGTACAGTAAATAGCTAGTAACCTAGAGTAAATAGCCAGTAAGCAAATGTCAAGTTTTGTTCATAGATAAAAGATTTTGTATTGTTGAAATGCTGAAATAAAATAGTTTTCCTAATTATTAAAATCACTGCATCCACTCTCTTATAAAGTCCCACAGTCGACAATGCATGTCAGAGCAAAAACCAAGCCATGAGGTCGAAGGAATTGTCCGTAGAGCTCCGAGACAGGATTGTGTCGAGGCACAGATCTGGGGAAGGGTACCAAAACGTTTCTGCAGCATTGAAGGTCCCCAAGAACACAGTGGCCTCCATCATTCTTAAATGGAAGAGGATTGGAACCACCAAGACTCTTCCTAGAGCCGACCGGCCAAACTGAGCAATCGGGGGAGAAGGGCCTTGGTCAGGGAGGTGATCAAGAACCCGATGGTCACTCTGACAAAGCTCTAGAGTTCCTCCACCAATCAGGCCTTTATGGTAGAGTGGCCAGAAGGAAGCCACTCCTCAGTAAAAGGCACATGATAAGCCGCTTGGAGTTTGTCAAAACGCACTTAAAGGACTCAGACCAAGATAAACAAGATTCTCTGGTCTGATGAAACCAAGATTGATCTCTTTGGCCTGAATGCCAAGCGTCATCTTCCTGTCATTTACCTGTACAGTTTGTGTAACCATGCAAGTATTCACTTATCTGTAAATATAACTGTATACCTAACTGTACAGCTAATTTAACCATGCAAAATGTTCACTTACAGTGGGGAGAACAAGTATTTGATACACTGACGATTTTGCAGGTTTTCCTACTTACAAAGCATGTAGAGGTCTGTAATTTTTATCATAGGTACACTTCAACTGTGAGAGACGGAATCTAAAACAAAAATCCAGAAAATCACATTGTATGATTTTTAAATAATTAATTTGCATTTTATTGCATGACATAAGTATTTGATCACCTACCAACCAGTAAGAATTCCGGCTCTCACAGACCTGTTAGTTTTTCTTTAAGAAGCCCTCCTGTTCTCCACTCATTACCTGTATTAACTGCACCTGTTTGAACTCGTTACCTGTATAAAAGACACCTGTCCACACACTCAATCAAACGGACTCCACACACTCAATCAAACAGCTGTGTAAGGACATCAGGGATAAAATTGTAGACCTGCACAAGGCTGGGATGGGCTACAGGACAATAGGCAAGCAGCTTGATGAGAAGGCAACAACTGTTGGCGCAATTATTAGAAAATGGAAGAAGTTCAAGATGACGGTCAATCTCCCTCGGTCTGGGGCACCATGCAAGATCTCACCTCGTGGGGCATCAATGATCATGAGGAAGGTGAGGGATCAGCCCAGAACTACACGGCAGGACCTGGTCAATGACCTGAAGAGAGCTGGGACCACAGTCTTAAAGAAAACCATTAGTAACACACTACGCCGTCATGGATTAAAATCCTGCAGCGCACGCAAGGTCCCCCTGCTCAAGCCAGCGCATGTCCAGGCCCGTCTGAAGTTTGCCAATGACCATCTGGATGATCCAGAGGAGGAATGGGAGAAGTTCATGTGGTCTGATGAGACAAAAATAGAGCTTTTTGGTCTAAACTCCACTCGCCATGTTTGGAGGAAGAAGAAGGATGAGTACAACCCCAAGAACACCATCCCAACCATGAAGCATGGAGGTGGAAACATCATTCTTTGGGGATGCTTTTCTGCAAAGGGGACAGGATGACTGCACCGTATTGAGGGGAGGATGGATGGGGCCATGTATCGCGAGATCTTGGCCAACAACCTCCTTCCCTCAGTAAGATCATTGAAGATGGGTCGTGGCTGGGTCTTCCAGCATGACAACGACCCAAAACACACAGCCAGGGCAACTAAGGAGTGGCTCCGTAAGAAGCATCTCAAGGTCCTGGAGTGGCCTAGCCAGTCTCCAGACCTGAACCCAATAGAAAATCTTTGGTGGAAGCTGAAAGTCTGTATTGCCAAGCGACAGCCCCGAAACCTGAAGGATCTGGAGAAGGTCTGTATGGAGGAGTGGGACAAAATCCATGCTGCAGTGTGTGCAAACCTGGTCAAGAACTACAGGAAACATATGATCTCTGTAATTGCAAACAAAGGTTTCTGTACCAAATATTAAGTTCTGCTTTTCTGATGTATCAAATACTTATGTCATGCAATAAAATGCAAATTAATTACTTAAAAATCATACAATGTGATTTTCTGGATTTTTGTTTTAGATTCCGTCACTCACAGTTGAAGAGTACCTATGATAAAAATTACAGACTTCTACATGCTTTGTAAGTGGGAAAACCTGCAAAATTGGCAGTGTATCAAATACTTCTCCCCGCTGTACCTGTTCATTTACCCAGTCTGTCTATTAAGTAAACTATTATTACCCTCGCTCATATCATACGCATTTTTAGCTACTGAAGTATTTCTCTGCCATCAACCTGTATAGTATAGTTAACCATCCAACATCCACCAATGTATAGTGTACACATCCACCAATGTATAGTGTACATATTCAGCCAACCACCCATACTATGTAATGTCTTTTTATAGCTTTTTTTTGCACTCCAGATATCTTGTATTTCTATACTTTTTCATACTGCCGCTCTATGTATCATGTACCGTGTATCTGTCTTTTGTGTACTTTCGTTGTGGCATTTTGCACCTGCCTTGTGTTTTGTTGTAGCTGCTTGACAATGAAATTTCCCCCCTGGGGGATCAATAAAGTATCTATCTATCTATCTATCTATCTATCTATCTATCTATCTATCTATCTATCTATCTATCTATCTATCTATCTATCTATCTATCTATCTATCTATCTATCTATCTATCTATCTATGTCTGGAAGAAACCTGGCACCATCCCTACATTGAAACACGGTGGCGGCAGCATCATGCTGTGGGAATGTTTTTCAGTGCAAAGTACAGAGAGATCCTTGATGAAAACCTGCTCCAGAGTGCTCAGGACCTCAGACTCTGAATGTCCTTGAGTGGCCCAACCAAGAGCTCGAACATCTCTGGAGAGACCTGAAAATATCTGTGCAGCAACACTCCCCATCCAACCTGACAGAGCTTGAGAGGATCTGCAGAGAAGAATGGGAGGAACTTCCCAAATACAGGTGTGACAAGCTTGTAGCGTCATACCCAAGAAGACTCGAGGCTGTTTATCGCTGCCAAAGTTGCTTCAACAAAGTACTGAGTAAAGGGTCTGAATATTTATGTAAATGTCATATTTCTTTTTTTTTTTTTTTTATGCAAACATTTCTAAAAACCTGCTATTACTTGTCAATATGGGGTATTATGTGTAGATTTATGAGGAAAACAATTGATTTAATTCATTTTAGAATAAGGCTGTAATGTAACAAAATGTGGAAAAAGTCAAGCGGTCTGAATACTTTCCAAATGCACTTGTTCTCTAATTCACATAAAAATGTCTGATGGGCTACATATTCACTCATTGGGTGGCTCTCTCATCGAGCGGGTTCCCACCTATAAATATCTGGCCGTTTGGAATGATAAAGATTTTACATTTAAAAAACATACTGATGAGGTATGGACGCCAGCTATCATAGCTCCCTTCACTTTATTACAGGTGACATTTATAATAGTCATCACTGCATCCTGTATCAGAAGGTCACCTGGACCTCACTAAAGTCACTTCATTACTCCCTTCTTGTTTACAAAGCTCTGCTACACAAGCTTCCAACATACCTCACTTCCCTGTTGAACTATACAAATATGAGATACAGTACCAAACTCGTTCGCAGGGTTGGTTAAGGTCCCGCTTCTCTCTACAACATTTGGTAAATTCACCCCTCACTTAAAGAATGTGATGTCAGATCAGTGGTTGTTTTGGATATTGTTACTGCATGATAATACAACATCATTGTATCTTTGAACGTCTACACATTCTAGTTCTATGACATTCTATCAGATTAACGTGTAAATGTAGCCCAATTTATATAATTCAAAATTAAACAATTTGTGAGAAGATGTGATTTATTCTTCTAAAAGGAGGGAATTTGTTCGCATAGTAAAACTGAGGCCAAGTCAGTGGCCACACCTAGGTTAACCGACATTGGTTGAGAACTATGAAACACGCCCTTCTCTCCCCCAGTACAAAAGCCTGTTGACGTAAGTCAACCCTAGTTCCTGATGATACTAGGACTGGTGTCCATGCGTTTAAAAAGGGCTAAATTGAACTACAACTCTATCTAACGAAAGCTACATGCAAAGATAACGTGGAGGTGACGATCGTCATGTTAAAATTGTGAATTCCGACTAGACCAGCCAGAACATTGCATGAGCCGAGTATGGCAAAATGGTATGAACTCTAACGATGGATCACTGAAGAAGAAGTGACCCAAAACCTCCTCCAGAAACTCTACAAAGGACAAATGGTGATCTCTGCTTGGCAAACCAGAGCCTTACATCGTTGACCCATCTATCGAAGCACAGCTCAAGAGTAAATATATTTGGATTTCCTTATTAAACGTTAGCTAATCGATTTGATAAGATAGCATGTCACCAAATTAATCAAAGCCAACGTTACGACATAGCTGTCTTGATGTTTTTGTCGTCATACCATTTAAATTGTGTAATTTATTGACAGTCCCTAACTAGCCCGAATGAAAAGCTATCCAAAGTCAGTCAGGTCGCACACCAGCCGGCTGAAGCTAATTGGCAAAATTAGCTTCAGCTAATTTTGCCAATTACAGGTGGGAAACATGTTTCACATGTTTCCCACCTGTGAAACATACACACGAGACACCCACATCAAACCACACCCGAAACCAACTCGTATTTGAATTCAGTCATGGCCGCTAGCATTTCTTAATGAACCAAATCTAAAATGAGTCCAAATCAGGAAGTGCAGTCACCCTTTAAAACTAAATAATGACATGTTGTATCTCTACTTTGCAGATGAGCCAAGGAGGAGTACAGATGAGAACAGCAGGTCAGTGGAGCACTTAGAACAGCTGCAGCCAGGGGCAACTGGTAGGGAAGAGGAGGACTTTAGGTGACCCAGGCAAAGGCCCCAAACAAGTTAAGCTACCCCAGTATCCCCTTGGCCGTTTTGTATTGCAGACACACCAGACAAGACATATAGATAGCAACAGAAGAGTAGATGAGGGAAAGAGACACCAGACAAGACACAGAGACAGCAACAGAAGAGTAGGATATGATGGAGAGAGACACCAGAAGAACAGAACAGGCCATAATAGAAGAGGATAGACAAAGGAGACAGCAACAGACAAGACACAGAGAAAGTGACAGAAGAGATGGAGAGAAAACAGGTGGGTTGAGCCCACAGTAGACTGTATCCTTTACAGTTGCTCTATGGATTCTAATGAACCCTTTGTCACGTACGAACTCACAGGTGTGATCATTCTGCAGCGTACTCTCAAACCGGTGAACACTTGCAGGGCACTTATTTAGAACGTCCAGTTACGATTGACTCAAGTCAGCATTTGAGCTGGCCACACTGTTTTTTCACAGAAACATTTTGCACAAACACGGTCTTTACAACCTTAATTCCTCAATGTGAGCAGTTTATTTTTGGATGCAATGTTCAGACATTCACAGAAGTAGCGACAGCATAACACAATTCTCAACCAAACCGGGAAATGTAGGCCACATTAGTCGTAGCACTAACTGAGGAAAGAATGACCTAACACAAGCAGTCATATTTAGCTACTCTCGGGTGACAGAAACCATAATAACAGTGTTGTTAGGGCACCAGGAGGTGACAGTGTTGTTAGGGCACCAGGAGGTTACAGTGAAAGCATATTCTACAGAGTTTGCACGAATGTGATTTCCTTGTGCCGTGATTTCCTTGTGCCGTGATTTCCTTGTGCTCCACCTTAGCCAAAACAAAATTCTAACAGGTTATGATATGGGAAACAAAATGATTGTCGGTGAGCTTTGATTTCCTAAAGACATTTTTTATAGACTGATACTGTTCACATTCACACCATAAACCATGTAATAACTTATAATACACTTATACAGATATATATTCATAAAAGTGTGAACTCTCCCCTTGAGTAGTTGGTAAGAAAAACAAGAAATATAAATAGGCCTATCTGTATACACTCTAGTGAGTCATCGCTGGGTCGTTCCATGAAATAAGTCTCTTTTGGGTAGTGAAACTTGGTTAAAAAAAAGTTTTATTTCACCTAATTTTAACATTCTGTCATGAAGGTTAACTGGGTTGACGGTAACAGGGTTGACCTTAACAGGGTTGATGATTTTATCTTAAATCAGCCATCAATCCCCTTGTGACAGGAGGAATGGAAACTTGTGTGCAACGGGGAGGGGCAATTGAATACAAGCTTTACAAAAATGTTTAACTATCAATCTATCAATCTGCTCGACCCACTCAGTATTTCACCACAAAAAAAACAGAAATTACATTAATGATTTGACTATTAGATGTTCAGTGTTTCTTTATATATTTTTTTAAGGAACAGTTTCACCATATTAACACGAGAGTTCAGTTCACGTAACAGGCTTGACCTCAAAATGAGGGACACATGAAGAAATAACTTTGTCAAACCAACAAAATAACTAGGGCTTTACAATGATGGAGAAATGTTGTTTCCTAGAAGTCACAGTGGGTGCAGAGAAGGACTTATCAAAATGCTGAATTTTGGCAATTTAGCAACTCTTTATTAATAAAAATGTTTTGATTAAAAAACATTTTCATGTGGTCTATGTTAAAGTGCACTTCAAGTAATATAACAGGCTTTTAAAATGTTATATTGGTGCAAAATTCTGACTTCAAATATCAAAGGGACGCAAAAGGGACTAATTTTGTCCTTAGTGCTACTTAGTGCTACAACATTGGGCTTCCGAGTGGCGCAGAGGTCCAAGACACTGCATCTCAGTGCAAGAGGCTTCACTAGTTCCCTTCCCTGGTTCGTATCTAGGCTGTATCACATCCGGCTGTGATTGGTAGTCCCATAGGGCGGTGCACTATTGGCCCAGTGTCGTCCGGGTTTAGGTAGGCTGGGTTTGGGTAGGCCGTGAATGTAAATAAGAATTTGTTCTTAACTGACTTGCCTAGTTAAATAAAGGTTATATATATATACACTGGGGGCCAAATGTTTGGAATATTACTCATTCAAGGGTTTTTCTTTATTTGCAACATTTTTTACATTGTAGATAAAAGTGAAGACATCAACACTATGACATAACACTTATGGAATCATGTAGTAACACTTATGGAATCATGTAGTAACCCAAAAAGTGTTAGGCAAATCAAAATATATTTTATATTTGAGATTATTCAAAGTAGCCACCCTTTGCCTTGATGACAGCTCTGCACATATGGCATTATCTCAACCAGCTTCATGAGGACCGCCACAGGAATGGAAGACCCAGAAATACCTCTGCTGCAGAGGATAAGTTCATTAGAGTCACCAACCTCAGATTGCAGCCCAAATAAATGTTTCACAGAGTTCAAGTAACAGACAGATCTCAACATCAACAGAGGAGACTGTGTGAATCAGGCCTTCATGGTTGAATTGCTGCAAAGAAACCACTACTAAAGGACACCGATAAGAAGAAGAGACTTGATTTCCATGTCCATTGCTCAAGAAACATGAGCAATGGACATGGAAATTTGTCCTTTGGTCTGGAGTCCAAATTTGAGATTTTTGGTTCCAACCTCAACCAAATGTAGATGGTTTGGGATGAGTTGGACCGCAGTGAAGGAAAATCAGCCAAAACGTGCTCAGCATATGTGGGAACTCCTTCAAGACTGATGGAAAAGCATTCCAGGTGAAGCTGGTTGAGAGAATGCCAAGAGTGTGCAAAGCTGTCATCAAGGCAAAGTGTGGCTATTTGAAGATTCTCAAATCTAAAATATATAGTTTGATTTGTTTAACACTTTTTTGGTTACTACATGATTCCATAAGTGTTATGTCATAGTTTTGATGTCTTCACTTTTATTATAAAATTGTGCAAATAAAGAAAAACCCTTGAATGAGTAATATTCCAAACTTTTTCCCCCCAGTGTATATGTCTGACTTACAGTAGATACTATGTTAGAGCTAGTCAGACAAGCATAAGTCATAAATGTCTGCCTCACAGCTCTCTCATCATGTCTTTCTTACCTTTCACAATGTCACCTCTATACACCTGTCATTCAAATGTGACTTAATCTGTTACTAAGTCTCACAGAGCTTTCACCTGAGAAGGGCAACTGTTCAAAGCGTTGAACCAGATATGACACATTCTAGTTAGCCAAACTAACAATAGAGGCTCATATCATCTTGTATCCAATATAAGAAAAGATTATACAATCTGTCCTCTATGAAGACAGTAATTAAAAAGGAATGTGCCAATTAGCATCCTGGCAATTGAAAATAGTCCAGCCCATTTATCCATCCATGACACAACCCCTTTCAATCCCCATTAGAAAGGAAGGAGCTTCTTGATAGGCCCTTAGAATAGAATATATTACAATTATATGTATGAGGGCTACACGTCTCCAAGTCTCACTGGTGAAGCTGGTCCATCACTTGCAGAACATCTTCTAGTATGGACGGCCCCAGGTCAAGGTTCAGGACAAAAGACAAGTCTTCATCGACCCCTGTAGGGGCCTCCATTGGGGGACAAAGAGCCTGTTGGGGGACCGTGTTCAATTCGGATCCATCCGGCCCCATCGTTAACCCTCCCTCCTCCTTCTTTTTTTCCTGCTCCTGCTTTACCTCCTTTTCGTGGTGCAACCAGTCATGCTCCACCACCTCCACAACATCCAGTAAAGGCAGGAAGAGGCACTTCTTGTTCCTGGAAGCCTGGGGAAGGGTTCTGGCTTTGGCGGCCTGTGCATCCATCTCTTCTGGGCTGAGGAGGCGTGGGGGCTTGGGTGGGGGTGGGGGTGGGGGTGGGGGGGTCTCGTTGGGGGTGATGTTGGAGTAGAGGTCCTGGTGGCTTTGAGAGCTGTGAAGGTTGAGACTACCGGTCCGCTGGAAGGCTGGAAGGTCACCGAAGACATCACCGTGGGCATCCAATCCGATGTGGGAGAGGTGGCGGAAGTCGCCCAGTGGCAGGCTGATCATGTTGACTGACAGCAGCTCATGGCGCTTCTGCTTGCGGGGCCAGCGCACACTGGCCGATTTGAGGTACAAGGTAGTCTTCAGAGGCATCTTGGACTTGGCGTGTACTGTCAGTGAGCTCAACCCTTTCAGGCTGAGGTGGAGGTCACTCAGTTGAAGGGTCCAGTTGACCTTTAGACAGCTCTGAAAATGTGAGGACAAACAAACTAGGTTAAGAAAACTCACTTTAAATGATTTGATACTCATTCTTTTGTTTATTTTTCATTATTGGCATTTCATAGCTACATCCCCTAAGCATTCCAATGCTAAACAACCTTTGCCACAATTGTTATGATCAACATGATAATTTGCCATGATTGTCATGAAATTGGATTCCAGGTTGAGATGGGTACCTAGACCTGGCCATATATGGGCTGGTACCTGCAGCCATGACTGTATAATAAAATAACCTGTTTTTCTTGTACACATGTCTAAGCAAACACACTGCAATACTATTCTAACTTCACACACATAGCTTGTGGCAAGGGTGTGACCTTAATCTAGTAAGAAATTATGTCTAACATTAGTCTGTTAATTTCAGGGCCATTACATTATCTCTCAACTGATAGAAATGCTTTTTTCTTTGACTGTTGGCGTTTCTGTGATTGCTTCAGCTTTGGTTTCTTTCAATGTCATCGTTCACACTATATTTATGTGTCTAAAGCTACTTGAACTTTTGAGATAGTGTTGCAATCATGGATTGTTGTAACTGGTAGTATCACATTTCACTCAGATTAAAGATTAGCGTTTTTCCCCAGAAGAGTGTTTCATAATACCTGTAACGAAGCAATGCCTTGTTTACTCCTGATTAGAGACTTTCCTAATTTGCCTAAAACGTGAAGGTCTTATTTGTATTGTTAGTCATAGCAAAAAGCACCTGAGGAAAATGCTGATGTTAAGGAATTTGGACTATTTTTCAACCATTGTAGAAATCCCTAAAGTGGGCTGTTTTTCTGTACAGTTAGTACAAGGGTTTATAAACTTCCTGATAGTTCCAATCATGGATCCTCAAAAATGTAGTTCCAATGGATCTACAATTATTTCGTTTTTACATCTAAGATTTGTATGGGGCTTTTAAGAGACAGATATGAGGACAATGTGTCAGAGCTACTGCCTCAGGTAATCTGAGGTAGCTGCATGATTCAAATACAGTAAAACGGCCAACTTGTTATGCTGTTTCCAGATGAAAATAAAAAAATTCTTGGACAATTAGTTGGTCCATTGACACTAAGTCAACACGTGAACCAATAACTACCCTTACGGTACGTAGGCCACACACTGTTTGATCAAGCTGCAGTGAAGAAAAACCTTCACTGTAGTGTTCATTCACTTATTGCTTAAAAGTAAGTCTTGAAAGCTTACCAGTGTCTATCTTTGTATCCGCACAAGTGAGGTGATCAGGAAGTAGTCTTTCTATGCTTTCTCAGTATATTCGCTCTTCTCGCTCTTCTCTGCGGTTTTAGAACACACAGCTCTCCAGACGTTCCATGTGTGAAAAAGCGCCCCTGACTCTGAAACACTGACAAGGTCTACTACCCTAAAGCATAGACACAAACTGAGCAAAATCAGCTCACCTGTGTCTCTGGGTTGTGTTTGTTTAAAGTGGTAAACCTTCGGTACCTTCTATCTATATCTCTGTCTGTGTGTCTTCTCTCTTGTGACTATCTTCTCTCAGGTAGTCCTCTAGTCCCAATAAGCCCTAGAACAGAGGATCAGCTCTTATTGTGGAGGCGTGACAAGGGAGGAGGGGTGTATGACGCTCAGGTGAACTATGGTTTCTTCAACAAAGGTTGAAGGAGGAAGTGTTCTACATGATATCACTTGCCCTGTGGGTTACTGAATGTGGGTTGGTGAATGCATGCAGAAGAACCCAAAGCAGGGTCTCAACTTACTGTTGAGTTAGAATATTACAATACACAAGGTGTCTTTTCGAAATTTGGTAGCGCATCAGCAGTTTTCTCTTTAAAAAGTTAGTCTAGCCAGCTAACTACACTTTGTAGTAATCATGGCCGAATAACTGACCAGTCACGCAGGGCATGTGCCTGTGGCCCTAACCTCCAGGGGTCCCATATTGATTTTGTTAGTCACTCTCACTCAGATATCATATGAACATGGCACAAGTCATGGCAAAAATGAGTAGAATTGCAGAAAATGTGTTTTAAAACCTAAAACATTTTCTCAACGCCCCATGACAAAATGCGTAGAATTGCAGAAAATGTGTTTTAAAACCAAAACATTTTCTCAACGCCCCATGGCAAAATGCGTAGAATTGCAGGAAATTTGCTTTAATTAAATCATTTGTTTCTCTCTGCCATCAAGAGGGGGACCACTAAAATGTTTTGCTCCAAAAAGCTAGGGCTGGCCCTAGGCTTTTACAGGTCATGACCAGTGGAAAAATGTACCCCTCCAATATTCAGAAGGAATTTCATTACTAAATCACCAGTTGAACATCTTGATTTCTTAGAGGTGGCCTGTTAGGTATACATGGTCAGGGGACCTGCCTTCCAAACCCTCTTTCTCACATCTAAAGAACATGTCGTCTCTCTGAAGGGTATCAATCAAATATCAACCAAAATTGGATGTTAATATCTGGGCTCATATTCACAAAACGTCTCAGAGTCGGAGTGCTGATCTAGGATGTCCCCCTGTCCATATAATCATATTCGTTAGGATCTAAAAAGGCTAATTGATCCAGTTTAGCACTCCTACTCTGAGATGCTTTGTGAATATGATATTAACATCCAATTTTGGTTGATATTTGATTGATACCCTTCAGAGAGACGACATGTTCTTTAGGTGTGAGAAAGAGGGTTTGTTGGCATTTAAGATCTACCTGATTATGCAACAAGTCCTTATCCAATGAATATATAACCTACAATTTAAGGACCATTTAGATTCTATATGCATTTCTCCTCAGCAGCAGAAGGAAGGAGATGACAAATGGCAAATTAATCTGAAGCTTGTGAAAAATGCACTGAACACTATGGGAGGCAGATTCTCACACATTGCCACTCACCAGATAAGATCTTTAATTCACTTCTGTCAGTTACTAGTATTGTGGGTTGTGGAAAGAGAGCAAGCAAACAACCAAATAATATAATTTACTTTGCCAGAGACCAATGTTCCCTCTAAAAGATTTCAGCACTGAGCAAATTTCAGGTCTACTGAGTGCAAACTTGAATGTTGTGAAGATTCTGTGCAACTTCCTGCGCACATTTACTGTGAACAGTTTTAACAGTGGTCAAGTAGGCTACTGTGGCTATTTGATCATAATGTAGACCTACCAGAGTGGCCTACCATCAAAAACAATAGAAAATGCATCCCATTACAATTTAGCATGGAAATAGTGTGTTTGGACTATGATAGTTTGTTGGTGATGTGGACACCAAGGAACTTGAAACTCTCAACCCGCTCCACTACAGCCCCTTCAATGTTAATGGGGGCCTGTTCGGCCTTCCTTTTGCTGTAAGTCCATGATCAGCTCCTTTGACTTGCTCACGTTGAGCGAGAGGTTGTTGTCCTGGCACCACACTGCCAGGTCTCTGATCTCCTCCCTATAGGCTGTCTCATCGTTGTCGGTGATCAGGCCTACCACCGTCGTGTCGTCTGCAAACTTAATGATGGTGTTGGAGTTGTGCTTTGCCACGCAGTCGTGGGTGAACAGGGAGTAAAGAAGGAGACTAAGCACGCACCCCTGAGGGGCCCCAGTGTTGAGGATCAGCATGGCAGATATGTTGCTGCCTACCCTTAACACCTGGGGGCGGCCCGTCAAGAAGTCTATGATCCAGTTGCAGAGGGCGGTGTTTTGTCCCAGGGTCCTTAGTTTAGTGATAGGCCCGTGAAACGGCAGCCATCCCCTCCGGCACCATTGTCCCAAGAACAGGGGTATCACATTTATATAAGTATTCAGACCGTTTACTCAGTACTTTGTTGAAGGACCTTTGCTTGCGATTACAGCCTCAAATCTTCTTGGGTATGACGCTACAAGCTTGGCACACCTGTATTTGGGGAGTTTCTCCCATTCTTCTCTGCAGATCCTCTCAAGCTCTGTCAGGTTGGATGGGGAGTGTCGATGCACAGCTATTTTCAGGTCTCCAGAGACCTGCGTTGTCTTGGCTCTGTGCTTAGGGTCGTTTTCCTGTTGGAAGGTGACCTTTCGCCCCAGCCTAAGGATCTTGAGCACTCTGGAGCAGGTTTTCATCAAGGATCTCTCTGTACTTTTCTCCGTTCATCTTTTCCTCGATCCTAACTAGTCTCCCAATCCCTGCTGCTGAAAAACATTCCCACAGCATGATGCTGCCACCACCATGGTGCCAGGTCTCCTCCAGACATGATACTTGGCTCCCACGATTGCTCAGTTTGGCCAGTTGGCTAGCTCTAGGAAGAGTCTTGGTGGTTCCAAACTTCTTTCATTTAAGAATGATGGAGGCCACTGTGTTCTTTGGGACCTTCAATGCTGACCAAATGTTTGGGTACCCTTCCCCAGATCTGTGCCCCAACATAATCCTGTCTCGGAGATCTACGGACAATTCGTTGGACCTCATAGCTTGCTTTTTGCTCTGACATGCATTGTCAACTGTGGGACCTTATATAGACAGGTGTGTGCCTTTCCAAATCATGTCCAATCAATTGAATTTACCACAGGTGGACTCCAATCAAGTTGTAGAAACATTTCAAGGATCATCAATGGAAACAGGATGCACCTGAGCTCAATTTCGAGTCTCATAGCAAAGGGTCTGAATACTTATGTAAATAAGGTATTTCTGATTTTAATTTTTAATACATTTGCAAACGTTTCTAAAAAACGGCTTTTGCTTTGTCATTATGGGGTATTGTGTGTAGATTGATGGTTGGCCTGTAACCGAAAGGTTGCTGGATGGAATTGCAGAGCTGGCAAACATCTGTCGTTCTGCCCCTGAACAAGGCAGTTAACCCACTGTTCCTAGGCTGTCATTGTAAATAAGAATTTGTTCTTAACTGACTTGCCTAGTTAAACTTTCTTAGCTACAGTATACATATCTTCCTGGCATATTACATAATTTATTCAGTAGAAAACAATACATTTTTGGACTCACCTTTTTGTGCTGTGCTCACTTAAACGGGAAGGTGGCGCAGCAGTCCTTTGTGGGTACATTTTGTCATCAAAGTCCGTCATTCTCTGTATTTATGGTGCTTTCAAGACAAATGGGAAGGTTGAATCATGATGACGTAATTGATCTTCAGGTCGTAGCTCTCGAAAGAGGATGGATTTGCAATTCCGAGTTGGATGACCATTCAAAACGTATTTTCCCAGTCGGAGCTCGTTTATTCCCAACTTCCCAGTTGTCTTGAACTCACTGAAGTCAAGTTTTAGCAGTTCCGAGTTAAGTTGTTTTGAGCGCGGCACAAATCCTGCTTCATTGACAGCATGGCCAATGTTGGGAACACACAGCCACTGCACTGAATAGCAGACTAGTGATTGCTTTGCAATGCTTGCAGTTAGCCACTGTCACTGATTCCTTCCAAACCACCAGGGCCGGAGCGTGCGTATAGGCAGACTAGGCAACCGCCTAGAGCGGCACTTTGGAAAGGAAGCAAAATGTGGGCTTATAAAAAAAAAAATCTAGAATGGCACTCATTTTCAAAATCACCAATCAGCGCCAGTTCAGTTTATGGGGAGGGGTAATGTTAGAGTGCATACCGTAACCGAGCCTTGCATGGCCGGAGGTTAGGTTCGTTGTCAAAAGCTGAAAGAGGATAATAAAGTGTGACGTTCCTGGAGTCGTGATGTGTATGGGGCACAGGAACTCTCTGTCAAATCAATCTCTGTCTCATGCCATCTGCTGGCCGAGCTGCAACAGTACACTGTTAAACCATGTCTAAACAACTCAAACTGTCGGGTTGTGAGTACAAAAAAAGAAAATTAGCAAAGGAGCAAGCGCTCCAAAAACAAAATAATTATTTTTTGAAATATATTGATCCCGGACCAAGTGGGAGTAAAAAGGAGGATGCTGGCCCTTCCAGAGCCCAGGAGACGGACGTGAACAGGTCTACCGCCGTTGCTAGCTGCCCGGCTAGCGATGATGACAGCGATGATGACACGCCTCCCCTACCACTAGGGGAGGCGTGTCATCATCGCTAGCCGGGCAGCTAGCAACGGCGGTAGACCTGTTCACAAGAGCCGCTGAACATGTAGCGTCGCTACTACCGGTACACGGACAAGGTGAAGAGGAAATGAAAGATCCCTGGAAATGGCCAACACCAATCAACCAAGAACTGGAAAAACATGTCAAGCATCCTCAGCACCCATGAAACATTGTCTGGTCATATGGAAAGTTTTCACGAATGGAAAGAGTTGGATAAAAGATTGGCATCGCAAAACACGATAGATGCACAAAATCAGGGCAAACTGACTGCTGAGACAAAGCACTGGCAAGATGTGTTGCATCGGTTGATCAATTTTATCAAAGTTATGGCTATGTAAAACCTAGCATTTAGAGGCAGCACAGATAGATTGTTTGAGCATAACAATGCCAACTTTCTCAAACTAGTGGAGATGATCAGCCTTTTTGACAGTGTTATGGCTGAACATATAAGGAGAGTAACTTCAAAAGAAACACACGTTCACTATTTTGGCAAAGACATTCTAAATGAAATTATAGCTATGCTAGCATCACAGATTCAGCAGAAAATTATCAAGATGCTTAAGTCAGCTAAATACTACTCCATAATTTTGGATTGTACTCCGGATGTGAGTAGAACCGAACAGATGACGGTGATTGTACGTCTCGTTATGACGCAGCCAAGTGTGGAGATCAGAGAGTATTTCTGAAAGGTAAGATAAGCATTTTTGTCTCTAGTGGTTTTAAGCTGTGAATCTGCTGATGATATGCGCCTTGCTGCGTGCTTGTGTGTGTGTGTGTCTGTGTGTTTTGTATATAAATATTTTCAATATTATTACAGTCACTATTTAGATTAGTTGAAATTGACACTTTGTGCGTTGCATTTTTGCATGATGTGTATATTGGCGTTTGTGTTGCATTTTTGCTTATGGCTTGTATTGGCTGCTTGTTGTTGGTTTATTGTATGTTGAAAATAGAGGGGCGGCACAATTGTGTTTCGCCTGGAGCGGAAATACACGCACCGGTCCTGCAAACCACTCATTGTTGAATTTGCGATTTTCCAATGTCCAATGGCCGAAGAGCACCGATACGTTTTCTTTATAATTTCTCTTCATTATTTCTCTTCATATGACAAGGATTAAAAATGATTTGCCGGTAGATTGTCGTCTTGATTCATGATGATGACTGCTAGCTAAGATTTTGAAAGTATGTCGTTGACAAGATCAATCCAATCAAAGCTACTGAAGATATGACTTGATTTGACGTCATTTTATCTGTGGCTAACGACGAGCCTTCTTGGAAGGGGCACTTCTAATGTAACTATGGCACCACGCAAGGAGCTTGAATTTCTGAGTTCTACCCTTAAACTTGGCGGTGACATACTTTCCCCACGAGTGACAGAACGATGATCTAATCATAGCGCAACTAGAGAACATTACCAACACCTACGCTCCGTATTTTCCGCTGGCCCGCCCCACCACCACAGAAATCACTGAGCTAGGCTGAAACACCTGCATTTTGGAGCTTCCTTACTCAACAAAGCAAAAAAGAGGCAGTTTGTATGCGGCTTTATTAACTCAAAACAAGTGGGGCTCTGCTCCACCTGCCCTGAAAGACAGGTCACCACTGACCTTTAATTCCGTCCATAATAACTTTCTTCAACAGACAGACACAGGATAAACATCTTGAACGTCCCCTTCAACTCTGTGGCAGCTTCACCAATGGAAATGACAATGGATACACATAATAATATATTTATGCAAGTGTAAAGAGCCCGGGACCTCTGGTACAAAACCCTTTGCACATTTACCACTCGTTTGCAGGAGGAATACAGTAGATTGGAATATTGCATGATACCAAATGTGCAACATCAGTGCTTAGTTTGTAAATCGGGAGGCGCCGGAACAAAAAGTGAGAGCGAGAGTGGGGTGACCTGGGGAGTTCTGATGTACTGGTGTTGTGCCGAAAAGCTCACCCCTGACGTAATTCTGCTCTTCACTCCGTTGTCAGTTTAGCCTACATTTCACTGATCTTAGTAGTGATGGGTCGTTCGCGAGCTGGCTCTTGTAGGTGAACGTTGGGAGCCGGCTTGCATATCAGAAGAGCCAAATCTATTCATAAAAAAAAAATAAAAAATGAAGATAGGAATAATCAAAAGATTTAAATGAATAGAATTAACTAATTCAAAGAACAAAAAAAGAAATACAATAATATAGGCCTAAGTGCTCAAGCGCGCACACATTCGTTCTGACTGTCTGCTCAGACTAACAGCCTCACCTGTTAATAAGACTCGCAGTGTCAACCAATGAACCAAAGATGCGTGAGGGAGGGCCGAGCCAACTCCCTCACAGTCACACACTGATAGAGCACAGTGTAGAATTTTCCAAAACAAAATCTCATATAAAGCCGGTTCTACGCACAACCTACACCGGCATACTCGAACTGTGCACCCAACTGTGAAGCTAGCTGTAGCGAAGCTTCGAGAAACTAACGGGCCTGCTAGTGATAGTGGTGGAGCCAGCACCTCCACACGTGGAGATGTATCCACTCAGTCAAGTGGGCCTACACCGCGACCCACAGCAGCGCAGTCTTCTATGGACCAGTTTATGCCAAACGTCTATGTCTGTAGCAAAACAAGACCAAATTGATATTGCATTGGCTAAAATGATTGCCACCGATTTCCAGCCATTTTCGAACGTGGAGGACAGGTTTTAGAAATTATAGCAATAGTCTAAATCCAATGTACACAATTCCAAGCAGGAAAACCCTTTCAAAATCACTTATTCCAGAACTGTACAAGAGCACACAGGCTTCAGTGCGGGAAAGTGTCCAGAAAGCTACTGCAGTTTGCCTCACCACTTACTGCTGGACATCAAGGGTAACCACTTCTTACATGCCATCATCTCTACCCTGGCCATTGTCAATGCACCGGTTGATGCTCTTACCCAAGAGGAATGGGAGGTGGTGGAGGAGGTGTGCAGTCCTGGAACCGTTTGAGCAGGTCACTGTGGAGATCAGTGGAGAGAGGTACAGTAAGCAGTTCTTACTGCATCATTATTTAATCCAGTATTATATATGTATATGAGCAGTAGATGAGAATGTAGTATCAGCAAAACATGAACCTGAACTAATAAGTTACTCTCTTTCAGCTATGTGACAGCCTCAAAAACAATACTCCTGTGTAAAGGTCTGCAGCGAATCACAGCCAGCCGCCAGGGAGAAGCACATGTAACCACATCAATGGACAGAAAGTTCCACAGAATGGAATATAATCACGTGCTATCAGAAACCGCTGCACTTGACCCCAGGTTTAGGAGTTAGCCTTCAGTGATGCCAGAGAGATTGATGAGGCTCTTCAAAGAATAACCTCAGCAGCAGGGAGAGACAGCCCCAGCCGTCAGCTGGATCAGGCACCAGGGCAACAGGAAGAAGAGGGAGCAGATGGAGCAGAAGCACCAGCAGTAGTGCCACAAACGTCTGCTGTTTGGCGAGAGAGCAACTGGGAATGAAGCACGAAGGAATCCCTCAGCAGATTCTATAATGGAGGTCCCATCCTATTCTCAATAATTCCTGAGAGAAGAAACAGCATCAGCCCCTCAAAAGTGAGGCAGGTTGCATTTCTGAATGCAAATCTCTCATAAAAGCCAAATGTGGTCAGCATTGCTGTGTGCTGCTGGTTAGAGAGAAAAAGAGGGACCAGTTTAATGTTTTAAGTGGGATGCTGCAGTTTTGCACATTGTTATTTATTTTTCTTTGATATGGTGCAATATTATATTATTATGTTGTTCAGATTGTATTCGTTTTGAATTGTTACATTTATATGCACTTTGTTTATATACATTAAAACGTTATACTTAAAATGCAAATGTTTAATAGCATTCTTTTTCATAACAAACCAATGCATTTTTAAATACATTGTGGTTAAGGTAGAGTATGATTTCATGTAATAATTTAATTAGAATTGTTTTAACACCAATCATAGTCAAACTATCGCAAACTGTTTGACTTGAAAAAATACAAACCGTATATTTTGTAAAGAGCCGTTTGGGAGCCAAAAGAGCCGTCTCTTTTTGGTGAGCTGAGCAGAACGAGGCGGCTCACTGAAAAGAGCCGGAATGCCCATCACTGGATCTCAGTAGCAGAAAGCATTTTTTATTGGTGTCCTTCAAGGCAGCTGTCAATGATCACATTAGGCTGCGTTTCATTACACATTTTTATGGCGGTTTGATCGCGGGGGAGGCACTAGCAGTTTTCGGTTTGGCTATTTGTTGCAAGTGTATGAGTCTATAAATAAATCTCTTTGCCAAAATTCGTCATCTCTCCAATGTCTTATTCGACTAGTAAGGATAATAATTCAGCCATAGGAGAGAGCAGCAGACTGAGGGTCCGCCTCTCAACATCCCTCCGCTCCCCCTTTCCTCCACTGACCAAAAAGGGACACCGTCTTCCAGCTGATGGCAAAACTCGAGTCACACCACATTATTTCTGCCTCATGCACAAATTCATGTTGCTACTCCTATGAACAGAGAAAGTGAAATTCATATTAAAAAAGACCCAAGCTGCTGAATTGAATTAATAACAACAACACAAGCCAATCGCTACACTGTCATACTCATTCATTACTGCTGCAGCGCTTCTTGTAGCGCTAAATGGAAATAGGAAGAACACGCATTTGTTGAATAAAGTGTTGACACAGGTGAGAATTTAAACATGAACTCACTCATACAGTCTCTCTCTAGTCATGGTAAATGTTTTTAAATCTCACAGTATCAACCTTGCTGTAGCTTTCTTTTATGCCTGAAAAATTACTGCTGACACGGTAATCTGAGCCTTCAGATTGGCCCGTGGAAGGTAAATAGTGCACTTGATTTTTCTCTCAAGGCCAGCCGGGAAGGCAGAGTTTGTACCTTCAGACACATGAAATGGTTCAAAATGGCAACAGTTTGCCTACCCGGCACGCAGGGAAGCTGAATCGAGTGCACCTACTGCCAAAAGCCAGGTACGAATTAAAAAAATAGAAACACAAGGCTTTATCGTTGGGATTTTTACAGAAAGATCTCCAAATCATTCCTAGTCGATTGGTTGGTGACCACTGATCTAACTAGTAACTTAGGCTGGTAGTTGATTTTAAGGTACAGTTATGATAATGGAGATTTGTCATTAAGATTGAGATTTGACTAAAATGTGGGTAATTGGATGCTTAGATGTAACTATAGACTGTATTATTTTCTGCATAGGGTAAATTAAACATGAAAAGAAAGGGAGATATATCAGACTGATTTTTAAAGAAGCACAAACAGGCAGATCAGGTGCAACAGACCCCAGCCCTTGCATCACCACCGGACCCCAGAGCAGCTCCTTACCTGAGGCTAGTCAGAGTCAGTGTGGTCAGACTTCACAAGGACCCAGTCTACCACCAGCAGGTCAGAGCATCTACCAGGCAGTCAGCCACAAGGACCCAGTCTACCACCACCAGGTCAGAGCATCTACCAGGCAGTCAGCCACAAGGACCCAGTCTACCACCACCAGGTCAGAGCATCTACCAGGCAGTCAGTCACAAGGACCCAGTCTACCACCACCAGGTCAGAGCATCTACCAGGCAGTCAGTCACAAGGACCCAGTCTACCACCAGCAGGTCAGAGCATCTACCAGGCAGTCAGTCACAAGGACCCAGTCTACCACCAGCAGGTCAGAGCATCTACCAGGCAGTCAGTCACAAGGACCCAGTCTACCACCACCAGGTCAGAGCATCTACCAGGCAGTCAGTCACAAGGACCCAGTCTACCACCAGCAGGTCAGAGCATCTACCAGGCAGTCAGTCACAAGGACCCAGTCTACCACCACCAGGTCAGAGCATCTACCAGGCAGTCAGTCACAAGGACCCAGTCTACCACCACCAGGTCAGAGTATCTACCAGGCAGTCAGTCACAAGGACCCAGTCTACCACCAGCAGGTCAGAGCATCTACCAGGCAGTCAGCCACAAGGACCCAGTCTACCACCACCAGGTCAGAGCATCTACCAGGCAGTCAGTCACAAGGACCCAGTCTACCACCAGCAGGTCAGAGCATCTACCAGGCAGTCAGTCACAAGGACCCAGTCTACCACCAGCAGGTCAGAGCATCTACCAGGCAGTCAGTCACAAGGACCCAGTCTACCACCACCAGGTCAGAGCATCTACCAGGCAGTCAGTCACAAGGACCCAGTCTACCACCAGCAGGTCAGAGCATCTACCAGGCAGTCAGTCACAAGGATCCAGTCTACCACCACCAGGTCAGAGCATCTACCAGGCAGTCAGTCACAAGGACCCAGTCTACCACCAGCAGGTCAGAGCATCTACCAGGCAGTCAGTCACAAGGACCCAGTCTACCACCACCAGGTCAGAGCATCTACCAGGCAGTCAGTCACAAGGACCCAGTCTACCACAAGCAGGTCAGAGCATCTACCAGGCAGTCAGTCACAAGGACCCAGTCTACCACCACCAGGTCAGAGCATCTACCAGGCAGTCAGTCACAAGGATCCAGTCTACCACCAACATGCCCAGTTCAGAATTTAAGTTCAGCTTCAGTTTGTAATAGATCATTTTGTCAGATTAAGCCTCACTTTAAAATCTTGGTTGTTGATTCATGTGTGCTCTTGTTTTGATGGCTGTGGCATTTTTATTGTGATTATACACTAATGGTTCTTGTGTTATTTTAATGTAATAGATGTATCAAGGACCCAGTCTACCACCACCAGGTCAGAGCATCTACCAGGCAGTCAGTCACAAGGACCCAGTCTACCACCAGCAGGTCAGAGCATCTACCAGGCAGTCAGTCACAAGGATCCAGTCTACCACCACCAGGTCAGAGCATCTACCAGGCAGTCAGTCACAAGGACCCAGTCTACCACCAGCAGGTCAGAGCATCTACCAGGCAGTCAGTCACAAGGACCCAGTCTACCACCACCAGGTCAGAGCATCTACCAGGCAGTCAGTCACAAGGACCCAGTCTACCACAAGCAGGTCAGAGCATCTACCAGGCAGTCAGTCACAAGGACCCAGTCTACCACCACCAGGTCAGAGCATCTACCAGGCAGTCAGTCACAAGGATCCAGTCTACCACCAACATGCCCAGTTCAGAATTTAAGTTCAGCTTCAGTTTGTAATAGATCATTTTGTCAGATTAAGCCTCACTTTAAAATCTTGGTTGTTGATTCATGTGTGCTCTTGTTTTGATGGCTGTGGCATTTTTATTGTGATTATACACTAATGGTTCTTGTGTTATTTTAATGTAATAGATGTATCAAGGGATGACACAGAGACCTCTGGCTCTGAGCAAGACAGTGAGCCAGAGTTGCCAGGAGATGTCATCAAGCCCCTTCATAGTAGAGACCATTTCACCATTTTCAATGCAACCCTGAAATAGGGCCTTCTAGTAACACCCAAACCTAACTATAAAATTCAACTGAGAGGCCATCAGGGCCAGGTGCTTTCACTTCTTTGACACAAGTGATTCTCAAACTGAGTGGAAATCCTCCTCAATCACAGGAACATAATTCTGAATGTGGCGAATGTAGCTTTCACAACCATCTTCCTGAAATTGTGAGAAATTGACAAACATTGATACTTCAATGGGATCTTTGCATAATACATTATTAATTTTGAGTGCTGAGTCTCTTTTCAAGTTCAAAGAAATAACTGGTATTTCTTCCCCCTCTTCAATCTATTTGGCTCTTGATCTTAAGTACAGATAAATTATCTTTCTCTAGAATATTGTCAAGATTGCTGATAAAATATTTTTTTCCAAGGTGCTTTAGGTCTTTGGCACATTTAATTGCTTAAACTCTGACTTTATATTTGAATAATTCCCATCTACTTTCATGACCCAAGTCTTCTCACAAAAATATATTTGCCTAACAATTTAATGTTTCCAATGAAAATAGGATCTTTAAGAAGTGTTGTTTAATTTCCAATAGCATCCAACACCCTTAGATGGTCTTGTGAATAGCAAACTCACATTTTGTGAATGTTTTTAAAGGTCAACTCTAAACAACATCTCCAATCTCGTCTCATTGATTGGACTCCAGGTTAGCTGACTCCTGTCATTAGCCTAGGGGTTCACATACTTTTTCCAACCTGCACTGTGAATGTTTAAATTCAATACAGACAAGAAAGAAATCTATAATTTGTGTGATATTAGTTTAAGCATACTGCTTGTCTATTGTTGTGACTTAGGTGAAGATCAGATCACATTTAATGAACAATTTATGCAGAAATCCAGGTAATTCCAAAGGGTTCACATACTTTTTCTTGCCACTAAGGTCCTTGTGTTCCAATAACATACTTTATTGATCCCCGAGAGGAAATTACTTTGTCAAGCAGCAACAAAAAACACAGGGCAGGTGCAAAATGCCAGAACGAAATATACAAAAAAGACAGATACACGATACATAGTGGGGCAGTATGAAAAAGTATAAAAATTATAAAAGTACTCCCCCCTACAGAAGACACCTTCCTCCAATGTGATATAATGGAACTGAGTCATGATCAAGGGCTAGAGTAGTGGATGCAAAGAGAAAAGGCAGGGGTCGACACATCTTGAAGCAAAGTTTCAGCCTCATTTGTTTTCAAAGGACTTTTTCATTGAACCAGTCACAGTACTACTGTAATTTAGCATGTTCCAGAGTCTCTAGCGAGTGTTGACCAAATGTGTGCATTGTGTGGAGTGTAACTTGGACTAACGCCCCGCCATATAGACTCCAGTGAAACGTCCCCATGCCCCTGTTCAGATGGTGTAGTGATTGATTCAATGTTGACAATACCCTAAATGTAAAACCAATTGGATAAACATGTCCAGGTTAACTCCTGTAAACACATAAATTAAGATGATCTACCGTTTCCAGTGTGTTAACCTGCTGGGCTTTTTGTTTTGAGGAAATTTGAGTTTGTTAAAGATTCATTAAATCTTACTTGGCACACATTGCATTTGATTTCCTCCATTTTTGTTGGTTTCAATAGGGCTAAGTTATTACCATTTTAACATTCCAATACACAGTCCTTTCAAATGGTTGTCATGTCAATTTGGGAAACTATGTAAAATATGAGACTGAGTTGAAATAACTTCTATGGAGACAGAAGATCTAATGATAAAACAATTTTAATACAATGCATCTTATACAGAAACTATAACTCTTGAATGTACAAACAGAGAAAATTGAGTAGTTAAGGGTGTCAAACCTTGTTAGTTAGGGGGCAAGTACAGATGTTTATTTTATTAAGAGCAGATGTTCGAAGTGTTTGAATCGATCTATTGATGTAGTTGGAATGTCAAATCCAAAGACGATGGTTTAAATGAAAAATACTGGTAGAAAACCAGACAACCTCAAAACAAAAATTCACAAAACAATACCACAAACATTCATTTTCTAAATATATGCCCACGTCATCCAGTGGAGTTAATAGCATTTGAAGAATGCTTTTTACAAGTCCATTGGGTTGGTGAAATTAATTCCACACATTTCTGTGAAGCTGAGCTCCCTCTGGTTTTCAAAGCCTCTATAGGCCAATATACTGTATAATAGAAATCAGTGTACAGTGTTAGCGGAAGCATGTGCGCAATAGGCAACATTCTCCATGCAAAGTACCCGCTCGTAGTGTGGGAATGCATTCTTCCCTCAGTAATGGGACGGTCCAAAATCATATCAACCTGACAGTTATGGCCAGCATCTCCTTATTAGCTATTTGTTTCTTATTGCTTACCTCAGGGAAGTGTGTACAAACAAACACACAAGAGCTGCCATTGTGCAAGTCTATGGTGGCGGGTGAGGGGCATAGCCACATGACATACAGCCACGCTCTCACTCCCTGGTATGGTGCGCCAGCTGAGCTCAGTCCTTGGCGTCGCCCACCCCATCTGCGTTGATGGCAAACATGGCTTCAGACTCTGGGAGGCAGGGCGAGTCGTAGATTTTGCAGATCCTTGTTTCCCCGCGGCCTTTCCTCAAATACAGTCTGAAAACAAGGAGCGGTTTTTAGCTTGCTAGCTGTATTCTTCTAGAACCCAGGTGCTTAACAAGTGGTATGCTATGTTTGAAACCACTAGAATGTGAGAGAGTACAAAGGGGTCAATGGAGCCACTCACCGTGTAGTGGAGGCATGTGCCATAATGTTGCCCCCGATGGGTTTTTTGGGGTCTGCCGAGAACATGGCGGCACCGTCTACCTGGGCCACCACCTGATTGGTTATCACCACAGCAACGCCAAACTGTGACAAGGCGAGAGCCAAAAATGCTTTTAGCGTTATGACCATACCATGAAGAGCGTTGTGCACACACATAAAATGGATCTCCAGAGAAGGGTTCAGAACGTTGCTGATATAAACATTTTGTATTAGACCGACACCAGCGCAATAGATAAGGAGTTCGGTGAGCAGACATATCCCCTGTAATTCTAGCCCTGGCCTTACCTCGTCTGCTAGCCTTAGCAGCATTCTCAGGAAGCGTCCCAGGTGGCCTTGCCGGGCAGCGAGCTCTCCCCTCCCTGAGTAGTCGGTCCTGTAGAGGGCTGTGGCACTGTCCACTATCAGCAGCGCATACCTGAGAGAGAGAAGGGGCCATATGGTCAGAGACCTATCGCGTTGTAGACTGGGTGACCATAGGGGTACTTTACTAGAATTTCCTCGATGGTAGTGCCCTTATTCCAGATCACTAATTCATGTCATAAACAATACTATTAACATGGAAGGAAAGCAAGGAATGTGAGAAATGGAAAAACATCTGAAGGATTGGAAACCTCAGGGTGAGGGAGGGAGATGGGACTGACCTGGACTCTGCCATCATGGCTGAGGCTTGGTAAAGCAGCTGGGTCTGGTGGTCCGTGTTAAAGGCCCTAGCGTAGGCTACATTATCCAGAACGTCACTCCCAACAAGTCCATACCTAATAAAAGACACAATAGTACATTCTAGTGTGAGACAGCTTTTTGAAAGAAGTACTGCATTTGCAATGGTAACTGTCTGAACAGACAAATTGATTTGCGTTATTCCTGTAGTGGAATAGCTTTGCTCCAAATTTCAATCTCTGTCAGTGTCACAACTCAGTAGTTACTCCATTGTTATAGTGTTGGTCCATGAGAGAACTCACCTCTCCCTACAGCCAGTAACCTCTCTTATTGTGTTGGTCCATGAGAGAACTCACCTCTCCACTATAGCCAGTAACCTCTCTTATTGTGTTGGTCCATGAGAGAACTCACCTCTCCACTATAGCCAGTAACCTCTCTTATTGTGTTGGTCCATGAGAGAACTCACCTCTCCGCTAGAGTCAGTAACCACTCTGTTATCGTGTTGGTCCATGAGAGAACTCACCTCTCCGCTACAGCCAGTAACCTCTCTGGCCTGAAGGTCCCCTCTGTGTCAATGTACATGGCTTTGCCCTCTCCACCACCCTGGTCAATGGGCAACTGAGTTGGGGAAAAGCACAATAGATAAAAAAACTGAATGTCCTGAGTGCTATTGTCATATGCTGTGAGCAGATGTGATTGGTATGAGATAGGAGTGTACAGCCAAGTCTGCCTTTATTTGTGTGAAAAAGAATGGCATCATGACAAGTACCTGACAGGTGACTGCAAGGGTGTGGCACAGCTGTGTCTTTCCTGTACGGAACTCTCCAAACATCTCTGTGATGGAGCCCGTCTCTATCCCACCTGAGAGTGAAATACTTTTTCATACACACGATAACGACATATATAACTGGGCAACTAAAAAAAAAAAAAACTTGTCCTGAGTCTTGACAACATTTCTAAAATCTATGTAACTGGCAAAGATCCCCAGCCTCACCCTGTAGCAGCTTGTCCAGCTCTTTGGACCCAGTGGAGACCTGGATGATTTCAGCTCGGCGTTGGTGGAACTCTGTTGCTGTTGTGAAGCCCATTGGCACTAGTTTGGCAGCTTCAGCCTGGAGAAAATGCAATAGATGTAGAGGAACATCAGCCACAGTCATAATATCAGGCCTAATGTCAACTGTGGGCGAATCAAAATGAGCAGAAAAGAAAATCTCAGATTGGTATATGAAGGTGACCTAACCAGGACTTTGTCTGCTTTGGCCTCACTAATCCCCTTGATGTTAAGCAGCTCCTTCTTGGGGGCATAGGCCACTGCCTCAATGGTGTGGAAGCCTGCATCCTCCAGCTTCTTTATGTCACTGGCACTGATGCCACATTGCTGTGTAGGAGACATTGCAAATGACACTACCATCATACATTTGATGTGAAGACTCAACATTTGAATATTAAATCAGTTCTGCCTGGTACGTGGAATAGCTGTCAGTATCAGCCAAACATATCTAATACTGTACCCAGATTAAATTAAGAATAAATGCACCAACACCTACCTCAAGTCTGCTCAGTGGCTGTGGTCCAAAGCTCTCCTCCTCCTCTACCTCTGCCTCCACCCTGGCCTCGCTCCTCATAGCCATCTTGATTTATGGACAGGTGAGGTATGTCTATCAAAGGGGAAACTATTTGACGGTACAAGAGATCTAATTATATCTAGTAAACAAGTATTTTTCACAGAGGACAAAACAACTGCGAAGCAGATAGTACTTTCCATTGTGTTAGTTACTGAGACGCACTTGATCAATCAAGACATGGTTGTTTCCTCATTGGAATTGAGAAATTATTCAAACTACCAAGAGAAGTTACACAACCGGAAATTGCAACTAACAACTGTAGCTGGTCAAGTTGTTGATGTTGACCTTTCCAGTTCAGTCTGTTCAGGCATCTAGTTATCAAATAAACAATTATTGGCTTACTAAGTGAAAATATAAGATTTGGCTAGTTTGGTCACCTAGTAGGTGTTGTATTTCTTGTTTACTGGACTTGAACACTTCACATTTGATTGATATTCATGAAAGTTAAGTTAGGTAACGCCAGCTAGCGTTGGTTAGGCTAATTTGTTCAGCTAAACAACTGAATGACATGATCTGGCATGTCTGTGAGTCCAAATGAGTTCGAATCCAAATGTTTAACTTAAAATAGTAGCTAGCTCATGTTAATTTTAAGTTACGGGATAGGATTTTTTGCAATGTTACAATAACAGCATCCACTTACCTCTAGTTTTTCTTGCTTGAACCAAAATCTCCCGCTCGCTAGTCAACGTACTTGTTTAGGAGGCTACGTCATTACGCTAACTCTCAGCGAGCGCTGGGATTGGACAGTGTTGGGCTGCATCTCAATGATAACATGTACTTCCTCACTCCAATTGAATTCCCTTGATCTGCACCTGGAAATGCAATATATGGAAGCAAGCGAAATGTAGTGGTCAGTGAGCAGTATATAACCTATGCTTTTGCTATTTATAAAAACGGTTGGCTGGTATGTCCTCAACCATATGAGCAGTCGGCTGTGAATTGCAAGCCTCCCCGTTTCTGTAAACAATTGTTGGAAGAATTACTTGTGCCATGCACAAAGTAGATGTCCTAACCGCCTTGCAATAAAAATATAGTTTGTTAATATGAACTCTGGAGTGGTTGGAAAAATGAGTTTTATTGACTTCAACATAAGTGTGACTTACTTCTTCCGGTAAGAGTAAGGGAGGGGGGCTGGCTTTATTAGTTAACAGATGGTGTAATCCGAGCCATATTACTGTTAAGGAAGAGTTTTGTAGCCCGGACATTGAGCCGTTAACCTGAGACCCTCCATTTGCCGAGGGAATTCACGGTGGCAATTGCTGTTATTGTTTACATCCCGCCCCCCGCTGACGTAAACACAGCGTGTGACGTCGTCCACTCTGTTATCGCGAGGTTACAGACAGCACATTCCAGTGCCTTTTTTTTGTTGCCATTTCTGGGGATTTTAACCATACATCTCTCTCGTCAACACTCATTCAGGACTGTACGTGCATATTCATGTACAGTAGTTATCACGTGTAATATTGTAACTAACTCATGGACTGAACTTGCGTAGTCATTCACTCAGGACTGTATATCTTTTTTTTCCTCATTGCATTTAGTATATCGAATGTGCAATATGAATGTAATTAACCCTGTTCTAAGGACTGTATTTTAATGGAATTAGTATTATTAACCTAAATTATATCATACGCACATTTAGCTATTTAAGTATCTCTTCCTGTCATTTACCAGTACAGTTAAACCATGCAAATATTCATTTACCTCTACATTAAGTAAACGATTACTCACTTATATTATACACACATTTAGTTATTTAAGGATCTTTCTCTTCCATCGACCTGTATAGTTAACCATGCAAATATTTTATTTATATCAACGTACAATTTTTTTTCTTCACCTAACACTATAACAATGTATAGTGTACATATTCAGTCATTCACTCATACTATACTTTCCACTCCAATGTATTTTTATACTTTTTCATACTGCCGCACTATGTATCTGTCGATAAAGTAATTTCCCACGGGGATCAATAAGGTACCTATCTAAACTTCCGACAAACTGTACATTCAATTGTTATCATAGAGGATAAAACATGGGTAAAAGTTCAGACAATTAAAAAATACTAATGTTAATGTAATATTCAAGCTTTATTCAGTTATTGTAATTTACCAGTTTTGCTAGAGGCAATACATCAAAAATGGTTTTAAATGGCCAACTATTACAAAACATGACTATTGATCTCATGAAGAAAAAAATATAAAAATCAACATTTACAGTAGAAAAGATGTAATATGAACACAAAAGACAATGGGGCATTGAACAGTATTAATAAATGGAATTGACAAACATATACATATTTTCATTCACTACATGGAATGTAGCACCACAACAGCCATTGACTGGAACTGGTCTCAGCACAGCAGACTTTCATGGATCCTCTTGACAATCTTGGTCAAGTAGTTCTTGGTTGGTGTTACTGATGACACAATGTCTTCCACCTGGTCTTTGCTGTATAGAAAAAAAGATTATAGTGTTACAGATGTTAATGGTGTTCTGTTGCAACAATATACAAATAACACTTGAAACAAAAACACAGGTGTGTGCGTGAGAAGACAAACATGAAGTCTTACGTTGCGTTTCCAATGTGATTTTGGAAGTTTTGCACATGAAGGAGACCAAAAGGATAGGCAGAGGTAACGGCTACAGTCATCTCAAACTTAGCAAATGACTTGAGACTGGAGAACAGGATTCGAACTCTGAAATAAAGAGGTAAAACAAAATAAGTTGTTTTGCATTCAGAAAGCTGTTATATGTAACTCTATCTATAAAATTCCCTAGAAAGGACAGTCTTATTTAAGTCAACATTCTCTGGTGGTCTGATGGGGATCTGGCCAGTCTAGGAGTTGTATTTCTATGGTGTGTGATCTTACTGTGTGCCAACACAGCTAATGTCCAGGATATCCAGCCTCAGAGCACCCCACTTCTTCATCAGGTGGATCTCTTCTCCCAGGAGGCGACAGCGGCTTACCACCAGACCCACATCGTGCAGCAGCTAGAGCGAGAACCAGACATATACTGTATTGTAGAGACAAAACAGAACCTCTGTGGACCTGCAAAAACACCAACCCTCTTTCTGGACTTCACCTCGTGTGGATCGTCCTTAAATACCCTTTTAACCAAGCCTCACACTTACCTTGGGAACGTATCGACTGGTGGGGTACTTCTTGAGCCAAGTGGTTTCACTGCCAATGTACTGGCATAGCAGATTGTGTACAAGCCGAGAGTAGCACTGTGACTTTTCATCTGTAAGAAAGAAAGGTGAGTTGGCAAGGCAAGAGTCCTGTGTGTGGTGAGAACCAAGAAAATATTCTACAAAAAGTGTCAACCCCCCCCCCCCCCCCAAAAAAAGAGCTTAATTTCTCCCCACCATCCATTTGGCGTTGAAATGTGATGTCCATGATGTTACACTCAGTCTGTTCACAGACCTCTCCTCCTATATGAGAGAACAAAGCATTAGACAATCATTGACATTAGTCTTAAAGCAACCCTTTAAAAGAAACTGCAGAGCAAAACTACTATAAACACCTTGGGTGCAAGGAAAGTTATACTATCAAGGAAAATATATAAATCCCTTACCGTTAGGTTTCTCAAACTGCACCTCCAACAGCAAGGACTCGTAGAGAAAGCTGTAGATGGTCTTCCTGTCATCTTTCTGCCCAAACTTCCATTCATTAACTCTGAAACCAAAAAGAGACAAAAATGTCAATTCAAAGTTGAATGGAATGGTTGGCGTACAGTATATGCAGGGGGGAAAAAATGTATCCTTGTCCGGAAAATGAATAAGTGACCTATCCAGCATGGCAATGTGGTTCTCAAGTTCCAGAGTTTCCTTTCGGAGTCTGTCCATTTTGTCCACAGAGTTGATCTTCTGTAGTTCCAATTCACACATTTGCCTGTGGAGAAAAACACAATGGTTTCCATTTCTCTGCACATACAGTGGAAGTGAGTGAAGTAATACAAAATGACCGTAGGTCTGGCAACGACAAAGAAAAACTTGCACTAAATTATGATTTCAAGCAATGTAGACTTACCTTTCACTTTCAGCAATTGCTTTGTTGACATTCGCCAACCCTGATAGAACGTAATTCAACATGAACATGTCAAATGCCAAGCACACAATTGATTCATAATAAAAAATAAAAAAAGTAAACCAAAAAGAAACAGAAGATGTGCGAGTCATACGTTACCTTGCTGCCTTGCTTTCAAGGTTGGCTCACAGTCCTCTACCCCTGTGCCCTCCACAGCTGCAAGTTCTGTGGCAGACAGAATTATTTTAAGAGGATGGCAAGCATGCATTGTAAAAAAATATATTCATATTAAATATATTAACTTTGGTTCAAATTGATTTACAGTAGAGAATATTAAAAGGTTCAAAAGGAGACTAAAATCCAATATACCAGCTTCTAAGTCATGTAGACATTCATCAAGGTCTTTCAGACATTGATCTGTCTTCTCAATATTTCCTCTCAAGTTTTGTTGTGCCTCCTGTGAATATGTAATGGGACATCAATGAGTTACACACACAAATGTGGAAAGCATAAGTATTTTTCAGTCAAGGGTTACTAAAAAACATAGTGAAGGGATTCTCGTTCTCATCTCACCCTAGTAGTGTGCACTAGGTCGGAGTACAAAACGGCTTTCATTTCATGAGATCGCACTTTGCTTCTCTTTCTGAAGAATGTCCTCCGCTCTTTCAACTTTGCACCAAAAAGCAACAACTGGGGATTCAAGATGGATTGTACAAATGGATCACTTCTGCATCAAACTTTGACTAGCAATAGCAAGAGGAAAATCAACAAATAATCATGGAAAATAAAAAACATGGAGACAGGCAGAAAGTTAAATACCTCGTCATCTGAAAATCCCTTCACCGACTCCCAAAGAGTTCCATTAACACTTTTCAGAAGATTGTCTTGGTCTTTCAGACGTGCCTTCAACCTGAAATCAGTAAGTATACCAAAGGGATGGCTTGTTATTTACTAAGCAGGTTACAGATTTTAGCATTGTAATCCTACAGTAAATACAATGCTATGTAAAGCGTGACAATGAGTTGACAATGACATGTATAATCAAGCATACCCCTCAACCATTTCTGTGAGTATCTGGCAGTCTGTCTCATAAACCCTCTGTTTGGGACGGTTGATATGCTTCTCGATTAACAAGTCTTCTGTTTTGCGATCCAGATCTGACACAATCTATATGAAGGAGTGGAAAATCTGTATTTAGTACCTATATTTATTTTGAGTGTCTGCAAGTATTATACTTAGTAATAATTCCTAAAAAGTTATTACTAATCAAAAATACAATTCTGAAGACAAAGGTTTAAGATTTACTCTCGCAGGCAAAATACTCTGTCGAGGTTTATGGATGACAAAGTCGATGCTGAAGAGTTTCAGGAACTCAGCCACTGTAATGCTGCCATCTTGGAGTTTCTGAAATTAAATGCGAAAGAGCAGTGAAAACACAGTATAGCGGAAATGTTAACAGGAAAAGTCAATTTAAAAAAGGGAGATGTTGACATACCTTCCGTACATCAAATGCGTAGTCCCCAGTGTCCTCAAGCTGAGACTCGAATTGGCTTTGTCTGTAAGCTGGAAAATGGCATCAAGTTAGTATTGCCTGCCCACCTAGACAATGCACTTTAAAAGGGATAAAGACAGATGCCGAATGTTTGAGTGAGACAGCAGAAATGAGCAGTAAAAGCGCCGCATAACTCACTTGAAGACTCAAATGTGCCCTCACATCGGAGGTTGGAGTTGCTGCTGGAGCCATCAGCTGCAGCTCCTGTACAGTTACTGTCCCACTGAACTACTTGTGTGGGTGGCATCTGTCAAGATAAAATGTGAAAATAAACAAATGTATTAACTCATTGATTACATAACAAAATAAAATGTTATCTGATTAAATGAAAAAACAAAAAAAGAAGCATTTACCATTTCTCTGTTTTCTGTTGATGGCTTACTCCTCTTAACCTCATCCATGGAGTCTTCATGGCCCTCTTCTGGTAGGGTCCTCTTCTGACATTGGGTAACAGTTAGGACTGGCTCTTTAAAGACCTCATGCTCCACAACATCCTTGATCACCTTGCCTAGGAAAATATTTTCCTTGTCGTCGACCCTCTCAGGAGACTTGATGTCCACAGTTTCCGATAAGTCCTCTTCACTGCTAATGTCTGGAAGCACTTCATCCTCAATGTTTTCCATCAAGATGTTACTCCTCAGCTCATGAGTGCCACCCAAGCTATTCTTCTTCAGAAGTTTCCCAAAATCCGTCACGCTATTGGACTCAGTCTGGTTTGATTCAGAGGGTTTGGCCATTTTTGGGAGTTTGGGTAGGAAACCACCAAATGACCGTCGTGATGCAAGGCATTTACTCTTCATGTTCAAAGGAGCAGTCATATTAGGTTTGTCATTGTGAATAATATGGCCCTCCAATTCAACACTTGCTGGTTTCTCAGTCATTAATCCAACGGTTTTAGACCTGTAGTCTACAGCTGTTAAGGATTCTGTCTCTACACTGTGTTTGTCGGAGGTCCTCGACAGGTGAGACAAAGGTGCAGTGTAGCTACCCATCACTTCAGTGGATTTATTTATCATGCAGCTCAAATTATTAAGTTTCAACTGCAGATCTACCAAACTCATTTGCCTGGTCTTTGACTTCTTGGAAGGTGCGTTATCTTCTTCTGAGACTGAAGAGGAAATGGGAGAGCTTTCTGGTTTGTTTGGAACAAAGGAGCAGTCGTCATCTTTCACATCAGGATCATTTCTGTCTGCCAATCCCTTTAGGTCAAAGTGTTCTTTATGGTTAGTAAGGATTTCTCTAGGTTGACCCTCAGGTACACACAAGGAAATTGCATTTGTGATGGATGAAGGGCCTTTCACATCGGTAGGTGCATGTTGTTCAATTTGCATTGTGACAGCCTTGGTCATCTCCATTTCATGATCCTCAGAAAACATTTCAGTTTCGTCTCTGGCCATGTTCTTCTCCTCCAGGTTAGAGGGTACAGCTACAGGATTATTTCTGCAACGGGTCGCTTCTAATACTCTTTTCACTTCCATATCACTTGCCTGACTAATTGACACCTTTGTCACATTCCCTAATGGTGCTTTTGTTTCGGAGGAAAACATCATGTTAGTAACTTTGGATTCAATTGCAACAGTCTGGCTCCTTGTCAGTTCCATTTCATCAGAGTCAGAAGATGCCTTTCTACTGCAGAGGCTTTCAACACCTAACTGAAACTTCATCTCACCATGTGCACTCTGCTCTGACTTAGGAACCATCTGCAGGGTCTTACTCCCAATGGATAAACGTTGCCCTGCTCTGAAAGGGTCACCATTCCCTATCTTGATGTTTCTAGACTCAATAACAGCAGTCTGACTTCTCGTCATATCCATATCATCTGAATCCAATGGCCGATGTTGATCGGTTTTTTGACCCACTTCCACAAAATGATTGCCCCTTTCTCCAGTGAAATTTGTCTTTGAGATTGTGGACGTCCTAGCCAAGGTCTCATCTCCATGGGCAGAATGTGTCTCATTTGCTAATATCTGTGCAGTGAGAGCTTGAGTCATCTCCATACAATTGTCGTCTTCCCCAATAATTGTTTTATTTGAATCCAAAAAGCTGACCAATCTTCCTCTACCACCTTGGAGTGAAGGAGTTGCGACACCAAAACCTCTGGTGTCAATGACCCCAGTTTGGCTCCTTGTGATTTCCATGTCATCTGTACCATGTTCTGCTCTTATCAGACTCTTCTCAAACATTTCCTTTTGGTGTTTTGTTATAGGGAACAATCTGCCAGTGGTCTCATCTGTCATTTTCAGACCATTTCTGTGATCTATAGACACAGTGAGAGATTTGGTCATATCCATACCACAGTCATCCTCTGATATATGACTGGGTCTGTTGGAAGCTGACATGAAGGATATACTTTTCTTTGTAGTGTTTTGCATGCGATTGACCACATTGAGGTTTTTGGTGTCGATGGCAACAGTTTGACTTCTAGTTATTTCCATGTCATCAGGATCCAATATGGCTACAGATACACTAATCCCTCTGCATTTTACCTGATCCAGCGCCCTCTTCACACTGTTAGCATCGTCTGAGAAATTGCCATATTCCATAGATGGTGGCACATAGGATAAACCCAGGTCAAATTTGGTCTTGGGTTTGCTAAGAGAAGGCTTCTCCATCACACAATATTTTGAATCAATTACAGCAGTTAGGCTTTTTGTGATTTCCATGTCATCAGGATCAGAGGATGCAGGTTCCCATACTTTATTACTTCTCCTTCCTGAATTAATCTCCATGTTGGTACGCCGATCAGCGTGAAAGGACATCTCTGTTGTGGGGAACAAGCTCAGTAGTGGTTTATTAACTGCTGTATGGCTGTTTGACACAATATTTCCAGTGAGGGCCTCAGTCAGATCCATACCATTACGGTCTTCTGAAAAAAACTCACCTCTCTGAGAGGATGGCATGCAGGACAAACTTTTCCTTGTATTACCTAGTAAGGGAATTTCCATTAGGCCTACACTTTTGGAATCAATGGCAACTGTTTGACATCTTGTCATATCCATGTCATCAGAGTATGGGTAGGAGGTGCTATGAAAGGTCTGTTGATTTGGCTGAAAGGAGGAGATTCTGTTTTCTGGGGGAAACATCCAGGGTGATGATTCGCCTTCCTTAGGTGGTGCGCACATATTCTCCCGGAGAGGTACATTGAGAGCTGCAGTTATCTCCATACCATGGTCATCACCTGAGAAGATCTGGGTTTTATTGGGATCTGATGTGAAGGCCACACTTCTCCTTTCAATTTTCAGAGAGGGATTTGTGCAAATCACCCCAATGGCTTTGGAGTCAATGGCAACAGTTTGGCTCCTGGTCAACTCCATTTCATCTGGATCAATAGAGACAGATACCTGGCTGAAAGTGCTTCCCCTAAGCCACTGTTCTTCAGAGCTTACAGTTTGCACACACTGAAAAACTCCTTTGCCATCTATCAAGGTTGTATGGCTTTTTGTCAGATCCATATGATGTTGTTCAGTTTGCATCGTAGATGTATTCATGAACTGAGGCCCTTGCTTGTGAGGGCTAATTGAGCCCACTGTACAGTCCCTCCGCATTGTCGACAAAGCTGGAATCTGATTCTCTTTATCAACTCCTGACCTGCGGGCATTGAGCGCAGCAAGGAAACGTCTGTTGTCCGTTTTTTCTTGAGGGGATGCAGCTCTGTGAAATGCCACAGTAGTTGAGGATTTGGGATTTGGGCAACTTGACTTTGTTATACTGGCAAGGAAATGTTCAAACTCTGGATCTATACCTCCGGCTGAGGTGGAAGGGTGTTTAAAGGGGGCACAATTCTCTGTTGAGTCCTGAAAACACCCAGTTTTACTTTTCTCCATTGAAAAAGTAAAATCCATGTTTCCACCGGTAGGTGTAGTAACATTGTCGTCATGTGGCAGAACAATTGATGATTCTGAATCATTGGCAATGAGTATTGTGTGACTGTGAGTCATATCCATAAAGGCTGTGTCCTCTCCTGTGAACATCATTGTTTTCTCCCCATAATCATCCTGGTTGAACACGACATTTTCCTATTAGGAGAAACAATGACTTTAGCTTCTCATGAATGACTAAGTCCACAGAAACAATGATTAACACAGTAAGAAGAGAACTGGCATGATACATGGTTTTATTTATTTATTGTTATGCATTTCTAAGTACCTATATAAACATTGGATGAATGTAGCTACACCAATTGAAAGTATAGTTTAAAGAATCACATTTCTCAGGCATAGCTTACCTTATTTCTTTGTTGTGAAACATGGAGGGGAGCGTTCAACAAGGTTTCCATGCCTACATTTACAAATGAAGGCACATACCAGTTATAGGCGTCTTGGTGGTCGCTGAATGCATTATACAGTACCTACCAGTACCTACCAAGCAGAAAATCTACTTGATTACTACATTTTAAACCTACCTGTGATTGGTTGAGCCCCATCAATGGAACCCGTATGAATGCTTATGTTTTCTGCCGCTGTTAAATCAAATATTGCATGTCAGTTGTAAATACATCACATGAAAAAACATGGACATGTTTTAAAGGTTGGCTAAAATGAAAGTAAAACAAACCCAACTCCCAGTAACAGTTTTTATTGTCACATTTTCCCTGTTTAGCAATAGCAAAACCAGTCAGATAAAACAATTCAGCCAATGTGAAACAAATACATTTATGTGACAGTCACCTCACTTAAATAAGCAGTAATGTGAAGCTTCATATGCTGCTCTACATTGAGGGGAAAAAAAGAAATGCAAAATGTCTTAAGCATACAGTAGGCTTACTTACTAGTGGTGAGGTTTTGTAGAGGACTCCGGACAGGGGAGCCATTCTTCACATCTCTGATAATCAAAGGTAATAACATTGTTTATAAGAGTTTGTCATTTTCGTGGTATTGTAGTTTAAATTCTAAATGTGGCACAGAAAAAAACATTTTACTTTGAAAACAGTAGAACATCATTGGAAGTGGCGAAACTGACTCTTCTGGAGATCCTCTTCTCTACTGGCTTGACAACCTCCACCTTGTGAAGACAAAAACGCATTTTGAGTCAAGTGACATGTCAGAGACATTCAATTTCCCCAACTGCTATCTATTTAGTATTTACCCGACTCTCCTCTAGCTCTGGGCCAGTGAATTTGATAGATGTCCGTGGAACTTTCAGGATCTAATTAGATGTGGATAAAATATTAATTCAGTGACGTTCTGTTTAAGTGTTAGACAAAACATCCTCAAACCAAATAGTTTTATAAGCAACTGTTGTACTAACCGAAGAAATACGCCGTTTGGAGGATCCAACATGATCACTGCTGCAATTTAGAAAACAAACCCAAGCAGTTAACATACCTAGTAATATTAACGCTGTACTTGAAATACACATGGAGACACGTAACAATAATTAGGTGGGTGCTTAAATTTGTCATATTTCACACATGTGTGTATTATACACCTGTGAATTGCGATATTATTACTTTTTTTTGTTGCAGTTCCCACTCCCCTTGAGAAAACCTCTGAGAGTGGGGTCATGGCCAGGGATAATTTCATGGCTTAATAAAATTGGAAAGTTAGTTAACTACAATGGGGCTATCAACAAACAATGACACTCACTCCATCCTTGATGCAGCATCAGGCGGCTCCATCTTCGCAGGCAGTTATGAAACAGATACATTGACAGAAACACGTTAACTGGCTAGCTAGCAATCGTCGTTCACATTGATAAGATCACTCGATGTGTTACAGAAAAATACAAAAAGCTACTTAACTAGCCACGTTTACTAATACACTGAATGAATGGCAATTATTAAAATACTAACTAGCTGGTTAGCTAGCTAACGTTAGCAAGAAGAGTTAACGTTGCGTTAGATGTGTCAAAAGCTAATGTTAGCTTGCTAGCTTGTTAACTTAGCCATCTAGTTAAGTTGAACACATTTATGTTAAAACGTTGCAAACATAATACATTGTTAATTTGCCACAAAATTACTGTACCTTGTAGCTACTATAGTTGTTCACGTACAATTTTAAGATGCCAGCTATTAAGCGTCAAAGCTGTTGTTGGTTTTGAATTTAACCGCCCTCTCTTGAGCATGCGCAGTCGGATAAGCTTCTTCTTCTTCTTCTTCTTCTTCTTCTTTGGGGCTTCTTGGCGGATCGCAACTAACTATCATTTGCATATACCGCCACCTACTGTTTAGTGTGGTCATCCATGGCAATTTACACATTTTCTTATTGTCAGACCAGTCTCCCTACTGAAATATATAATTTCCCTATCTACCTCACTGCTTCCATCTCCCCTTCCCAAAATACCATCTAACCCCCATTTCCGTCCCACTCTCCTTACTCCTTCAAACAATCTTTCTCTCTGTGTATCATATAACAACACATGTTCCAATGTCTCCCCTACCAAACATGCATCACACATCCCATTTTCATGTTTTCCTATTAATTTCAATGTTGAATTCAGTCCTGTATGTCCAAATCTTCCCAGTAGCACTTCATCTCTTCTATTCCCAGCACACCCGTGATTGTTTTATATTCTTCCTAATACTATAGTAAAATCTACACTTCCCACATCCTTTGCCATATATCTAGGCCTTTTTTCCTAATCAGTGTTTTAACTTCCCCTCTACTTAACTTCACCTCCACATCTACTCTTTTTCTCCTCAACAAACTCCTCTGCTCCAAATAATACCCTAATCTATTTACAATAAGCTTTTACATTAACTTGCACAAATTAGAGGTAAGTGCAGTTGGCCTATAACTATCTGGACTTGATGGATCCTTACCAAGCTTTACAAAAGGCAGTACCACCACATGCTTCCATCCACCTGGTAATATTCCTACTTTCCATATTTTATTAAATACCCTAAGTATCTTCTCTAATACGCCATCTGACATATGTTTAAACATAATACAACACAAACAATCCTCACCTGGAGCTGTTGTACCACATCCCTCCACAGCCCTATTCAATTAAAACATTTTCATTTCTACATCTAACACTTCCTCTGAATCTTCCTTTTTCCTGTACACATCATCATGTATTCTCATTTTTTCCTCCATATGTCTTTAGCTTTCATCACTTAAATGATCTACTTTATGTATTGCTGCAAAGACATTTCCCAACACGTTTGCTTTTTCTTTACTAGTTACAGCCATAACATCTCCATTTTTTAACACTGGTATGTTTACGGTTTTATCTTTTCCCATCATACTTTTTTAAATGTTCCACACATCCCCTAGCTGAGTGTCTCTTCCTATAGATGAGCAGAAGTCACGCCATGCCCCTCTCTTTACCATTTTAATAACTTTCCTCACTTTTGCTTGCTTTCTTTGTAACTCTATAATATTATTAACTCTCATGTTATTATTTAATATTTTATATGCCTCCTCATGATCCTGTAAGGCCTTGCCACATTCTTAATTCCACCATGGAACTATCCTTCGTTGACCACCTCTTCCCCCTCTTATAGGAATGGCCATTGTTGCAGCTTTCAATACACCCAAACTCAATTCATGAACACATTCTTCTACATATCCTTTCAAAGATACTTTATTAACCTCTATTTCACATTCAGTATAAATCATTTCCCAATCAGCCTTATCAAAACACCATTTCTTAACGAGTTCTTTGTCATTACAACAAATGTCAATCTCTATATTACAAATTACTGGAAAATTAGCACTACCCAAAGTAGACTCCTTCACATCCCACTCACAGACACCAGCCATATCAGCTGATACTATTGTAAGATCCGGACAAGACATGGTTCCTCTACGTATATCTATTATTGTTCCTCGTCCATCATTTACACATACCAATCCTCTCCCCTCTATAAATTATTCAACAGCTGATCCATTTACATCTGTGACATTACTTCCCCACAAACTGTTGTTTGCACTAAAATCGCCACACCAAATCTCTTTACCACCTGTCCATCCTCCCACAACCTTTTCTAGCATACCAACTGTGATGAGTCTACACGGACTATAATAATTAAATATCCTGATTGTCTTCCTATAAACTTCCACTATCACACATTCATCTTCATTATTCTCCAAAATGATTATATAAGCATTTCCGTCTTTAATGAAAGTCGCACCCCCCCCCCCCCTCCAGATCCTACATTTCTATCACTCCTTACTGATATGTATCCCAGGATAATGAAATCCAAATGGGGTTTTAACGTTTCTTGTATACATATTATACCCGGCAACACATTTAAATTATGAATATACTTCTTAAACTCCTGCCCGTTAGCTATTCAACTCAGAGCATTCCATTGAACTATAATTAACACCATTATCCTACTTAATATCTTGTTCATTAGTTGAAATATTATTCAAGAACTGATGTACTGTGTCTATTGTGACTTCTGTGAACCCGAGAATTTCCTGAGCCGCCTTAACTACCTCTGCGATCTTGCTCGTCCTGCTTCTATGCACTGAGCAGAAATGTATCGCCTTACAAATAAAGTCTATGAATTCAATACGATTTACCGTAGTTTTATCAGTAATTAAACCTTCATGTACACACGGCGTCTTAACTATACTTTCATGCTCCACTTGACTATTTGAACGTTCCACTATTTGCCGCCGAGTTACTATTGTGGTTGGTTGTGCAATATTCTTAAAATGTACCTTCTTCACTGCCTCAGCATATGATACATCATTTCCTACCTTATACCTCTGTGCTTGCATTGCCTTCTGTTGTACTTCACATCCACCATATGCTGCACTATGTTCACCATTGCAATTACAACATTTTACTTTATATTCAGGTGCACATGTTCCATACTCATGCCCTCCCCCACACCTTGCACATCTCAACTGACTTCTACAAACATTTGCAGTAGGTCCAATTCTTTGACACTTGAAACACCGCAGTGACGGCGGCACATATTCTCTAACCTGAAAACTCATTGATCCCAATTGTACTCTTTTTGGTAACATTTCATCTAAATGTATAAGAACCGTCGTAGTTTCAACTCTAACTCCATTCCTTTTACTGCTCAGTCTTTTTTCTTCAAACACTTTCCTTTCAACAACTCTTTAATTTCCTCCATAGTTTCCATCAAGTCAATACCAGAAATTACCCTCCTCAACTTGGCCTTAGCACCTGGTATATGACACTTGACACTTCCTCCATTAAGTGACTCCATTTTCAGAATTGTCTCTTGCTTCATTTTACTATTTAACCACAATCAGTATTTTTCCATAACCAACCGGTTTGGCGACTTAATTATCCCAATCTCTTTCGGAATTGCTTTTGTCAATTGTATTGGATAAAAATATTTCCCTAAAGGTTCTGAATACACCACCATCACTTTGTATTCTTCCATTTCATCCTCCCTTGTTGTCCTACGTTTTACTGGTCTGTTATCACTACTCATATTTCCCCCACCACTATTTAACCCGTCATCCTCTCTTATTTTTTTGCTTTTTCTTAACCATCGTAAATGTGTAGTTCTCTGAAAAACCATCCTCATTCATTGAGTTATAACTTCCATCTGAACTACCCACCATGCTGACCACCTCCCTAAACTTGTAATACAAACAAACAAACAAACAAACAAAACTGGCAAGATCACTGCTCCGTTAACTTGTCAAACAACCAAAAGCAGCCCTCCAACTTCTAGCTAGCTAGATTAGAGCCACTTTCTTGCTTCCTAGTTGAAAACCCTGGATCTTCCTCTTTAAGCTGTGTGAAAGAAACACAAAGGCAACAACAAAAATGTTGATAATTTTAAAGTTGGGTATTCTGTTAATTTGTTTGATCCAAAAAAGGCAAGTTGGAAGGGATGAAATCTGCACAACTGACAGGCAGACCCCAGATGGTGAGGGTAGGCAGCTACACCTCTGCCATGCTAACCCTCAACACGACTGAAGAAATTCGGCATGGGCCCTCGGATCCTCAAGCACGCCCACATTGACAGGGCTGTAGTGGAGCGGGTGGAGAGCTTCAAGTTCCTCGGTGTCCACATCACTAAGAATCTATCATGGTCCAAACACACCAACAGTCTTGAAGAGGACACAACAAAGGCTCTTCCCTCTCAGGAGGGTGAAAAGATTTGGCATGGGCCCTCAGATCCTCAAAAAGTTCTACAGCTGCACTATTGATAGCAACTTGCCTCACCGCTTGGTATTGCAACTGCACCGGCCTCAACCGGAAGGCTCTACAGAGGGTTGTGCGGGTGGCCCAATACATCACAGGGGGCAAGCTCCCTTCCCTCCAGGACATCTACACCAGGCAGTGTCTGAGGAAGGCACGAAAGATAGTCAAGGACTCATTTTAAAGATTATTTGCACTAACTACCCACACATCCAACCCTTACACACAAACACACACAAACCCATAAACTCACACAATCAATTGAAGTTGGAAATTTACATACACTTAGGTTGAAGTCATTAAAACTCATTTTTCAAACACTCCACTGATTTCAATGTTAACAAACTATAGTTTGGGCAAGTCGGTTAGGACATCTAATTTGTGCATGACAAATGTTTACAGACAGATTATTTCACTTATAATTTACTATATCACAATTCCAGTGGGTCAGAAGTTTACATACACTAAGTTGACTGTGCCTTTAAACAGCTTGGAAAATTCCAGAAAATGATGCCATGACTTTAGAAGCTTCTGATAGGCTTATTGACATCATTTGAGTCAATTGGAGGTGTACCTGAGGATGTATTTCAAGGCCTAATTTCAAACTCAGTGCCTCTTTGCTCGACATCATGGGAAAATCAGCCAAGACCTCCCCCCCAAAAAATGTAGACCTCCACATTCTGGTTCATCCTTGGGAGCAATTTCCAAACGCCTGAAGGTACCATGTTCATCTGTACAAACAATAGTACGCAAGTATAAACACCATGGGACCACGCAGCCGTCACACTGCTCAGGAAGGAGACGCGTTCTGTCTCCCAGAGATGAACGTACTTTGGTGTGAAAAGTGCAAATCTATCCCAGAACAACAGCAAAGGACCTTGTTGTATCTGGAGGAAACAGATACAAAAGTATCTATATCCACAGTAAAACGAGTCCTATATCGACATAACCTGAAAGGCCGCTCAGCAATGAAGAAGCCACTGCTCCAAAACCGCCATAAAAAAGCCAGACTACGGTTTGCAACAGCACATGTGGACAAAGATTGTACTTTTTGGAGAAATGTCCTCTGGTCTGATGAAACAAAAATAGAACTGTTTGGCCATAATGACCATCGTTATGTTTGGAGGAAAAAGGGAGAGGCTTGCAAGCCGAAGAACACCATCCCAACCGTGAAGCACGGGGGTGGCAACATCATGTTGTGGGGGTGCTTTGCTGCAGGAGGGACTGGTGCACACAAAATAGATGGCAAATTATGTGGATATATTGATGCAACATCTCAAGACATCAGTCAGGAAGTTAAAACTTGGTCACAAATGGGTCTTCCAAATGGACAATGACCCCAAGCATACTTCCAAAGTTGTGGAAAAATGGCTTAAGGACAACAAAGTCAAGGTATTGGAGTGGCCATCACAAACCCCTGACCTCAATCCTATAGAAAATGTGTTGGCAGAACTGAAAAAGCAAATTAATATCAGCTGGTTCAGTCCCAACTGATGGCCTACAAAAAGGTCATTGCCAAGGTGTCACACAAGACACATCTCATGATGGGTAAAAGCAAAGAGCTGTCTCAAGACATTCGCAACCTAATTGTTGCAAAACATAATGATGGCATTGGTTATAGGCGCATTTCTAAGCTTCTGAATGTTCCAGTGAGCACTGTTGGGGCCATAATACGGAAGTGGAAAGACAATCATTTCACCATAAATCTGCCTCGACCAGGTGCTCCTCGCAAGATTTCTGACAGAGGAGTGAAAAGAATAATCAGAAGAGTTGTCCAAGAGCCAAGGACCACTTGTGGAGAGCTTAAAAAAGACCTGCAATTAGCAGGTACTGTTGTCTCAAAGAAAACATTAAGTAATGCACTCCACCGCCATGGCATGTATGCACGCTCACCACGCAAGACTCCATTGCTGAAAAAAAAGCATGTTGAAGCTCGTTTAAAGTTTGCTGCACAACATTTGGAAAAGCCAGTGAAATACTGGGAGAATATAGTGTGGTCAGATGAGAGCAAAATTGAACTGTTTGGATGTCATAATACACACCATGTTTGGAGGAGAAATGGCACTGCACATCACCCTAAAAACACCATACCAAAAGTGAAGTTTGGAGGTGGGAACATCATGGTGTGGGGCTGCTTTTCAGCAAATGGTACTGGCAAACTTCACATTATTGAAGGAAGGATGAATGGGCAAATTTACGAGGAGAACCTGGTCGAGGTAAATTTATGGTGAAATTATTGTCTTTCCACTTCCGTATTATGGCCCCAACAGTGCTTACTGGAACATTCAAAAGCTTAGAAATGCGCCTATAACCAATGCCATCATTATGTTTTGCAACAATTAGGTTGCGAATGTCTTGAGACAGCTCTTTGCTTTTACCCATCATGAGATGTGTCTTGTGTGACACCTTGGCAATGAGACCTTTTTGTAGGCCATCAGTTGGGACTGAACCAGCTGATATTAATTTGCCCTGACAAGGGGCTGGATTGCTTTTTATTTACTGATAGTTTTCAGCTGTTGTCTTGGCTTTCCATGCCTTTTTGCACCTCCCTTCCTTAATGTGGTCAATACTTTTCCCCTGTGTCATTTCACATTATTACACAACTTAATTTCTGAATTTATTTGTATGTATGGATTACTTGGGTTGTTACCAACATCTGGTGAAAATGTCATGTCAATAGCACCTTTGGAAATATATTTACTGAGAAAAATGGTGACGTGTTCAATACTTATTTCACCCGCTGTATGTGTATTCCCAGTCATGTGAAATTCATATATTAGGGCCTAATTAATGTATTTCCTTATATGAACTGTAACCCAGTAAAATCGTTAATTGTTCCATGCTACATTTTTCTTCAGTATATGTAGCACTAAAAGTTGCTTTTTTATTTTTTATTGCAACACAGTAACGTTATGATGCCATGGAAAATTACTAGATGCTGACAGAGTAAATTGAAGTTATTTGTTTCCTACACTTCAGTTCCACTTCAAGCTCCTTTTCTGTGTTTATCTTGTTACTAGGCAGAAATGTAACTAGCAAGAATCTGGATCGTCTTCATTTTACATTTCGTCTATTCCTGTTTCAGGTGTGTGACCTGGTGGCAGTGCTGCAGAAATGAAGAGAGTGGCCAATAAATACGAATTCAAAGAGACATCAATACCTTCAGACTTCAATTTCCTTTAAAAAAAAGAAGCTATTTCTAAGCCTCACAATGACAACGTACCAAGGTAACTTTCATTTAACAAAGGAGAGATAACTAAGGCTAATAGGACTTGTTTTTTCATCAATATTGTTGAACAGTCATTACTAAGGAGGCTTTCACACCAAATTTGTTTGGTGCAGTTTTTACCCCTATTAGTTCAGTTCAAACAACGCACCGTGGTTCGCTCAAAAAGGGTGGTCAGATTCAATTCGTACCTTGGGGCTGTTCGCTGCAGTCCGGACCAAACACAGGAAAAGAACCAGTCGTGCAGTATATTTTTGGTTGTTTGACTGCGAGCATTTGACGAAATGCACTCAGCATCATAACTTGATATCTCTGAAACATTCTGTTTGTAGCAGTGCATCTGATGCAGATTAGGGGAGACGGGGGCTGTACCCTGGATATAGGCAGTGGTGTCAAGTGATTAAGTAAAAATAATTTTAAGTACTACTTAAGTAGTTAAAGAAAAAAAGTATCTGTACTTTATATTTTGACTACTTTTACACCACTACAATCCTAAAGAAAATAATGTACTTTTTACTCCATACATTTTCCCTGACACCTAAAAGTACTTGTTACATTTAGAATGCTCAAGCAGGACAGAATTATGGCACCTATCAATATAACGCTTTGTCATCCCTACTGCCTCTGATCTGGCGACTCACGAAACACACATACTGTGTTTGTAAATTATGTCTGTGTTGGAGTGTGCCCCTGTCTCCGTTATTAAAAATAATATGAACATATGATAAGGAATTTAATGTATAGCATTTACTTTGTACTTTTACTCAAGTATGACAATTGAGTACTTCTTCTACCACTGTACTTAAGTACATTTTTAAACCAGATACTTTTACTCAAGTAGTATTTTACTGGGTAAATTTCACTTTTACTTGTCATTTTCTGTTAAGGTATCTTTACTTTTACTCAAGTATGACAATAGAGTACTTTTTCCACAACTGGATATAGGCTACTGAATATAGCCTATTCACATTGCAGTTAGAGCGGCTATTGCGATTATAAATTTTTTCCCTGCATGTTGTTTGAAGACCAACATGAAAGTAATATGAAGATTGGGATACACAAGTGAGCTTCATGATAATCATAGATGGATTTAATGTGAGCATTTTTGTCCAATAAATTACTTGCATGGACACGTGATTTTGTTTAGGATTTTTTGCTAGTTTGACATTTGGCGTGAAACCAACTGGACCAAATGGGAAAATAAATACAATGTAACAAATAATTTCTGATTTGAACTATAGCGCAAATCTGTGCGAATTATATATTTATATGTAACTAGGCAAGTCAGTTAAGAACAAATTATTATTTACGATCACGGCGTACACTGGTCAAACCCAGACGACGCTGGGCCAATTGTGCGCCACCCTATGGGGCTCCCAATCACGGCCAGTTGTGATACAGCCTGGAATCGAACCAGGGTGTCTGTAGTGACGCCTCAAGTACTGAAATGAAGTGCCTTAGAACGCTGCGCAACTCGGGAGCCCATGCCCTTAGACTCAAATGTTACCGAGGTCCTTGTTTGCAGGAATCTGGCTTTGTAATTGTATGTAGTGATTTATTTTTATTGATGTAGACCTCATTTGTTTTTATCTCTCCAACAATGCAGAATGTATACAAAGTGCACAACTAACAGTAAATTCATTATCTTTGACATAAAAGCAGAATTAATCCTGTGCATATGCCCGATGGGAGAGTGCCTTGGAGAGCTTAATTTCAACCCCTGGTAAGTGCTCTATCTAGTCTAGAGCTTGTTTGAAATGGGCATTGTTTGTTAATTTCCAGGAAGTTCAAAAGACCATGAAGGATCTCATGGAGGCTCGGGAGCATCTCATGCAGGAGAGGGAGAATTTCTCCTTGGAAGTTGAAGAAACAGAGAAGGCTCTTGAGGATGCAGAGCAACTTTTATTGGAGTAGATACTGTGTGTGTATAATTGTGTGTGCTTGCTTTTTATGTAAATGTAATTACAAAACGTGTTATTCCACTTAACGTAATTTAAATTGTTAATACTTGCAAACAGAGTTGTTTTCACAGTCTTATTTTATTTGTCTGGAAGACTGCACATTTAAAAGCGAATACATACTGCAATTACAACCACATCTTAGTTTAGATTTTGTCTCAAAATACAACAACTTGCCTAGCTAAAAGCTAAATGTTTGTTTTTGACTTTGTTATTAATTCTATTTGAGAGGCCACGTGTCATGGAAAATACTAATTTAATTTCCAACAACCAATGAGCAACTCTGCTGTAAATCCAGCGTATGGCAGAGTTGTGCCTACAAAAAGACGCCATTGCTATTTCTCTCATGTAATTCAGGTTAGTTGCTATTCTTGTTTTTAAAAAAATACATTGTTTTCTATCTAGAAATCGACGTTTGCACAACTTTTATTTTGAAAATCATTAGGAAGAAACACTGCCTACCGGAAGTTAGAGGTGCATCGTTTACACACTGCTTGGTGTTAGTTTGTTTCACACTGCTCGCAGATTGCCTAACTACACTCACGCAAGCGCCCATCTTGGTCGGGATGAACTAAAGTAAGAAACCATACATGCTTTTACTCTTTTGTTATAAATAGTATCAGTGTTATGACTGCTAGCAGAACATATTTCCCATCATAGCCTTGCTAGCTATGTGTACATGTAACGTTTGCTAGCTAGCGTTAGCTACCTACAGTGGGGGGGGGGAAAAATAACTGAATGTGTTGCGCATAGGATGCTAGATTATATTGACAAGACAGTCAAGTGACCGCTCTAACAATGGAAATACATGGCCTCAGAAGGGAGGCGAGATCAGGTAGGACCATTCTAGCCAATTAGAGGGCAGATACGCGCCATAGAGATATACGGGACTCGTATGTGACAGCATTGGGAGCGCCACTGAGGTCATCTCCATTTTAAAGTAGTCAATTTTCTTCTTCATTGGCTGATTGCTCCCAACTCAAGGCAATCCCCACCCAGTTGACTACTTTAAAATGATGGAACCCCTTAATGGCAATGTCCACATTTTATTTATTTAACTAGGCAAGTCTGTTAAGAACAAATTCTTATTTACAATGACGGTCTAGCCCGGCCAAACCTGGACGACGCTGGGCCAATTGTGCGCCACCCTATGGGACTCCCAATTACTTCCTGATGTGATACAGCCTGGATTCGAACCAGGGACTGTAGTGACGTCTCTTGCACTGAGATGCAGTGCCTCTGGAGCCCCAATGACTCTGACAAGACAACTAATATAATGTATTCTTTTATAAGTTGCCAAAATGCCACTTGCGTACACTTACATCAATGTATTCATAACAACCTAACCATTACTTAACTTATATTCCATTATCAATTATATTTTGGTTGACCAAATTTAAAACTCACTGACCTCTGTAGAAAAATTCTTCACTTTGTGGGCTTATTTTCGTGGACAGATTTTGGGTGGAGTAAAACCTCTCGCTTCGCCTATTCCTCTCTGATGTTACTGGTTTCTAGCTACCTGCAGTGGCGGATTTAGGTATAGGAGACATGGGCAGCCGCCCAGGGCGGCATCTTGCCGGGGGCGACATGGGCAGCCGCACAATGTTTTTTTGGGTTGGCGGGGGGCTGAAAGGGGAGTTCGCCCAGGGCGACATACAATCTAGAACCGCCACTGGCTACCTGGGATGTGTTATAAAAGCAAAAGTGCCTTCTAGCCTAGCTCTTGAACACAAGGGGGTTTACAGGTGGTCCCCGTCTTGGGTTCTCAGCTGAAGGTATGGATCATAGCTGGCTCCATGTGAACTACAATCCCGATGCTCTGTTTTAACATTTAGAAAACGTTATAATCCTCACTTGCGATACAGTTTTGGAACTTAACTTTCATACTAGCGAGAAATAATCTTTCAAATACACTTACTGTACGCAATTTAGCAAAGTTGCACCTGGCTGTAACAGCCACCAGCCTAATTAAGACATCCTCTCACATTTTCATTGGACCATTCCATATTTCTGTCTGAAAGCAGGTGTTACTCAAAACACAGCCTGGTGCATCTTTGCTAAACTCCATACAGTAAGTGTCTTTTATATTGTAAAAAAAAAAATCTTGCCCATATGAAAGTTAAGTTCCCAATGTTTTGGCGCATGCACACTTGGTCAAAAACAGTTTTTAGATTTTTCAGGTGTGTAACTTTTTTTATTTAGACATTTTTTTGGAAGTACATGCCGGCCTAAACGGCAGTAATGACGGTAGTCGCTCAGCGAAACTCTATTCTTTTGACATTATTAAGATGGAAAGCTGGTGAATGACAAGTGGAATTGCTACTTCCTGGGTTTAAAGGATAATCGCCATATTCAACGTCTCATGTAAACAGAGATTCTGGTCCAACTAATGCCAGGGTAAATGTAGGTAGAGGCATAGATTATAGCAGTTTAGCAGTTTGGCGCCGCCCTGAGTGGTCGCCTTTCAAGCAGCTCCCGTTGTCCCGTTGTTCGTGCATTAATTGTTGTTTTAGTTCGTTTTCTTTCGTCTATTTTCTTTAGTTTTATTTTTTATTTTGCTACAGTCGAACTATAACAGTTCAGGATTGCACTCCAGATATCCTGTATTTCTATACTTTTTCATACTGCCGCTCTATGTATCATGTACCGTGTATCTGTCTTTTGTGTACTTTCGTTGTGGCATTTTGCACCTGCCCTGTGTTTTTGTTGTAGCTGCTTGATAATGAAATTTCCCCCCCGGGGGATCAATAAAGTATCTATCTATCTATCTATCTATCTATCTATCTATCTATCTATCTATCTATCTATCTATCTATCTATCTATCTATCTATTATGATAACATAACCTCTTTCATCTGTGGTAGAAGGAATCTTTTCTTTCATGAATTTTGCATGTTTATTTAAGTCAAGAGGCCACCATCCAAATGTGCCAATTTGTCATGGGTTATATTGATATAGCCTATTGCATTAGCCAATGTCTCCACAAGTGGCTAGAATGTAGCCTTGGCAAAGGTGGATATAATGCCAAAGATGCCAAGAATTCCACTGCCAATTTTGTACAAGTGCTGGATGTTGGCAGGAATACATGGTATGGAAATACCATAAAACACAGTTAAAGCTAGAATCCTCAGGCTAATTGAAACAATAACAAGCGGTCGCCCCACCTCTGTTTTGGTAAAAATCTGAGTGATCAGCCTGGAGAAATGTAACCACTCTGAAATTCATAGACAGTGCTATGGATGCAAGGACTGACCATCCATGATATCAATATTATAGTTGTAACCATGTTTTGAGGCTATACATTGTCTGTTTTATATTTACTTACGTTTACAAACATTGGAGTAAAACAAGCTTATATTTTGGGGTTTGATGGGTTACGATAGTTGAACTAAACTCTTGAGGCATTTACAAGTTATACTGAACAAAAATATAAACATGCAACAAGTTACAGGTCATATAAGGAAATCAGTCAAATTAAATGCATTCATTAGGCCCTAATCTATGGATTCCACATGACTGGGAATACAGATATGCATGTGTTGGTCACAGATACCTTTAAAAAAAAGAACCAGTCAGTATCTGGTGTGACCACCATTTGCCTCATGCAACGCTAAACATCTCCTTCGCATAGAGTTGATCAGGCTGTTGATTGTGGCCTGTGGAATGTTGTCCCACTCCTCTTCAATGGCTGTGTTGCTGGATATTGGCGGGAACTGGAACACGGTGTTGTAAACATCAATCCAGAGAACCCCAAACATGCTCAATGGGTAACATGTCTGGTGAGTATGCAGGCCATGGAAGAAGTGAGACATTTTCAGCTTCCAGGAATTGTGTACCGATCTTTGTGACATGGGGCCGTGCATCATCATGCTGAAACATGAGGTGATGGCGACGGATGAATGGCATGACAATGGGCCTCAGGATCTCGTTGTGGTGTCTCTGTGCATCGATAAAATGTAATTGTGTTCTTTGTCCGTAGCTTATGCCTGCTCATACCATAACCCAACCGCCACTGCTTGCCCACACGACGCCATACACGTTGTCTGCGGTTGTGAGGCCAGTTGGGCGTACTGCTAAATTCTCTATAAGGATTTGGGTGGTGGCTTATGGTAGAGAAATGAACATTAAATTCTCTGGCAACAGCTCTGGTGGACATTCCTACAGTCTGCATACCAATTGCACGCTCTGTCAACACTTGAGACAACTCTGGCATTGTTGTGTGACAACTGCATATTTTAGTGGCCTTTTATTGTCCCCAGCACAAGGTTAACCCATGTAATGATCAGGCTGTTTAATCAGTGTCTTGATATGCCACACCTGTCAGGTGGATGGATTATCTTGGCAAAGGAGAAATGCTCACTAACAGAGATGTAAACAAGTCTGTGCACAACATGTGAGAGAAATAAGCTTTCTGTGCGTATAAAAACATTTCTGCCATCTTTTATTTAGGCTCATGACACATGGGATCAATACTTTACATGTTGCATTTATATTTTGGTTCAGTGTATATTCTTTAAAATCAATGGGTAGGCCTATATATCATTCATTTATAAATCCCAAAATTGATGTAGCAAGTAAGGATTCTAGCTTTAACCAATGTAGGCTATATAGCCTATGCAAAAGTTTTTTTTAAATTGTATGTGTTCTAAGATGTGAGGTGACTGTTTTAGAACAAAGTCTGTTTACTCTGATTGGTTTGCAATTGATCTTTGATCCTGCATTGTCATAAAGCAGTGACATCACTTTCTCTCTCCAGCCATTTATTTGAACACCTGCATGTAGGGTGTGAAATGGTGAGGTAATTTCAATATCAATTCACCCACAAGCTCAGCTTGAAGCCATTATTCGTGTTCCTTGTTGGTTTCCTCATACATAGAGCTCGCCAGCTTGTAGTGCCAAAAAACGGAAATGAGATGCCTCTGGTTTGTTCGGCCATTTCTATGGGGGAAATGAATGGGGAAAGAATAGGGTTTTGGGTTAAATGGTTAACCGAGGCTTAGGAGATCTTAAATGTTTTGTTCTATGAGATAATATCAGTCAGTTAATATGACCTTTAATGAATTCTGAAGCCTTAATGTGCTTGTTTTGATTGCAAAATGCTTCACAATTCACAAAAAGTTATGTTAGCTGATGAAGATTATCTCATACAACAAAAAATATATAAGCTCTCCTAAGCCTGTGTTTACCACAGACCTTATTTTCTGCGTTTATCCAAAACCCGCATTAATTTCCCCATAGGCTTTGGCCAACGAGCCATGGCGGAGTTAGTGACTACAAAAATACACCAATACTATTGCTGTCTATTGTAACCACTACATAAAAGTGCCTTGCTTCCAACTCTTTGCAAGGAATACTCTTGGAGGGAGCACTCATTTAACTAGACCCATTTGACGCACCACGTCAAAGCCTTTTTTGGGCTCATGCTACGAGACGTAAAGAAGGAAGGGTGACACACTTGATTTAATGTAATGCTGCCTCATCCAGCTTTATTACAAACAGAACATAAATCACAAAACAATGGGCCTTACTGTGAGGGTGAGCTCAGTTCTGGTATTTATATTAGTTCTAGGGGCCATGCTAGTGTAAACACAGCTTGGCTGTGCTAATTTTCAGGATGTTTTAGTTTGGTGCCTCACACTGTAGTTTGTCGGTGGAAGTGTTTCTTTCAAGTATTAACGCAATATTCCAGTTCTAATGCCTACTTAACATTGTGACCATGACCATGACCATGACCAACACTCCAACACACTGTTTGCTGTTCTGTTTTGGAAATTAACACTTGTTTTTGCCAGCTCTTTCACAAATGTAACCATCTCCAGGTACAAGATGCAGTTCAATAACATTAAATCTGTGTTAGCCCTATACAATTCAGATTCTTATTCATACACGTTAGTCTAGCCTAACTTTGTAAAAATAATCTTTCCACAACAGAAATGACCAGAAAGCCGGCATTTTTATATTGTGTGAGTGGTTAGCCTACACAGAACCAGGGAGAAGGAACATGCATGTTTTTGTTGATGCAGACATTGAGACATGAGCGTTGCTCTGTGGCCCCTTTCCCCCTAGGGCCTAGGGCCGTGGGATGGTTCTAGTACAGCATGTGGCTTCTCCTCCCTCTCCACATTATTAAACGAGAATCCCTGAATCTGAGGCCCAGGGAGGCCCCAGTCAGTCTGTTTGCCCAAGCACAGACGCCCCAGAATTTACTACGGGAGTAAATTATACAGATGGTGGGGGGCTTCCTCCTGGGGTTACACACTATCCAGTTCCTAACACTGCTGCTGTATACAGGGCTGCTGGATGACCCCATTTTTCACCCCCTCTAGATCAAGTTGTTGGGATGAGAAAACATGAGGGGATTCTGCATGCCATTTAAATGGATGATGTGGTTTTGTGTTTCTCAAATGGTCAACAGTGAATTCCTAAACCCCCGATGTTAATAAACGTTAAGGATACGGTTCAATGCTTTACATAACATGTTGTTTTTGCAGTTGAACTCAAATGAGCTTAAGAGGAATGCTGATCCCTTTTCTTCTAGACATGCTTCCCTTATCAGTTCATATCACTGACCTATGTATTGTACAGTATTCCTGTTATATAGCCTTTGAGGTTAAAGAATGCAGAGAATCTCTGAATATTCCACTGATTAGAACTCTAATTTGTAAATGTCATGTTTTTATCAGGGATTCCAGAAACCAGTGGAATGAGAACATATGCTGTCAGAACCGAAGGCCAGAGCACAGAGATTACATTCTGCCATGGTCTGAGAACCTTTAGGACGTTTTAAACACTCCCCCTTACAAACAGGCCAGTCATGACCTAATATACGCCCTAATGTAGGCTCAGACTTCACAACGGGTTCTATTGTTTAGTCTAATTGAGTGTGTTTAGTATTTTACTCCTTTTTAATGAATAGTTTGTTCCTAATGATAGACTTTTAGAGTAGACCAGTCTCAGGCGATGGCCGTTTACAACTATGCCCACAAGGGGGCAGTCATATGCTAACTCAACAAGAGAGTTTGTCTAAGCTATTGTTGGAGAAACACCGGTACGATTTCATATTTCTGGGTGTGTGTGGGGGGGTGAATATTTTGTTTTTCCTTAGCTTGTAAATATTTTTGGCTATGGAATGATCAACCACTAAATGTTTATTTTTCCTCATGAACACCAAGTTAACTGAACTAACAAAATACAAATGTGGATGGAAAAAACAGATGTGTTCAGCCCTTAGGTATTTTCTGGAGAAAGGGACTCAAAAAAGAGAATCTGCTAAATGCATAAAGCTCAGAGATATACTCCTGACTGGTCGTAGGGACTGTTAATGTGAGAGGAGTGGAGCACATCCTGGCTGGTGGATGGGGAGGGGGGGGGGGGGCGGGGGGGGCGGGGGTTGAAGTTTCCCAGACTCCGATACTGGAGGTAGGCCTAGTCCTCAGGGAACCGTGACCTATTTTCTGCCACTGGGCTTAAAAAAAGAGTCCAGGTGCACAGAAGAAAAATGTGACCCGAAATAATGAAGTATCTGTAAGGATATATATATATATTTTTTATATGACGGATTGTGTCTTATTGTACAATGCCACTGTAATGTCAAACCTATTAAAATGCCTGTAACCTAATCAATGAATACATGTTTGAATTAAGAGGGGGGGGGGAGTAAATCACCAGAGCCACTTAGTCAGATACAAATCGTCAAAATATCTTTTTAATTGGTTAATAAAGAGGTTTCATTAATAACTATTATATCCTGGTGAAACGCTAACGTTTAAACTGTGCATCTAGTGCTTTGGAATGGCTCGTCCACATTACAGACAACTGCTGCCTTTTGTAGACTGCTGTGTGGACTGCGGTCTTGATTGTAAATTCCTTGAGTTTTAGTCTATGCTCTAACAGCTGCTGATGGCCTCATTTCAGATGTACTGCTGTGTGAATATGCCCCAGTCCTGTGGTGGTGATCTGGAGCTATCGGCACTCTCAGGACGCTCCATGTAACTTTTGTTTACGGTCATTTGAAATGTAAGAAAAGGCTCTGGTGCGTGTGCCTCAGTCATTTCCAGAAGCCCATTTCCCCTTCATGTTCATTTGTAGAATTGGAGAGATCTTTGGGGTTTCAGTTGTTGAGGCTATTCCTGATTTATCTCGTTTGGCTCAAGACATCTTCCATCTAGTGGTGACATGGGTAAAACGGACTGGTTGGTGCCATTTAAAGGCTTGACTGCACACTTGCCATCTACAGCTCATATCATTGGTTGGCTCTTTCATCTAGATACGAGGCAGGGAGACGGGCGGATCAAGCCTCTGCTCCCACTTGAGTCAAACACATTGCGAGGATGAGTCGAATCAACCTGAAGTTGCCAGTGGCTCTGGAGGCAAAGCCTAATTGAAGCCTACGTGATACTCTTAGTGACCTCAGCAAAGTAGCCATTGACTATATGACAAATGCGTCTTTTTTAGCATTGGAAAAATACATTGAACGGAATAAGTTTGAGTCATTAAACCGTTGTTTTTGTAGAGGCTCTTGGCCGGTGATTTAAATAGGAATTTGAAGGTAGTGGAACTGGAACTGGATTTCCAAGATCATTTTTAATAACTGACAGTTTTATATTCAACTGCCACTCTTTATATCTGTTTCCCCCTCTTTTCCAAATGAGGAAGAACTCAAGTCCCTTCAACTGCTTTCACATCCACTTGTCTTTAACCTTTTGGTTACAGCTGAGTTAATCCCTCCCATCAACTCTAGCCTGAAGTTTACGATATAAATTTCTAGACACCATCCTCTCTACTGGGATCGAGCACCATCTCGATCCCAGTATGTCACCTCACTATGTCACGGTCCTCTTATTATTAACCTGCCCTTGCTTGATGATCTCTGTATAGATCTTCCCTCAGCGTTCACCTGGTACAATGGCATGTGGGTCGTCAGCAGGCAGGCGGATGGGATGGATCCTGGCATCTACCAGGCAGTACATCAAGTCAGCTCTACCACAGGGCTTTATGGAGCCCATAATTGAAACCAGGCTCCCGATAGGGCTGCTTCTCTGGATCTCCGCTTAGATGGGAGAAATCGATAGTGTGTGGCGCACCTCAAAAGTCATATGTGAAATATTAGACTTAACCATTACACTCTGCTCTCAGCTATTTGACCTAGGCCCATAGGATACAGCGGAAGGAAAACTCACGGCTCTGTCTTTCACATTGCCCGGTACTGCCATCTCAGTCTGCGGCACAGCTGTCACTGTTTGTATATTTGATATACTGGGGATGCTGAAAAGGAACAGGTGTTGTATATTAGTTCCACAGTTATATTTCCCCGAAAATGTGGACTGGAGTCAATAGAGTTGTCAGAGCACATTATTGTAATATATGGCTATCTGACTTTTAAATTGACCATTGCTACAAACCATCACCCTCTCCCTTTTCCCCAGGAAGAAAAGAGAGGAAAAGAAATAATGTGGTTCAGGTGGACTGACCTCAAAGAGAGATCAGAAAGATGGGAATCTCTTTGAACCTTCACCCCCCCCCCCCCCCCCCCCCCTCTTTCAATAAGTTGCATTGGTTCCCTGCGCGTCATACTGTATATTACGGAAAACCCTGTAGAAGATGTTCTCCCATTTACATTCTTTCAAAGTTTTTGCTCAGATATTGGATGTGGAGTTAGTTGGCTAGTATGGAAAGCTCTAAATGTATTTGTCGTACTGTACTTGTTGTAACCTGTTTGATAGGATCATAGACATAATAATCAAACTCTGTTCTCAGCTCAGCTTCATCTAAGCTAAATGTGCCAAATATTCATTTTTCATTACCTGTAAATATTCCATGAACATGAGTGACGTTTAGGAAGATCCAGCCCCAACAATACTCACCCGAGGGCACATTTCCAAAAGCTTGTCTTGCATGAATGCTATTTGGCTGTGAGGCCTGGGGTTGTGAGGGGTGACTGCATCAGTGTTTATCTTACTGACCCGATCCCCAAAGACCGGGCCTTATTCTCCCACAGAGAGAAATCTCATCAGGATTTGTTGCACAAAACACAGAATGCTGATCCCTCACAGGCTTTTTCTCTTGGACACATGTTTCTAACTTCTGCCTGACCCGGGCTCTTGAGCTTGTCGAATCACATTTGGCTCATGTGCCTCTGAGCCAAGGCTCAGTTACCCCGCACCCATCTTAAAATGTCATGTTCTTGGTTCCCTCACCTTTTTGATGTCATCAATAGAGACAGATCCATTTGGCACTGTATAGGGGCGGGGGCGTTTCGATGCATGAACACCTCATTGTGTATGTCTTTTGGCCTGTATGTTACTGTGATGAATAATACTGTGTGAGTAAAGAACAGAGTCACTGCCTGTCTTTCTCAGTGGGGTATCATCCGTTTAAAAAAAATAAAAATAGTGTGAGCCTGCCCGGGCCCGGGCCCATGAGGCATCCGATCCTCACCTGCCCATTCCTGCCAGCTATGTCTCTTTGGTGTATGATAAAGGCTGTAAATTCAATCAATGATGTCAGGGCACTGGGCTGACACCATGCATCAAAGACTCACTTTAAATTCATGTCTCACTCTCCGCCTGAGATGACTCTGACAATCAATAACGCTGGACTGAGGATATAGCAGTTGGCCCCGCTTGACTCCAATCTCAGCCATTAATTGAAGTCGGTGCTTTTCGGACTGAGGATATGTCTTGATGGAGAGGTGACATTGACCATAAAAGGAGGGGAAGAACACACACACACACACACACACACACACACACACACACACACACACACTGCAGCAGCAGACTGAGAAAGGTGCTCTGTGAGAGCCCATTAGTGCTGAACTGTGAAAGGCCAGGTCCCCACAGAAATCAGTGGAAGGAAGCTATGTTGCGTAATGGTGTGCATATGGAATATGTAACTCACTAAAGAGGCTGGGGTTTTACCTCTTTTTCTAAACTTAAAATGTAATGTATTTAAGTGAAGAAGCTATTCTGTGTTGCCTGTTTCCATTGTAATTCGCTGAGGTTTCACAGTTTCACACTATGGAGTCCTTCCTTTAGTAGTCAGTAGACACAGAATATAAATCAATAACCTTGAGGTTGACCATTCCGTCTCCAGTTCAAAAAGCTGCCCTGAAGCTGAGAGCCCTCCATCCTGCTCCCCTCACAGGCAGGATGTTTGGAACAGGTGTTTGGTGACAGGGTCAAGGATGCGTTTTCTGAATAACGTCTCTGCCAAAGCAGTTAGGCCTATGTGGGCATATGGAGGACCCTAGAGAGCTTTCTGGCCCCAGCAGTTAAAGCATGGAGACATATGGTGCCCCCTGACAGACGCCAGATTATTTTCTCACTCCCTGTGTGCTGGGCTCAAACTTAATTTCAAAATGTCAATTAGCTTGAGTATAGATCATCATGAGATGGGCTTAGTATGGTAAAACTAGGCCGTCATTTTAAATAAGAATTTGTTCTTAACTGACTTGCCTAGTTAAATAATGAAATGACATAGCTATTCCCTTTTTTAAAACAGGATTTTATTTAGATGATCTGGTATGCCCGAAATGGCGACGCTCTCAATGAATATCCAACCATTTTTGGTTGGATAATGTCTGTTCCCAGCAGACTTCTCTTCTATGAAAGCGGTATGCTTTCTCAATCTCTCTGCACTATGCCGGAGTTATTTGATTGAACCCTTTTCAGTCTTCATTCGTTGCTTCTTTTTGGCATCCATTCCGCCAAGTAGTAATTCTATGGAGACCCATTTAGAATATGCCTAGTGATGGAATTCCGAGGCTGTGTGGATGAAAACATGGTTCTAATGATCACGTCAGAGAACCACCCACTGTAGAGAAGCCTCTTCTGTTGGCTGCTCCTATCGTGGCCAGACGTGGCCCTAACCTGCTTGCCCGCTCGATTGCTGACTCATAGCCTGAAACTCCACTTTCATAGCCTGGCTCCCATCATTTATCACATTTTGAGCTGAAGCTTTTAAGAAAAATTGCAGTACTTTTGTCCTCTACGTTTCCTACTGAAAGGCGTCCAAGAGTCTAAACCCTTAATTCAATAAGAGATAAATTGAAAAAATGTGCAAATGTAAGCTGTATTCGCTGGCCAAAACCTAGGAGTGGATTTCATACCCCCTCGTTCTCTGGGCTGTAAATCTTCCCAGAGTTCCATCTGCTTGGCTCCAAACAGTTAAGAAAGTGTTCATTAGACTGACACAAACCAGAGAGAACCATGAGGGCGGGAAGTGGCTCTACGTACGCAAGAGTCTTGGATCGGGCCCAAGTGTCGGGCCCCTGAGGGCCTGCTGATTGGGTCACCATGCAGAAGGTGGGACTGGGATGGAAGGGCTTCGGGGTCAGCTTAATCCATTTATTTTGTTTCAGTCAACAGAGGCTTTTGTGAAGTCTGAGCCCATCCATAAATTGGGCTGAAAGGCACAGCGGCTGCCAACAACCGATTTAACATGCGTTCCGTCCCCTCAAAGGAATACTGGTTTTGATAGCGGTAGCCAATGTTTTCGCTGAACTGAAGTATTTGATTTAATTGTGGTTTAAAATGGTGCGTTACATTTCACTACTGTGAGCTGGCTGTTTGCTTTTTTTTTGTCATCTTGCACTAGTTTGATGGACGAACAGAAATGTTTCTATGTCAACCAATGGAAGAAAAATATTTTGGGTTGTTTAGTGATTGATTTAAAAAGCATTCAGCAGACAGGTTCTGATAAGACCTATTCACACACACACACACACACACACACACACACACACACACACACACACACAGCGAATGTGATCCTTTGCAAAGATAGTCAATCCACCTGACAGGTGTGGCATATCAAGAAGCTGATTAAACAGCATGACCATTACACAGGTGCACCTTGTGCTGGGGAGAATAAAAGGCCACTCTAAAATGTGCAGTTTTGTCACACAACAACACAATGCCACAGATGTCTCAAGATTTGAGGGAGTTTGCAATTGGCATGCAGACTACAGGAATGTCCACCAGAGCTGTTGCCAGAGAATTGCATGTTAATTTCTCTACCATAAGCAGCCTCCAATATTTTAGAGAATTTGTCAGTACGTCCAACTGGCCTCACAACCGCAGACTATGTGTATGGCGTTGTGTGGTGATGTCAACGTTGTGAACAGAGTGCCCCATGGTGGTGGGGTTATGGTATGGGCAGGCATAAGCTACGGACAACCAACACAATTGCATTTTATCAATGGCAATTTGAAAGCACAGAGATACCGTGACGAGATCCTGAGGTCTATTGTCGTGCCATTCATCCGCCGCCATCACCTCATGTTTCAGCATTCTAATTCACGGCCCCATGTCGCAAGGATCTGTACACAATTACTGGAAGCTGAAAATGTCCCAGTTCTTCCATGGCCTGCATACTCACCAGACATGTCACCCATTGAGCACGTTTGGGATTCTCTGGGTCGACGTGTACGACAGCGTGTTTCAGTTCCTGCCAATATCCAGCAACTTTGTACAGGCATTGAAAAGGAGTGGAACAACATTCCATAAGCCACAATCAACAGCCTGATCAACTCTATGAGAAGGAGATGTGTTGCGCTACATGAAGCAAATGGTGGTCATACCAGATACTGACTGGTTTTCTGATCCACGCCACAACCTTTTTTTTTAAGGTTTTGACTGGGAATACATGCATATCTGTATTCCCAGTCACGTAAAATCCATAGATAGGGCCTAATGAATTTATTTCAATTGACTGATTTCCTAATATGAACTGTAACTCTGTAAAATCTTTACAATTGTACAATTTATGCTCCCCGCATATAAAAACCACGAAGACTGCCGTATGCAAGATCAACATTTCTATGACTCACACGGTGGAGGAACATATTGCCTGTAGCTACTGTACATGGTAAGCTATGTGGCACTTAAATTGTATTTTTTATATGTGAAAAGGCTGTGAAGATTTCTCTACAATATTCACAACATATTCATATTCTAGTCCTTTTATAGAATAAAAATCTAATTTCATCAATTACATGTGGATATACGTATTTGAGTGAACATTAGCAAGCCAGCAGCAGATGAGTTCTCTCCTCCCGCCCGGTTTTAGCTTGCGGCTATCACTGTCTAGCTGGCTAAGTTTAGGATATTTTTACTAGCCCATACCAGTGACAAACTTGATACGGTGACTGAGTTTATCAGGAAGTGTATAGGAGATGTTGTACCCTCTGTGACTATTAAAACCTACTCTAACCAGAAACCGTGGATAGATGGCAGCATTCGTGCAAACCTAAAAGCGCGAACCACCGCATTTAACCATGGCAAGGTGACTGGGAATATGGCCGAATACAAACAGTGTAGTTATATCCTCTTTAAGGTAATCAAACAGGCAAAACGTCAGTATAGAGACAAGGTGGAGTTGCAATTCAACGGCTCAGACACGAGACGTATGTGGAAGGGTCTACAGACAATCACGGACTACAAAGGGAAAACCAGCCACGTCGCAGACACGGATGTCTTGCTTTTGGACAAGCTAAACACCTTCTTCGCCCGCTATGAGGATAACACAGTGCCACCGACGCGGCCCGCTACCTAGGACTGTGGGCTCTCCTTCTCTGTGGCCGACGTAAGACATTCAAGCATGTTAACCCTCGCAATGCTGCTGGCCCAGATGGCATCCCTAACCGAGTCCTCAGAGCATGCGCAGATCAGCTGGCTGGAGTGTTTACGGACATATTCAATCTCTCCCTATCCCAGTTTGCTGTCCCCTCATGCTTCAAGATGTCCACCATTGTTCCTGTACCCAAGAAAGCAAAGGTAACTGAACTAAATGACTATAGCCCCGTAGCACTCACTTCTGCCGTCATGAAGTGCTTTGAGAGACTAGTCAAGGATCACCTCTACCTTACCTGACACCCTAGACCCACTTCAATTTAATTACCGCCCCAATAGATCCACAGACGATGCAATCGCCATCGCACTGCACACTGCCCTATCCCTTCTGGACAAGAGGAATACCTATGTAAGAATGCTGTTCATTGACTATAGCTCAGCATTCAACACCATACTACCCTCCAAGCTCATCATTAAGCTTGAGGCCCTGGGTCTGAACCCCGCCCTGTGCAACTGGGTCATGGACTTCCTGACGGGCCGCCCCCAGGTGGTGAAGGTAGGAATCAACACCTCCACTTCGCTGATCCTCAACACTGCCTGCCCTCCAGGGTGCGTGCTCAGCCCCCTCCTGTACTCCCTGTTCACCCATGACTGCGTGGCCACGCATCTAACTCAATCATTAAGTTTGCAGATGATACAACAGTAGTAGGCCTTATTACCAACAATGACGAGACAGTCTACAGTGAGGAGGTGAGGGCCCTGGGAGTGTGGTGCCAGGAAAATAACCTCACTCCACGTCAACAAAACAAAGGAGCTGATCGTGGACTTCAGGAAACAGCAGAAGGACCACCACCCTATCCACATCGACGGGACCGCAGTGGAGACGGTGAAAAGCTTCAAGTTCCTTGGCGTACACATCTCTGACAAACTGAAATGGTCCACCCACACAGTGTAGTGAAGAAGGCGCAACAGCGCCTCTTCAGCCTCAGGAGGCTTGGCACCTAAAACCCTCAAACTTTTACAGTACAGATGCACAAGTGAGAGCATCCTGTTGGGCTGTAACACCGCCTGGTAGGCAACTGCACCGCCCGCAACCGCAGGACTCTCCAGAGGGTGGTGCGGTCTGCAACGCATCACCGGGGGCACACTGCCTGCCCTCCAGGACACCTACACCACCCGATGTCACAGGAAGGCCAAAAAGATCATCAAGGACAACAACTACCCGAGCCACTGCCTGTTCACCCCGCTATCATCCAGAAGGTGAGGTCAGTACAGGTGCATCAAAGCTGGGACCGAGAGACTGAAAAACAATGCCACCAGACTGTTATATAGCACAACATGATACTGCCACCCCCGTGCTTCACGGTTGAGATGGTGTTCTTCGGCTTGCAAGCCTCCCCCCTTTTTCCTCCAAACATGATGATGGTCATTATGGCCAAACAGTTCTATTTTAGTTCTAACTGTAGTCTGGCTTTTTTATGGCTGTTTTATGGTGATTTTGGAGCAGTGGCTTCTTCCTTGCTGAGCGGCCTTTCAGGTTATGTCTCTATAAGACTTGTTTTACTGTGGATATAGATACTTTTGTACCTGTTCCCTCCTGCATCACACTTGCCCCTACTCAGATGGTAATGCACCGTCGCAACCTTCGCTCTCTCTCCCGCTACTCTCTCCTCTTCCATCCTATCATTTCTTCCATCTGCTATGTCTGGCAGACATATCAGTTTGTATGTCGGATCACCACTTCAAGCTGAACCTCGCTGCTCTTCCTCCCCGGGAAGGACTGCCCGCTCCATGATCTCGCCATCACGGTTGACAACTCCGTTGTGTCCTCCTCCCAGAGTGCAAAGAACCTTGGTGTGACCCTGGACAACACCCTGTCGTTCTCTGCTAAAATCAAAGCAGGGACCCAATCCTGCAGGTTCATGCTCTACAACATTTGCAGAGTACGACCCTACCTTACACAGAAAGCGGCACAGGTCCTAATCCAGGCACTTGTCATCTCCCGTCTGGATTACTGCAACTCGCTGTTGGCTGGGGGCTCTGCCTGCGCCATTAAACCGCTACAATTTATCCAGAACGTTGCAGCATGTCAATCCGCTTCTCCGCACACTCCACTGGCTTCTAGTTGAAGCTTGCATCTACTACAAAACCATGGTGCTTGCCTACGGAGCTGTGAGGGGAACGGCACGGCCTTACCTCCAGGCTCTGATCAGACCCTACAACCAAACTAGGACACTACTTTCATCTACCTTTGGCCTGCTAGCCCCCCTACCTCTACGGAAGCACAGTTCGGGCTCATCCCAGTCAAAGCTATTTGCTGCTTTGGCACCCCAATGGTAGAACAAGCTCCCCCACGACGCCAGGAAAGCGGAGTCACTGACCACCTTCCGGAGACACTGGAAACCCTACCTCTTTAAGGAATACCTGGAATAGTATAACAGTAATTCCTAAACAAGGACCAGTTGCGCTCTGAGGCGGCTGATGTTGGTGGGATTTGGAGGATGATCGAGGCAACGGGAAAGAGACTCAGATCCACAAAGTCCCTTCCACCAGGTGGCTGATGAGATATGTTGGCACGACTGCCATATTGCATCTCCATCCCAAAGCCCTTGCTTGGAAGTGTACTTCGCCAGACTGCCAAGAACCTTGCCCTCGTCCAGGCCAAGGTGGTGATTAACGGTAGTGATTACACCATAGGCCTTGATCTCTGCACCAGACAGGATGCTCTTACCAGTGTACTTGGGGTTCAGCATGTATGCTGCGGCGTGTATGGGCTTCAGACAAGTCTTCATGCTTTTTGATGTATTTCAGAACTGCAGTTTCCTCTGCTTGGAGCAATAGTACAGATTTCTTCTCTTACATCTGCAAGCAGAGTCTGAACATCCGACAGGATGGCATTGTCTCCCACAATCTGTGCAATGGCTACTGCTATAGGTTTCAGGAGTTTCAGGCTGCTTACCACTCTCTCCCAAAATACATCATCCAGGAGGATCCTCTTGATGGGGCTGTCTATATCCGCAGACTGTGATATGGCCATTTCTTGGAGAGACTCCTTCCCTTTCAGGAGACTGTCAAACATGATGACAACACCATCCCAACGGGTGTTGCTGGGCAGCTTCAATGTGAAGCTCTTATTCTTCTCACTTTGCTTGGTGAGGTAGATTGCTGCTATAACTTGTTGACCCTTCATATACCTAACCATTTCCTTGGCTCTAGAGTGTATCCATTGTTTTCAGTGCCGTGATGTCCTTCAGGAGCAGATTCAATGCATGAGCAGCACAGCCAATGGGTGTGATGTGAGGGTAGGACTTTTCCACTTTAGACCAAGCAGCCTTCATGTTCACAGCATTGTCTGTCACCAGTGCAAATGCCTTCTGTGGTCCAAGGTCATTGATGACTGCCTTCAGCTCACCTGCAATGTAGAGACCGGTGTGTCTGTTGTCCCTTGTGTCTGTGCTCTTGTAGAATACTGGTTGAGGGGTGGAGATTTAGTAAATTATTCCTTGCCCATGAACAGATATGATTGCAATACAGTCTGCTTTCTCTATGATTTGCTTGACCTTCACTTGAACTCTTTTGAACTCTGCATCCGGCAAATGAGTAGATAAAGCATGTCTGGTTGGAGGGTTGTATGCTGGGCGGAGAACATTCAGAAATCTCTTCCGATACACATTGCCTGTGAGAATCAGAGGTGAACCAGTAGCATACACAGCTCGAGCAAGACATAAATCAGCATTTCTCTGACCACGTTACTCCATTGAGTCAAAAAAAACTTTTTTTAACCTTTATAAAAAAAAAATCCATGTACAGATAAATAGTTAAGCAGTTAGATTAAACTACTCATTTGTAAGATACATAAAATGAAACGGGGATATTAACTCTCCTTAGTTAGCAGGCTCAAGCAAGCTAAAACTCACATGATAGCAAAAACTAACTAGCAGAAATTGTTAACAAGTTAGAAATGATTTAAACACACTTTGCTGTAGGCTACTATTTACTAGTTAACAAAAAATCATGTATGTCATATAAAATATATTCACCCCACCCAGTATTGTAATCAAAACTTACCAGAAAGACCTTGGCTCAGACAGTGTAGTAGTGTGGGCTCAATAGCATCTCATTAGTGTGCAAGATCTTGAGAATCAGCTATACATGTGATGGAAGAGTGCACTGCACATGTGATGGAAGAGTGCACTGCACATGTGATGGAAGAGTACACTGCACATGTGATGGAAGAGTGCACTGCACATGTGATGGAAGAATGCACTGTGCATGCAGAGGGTTGCAATTCCATTGAATTGGGGATAATTTAACCAAAATATGCCACAAGACCTAGAATTGCCTTATGTGTATCCCACAAAAAAGGTTCACTGTTATAAGCTAACTTTTTTGATGAATTTAAGAAAAATTTCCGGAAATTTACCGGAAGGTTTCCGACCCTTTGCAACCCTAGGCTTGTACTAGCTATAGTATAACAGCAACAGTAGTTAGCTACCAACAGCTGGTAGATATGTTTATTACATTTGGTTAGTTTTAGCAGTGATATTTAGATGGAAGACCTGAGCTAAATGTGTTAAAGTTAGCTAACATTAGCATAGAAGTACAAGCTAGCTCTTTCACTTACCCGGTTCACTTCCATGCTCACTGAAGCCCATGATATTGCCCGGTCCCTGCTGGTGCTGCTGGCTGTTTTTGAGATTCTTTAGAAGCCACATTGATGGTAGGGACAGCATCCACTTTGAGAAGTAACTTCTAGCTAAAGCCCTCCTTCCATTGTTGATAGGCGTGAAAGGTCTGAGGGATGGAATGTGCTCTGCAGATAGACAAGTAGACACTCTATTAGCCCCCTCATTCTCACAAATGTATCCCACTTTTAATGGAGTTTGTCATTCATCGTGTGGCGCTGACAGCGGAGCATTGTGGGATTTTGGAGAGAACCTCAAACCCAACTTTTAGAACAATATTATAACAACGTATTTAAGAGTAATTTGCGTTTCTGGGATTGATAAATATAGTAAATGCTACACTCACTTTTTAAACTGATGCTCATTTTGTTATGGATCCCTGATGAAACGGCAGCTCCGCCTCGCTCAGTAAAGTGGCTGACTTGACATTGCCCAGGGCCTGGCTTTAGGGTCGTTTTTTTTTTTTTTTACGTTAAAGGGGGGGCTCTGGTTAAGCCACAGTCAAGGCCTTGTGTCAGAGAGTTTACTAATGGGATTCTCTGTAGCACTGGCAGCTCTTCAATCCCCATTATATGGTCTGCCTGGGCCCTGATTGTGGAGTATAAAGTATTGAAGGAGCGGCTAGCTTTCTCCCAGACCTGAGCTCCAGAGATGGAGTCTCCTGTGTTTTTTTTGTTTTTTTTTCTCCTTCCTGGCCAGGTCATTACCGTAAAAGAGAATGTGTTCTCAATGGGGCACTCTGTTAAATTAAAGCAATATTCCTCCTACTCCTCCTCTACTTCCTACAGATATCAAAATTGGGAATGTACAATAAGGTGACATTGTTGTTTTAAATGGTAACCTGATGGGATGATGCCTTTTGGCCTTGACTTTATTTTCCCTCTTACTCTCCTCAGTCCACCCTTGTCTACGTAAATGATAACAGTGAAGGGAGGCATATTTCCTCATACAGTTGAAGTCGGAAGTTTACATACACCTTATACATTTAAACTCAGTTTTTCACAATTCCTGACATTTATTCCTAGTAAAAATTCCCTGTCTTAGGTCAGTTAGAATCACCACTTTATTTTATTTTAAGAAATGTCAGAATAATAGTGATTTATTTCAGCTTTTATTTATTTAATCACATTCCCAGTGGGTCAGACGTTTACATACACTCAATTAGTATTTGGTAGCATTGCCTTTAAATTGTTTAACTTGGGTCAAACGTTTCGGGTAGCCTTCCACAAGCTTCCCACAATAAGTTGGGTGAATTTTGGCCCATTCCTCCTGACAGAACTGGTGTAACTGAGTCAGGTTTGTAGGCCTCCTTGCTCGCACACGCTTTTTCAGTTCTGCCAACACATTTTCTATAGGATTGTGGTCAGGGCTTTGTGATGGCCACTCCAATACCTTGACTTTGTTTTCCTTAAGCCATTTTGCCACAACTTTGGAAGTATGCTTGGGGTCATTTGCGACCAAACTTTAACTTTCTGACTGATGTCTTGAGATGTTGCTTCAATATATCCACATAATTTTCCTTCCTCATGATGCCATCTATTTTGTGAAGTGCACCAGTCCCTCCTTCAGCAAAGCACTCCCATAACATGATGCTGCCAGCCCCGTGCTTCACACTTGGGATGGTGTTTTTCGGCTTGCAAGCCTCCCCCTTTTTCCTCCAAACATAACGATGGTCATTATGGCCAAACAGTTCTATTTTTGTTTCATCAGACCAGACGACATTTCTCCAAAAAGTACAAATAATCTGTCTGTAAACAATTGTTGGAAGAATTACTTGTCATGCACAAAGTAGATGTCCTAACCGACTTGCCAAAATTAAAGTTTGTTAACATGAAATCAGTGGAGTGGTTGAAAAATGAGTTTTATTGACTTCAACCTAAGTGTATGCAAACTTCCGACTTCAACTGTAGGTTCCCAACATTTTGTCCAAGATGTTTTTAAATTTTTTTAAAAATCTTTGGCTCATGACCTCGTGACTAACCCCCTAACCCCCCCCCCCCCCCCCCCCCCCCTTCTTTGGCTCATGACCTCATGACCTTCCCCCCCCCCCTTTCAAAAAAAAAAAAATAGCTTTTCAGAAGAGCTCTTATGGCCAGCCAGCTTTTTTACTGACACCATAAACAAACACACACTTGGCAAGGAGGTTGTAGTCTTACTTCGACCCTTACACTGATGCTGTTGTTGATCGTCCCTGGCTGTCAGCAGAGCGGACGAGAGCCCTCTCACGGAAACACCCCAGGAGTCAAGGGCACCTCTTGAAGGTTCCGGCTAGAGGGAGGGGCGGGATTAACGCTTACTGACTGTTCCCTGTTGGTGCCCTTGACGCAGGCTCCTCCAGGTTATCACCCCGCCTTTGGCACTCCATGTGTTCTCATTAGACTGTTGTGGAACCTTGTAGCCATCTGAAGCAGGCCACTCTCTCTGTGGACCTGGCATGCTACCAAGCAGCCCCCTCATCCGTTAGAATGGGAGACTGGTCTTTGTCAGTTGTCTGCTTGCACCCAAGCTTGCCCATGAGTCATGTCATCCCTCCTGTTCTGTAAACACATGGATTTGATGGACCCCTGAAGACTGAACCCACTGGTTGCCATTAGCTGGGAAATATGTGATTTATTTACAGGGTCAATCACATTCTTATTTTTGGCTGTTGTGACGTTTTCAATGATTATACTGTTGAAGACAATGATGGAATATACAGTGTGCAAATCATTTCATTTCAAGTTTGTTTTTAGAGCACTCATTTTTATTTTTTTAACCTTTTTTATTTAACTAGGCAAGTCAGTATAAAAGTAATATTTTCCTATTTTACTCTGTAATTTTTGTACATGCAGAGCAGGTAATTTTGTTTGACAAACTTCTCACAGGTCACATCCATTGCTGGTTAATCTGTCCAAAACCCCTCTGGTTCATTAAATCTGTTATTTTTCACTTGGAAACATGAACTTCCTGTTATTTAAAGAAAAAGAAAAAAAAGCTAAGTCTATTTTAAAAAGTCTCTCCCAATTCTTATGATGGTGGCTTCAAAACATTTTTTTTTTGTTAGCATGCTTTCAATTTCGGCCGCCTCTTTCCCTCCCTCTCTTCCTCCAGAAACACAACCAGCTTTGTTTTTGTAATGATCAGTTAAATTACTTCCAAAGCGCAAAGGTCAGAGCGACTTCCCCTTTTGATTTGATTTAAGTGGCACTTAGTCGTGCTACTGTAGCTAATCAAAAGGATTTATGGGGTGCATCACTTTGGCCTGGAATAAGGGGTGTTTGTTGACACCCTCCTCCAGGTGTTTTGGATGTTTTTTTATATAGGTACTTTTACTCACTATTGTTGTAGCTGATGGAATGGAAGGCAGGTGGAGAAACCTTCCACTTGTTTGGTAGAAAGCACAACCCTCTCCTCCCGCTTATCCGGCAAGTCTGTGTGTAAGCTTTCATAATTACATTGCTCTTGAGAGGGTTTTACAACCTGCTGAGCAGTCTATCACATTTCAACATGGCACTTGTTAACGGCCCTGGTGTTTTGCATATTCCAAGTTCACGTTCAACCATGTGTGCTTCTCGGGTTTCCTGTTAATTGGGATTTTTCACATGGCCCTGAAGGAGAGGAGGAGTAGGCGACACAGGCAGACGAGGGGTGCGTTTTTGGGCCTCAGAGCGTTTCCAAATGGTTCCTCTCCTTGATTGAGTCAGAGAGACTGTCAGGCCGGAGGCGTGGACTACGAGAACCAGATGTTGACTTCCCCTCTACGTCTCCATAACCCTAAAAACGGATTACTGTATATTCCTGGTATTAGAGGCCTCGATAAAACGTTGTTTCGCAGCATTGTGCATGGTGGTTTTGTTTTCTCTTTAAATGCAGGAAGTCATTATTAGGCCGCCTTATCCGAGGAAATGTATTGCGCCCCCGAGTTTCCACCCGATCACATCTTTTGGACTGGTTTGAGTGAACACAACAGCGGCTTGCTGGGGTAATGAACCTGCCCTCCCTGCCAGCCAATGGCACTGCCATCTTTATAACCAGACCTGTGCCAGCCTAGTCGTTTACCTTTAGAAATAGCTTCGGACAAAACCCTCCAAGCTCCCTAAATCTATCTTGGGCACTTATTTGCAATTTATGTGTGATTACTTTCCATTAAGTGCCTTGGGATGGAGGATTTACGTCACAATAGAATGGGTGACGGGGGTAGGACGTCTTAGGCCGACTTACGATGGATGACCGCAGTGAAGGATGGGACGGATTGAGAACCTTTGGTCAAACACTGCCTCTGGCTGAGCTTCTTAGCCCCCTGAGTCTCTCGGAGCGGCAGGTCATTGTTGTGTTCAAATATACTGCCCTCTAATGAGAAGGCAGGTTGGCGGACGACCTGGAAGCGCTTTGTCTGAATCTCCTGGGAACACAAACACCAACAGTATGCACAGGAACAGCTGCAGGGTTGCTCCTTGACAGCGGACGCATACTGACACCTATTTGTCATTTCGCTGCAAAAGATATATGGAGGTGTTTTTGGGGGGGCTTGCTGTGTGACAATGCAGATAAGGGTATGTGTTGTGGGTGGATAACTGGGAATCAGTCACTCAAATGTTTGATATTAAACTTGAATCTAACAGGATGGCTCCTCGTTTCTTCAGAATTCCTGTGAAAAATGGTTTCACCTGATATTGATATAGTAGGCATTCCCAATATTTGTTTGTCTGGTATCTCTCCATTCATGTTAATCTTTACAGATAATCCATATTTTGCTAATAGCTGTTCCGCCCACTATGGAATGAAGGTGACGTGTGTGGTTTTCCTTTTTACAAGCTCTAATGAAAAATGTACTTACTACGACTCAGTGTGATATGTGGTAGTTCCACCTAGGTATCTACAATGACTCAATGTGATATGTGGTAGTTCCACCTAGGTATCTATAATGACTCAATGTGATATGTGGTAGTTCCACCTAGGTATCTACAATGACTCAATGTGATATGTGGTAGTTCCACCTAGGTATCTACAATGACTCAATGTGATATGTGGTAGTCCCACCTAGGTATCTACAATGACTCAATGTGATATGTGGTAGTCCCACCTAGGTATCTATAATGAATGCACTAACTAACTGTAAACTGCTAAATTACTCAAATGTAAAGTGTTGGGTTGGGTTTTGGTCTTAAGGTATTTCAGTACTTCACAGATTCAATATTGAGGCTTGGATGTTATGTTTTAGGGCAGATTTTGGTCCAATGGGTGTCCCATACTCTCCCTTTTCATCCAGCCATTTATTTGATTTGTTTAAAAAGGATTACCTCTGCCTATTTTGGCTTTGCTGTTGCCTTTTGCTTTTTTCTGTTCGTTTTGTGTTTTCATCACTGCAGATTTCCCATGTTGATATCCCCATGTCATCTGATCCCTACGTTTTTTTTCCTGTCCTAAAACCCAGTCCCATATGGTGTACAGTGTGAGTTTCAGAAGCAATTTACATATCTAGCATGAAATCGAACAGCTGAAATAAGACACAGCGGAGAGATGCTTCTTGGCAGCGCACCAGGAAGAGCAGCGGTTGTTAATCTGCTTTCTGAGCACTGTGTTTTTCCCTGTCCTTGGCTGTTAAGCACTTTAGGAAAATGCATCTGAAGTGCTCTTTCATGTGTTTGTTTGTGCTTATTGAGTTTAACTTGCATGTAAATTCACAGCATTGCATACTCCGTGAATGGTAGTCAGCAGGAATCCAATTGGAATCCAATTGGCTATGATTAATTTCTCAGATGTAAAACAAAATGGTAGAATGATTTTTAAAAGCAAAAATGGGATAACTTTTTCCCAAGAAAAATGGTCCACCTCTTCCGCAAAGGCTTTTGTGAGTTTATATAGAGGCCTACCTTTACTCAGTGGTGCAAGAGACCAAATATATATATATATTTTTTTATCTAATCAGACCATTGGAAACTCCAGTGTAAGCAACGCTTATGATTCTGAAGTGAACAGTTTTCTCATGTCATTACTTGTTTTGAAGTCCTGCTGAAGAGTGCCCTCCCCCTTCTCTCTCCTTCAGCAGACTGGTGATTTGTTATTTTTCTATCTTCTTTCCTCTTAGGGTTTTGTTGCCAAGGCAATTGTTGAGAAATGCGACCCTGCAATGTCTGAATGAGTCAGAGGAATGCCTGTGTTAAACATGACCAGAGGATCCTATCAGACCCTGAGGCTCGGTAATAAGAGGCTCACTGGTGTCTGAGGATGCACTTCACTCAAAGGAAATGACCCTGCGATACACAGGCACTGCCCGAATTCCTCCCCTTGTGTTGTCATCTCAAAAGTAAATACTTTGGCCGACGGTTTTGTTGTTAAATCAACAGGCTTTCTTGTTCAGCTTAAAGGGATAATCCACACCCAGAAATAAATATCATGAAACTCCTGTCAATTTGATGAAAGCCTGTTCTATCAGTGGGTAAAATACAGATTTTCCCAGGATTTAACTTCGAAGTGGTCAGGAAATTGTTTAGGATACGTCATAGCAACATGGTTCACTCATATTTCATAACGCTTTTAAAACAATTGCCTGCACTCCAGATCGCCAAATCAGCCAATACAGTTGAAGTCGGACGTTTACATACACCTTAGCCAAATACATCTATTTTTTCACAATTCCTGACATTTAATCCTAGTAACAATTCCCTGTTTTAGGTCAGTTAGGATCACCACTTTATTTTAAGAATGTGAAATGTCAGTATAGTAGTAGCGAATTATGTATTTCAGCTTTTATTTCTTTCATCACATTCCCAGTGGGTCAGAAGTTTACATACACTAAATTAGTATTCGGTAGCATTGCCTTTAAATTGTTTAACTTGGGTCAAACGTTTTGGGGTAGTCTTACAAGTTCCCACAATAAATTGGGTGAATTTTGGCCCATTCCTCCTGACAGAACTGGTGTAACTGAGTCAGGTTTGTAGGCCTCCTTGCTAATACACACTTCTTCAGTTCTGCCCACAAATTTTCTATAGGATTGAGTTCAGGGCTTTGTGATGGCCACTCCAATACCTTGACTTTGTTGTCCTTAAGCCATTTTGCCACAACTTTGGAAGTATGCTTGGGGTCATTGTCCATTTGGAAGACCCATTTGCGACCAAGCTTTAACTTCCTGACTGATGTCTTGAGATGTTGCTTCAATATATCCACATAATTTTCCTTCCTCATGATGCCATCTATTTTGTGAAGTACACCAGTCCCTCCTGCTGCAAAGCACCCCCACAACATGATGCTGCACTCCCGTTCTATTTTTGTTCCATCAGACCAGAGGACATTTCTCCAAAAAGTACGACCTTTGTCCCCATGTGCAGTTGCAAACCGTAGTCTGGCTTTTTTATGGCGGTTTTGGAGCAGTAGCTTCTTCCTTGCTGAGCAGCCTTTCAGGTTATGTCGATATAGGACTCGTTTTACTGTGGATATAGATTTTGTACCTGTTTCCTCCAGAATCTTCACAGGGTCCTTTGCTGTTGTTCTGGGATTGATTTGTACTTTTCGCACCAAAGTACGTTCATCTCTAGGAGACAGAACTCGTCTCCTTCCTGAGCGGTATGACGGCTGCGTGGTCCCATGGTGTTTATACTTGCGTACTATTGTTTGTACAGATGAACGTGGTACCTTCAGGCGTTTGGAAATTGCTCCCAAGGATGATCCAGACCTGTGGAGGTCTACAATTTGTTTTCTGAGGTTTGGCTGATTTCTTTTGATTTTTCCCATGATGTCGAGCAAAGAGGCACTGAGTTTGAAGGTAGGCTTTGAAATACTTCCACAGGTACACCTCCAATTGACTCAAAAGATGTCAATAAGCCTATCAGAAGCTTCTAAAGCCATGACATCATTTTCTGAAATTTTCCAAGCTGTTTAAAGGCACAGTCAACTTAGTGTATGTAAACTTCTGACCTACTGGAATTGTGAAATAGTGAATTATAAGTTAAATAATCTGTCTGTAAACAATTGTTGGAAGAATTACTTGTCATGCACAAAGTAGATGTCCTAACCGACTTGCCAAAACTATAGTTTGTTAACATGAAATCTGTGGAGTGGTTGAAAAATGAGTTTTAATGACTTCAACCTAAGTGTATGTAAACTTCCGACTTCAACTGTAGATGGTATGGTCATACTTGTATAACACATCCATCCATTTACAGTGCATTCGGAAAGTATTCAGACCCCTTGACTTTTTCAACATTTTGTTATGTTACAGCCTTATAATAAAATGGATTAAAAAAATATATAATCCTCATAAATCTACACAGAATACCCCACAATAACAAAGCGAAACAGGTTTTTAGAGATCTTTGCTAATTTATTACTTAAGTATTCAGATCCTTTGCTATGAGACTCGAAATTGAGCTCAGGTGCTTCCTGTTTCCATTGATCACCCTTTAGATTCTATAACTTCATTGTAGTTGTAATTTGATTGGAGCTGTGGTCATTTCAATTGATTGGACATGATTGTGAAAGGCACACACCTGTTTATATAAGGTCCCATAGTTGACAGTGCATGTCAGAGCAAAAACCAAGCCATGAGGTCGAAGGAATTGTCCATAGAGCTCTGAGACAGGATTGTGTTGAGGCACAGATCTGGGGAAGGGTACCAAAAAATGGCTGCAGCATTGAAGGTCCCCAAGAACACAGTGGCCTCCATCATTAAATGAAAAAAGTTTGGAACCACCAAGAATCTTCCTAGAGCTGACTGCCCGACCAAATTGAGCAATTGGGGAAGAAGGGTCTTGGTCAGGGAGGTCACCACGAACCTGATGGTCACTCTGACAGAGCTCCAGAGTTCCTCTGTGGGGATAGGAAAACCTTCCAGAAGGACAACCATCTCTGCTGCACTTCACCAATCAGCCCTTTATGGTAGAGTGGCCAGACGGAAGCCAATTCTCAGTAAAAGGAGTTTGCCAAAAGGCACCTAAAGGACTCCGACCATGAGAAACAAGATTATCTGGTCTGATGAAACCAAGATTGAACTCTTTGGCCTGAAAGCCAACCTGGCACCATCCCTACGGTGAAGCATGGTGGTGGCAGCATCATGCTGTGGGGATGTTTTTCAGCGCCAGAGACTGGGAGACTAGTCAGGATGGAGGGAAAGATTAACGGAGCAAAGTACAGAGAGATCCTTGATGAAAGCCTGCTCCAACACGACAACAACCCTAAGCACACAGCCAAGACAACACAAGAATGGCTTCGGGACAAGTCTCTGAATGTCCTTGAGGGGCTCAGCCAGAGCCCAGCTTGAACTTTTTCATTATGGGGTATTGGGTATAGATTGATGAGGGAAGAAAAATATTTACAATAAGGCTGTAACGTAACAAAATTAGGAAAAAGTCAAGGGGTTCTTTCAATGATTTTACTGCGTTACAGTTCGTATAAAGAAATAAGTCAATTGACATACATTCATTAGGCCCTAATCTATAGATTTTACATGACTGGGCAGGGGCGAAGCCTTGGGTCTGCCTGGGAGAGCATAGGCCCACCCACTTGGTAGCCAGGCCCACCCAATGGGGAACCAGCCCCAGCCAATAATAATTTGTTTTTCCCCACAAAAGGGCTTTATTACAGACAGCAATACTCCTCAGTTTCATCAGCTGTCCGGGTGGCTGGTCTGACGATTGCCAAATTCTCTAAAGTGACGTTGGCGGCGGCTTATGGTAGAGAAATTAACATTAAATTCTCTGACAACAGCTCTGGTGGACATTCCTGCAGTCTGCATGCCAATTGCACGCTCCCTCAACTTGAGACATCTGTGGCATTTTATTGTCCCCAGCACAAGGTGCACCTGTGTAATAATCATACTGTTTCATCAGCTTCTTGATATGCCATACCTGTCAGGTGGATAGATTGTCTTGGCAGAGGAGAAATGCTCACTAACAAAATTGTAGAGAGAAAAGCTTTTTGTGCATTAATTATTTTGTTCAGTATATATTTTCATGAGAAATATATTTTGCTTAGATGTGCTCATCTAAACAGCGTAGCAAATGATTAAACTCCGTCTCTCCTTAAAGTACCATCTCGCAATGTTTTTCTTTAGGAAACGTGGGAAAGTGCTGTTGTTGGCATAGCAATGTACTCTGCACTCGCTCTGGACGTGAGAGACTCCTAAATTGGTAGTGCAGTTTGTTTAGGTTTCTTTTACAGCTAGCTACTTTATTTGCTGATATTGACTTTGGTATTATTGTGTGTAGCTACGTTTACTAGCTAGCTACCTATCCAGCCGGCCCAGATGGAGAGCATGGAATTGTGGGTTTTGTAGTCGATTTGAGCTGCAACAGATTTCCAAAATGTTCACATGTTGCTACCAACCTTGTTATAACGACAAAATCTAACATTTTATATTATATTTGAACACTGTTAATCATAGTAGTTAGTGGTTTGGGGGTGGATTATCCCTTTAAGAGGATGATTTCCCCGAATTGTGTTTAAGTGTGAAGAACACTAGTTGTCTCAATGTCCATTTTCATAATTTAAATAATCTTCAGAGAATGATACCCATCAAACTAAAATGCGTCTTCTCAGAAGAAGATTAATATACAGGAGATTCCATGGTTTTGAACTTGCCCAATAAATTAGAGTGACTCCTTTGGAAATTAGTGCTGACTGTGACTCAAGCCAAGCCTCATTGGAGTAATTGGCTAACACCATGCTGAGACTCTGCCGTCCAGTGGCCAGGCAGGGGGAGATGTAAAAAAATGTTGAGCAGGATGTATGTGAATTAATTGGGCCAGTGTTTAGGACTTCATCTAAATTATTATGGAAGGGTTTTTCCCCTCAAAGATCTTTTTGTACAACAACAGAGACCAACTCTGACCAAGAGGGAACTTTATTTGTTTATTAGTGTTGCCGCAAGAACCAACTGCTGCTGTTTTGCTGGAATTGTAAAGAAAATGCACATAATGATGTCTTAATACCCTTAAAAAGGTGACCAAATCTTAGTTGTTTGGAAGACTAGTTTGTTAGTACCTTGGCTTGTCTTTTTGTGATGTAAAGCTGGATTTATTTCCTTGTCAAATCACCTCCTCCTAATACAGACTATATGGTATATGTTGTAAATGGTAGCATACATAGAACATGCTGACTACACACAGTATCTGGGAGACAGAAAAAAACGCATATAATGTAGTAGGGCTGGGAATTGATGGGAGCCTCACGATATGATATTATCACAATAGGTGCCGATATGAGCCTCACGATATGATATTATCACAATTAGGTGCCGATATGATATGTATTGTAATACTCACGATTCTATATGTATTGCGATTCAATACTGTGATTTTATTGTGATTCGATATTCCAAACATATTGCTCACCTGTCTGCATCAGAGGGACAAGAGAGCCATTACGAATAAGTTTAGATCAGTCTTTGAAATAAAAGTGCTGAAAATGACAACATGTTGGCTCACTATTTATAAAAAAGATGGAGAACAAGCTCTGAAGGAAAAATACAGAAATATTGGTGCAGGTACAGCCAACTAGCGCAAAAATTATATTGCGACATTATCAAAACGGTACGATATACTGTCAATACGATATAACCTCCTGAGAGACGTTCAGGAGGTTTTATTGATTTACCAGTTCTACATTTTGGACTGTAAGGCCTACTGTGTGAATTAAGTTGTTTAAAAAAATAAGTTAAATCATCTTGAATTTATATTGAAAGATTCTCAAACGATTTGAGGATCTTGAAGACGGCGAACCCATTTTTGTCCATAATGGTAATGTCCCTGTGACCTAAAGTTGTTACACGAATCTACCAAAAAACTCTAATCCGTCCACCCTTCTTGTGGCTATTGCCGCACACCTTGGTAATTGGTGATGTGGACCATATGTTGGCTTTCAGTTGCAGTCTGTTCAGTCAGTGGCACCAGGACTTCTCTTTCCCAGTCACATAGTAGTTGGTGTCTTGGTCAAGGGAGGGAGGGGGAGGAATGGCTTCCTGTCCTCCTCTCCCTCCTTCCTTCCACCATACCCCTCTTGCTGATGGGAAGCTGGTTATTGGGCCTGGCTGTTTTAAAAAAGGCTCCACAGCCCTGCTGCTGCCAGTGTCTAATTTTCACAGTGACCTCCTGTGACCTTTAGTAATGGGGCAAGAGTGGCAGGGCTACTGTGACCCTTCCTCTCGAGGGTCAAGGTGATTGAGCAGGGAGCAGCCATTAGCTTGAGAGCGTCCTGAGTAGAGGCTCTTTTGAAAACCTCAGGAAACATGTCACTTTCTCCTTTTTTAATGTTCTGTGGGGAGTTTTCCTTTTCTGTTGATTAGGTAAGCTTTTTTAGGTTTAAGATTTCTAGCACCATTTTTCAGAGTAACCTAATTAATTGTATTTTTTTGTTGGAAATGTAGGCTATTTGAGACTGATGAAGTTCAAGCATGTTTACTGGTTGTTCTTCTTTATAAACACTGGCTCAGCTCAGCTGGCTTTGCTTAGGGAGCCATAAAACATGCCGTGCCATTAAGTTAAAAAAGGTACAGTATATCACCATAGAGAGCCAGATACTCTTCAGCATGATGAGATTGCCAGAGTGAAACTTCCATCAAGTTTTCCTTAAAGACCCTCACATTTCTCAAAGGGGGAAAAAAGTTATTTTGTAGTTAATTTGGTATTTCTGTCTCTCTTACAGCTTACCACATTGTGAATCTCTTTCCAATCTGAACGCATGAAAAGCATCACTACGTTGGACAATATCACTCCCCTGGTAAGTATTTTACTGCAGCTTTCTCTGTCTTCTCATACAAGAAGCAAAACAATTTACTTTGCAACACCGCGCAGTTTTGACTAATACACAGATATAGGCCTAATTCCTTGCAAACCAAGTACATACCCAGTACTTTTTACTTTTAAAAGTTTCTTATCAGTTAATGTATTTTTGGTGTGATATATACATACACACACACACACAGCAGTTTGGAAAGTATTCAGACCCCTTAAGTTTCAGCTTTATTCTAAAATCGATTCAATTGTTTTTTTCCCTCATCAATCTACACAAAATACCCGACAATGACAAAGCAAAAAATGTTTTTTAGAAATGTTTGCTATAATTTATTAAAAGAAAATCTGAAATATCACATTTACATAAGTATTCAGACCCTTTACTTACTAGTTTGTTGAAGAACCTTTGGCAGCGATTACACCATCGAGTCTTACTTGGCACTTGTACCAGTTTGGCACATTCTTCTCTGCAGATCCTCTCAAGCTCTGTCAGGTTTGATGGGGAGCGTTGCTGCACAGCTATTTTCAGGTCTCTCCAGAGATGTTTGATCGGGTTCAAGGCCGTGCTCTGGCTAGGCCACTTAAGGACATTGAGACTTGTCCTGAAGCAACTCCTGCATTGTCTTGCCTGTGTGCTTAGGGTCGTTGTCCTGTTGGAAGGAGAACCTTCATCCCAGTCTGAGGTCCTGAGCGATCTGGTGCAGGTTTTCATCAAGGATCTCTCTATACTTTGCTCCGTTCATCTCCTGACTAGTCTCTCCTGCCTCTGAAAAACATCCCCACAGCATTATCTTGCCACCACCATGCTTCACCGTAGGGAGGGTGCCAGGTTTCCTTCAGACGTGACGATTGACATTCAGGCCAAAGAGTTCAATCTTGGTTTCATCAGACCAGAGAATCTTGTTTCTCATGGTCTGAGAGTCTATAGGTACATTGATAGCAAACTCCAAGCGGGCTGTCATGTGCCTTTTACTGAGGAGTGGCTTCCGTCTGGCCACTCTACCTAAAAGGCCTGATTGGTGGAGTGCTGCAGAGATTGTTGTCCTTCTGGAAGATTCTCCCATTTCCACAGATGAACTCTAGAGCTTTGTCAGTGACCATCGAGTTCTAGGTCACGTCCCTGAACAAGGCAGTTCTCCCTCGATTTCGTGGGAGAACTGCCTTGGCCGGGCGGCCAGCTCTAGGAAGAGTCTTGGTGGTTCCAATCTTTTTCCGTTAAAGAATGATTGAGGCCATTGTGTTCTTGGGGACGTCAATGTTGCATACTTTTTTTGGTACCCTTCCCCAGATCTGTGCCTCAACACAATCCTGTCTCGGAGCTCTACGGAAAAATCGACCTCATGGCTTGTTTTTTAAATAGGCAGGTGTGTGACTTTCCAATCAATTGAATTTACCACAGGTGGATCAAGTTGTAGAAACATCTCAAGGATGATTAATGGAAACAAGATGCACCTGAGCTCAATTTTGAGTCTCATAGCAAAGGGTCTGAATACTTGTTTAAACAAGGTTTTTCTGTTTTTTATTCTTAATACATTTGAAAAAAATAAAATAATGTTTTGCTTTGTCGTTATGGGGTAATTGTTTAGATTTCGGATGTTTTATTTAATTCATTTTAGAATAAGGCTGTATCGTAACAAAATGTGGAAAAAGTCAAGGGGTCTGAACTTTCCGAAGGGTGTGTGTGTGTATTTAGACTAGTTGAGTATCTGGAGCATCAGCATTTTGTGGGTTCGATTACAGGCTCAAAATGGCCAGAAACAAATAACTTTCTTCTGAAACTCGTCAGTCTCTTCTTGTTCTGAGAAATGAAGGCTATTCCATGTGAGAAATTGCCAAGAAACTGAAGATTCGTACAATGCAGTGTACTACTCCCTTCACAGAACAGTGCAAACTGTCTCTAACCAGAATAGAAAGAGGAGTGGGAGGCCCCGGAGGCAACTGAGCAAGAGGGCAACTACATTAGTGTCTAGTTTGAGAAACAGACTCCTCACAACTCCTCAACTGGCAGCTTCATTAAATAGTACCTGCAAAACACCAGTGAAGAGGTGACTCCGGGATGCTGGCCTAGGCAGAGTTGCAAAGAAAAAGCAATTTTGAGGACTTGGATTATAATACCAAAGACATGTTTTTATTTTATTTTATTAATAGTTACCAGTACTTTGTCTTCAAGGAACTGTTGGATTATAATGATTCAAACATTAATGTAATAATTTTCCATCATTCCTCTCTGCTTGTCGTGCCCAGACCGGTCCTCAGTATAAGTCAAACACAGATTTTTTTGCTCTTGATACAACTGGGTCAGTGAGAAGCACGAGGTGAACCTGTTTACCTACAGCTTATGCATGCTGCCATACTGAACCTGACTGGACAAACACACACACACACACAGAGCCATGTTACATTTTGCAGGGTGTTCCTAAAGTCAAGTTGAATAGCAGACTGACCACTTTCCTTCTCTTTGACTGTCGCTTTGTTTCATAAACATCGATCAGATAAATAAACAGGTGTATGTTTTTGTGCTTGTGCGTGGGTTTCAATGTGTGTGTGTGTTGAGGTCCAGTATATGACTGCGTGTATGAAAGGTGGAGAGGAACAGAATGGAGCAGCTGGGACTACTTTGTTGGCTTGTTTTGTAATGTCAGAGTCTGGTGTTGATTCAGAGCAAAGCTGCATGCTCTACACCTTTCCTGCACAGCTGCAATGATTCTGCTCTTAATAAGGTCCACATAAGACAAAGCTGGAGGGGTAAGGAGTTGGGGTTGTGCGTAGGTGGGGTGCCGCCTGCGAGGGAACCTAGCAGCTGTGTTGACCGTCTCGTCTGACTGTGAAGAGAGGCACTGATTTATAAAGTGCAACATTCTGGCAAGCCAGCAGTCTCGGCTTTGATCATTTAGCGTTGTAAACCGCTCCATCACCGAAGGCCTCAGGTAATACACTGGTTTATTAGCTTAATGAAGGGGTTAAAATGTTTATCTACAGTACTAAAGCCCTCAAGCACTTTTGTTGCCAGCGATGAAGAATCCTTTTGGCAACAACCTGAGGTATGAGCGGTTTGTTTGTGCTCATTCGTGGCAGTTTTGGAGGAAGATGTTTTAATTAGGCTACTTAGTTTATTATCTGTCGATTTTGATACTTTCCTCAATGCACTTGTAGATTAATGTATTGAGAAAGTATGAGAGTTGCCAATTGTTTCTCGTAAAGTTAACTTTGAGAAAATGAAGTCATGCGTGATCTTGAATGTTTCAGACAAATGGAGCTCGGAGGTAAACTAATAGTCTAGATACCAGGTGGTCCACTGTATGCTGTCAGAACTGCTCCTCTCTGCTTGGACACATTGAAACCCCCACAGCCGGCCGTGACCGGGAGACCTATGAGGCGGCGCACAATTGGCCCAGTGTCATCCGGGTTAGTGGAGGGTTTGGCCGGGCGGGATTTCCTTGTCCCATCGCGCTCTAGCGACTCCTTTTTGCAGGCCGGGCTCCTGCAAGCTGACTCAGTCGCCAGCTGGACAGTGTTTCCTCCGACACACTGGTGCGACTGGCTTCCGGGTTAAGCGAGCAGTGCGTCAAGAAGCAGTGCGGCTTGGCAGGGTTGTGCTTCAGAGGACGCACGGCTCTCGACCTTCGCCTCTCCCGAGTCCGTAGGGGAGTTGCAGCGATGGGACAAGACTAACAACCAATTTGGATATCACGAAATTGGGGAGAAAAAGGGGTAAAAGTACAAAAAAATGTAATATAAATAACCTTGAATACACTACACGTTTGCATTTCCTGCCATGCAGGACGTTTCCTGCTACAACAGGGTGATCAAATTAAGATTCTATTAATTATTTTACCTAATGCTCAGTCACTACTCATTGCTGGCCCCATTCTGAACAGCAAACACCTGCATTCTGACCAACGCAGTAATCCCATCTGGGTTTGACACCTCACCACTGACTCGACCGTAGGCAGGCCCTAACTCTGAAACTTCACTGATTGGAGTTATCTTTTCCCTTGTTGATTATCAATGTCAAATTGGAGGAGATTCACCAAAGGGCTGATGTAGGTTATTCATTCCTAGAGACAGTCACTCTGCCCTGTAGTTCATTTTGGCTGTTGTTTCGGCTCATCTTTGTTCTATTGGGGTGGCAATTCCACTGGTGGTCCCATGTAAACAGCTCTCAAAGGGGTTTCCCCTCTCCTCTCTCTGGTTTAAATGGGGTAATTAATAGTATAGGATGCCTGATCCTGATGCCCGGAAGGACGAGCTCTGTGTCTCTGACCTCTCTAGTACAAAGGGACCCTCTCCTCATCCCTTCTCTCAGAAAGCTGGGAAGAGTAAATATTTAGCAGGCCGCACAACAATGGCTCGGCCAGTGAGAGAATGAGACTATACCAGATCTCATGGCTAAAGGGACATTTGGCAGAAGGGGACTAGTTGGCTAATTCTAAATATGTTTCACCAGAACCCACAGCAGCCACTAAGGGGACTTTTTATCTAAATATATATTTAAGATCCTTCACACTGTTGGAGTGATCAGACATCCTTTCTGTCAGCGCTCTCTCCCCTCTGGAAAATGACTTAAACTCCATTATGGCACACATCTTTCTTTTTTCTTTTCTTTTACCCCCCTCTTTGACATTCTAACACTGACATGAGTGTGTGTGTGTGTGTGTGTGTGTGTGTGTGTGTGTGTGTGTGTGTGTGTGTGTGTGTGTGTGTGTGTGTGTGTGTGTATGTTTGTCTTTTTTAAAAGCCAAGTTAGGCTCTGAATTTCCTTTCTCACTACCCCCCCCTCCTCTGCACCCTCTCTTCTCTCCTACGTTAGATTAGTTGCTTGTAAACCTTTGTACAGTGTACTACATCACACTTAATGCCCACACAATGAAAACAAGGGTTCCGCTGTCTAAAGGCCTCAGCCGGGTTCCATTGGAAAGGCGTTAAAGCAGGTTTTGTCTCCCTTGCGCCACCATTGTGACTGACGTTAACAGCCTAGAGGACTGTAGGGCACAGTGTGCGAAGTCTGTTCCCTGGCCGGGAGGAGAGGGAGAGAAGCATGGGATCAACACGGTGATTTACTGTAACTCGTAAATCCTCATAATTTACTGCTTATAATTACTCCTCCAAAGGTGTGAAGTGCTTTAACAAAACATATTGGGCTGGGATCAATGGGCCTGGCCCCCACTCCCCGAATCATCATTCTGTCTGGCACGTTTACGGCTTAGCACTCGCTGGCTGCCACGACAGAGAGAGGGAAAGAGATCCCAGTCCAGGGTCACTGAGCCTCTCAGCACTGGGACAGCTCACTTCTCTCACTGGGGGGAAAGCAGGAGGTACATTTTGCCACGGCATAGATGGTATTAGAAAACACTCCAGCAACCGTTTTTTCAATTGATATAATTGCCACACTAAACTTGAATGTTAAATTGTTAATTATGTATTTGCATCATGGATTAGAGGGTAAATACCAGTCATCACTGGCTATAATCCTCCAACACTCCAAACAAACAATAATACCAGTCATCACTGGCTATAGTCCTCCAACACTCCAAACAAACAATAATACCAGTCATCACTGGCTATAGTCCTCCAACACTCCAAACAAACAATAATACCAGTCATCACTGGCTATAGTCCTCCAACACTCCAAACAAACAATAATTCATTGTTGTAATTACATACATGTTCATACTTTTTTTGCACTGGTCCCCCGTGGGAATCGAACCCATAACCCTGGTGTTGCAAGCACCATGCTCTACCATCTGAGCTACACGGGACTCCATAATGAATCAACACTTCAATCTATCTCTGTCGGATTTCTAATTGGTGTGTTTTAATTGGTCAAGTTAAAGCAGTGTTGGTTGTGCTGCTCTAGCAGACTAATGGGCTGAGAATGGAGCTGAGTGAATACTAAAGGGTTGCAGGTCCATAGCTGTGCCAGGCAGCCGGCCAGCCAATTGTTTATGAGCCACTCTCCTTCACTTGTTCCTTAACACTCTCCCTTTGTTTGCGTGCGTGTGTGTGTTCGATTTATGGATGTGTAGTTGCGAGTGTGTACATACATATGAGACAGGCATATGAAAGGAAAAAGCGCCCCCTCGTTGCAGTGCCTTTGGGGGAGGCCTGTTGACCCAAAGCATGATGTAATTCAATAAGCCTGTCACTAATAATTTCCCACTTCTTTTAATGGGCAGGAGATTAATCCAGGTTCTGTAGAAAGGCCCCATCATTTTCTATGGGAGGGGTGTTTTTCCTGCTCCATCCATTTTACTGCCATATTTCACTGTTTATAAATATTTATGCACATATACAGCTGTCTAATAAAGTAAAGTCTGGCTAGGAACTGGACGGCTTTCCAGTTCTCATTTTTAAGATCTTATATATTGCTGGTGGAGATGCCAAAAAGCTGTACCCACCCTTTTAATAATAATAATAATAACAAGCTTGTTTTCTCACGTAAAAGAAAAATGACAAACAGACCTTCACCCCTATAATTATGCATATACATGCTCTCTTACATACACAAACACCCTCATACACTACATGACTAAAGGTATGTGGACACCTGCTCGTTGAACATCATTCCAAAATCATGGGCATTAATATGGAGTTTTGCTGCTATAACAGCCTCTACTCTTCTGGGAAGGCTTTCCACTATATGTTGGAACATTGCTGCGGAGACTTGCTTCCATTCAGCCACAAGCTTTAGTGAGGTTGGGCACTGATGTTGGGCGATTAGGTCTGGCTCGCAGTCGGTGTTCCAATTCATCCCAAAGGTGTTTGAGATGACTTCGATGAAGATCATATCAAAGTTTATGACCAATTTATGCAGAAATCCAGGTAATTCCAAAGGGTTCACATACTTTTTCTTGCAACTGTATATAGTCTATGTCTGCTTCGCGCCCTGATGCTGTGAAGTGGATGGATGGATGGGCCGGTGCATTCTACACAAATACAGGGAGCTGTTAGGAGATACCTGTAGCTCTGTCCTCTTTCTTCTCGGCTCCCGGTACTATATCAGTTTCCGTCTCATGTACGATTTGTTATTCGTTTTGAGGCCCGGGGCACCACATTTTCAGATGTTGTGTTAAGTGGATGGGCTGTCAGGAAAAAGTTCCACAGTCATTCTTTGTGAATGACCTTTTTTATTTATTTTTTCACGGATAGGGATTTTGAGATGAGCCACACACACACACACACACACCATCCTCAACCCACAGTATCAGGGCCACATGTGAGTGTGACAGACATGAGTATACACACATGTGAGTATTTATAGTCTACATTAGTTAAAGCCCACATTTATCATGTGGCCGCTGATGTCAGTGACCGCTGCGTTCCCATGTCTCTCGCTCTCTGCTGGTACTCACCACAACAATCATCCTGATTGAGAGAGAACTCTCAATCTATCCAGTATGGTCCAGGAGAACATTTGAGAAATGTTCTATATTCTATAATAATTTATTGATGGGCCTAACTTGTGTGTGTATGTGTATATATATATCTGTTGTTGGATTCTTAAGATTGTTAGGGGAAGAATTTGAAAGGTTTGTTCCATCAATCTTGCGACACTAGCCATTAGCATATGGCAGCGATCATCAGAAGCCATAAAGGGGGAAGCCTTGCGCCTTCAGGGCTGGAGTGGTTTTTCTTTGGAACCACTTAAGATATTCACCTGTGTAAAATTGTTTATCTTGGAAAGAATGGTAAATAAATCCATTTGGGCCTATAGCCAATCATAAAGTGTGCAGATCTGTCTTAGAGTGCCCGTAAAAGCGTAATTAGACCAGTCTTAGACCAGCTTTTGACATTGGTTGCCATTCTTTACAAAACCCTCTTAACAACGTATAGCTGGTTAGCTGCCAAGAGCGTAATTTTTTTCTCTCCAAAAAATGCTGAATGCCATTACTCACTCACTCTGGGAAAGTTTTAATGCACTGTTCTGTACTGGTCTTAAGGTGTATATTAGTATTATTACTTAGCCGTGAACAGATCCAATAACTGCGCCTGCACTTTACGTGTATTTTTTTTTTTTTAAATACAAGGGAACGAGGGGGGGGGGGAGAGATGTGAAACGGTCATTGTGTTGAAATGTCAACACATTTTTGTATTTTTCTGTTCTGGAGGAGCAGCTGCGGAAGCCTAAGCTTAGTCTCACTGGTGCACTCCCCTCCGTAGGGAGCATGACAGAGTCCAAATGCCAGCCGCTCTGTTCCACTCTGCCCCAACCCTCCTAGAACCAGTCCCATTAGTGGGGCTAATGAACCCCCATCTCCTACCCACCCCGTCCCGGCCCGAGAAAGCCCACTTGTCCTTGGGCTGCTGAGTGAGATGACACAGGATGAAGTCACTCCATTTGTGTTGGCACAGAGACTGGGCCGATGCCGGGGCTGCCAAGAGTTCTTGGACACGTCTCGCTCTGGTGAGAGGGACAGGAACCATAAGGTAGAGCTCGTGTCGCAGTACGGTGGGCCCACGTCCAGCATTGCTTTAGTACAACCTGTGTTGAAACCCCCCCTGAAATAAGACAATATTGTACAATTTGAAGTGGTGGTGTTATAGAATGCATGACGCTGAACGTTGGGAGAGGTTCATGTCTTCACTCCTAGCGTTGACGTGCTGACATGCGTCAAAACCACTTTTTGTATATTATTGTTTTTAGATGTGTGTACCTTATTATCCATAATTCCAGTCATTTTGCACTCTCTCAGTATTTCTAACTGACAGTATTATGACAGTGGTGTGTGTGATCTCACACTGTTATTTTTCCTCTCTGTGTCCAGCACTGTGTGATTTACCTAATGTGGTATCGGAGGGTCCCACTGTGTGATTTACCTAATGTGGTATCGGAGGGTCCCACTGTGTGATTTACCTAATGTGGAATCAGAGGGTCCCAGATACATTTTACATCCTTGTCCCAAAAGGTAGCGGAGGCAGACATCCTCCCACCCCTATCCTTCCCCTCAGAGGCCGGAGAGGAGAGGAGCTGCCCTGTCCTGTGTTTGTAGAGAAGGGGCTAGGGGGACGTTTGACTCTGGAAAGCTTTGGCTGTGTTTGGGCAATTCCTCAAAGGCTTAGCTGACCTGATGAACAAATGCTAAATTTGGGCTCCTCAAAGAGTCTCTTTCCATTACCCCCACCGGCAAACCCCAGCCTCCTCCTCCTCGGTCGGCTGCACTGCCCTGTCTGTCTCAACCCTTCGTTAGCATCTCAGCAAGCCCAAGATCAAACAACATGGACAGACTTCTTCCTTCCACTGTCACTCTGCTCTATCATTTGTAGTGCCAATCTCAGTTTGCTAGTGCTCTGAGAGACCCTGTGTTTTATACACTAAACAGAAATCTAAAATATAAGAGGAACATGGAAAGTGTTGGTTTCATGAGCTCAAATAAAAAATGCCAGAAATGTTCCATACGCACAAAAAGCTTATTTCTCTCAAGTTTTGTGAACAAATTTGTTTACATCCCTGTTAGTGAGCATTTCTCCTTTGCCAAGATAATCAACCCACCTGCCAGGTGTAGCATATAAAAAATCTGATTAAACAGCATGATTATTACACAGGTGCACCTTGTGCTGGGGACAATAACAGGCCACTCTTAAATGTGCAGTTTTGTCACACAACTCAATGCCACAGATGTTTCCATTTTTGAGGGAGCGTGCAATTGGCATGCTGACTGCATAAATGTCCACCAGAGCAGCCGCCAGATATTTTTTTTAATACATTTCTCTACTTTTTGAGAATTTGGCAGTACGTCCAACCAGCCTCACAACCGCAGACCACGTGTATGGAGTCATGTGGGTGAGCGGTTTGCTGATGTCAATGTTGTGAAAAGTGTCCCATAGTGGTGGTGGGGTTATGGTATGGGCATTTTATCGATAGCAATTTGAATGCCCCAAAATACCATGACGAGAACCTGAGGCCCATTGTGAGGCCTCATATGAACTGTGACTCAGTAAAATAAATGAAATAGTTATATGTTGCATTTATGTTTTTGTTTAGTGTGTATATATATTTCGACACTATGAGCCCTTTTAGTGTAAGAACTGTTTGAAAAGACGTTTTGGTGGGATGGAGTTTTTGGGAGTAAATTAGTTAATAAACCAATAAGAAAGAGAGTTCCAAACCTCTGCCAATAACAGCTAGTTTTCCGTTTTCTCCTCTCCACTCAGACCACTTCTAGACAGTACTTTGCTGAGAAGCAAAAACAATCACAGTAAGGTACTTAATTTTTACCCAGAAATTATTTTATATTGAGATAAAAATAGCTGCATTGGACCTTTTTTTTAAAACCGTGTCATGACCAGAGGAGGAAGTATACAGAGGTGGCTCCTCTAGAAATTGAGAAGCAGAGGGAGAACAGTGACTGCGGCGGAGAGAGAGAAACTGGAGGGTGCACTGCTGCTGTATGTGAAAGGAGGACAAAGGCCCAGTCGCGCTGCTCCAAAGCCCTGACACCATGTGAAATCCTTTGTAAAAACAACTGTATTAGAGGGCAGAGCCTGCTTTTGTGCCAAAGGGCTTGATGAGGGTGGTTGTGGGGTGGGAGGTTAGGTCCCAGTCCAAAGCTGGAACAAGGCTGTAGAACAACCAACTGTTCTAAGAATCGTTTCCACTTGTCTTCCCAAACATACAAGTTGTTTTGTCGGTTTGTGTTCTGGGATTGTCAAGTATATGGCCTATTAATTCCTTGTGACTTAAGTTTGTCCTTGATCATCACAATAATAGGCCTATTACATCCTGAGGGGGCTTTTAAAACGTTATTTATTTAACTAGACAAGTCAGTTAAGAAGACATTCTTATTTACAATGACGGCCTACACCGGACCAACTCGGACGATGCTGGGCCAATTGTGCGTCACCCTATGGGACTCCCACTCACAGCCGCTTTTGATACAGTCTGGATTCGAACCAGGGAAAGGACGAACCATTTATCAACAAATAACAAAAATGTAATTTCATTGGCTCTGCCATCAGTCTATCAAAGCGAGTATAGAACAGGTGCTTGTGATCTCATTCACACCTCCAAGCTGTCCATCAACACCTATAAGAGGAATGCAGATTAGCACTACGGCCATCCAGCTACATCACCCCACTATCTCCTTTCATTTATATCAAAGATTTTTTCCATCTTATTTTCATGTTTTTCTCCTCTTCCAGGAAGGAGGCAGGTCATATGGCTACAGCATGTGGTTGGATGTAGTTTAACTTTCTCCAGCTACTCTTGCAATTCCTTGCACTTCCCAGGAATCACATAGAAGAATAGTCCAAACTGTCTGTGGTCATGGGGAGACAGGAGAAGTGAGGCCTCAGTTAGTGCAGATAAAGTTTAGTGTACTGTAATAGACTTAGATTGAGGCCTAATGTAGATTATTCTCTTTGGGGCTTGCCTGTCTCTGGCGGTAAGTCCTGGCTGTGCCTGCGGACTTGGGGGTAGTAGGAGATGTCTGTCCTCACTCTGGAGGTGTCAGACACACGGAAGTCCCCCCCCCCCCTCTATTAACACATGCAGGGGTTTCACAATGGGGTTCTAACATTACCTGACTTCAGATTTCATTATTGCCTGTTACTGTAAATGTGCTTCCAAATCAGAAACGAGTTGGATCATGTTTAATTTACAGCAGGAAGGCTTTGTGCAGCGAGTGTTTTTTTTTTTCTTCTCTTAGCTGTTTGAAGTTTTATGTCCTCGGAATGTGCAAGAGGGAGCGGCTTTGGCTCTCTACCTTGGGCATTTGCGCTGCGTTTTGTTTAAGCACAGGCCTAAATGTATTCTGCATATGTATGAACCCGAATGTGCATCTTTTGTATGGGATCGTTCAGTTGTCCAACAGTCACCCTAGTACTTTCAACATTACTTTGACCCTTGCATTTAGGAAGTACAAGCTCCAATTGATCATGCTCTTTCAAAACGTAATCACATTTCCATTGGTGCTCCAAATCTTAACATGAAACAAAGTACATTTTGCCCATTTTTCTTACAATTCAGTCTTACTCTAAGTCATGGAAGAGTTTAGAAACAACTATTTCCCTTCCTCCATTTTGTCCTTTCTTTATTTTGTTGGCTGACCCTGTCAGTTTGATGAGCTGTGGGCGATCAGTGCTGGGACCAGTATGCTTTGATTACAGCTCCGTCCAGTTACTGTGCCCTTTGATGTGGTTTCCCTGCAGTCCAGGGCTGAAGCGGCCAGCCAGCCTCTTGTTATTTCAAAGGGGGAAATCCTCGCTCGACTCGGATGGCCTGGGCTGCCCAGGCACATGACCACCACAGGCATGGCTGGATACTGATACACCAGGCTTTAGTGTTATAATCCTACCCACTCATGGGGTTTAATGGGCTATAGGCACTGCACTTTTAATCGTAAAGCTGTTTATTCACACAGAGCTAACCAGCCTGTAATGTAGCCTATACTCAACTGTATATTAATAGGTGATTATCATGTTTGGTCACACGTACAGGCTTCCTTGTTGAATGGGACCTTCTTGGTTCTGAGTTATGTTATTTATTCAAATTGCTGGTTATTATTTTCTATTTGTAGCCTACGTAATGTCATGTAGGCATACTGTATGTCTGCTTTGTAGCCTACGTAATGTCATGTAGGCATACTGTATGTCTGCTTTGTAGCCTACGTAATGTCATGTAGGCATACTGTATGTCTGCTTTGTAGCCTACGTAATGTCATGTAGGCATACTGTATGTCTGCTTTGTAGCTTACGTAATGTAGTGTAGGCATACTGTATGTCTGCTTTGTAGCCTATGCTTTGCAAGTAGGCCTACATTAGACCATATTGTTATTGTTGGCTCGTATTCATTTAAACAGGGAAAGTGTTTGTCTAAAGATTGGTGTTGAATTTGGAGAAGTGCTGCTAGGGTAACATTACGACAGCTTACAGAACTGTAAATATATACTGTATAACACACCACAATGTATACAGCAGTTTACTATTCAAAGAAATTTGATCTGAAAGTTTGCTTGTGGTAAACGGTGTTAAACACAACTGTTGAAAACGTAGGATACTTTCCATGGAGCCAGCACCCTACGCAGTGCACTGCATATTATGGTGTGCTGTATGAACTGTGTCCTGATGTCAGCAGACAGCTGAAATTAAAGCCAGGTATGGCCTCTCTCTTCCCATGATTCCATGTGATGAAGAACCACTCCTGCTGAGCAGAATGCTCCGAGCACAAAAAGTGTCCAAAGATTTTCCAAGAGTCTGGAAGATTTTTCATCTTGTGGGAAAGATTGTGATATTTTATGGTGTAATGGAGATATATGACAGGGGTGCAAAATGTTGTTGAAACAGTCCAAAAGGATATGGTTAAATTAGTATTGTGTGGCCCAACTGTTGCTTGTTTTTATCAGAAGGTCCACTGAGTTTTCAATCAAACCACATTTATTTCAAGGGAATGGGCAGGGCGGAGAGGTCTCTGAGGCAAAGGTGAGTATATTTTAGGGGATTATTAAATTATACAGAACACAGCCAAAGGACTGAACACATCTAGTGTACAATCTTTCATTTGGTGTATGGTGCCATGGATGGGGTCATAATGAAGGGTTTGGAGGTAAAACTAAAATCTGTATTGATACCAAAGAAGTGATTATTTCACGACTTAATAAGTAGTCTGTTGTTGACAGCTGATTTTATTGGTCAGTTTCGTTTGTAAACTTGATGTTGGGTCATTATTCTCTATCACGCATCCTCTGACTGGAAATTCGAGTCAAATAAAATAGCGTGCTTATAGCAATGTCCGATTGAGCCTACGTATGCAGCATTTACCGTGAAGAGAACATCGCCCTTTAAAGGTGTATAGCCGACAAAGCACGATTGGATTGAATATGGGCCTTAGAAACCTCTCAATAATAGCCAGGGATTGACTGAATAACATTTTAATCCTAAAACAAGCTCCTAAATATGTTTAAATGTTCCTTTCGTGATTATAAAATAACTCAGACATAACACTTAATTGTTAGTTTGTAGTGCTGTTAGTGGTGGTGATGATGATGATGATGATGAGGAACCTCCGTTCCTACAGCTGTCGTGTGCTGCAGAGGCACTGATTGGTTTAAAAGTCTCAGGGCATCATAAACATCCTATCAGCGGGCTAGTGAGCAGTCACAGCCCACCGCCTTCCCGAGACAGGGTGCATGTGTTTGTCATTCTGGCAGTCCGCTTCCCCGTTAGACGAACTTCTTTCGCCGCGACTTGTTGCTCTTTTTCTGAGTGTTTTGTTGAACAAGTGGTGGATACTGTAAACTTTGACGAGCACTAACGGAACGCAAACATCCAGAGTTTCAACACTTCGAAAAAGGTATCAAACCTGTGAAACGGTGTACTTTTTATTGATCCATTAAATGTCGACTATGCATTGATTCTCTGAAAATACGGATGTTTTTATACCCCTATAATCTAAATGAGATATATATATATATATATATATATATATATATATATATATATATATATATATATATATATATATATATATATATATATATATAATATTACACACGTGTGTGTCTGTTGTTCCCACTGTTCATGGTACTAAAGAGGGGTTTTAGAATAGTAGACAGATAGCGGATTCCGTCTCCGCTGTTGAAAAGTATCGGAATGACCTAATGAAAAGGGCAAGTGATGTTACGCCTAATGGGATGTTCCGGTCTTTTGCTGAACACCGGTGTACCTTCCTCTCAGAACATTTGTTTTACACGAGTTTTCCTCTCATTGTGTAACCTACATAACTTAAGTTGATCACCCTTTATATTTGGTAGGCTAATATGACCATATAAGCCTATCGAAATAACCTAGAAGCTTCTTGAGTGTGACAGCAGCTTCGTCTAAAACGTAAAAAAAAAATGGTGGTCATAGCCTACCTTTTGAAGATTTAGCAAAAACTGCGTTTTACAAATTATTTTATATGGTTTCATATGTCATAATGGTGCAACGTATTTTAATTTCTTATTTAATCCTAATGCCTTCTATGTGGAGCAATACATTATGTATAATACATTATGGTTATTAATGTATACAATATAAACAATAAATGTGTGGCTTATCTTCATTTCAGCTTAATTCATTGTTTGGCATGATGATGTTATGATTACTACACCAGACCAGCTTATTGACCTATTTTAACTTGACACTGTACTAGCCTTGAGCAAGCCAACATCAAATATGTATGTAAAAACCCAACTGTGGAAATGGGCCAAAGGGTCAGCCTTGTCAAAAGCTTTTCAGACACTAGAATAGTCCTCATACATAGTCCTCTCAGGCATGTACTTGTAGTTTCCAAGATAAATGATGTTATTAGGCTGAAGTTATTAACAGTCTTGACTGAGTCCTCATAATTACTGTATATTAGCTTTAGTTGAAGGGATGAGGTACTTTGCCTCCTGTGCAACTACCAGGTATGCAGCAGGTCTCACCCCATAATCATGAAGTTAACATGAAAGCAGAATAAAGCATCCCAATATTTTCAACCTTTTCAGTTTCCAGAGACCTCATGTCAGTCAAACAGTGTGACTGTCACTTCTTAAAACCAAAATGGCAATTTGGTTTATTTATTTTTTTTAAGTTAAGGACGTGTTGTCAGTGTTCTTTTTTTTTTAGGGCAGTCGTTCCACACTGATCTATCCATTATTTCCTAAGGGCACAGACCCCTGTTTGTGTCAGACTGCAGACTGGCCTAGATGTCTCACCTGGATGGCAATGCTCAGTATTGGCGCACACACAACCTCCAACTGAATTCCTGTGGCACTAGAGCAATATTGAAAGCAGATGTGTACAGGTAGAGGGATGCATTCACAAATTGCATATCACAGTTCCATTGACAAAGGTCCAGGCTACTCTAAGTCAATTTTTCATACTTTTTTAATTGTTTCATTGCCAGCTTTTGAATCATTGTCGGTAACTTGTCATGTTTGGTAGACTGAAAATGTAACCCCTAACCCTCCCCTGCACTGCCTGGTATTCGGAGCTCTTCAGACAGATAGAGGTTGAGGTTCTCCTTCTCTCCCCCATTCCCACAGCTCTGACCCAACCTGGCTCTCATTCTCATGTTACCCCCTCACTCATGTTGAGGCATTGCAGAACACAATCATTCACATTCACTGCATCACATGAAGTTCAGCCTAGTAGGCTATATGATATATCCTAATGGGTGTCGGTTGAACACACACACACACACACACACACACACACACACAACCAGTTTAGTTTACCAGGCTGTATCAAAATATTTGATACAGCCTACGTCTGTATACTGTGTTTGCATGCTGTACATAGAGGCAAGCCGAACTTAGAGAAATCAGTCTGTACTGAGTTTTTTCTTTTGGAGGGAAAGTAATTTGCAAGTAAGCTGTGTCATGATTCAAGTTTGTCTTGACAGATATGTGAAGGTTTTTAAAATCAAAATGTCTACAAGGTAGGTACATTTAAGGAAGTACAATGCAGCTGTTTTTATCACCATATCAAATAATTTTTTTAAAGTAAGAATTTAGCTAGGGCTGTCTGGGAGTGGTCTGAGTGAGGAGGGGAAAACTGAAAACTAGCAGTTATTGGCAGAGAGGTTTGGAACTCTTTCTTATTGGTCTATTAACTAGTTTACCACCTAGTGATGTCACCAGGAAGACCAAAGCTCCATGAGTTGGGCAACGTTCCAACGTCACAACCATGCATTGACCTGTGAAGGACAACTCACTGCTTTTGAAGTGTGTCAAGCATATCATGGTGGAACCACACACTTTCTTTTTTTCTTCTTAAAATGTCCCGACTGAAGACATTCTACATAGACGTAGGCTGAAAGTATTCTGTCATAGGGGCTGAAACTCATGAAGACTTGGAGACCTCTGTTTAATCTCATTCTGTTGGAACCGTTTTATAATGCACACAGGCTGCCAATTCATACTTTATAAATCACACTATTCAGGCAATGAAGAAGATAGAGAAATATGGTAAAAGTGACTAATATTTCCAGTTTAGCTTTGAGTAAATCAATGAAGATTGATCCCTTCTTAAATGTGTCTTGCTTGTACCTGTTCCCAACCTCTTCCTGGTTTAGAAAGAGCAAGTTAATTATATTTTTTTATTTAACCTTCAGATCTGAGTTTTGAGTGTGAACCCTTGTGTGTGTGTGTTACTCTCTTTTTCATTCTCTCCCCTTTGCCCACACAGTTCCCTGGGCACAGGCCTCCACACGCTCTCCTCTTGCTGCTCAGCTCATCAGCTCTGTGTAAATAGAGTCAATGTTCAACTGAATGTCAACATGGCTGGCTACAGTAAAGAATGAACTATGCGCCTGTCTGCTTTTCCTCCCAATTTTTTTCTGCAGAGGAGTGGCAAACCCAACGCCAGGACGGCAGGAAGAGCAACATGGCCCTGAGCGACGCCAACGGTGACCTCTTGCTCCTCAGCAATGCCAGCCTGCCACCGAGCGTCACCACGACGGCCACTGGCACCGGCAGCCCAGCTCCCAGTGCCAGCCTCAGCAGCACGGAAGGAGGGGACGTCAGCGTTGTTTCCACACCTAGAACACAGCAGAGGCAGAGGCACCAGCCAAGGCCAACGCCTCAACACAAGGAGCCCCAGCAGAGATCCAGAGTGAGTCAGGATGGAGGCGCCATCAAGCAGAACGGCTCCCTTAGGGCCCCTTCCTCCTCTTCGCACCTCACAGACTCTCAAAGGTTGGCCAAGCTCCTGCCCTCCGCCCTTTCCACCACCACCTCCCCCTCACCTCCTCCGCTGTCTCCACCTCCCCCGTGCTGCTACCGCTGCCCATTCCATCCCCCCCTGTGCTGCCAAGGCAACCAGCAGGAGTGCCACATCTTCCAGACCCATGCCCCCGCCCTGCCACTGCACCCGGGCTCCTGCTCCTGCTGCCTGCAGGCTTCCCCTCCATCACGCTGTTTACACCACCGCTGGCAGGAGCACCTCCAGAACCAGCCCAATGGGGCCGGCCTCAGGTACGTGTGTGTTCGTGTGTGTGCGCCTGTTCGTGCTTCTCTCTGCCATGGGGTGGCCTCAGGCATATCTCTATTACACTGCCTCTCCAACAGAAGCCCTTTCATTGCATTTCCCTGCCGAGTGGGTGGTGACTGAATGCTTACTAACATGTCACAGTTAGGCTTGCAAAGGGAGGGTATGTTACTGGAAACTTTCAAAGTTGACCTGTAAACTACCAGAATCTGGTGGCAGTTGTGACAAAAGACAATAGTTGGAAGAGTTCCAGAGTGAATTGAAAATAATGGCATTGTTGATTAGATGCTTTTTTTCATTAATTAGGCTATTTTCTCTTGAACCAAATGGTCTACCCACTAAAAACTCCTGAACAATATGGACACGGATATAAAAAAGGATTAGTATACACTGGGGATCAAACGTTTGGAATATCACTCATTTCAAGGATTTTCCTTTATTTCCACTTTTTTTTACATTGTAGAATAAAAGTGAAGACATCAACTATGGCATAACACATATGGAATCATGTAGTAACCAAAAAAGTGTTAAACAAATCAAAATATATTTGAGATTCTTCAAAGTAGTCACCCTTTGCCTTGATGACAGCTTTGCACACTTACAACTTTGCACGCTTGACAATGAAATTTCCCCCCCGGGGGTTCAATAAAGTACCTATCTATCTATTATCTTAACTAGCTTCAGACTCAGAAATACCTCTGCAGCAGAGGATAAGTTCATTAGAGTTACCAGCCTCAGATTGCAGAGTTCAAGTAACAGACACATCTCAACATCAACAGAGGAGACTGTGTGAATCAGGCCTTCATGGTCGAATTGCTGCAAAGAAACCACTACTAAAGGACACCATTAAGAAGAGACTTGCTTGGGCCAAGAAACACAAGCAATGGACATTAGACCGGTGGAAATCTGTCCTTTGGTCTGGAGTCCAAATTTGAGATTTTTGGGATGAGTCGGACCACAGTGAAGGAAAAGCAGCCAACAAGTGACCAGAATATGTGGGAACTCCTTCAAACTGATGGAGAAGTATTCCAGGTGAAGCTGGTTGAGAGAATGCCAAGAGTGTGCAAAGCTGTTATGAAGGCAAAGGTGGCTATTTGAAGAATCTCAAATATAAAATATATTTTGATTTATTTAACACTTTTTTTTGGTTACTACATGATTCCATATGTGTTATGTCATAGTTTTGATATCTTGACTTTTGACATCTACAATGTAAAAAAATAGTGCAAATAAAGAAAAACCCTTGAATGAGTAATATTCCAAACTTTTGGCCCCCAGTGTATATGAAGACATAAAAAAAAAAAATCCACAGTATTTAGGGTTAATGTTATGGGTGGTATGCAGTACCATATGTATAGTGAATTCGGAAAGTATTCAGACCCCTTGACTTTTTCCCTCATTTTGTTACGTTACAGCCTTATTCAAAAATGTAATTTTTTACCCCCTCTATCAATCTACACACAATAACCCATAATGACAGAGCAAAAAAAAGTTGTTTTTTTATTGCAAATTTATAATACAAAAAAATTAAACTAATCACATTTACATAAGTATTCAGATCCTTTACTCAGTACTTTGTTGAAGCACCTTTTGCAGCAATTACAGCCCCAAGTCTTCTTGGGTATGAAGCTACAAGCTTGGCACACCTGTATTTGGGGAGTTTCTCCTGTTCTTCTCTGCAGATCCTCTCAAGCTCTGTCAGGTTGGATGGGGAGCGTCACTATACAGCTATTTTCAGGTCACTCCAGAGATGTTCAATCAGGGTTCAAGTCTGGGATCTGGCTGAGCGACTCAAGGACGTTCAGAGACTTGTCCCAAAGCCACTCCTGCATTGTCTTGGCTGTGCGCTTAGGGTCGTTGTCCTGTTGGAAGGTGACCGTTCGCCCCAGTCTGAGGTCCTGAGCGCTCTGGAGCAGGTTTTCATCAAGGATCTCTCTGTACTTTGATCTGTTCATCTTTCCCTCGATCCTGACTAGTCTCCCAGTCCCTGCCGCTGAAAGACATCCCCACAGCATGATGCTGCCACCACCATGCTTCACCGTAGAGATGGTGCCAGGTTTCCTCCAGACGTGACGCTTGGCATTCAGGCCAAAGAGTTCAATCTTGGTTTCATTAGACCAGATAACCTTGTTTCTCATGGTTTACCATAAAGGCCTGATTGGTGGAGTACTGCAGAGATGGTTGTCATTCTGGAAGGTTCTCCACTGTGTTCTTGGGGACCTTTTTAATGCTGCAGACATTTTTTTGGTACCCTTCCCCAGTTGTCTCGGAGCTCTACAAAGAATTCCTTCGACCTCATGGCTTGGTTTTTGCTCTGACATGCATTGTCAACTGTATAGACAGGTGTGTGCCTTTTCAAAATCATGTCCAATCAATTGAATTTACCACAGGTGGACTCCAATCAAGTTGTAGAAACATCTCAAGGATGATCAACTGAAGCCTTGACTCTTTCCCCAGTTATGCTTCAGAGGAATGTGTTTTGAACTGTTTATGTAGGGCAGGTTTTAAATTCTGATAGCAAATGTTTCAGATAATTCACTATGATTTAAATTAGTAATTTTGCATTACACCATCTCAATCATGCAACTGCTTGCATGTCACAGTATTGGACCCTGTATTGAGAAATCAATACGTAGTTTTAAATGCCTTCCTTCCCTTTCTCTCCTCACGCATATCTTAGTTCAGCTCTATAATCCCTCTGCCTGCCTGTTGTCCCAGTCCTGAATGTTTGGCTGTGTGGAGGTCAAGGTTGTTGTCATCGGGAGATAACATGTAGGCCCAGGGGTCAGCTAAGCCAGCAGATGCAGGGAGGAGGGTTCAGCCAGCTAGGCACCCAGGGAGTACAATACCAGCCCCAGATCCACCGCCCTCCCTGCACCCCCAAGCCCCAATGAAAGAGCGCTTTGAGAACCACAGGGGCTGCAGGGCTGCTGTCCATCCCCAGGCCCCAGCCCGTCCCGTCAATCCACAGGGAATGTCCCCCTGGCCTCTCCCAAGCCTCCCCTCGCTCATCGGCACTGAGGCTTTTCTAGGAGAGGTGCTGATGGTTTGATGGTCGGTCGGTCTGTCCTCTTTCCCAGACAAACACAATACAGACAGTACCAACACACAGCTCAGCCAGACTAGATCATCTCTGCAAGTATGTCTAGCCGGGGACCGTGGTCTCCTCCCCACTCCATCCCCCTATTATCATGGCGGACCAGAGGTGTTCTAGCATCGGAGAAACATGTACATTTTATTCAAATAAAATCGTATTTGTCACATGCGCTGAATACAACAGGTGTAGACCTTACCGTGAAACGCTTACTTACAAACCCTTAACCAACAATGCAGTTCAAGAAGTAGTGTTGAGAAAATATTTACTAAATAAAATGAAAAGTAACACAATAAAAAAACAATAACGAGACGATGTGCGGGGGTACAGGTTAGTCAAGGTCATTTGTACATGTAGGTAGGGGTAAAGTGACTATGCATAGATAATAAACAGCGAGTAGCAGCAGTGTAAAACAAAGGGGGAGTGTGTGTGTGTGTGTGTGTCAATGTAAATAGTCCCGGTGGCCATTTGATTAATTGTTCAGCAGTCTTATAGCTTGCCGTGCGGTAGCAGAGAGAACAGTCTATGACTTGGGTGGCTGCAGTCTTTGACAATTTTTTGGGCCTTCCTCTGTCACCTCCTAGTATATAGGTCCTGGATGGCAGGTCGCTAGGCACCAGTTATGTACTGGGCCGTATGCACCGCCTTCTGTAGCGACTTGCCATACCAGGCAACCGGTCAGGACGCTCTCGATGTTGCACCTGTAGAACTTTGTTGTGCCCTCTTCACGACTAACTTGGTATGTTTGGACAATGATAGTTTGTTGGTGATGTGGACACCAAGGAACTTGCAACTCTCGGCCCGCTCCACTACAGCCCCGTCGATGTTAATGGGGGCCTGTTCAGCCCTCCTTTTCCTGTAGTCTACAATCAGCTCTTTTGTCTTGCTCACATTGAGGGAGAGGTTGTTCTGGCACCACACTGCCAGGTCTCTGATGTCTTGAGATATTGCTTCAATATATCCACATCATTTTCCTTCCTCATGATGCCATCTATTTTGTGAAGTGCACCACTCCCTCCTGCAGCAAAGCACCCCCACAACATGATGCTGCCACCCCGTGCTTCACGGTTGGGATGGTGTTGTTCGGCTTGCAAGCCTCCCCCTTCTTCCTCCAAAGATAACGATGGTCATTATGGCCAAACAGTTATATTTTTGTTTTATCAGACCAGACGACATTTCTCCAAAATGTACGATCTTTGTCTCCATATGCAGTTGCAAACCGTAGTCTGGCTTTTTGATGGCGGTTTTGGGGCAGTGGCTTCTTCCTTGCTGAGCGGCCTTTCAGGTTATGTCGATATAGGATTGATTTGCTCTTTTCACACCAAAGTATGTTCATCTCTAGGAGACTGAACGTGTCTCTTTCCTGAGTGGTATGACGGCTGTGTGGTCCCATGGTGTTTATACTTGCATACTATTGTTTGTACAGATGAACGTGGTACCTTCAGGCATTTGGAAATTGCTCCCAAGGATGAATCAGACTTCTGGAGGTCTACCATTTTTTTCTGAGGTCTTTGCTCAACATCATGGGGAAATCAAAAGAAATCAGCAAAGAGGCACAGAGTTTGAAGGTAGGCTTTGAAATACATCCACAGGTACACCTCCAATTGACTCAAAAGATGTCAATTAGCCTATCAGAAGCTTCGACATAAAGCCATGACATATTTTCCTGGAATTTTCCAAGCTGTTTAAAGGCAAAGTCAACTTAGTGTATGTCAACTTCTGACCCACTGTAATTGTGATTATAGTGAATTATAAGTGAAATAATCTGTCTGTAAACAATTGTTGGAGTAATTACTTGTGTCATGCATAAAGTAGATGTCCTAACCGACTTGCCAAAACTATGTTTGTTAACATGAAATCTGTGGAGTGGTTGAAAAATGAGTTTTAATGACTTCAACCTAAGTGTATGTAAACTTCTAACTTCAACTGTATACATACATACATACATACATACATACATACATACATACATACATACATACATACATACATACATACATACATACATACATACATACATACATACATACATACATACGGGTGAAATAAGTATTGAACACGTCACCATTTTTCTCAGTAAATATATTTCCAAAGGTGCTATTAACATGACATTTTCACCAGATGTTGGTAACAACCCAAGTAATCCATACATACAAGGAAACCAAAACAAATAAGTTCAGAAATTAAGTTGTGTGTAATAATGTGAAATGACACAGGGAACAAGTATTGAACACACTTACTGATATTTATTTAATACTTTGTACAAAAGCCTTTGTTGGTAATGATAGCTTCAAGACGCCTCCTGTATGGAGAAACTAGTCGCATGCATTGCTCTGGTGTGATTTTGGCCCATTCTTCCACACAAACAGTCTTCAAATCTTGAAGGTTCCGTGGGCCTCTTCTATGAATCTTGATCTTCAGTTCTTTCCATAGATTTTCAATGGGATTTAAGTCAGGTGATTGGCTGGGCCATTCTAGCAGCTTTATTTTCTTTCTTTGAAACCAATTGAGAGTTTCCTTGGCTGTGTGTTTGGGATCATTGTCTTGCTGAAATGTCCACACTCATTTCATCTTCATCATCCTGGTAGATGGCAGCAGATTTTTGTCAAGAATGTCTCGGTAAATTTGCCCATTCATCCTTCCTTCAATTATGTGAAGTTTGCCAGTACCATTTGCTGAAAAGCAGGCCCACACCATGATGTTCCCACCTCCAAACTTCACTGTTGGTATGGTGTTTTTAGGGTGATGTGCAGTGCCATTTCTCCTCCAAACATGGTGTGTATTATGACATCCAAACAGTTCAATTTTGCTCTCATCTGACCACACTATATTCTCCCAGTATTTCACTGGCTTTTCCAAATGTTGTGCAGCAAACTTTAAACGAGCTTCAACATGTTTTTTTTCAGCAATGGAGTCTTGCGTGGTGAGCGTGCATACAGGCCATGGCGGTGGAGTGCATTACTTACTGTTTTCTTTGAGACAACAGTACCTGCTAATTGCAGGTCTTTTTGAAGCTCTCCACAAGTGGTCCTTGGCTCTTGGACAACTCATCTGATTATTCTTTTCACTCCTCTGTCAGAAATCTTGCGAGGAGCACCTCGTCGAGGCAAATTTATGGTGAAATGATTGTCTTTCCACTTCCGTATTATGGCCCCAACAGTGCTCACTGGAACATTCAGAAGCTTAGAAATGCGCCTATAACCAATGCCACCATTATGTTTTGCAACAATTAAGTTGCGACGGTCTTGAGACAGCTCTTTGCTTTTACCCATCATGAGATGTGTCTTGTGTGACACCTTGGCAATGAAACCTTTTTGTAGGCCATCAGTTGGGACTGAACCAGCTGATATTAATTTGCACTGACAGGGGGCTGTATTGCTTTTTAATTACTGATAGTTTTCAGCTGTTGTCTTGGCTTTCCATGCCTTTTTGCACCTCCCTTTCTTCATGTGTTCAATACTTTTCCCCTGTGTTATTTCACATTATTACACAACTTAATATCTGAACTTATTTGTTTTGGTTTCTTTGTATGTATGGATTACTTGGGTTTTTACCAACATCTGGTGAAAATTTCATGTCAATAATGGTGACGTGTTCAATACTTATTTCACCTGCTGTACATACATACATACATACATACATACATACATACATACATACATACATACATACATACATACATACATACATACATACATACATACATACATACATACATACATACATACGTGTATATACATACACTGTGTGTGTGTGTGTGAATGAAGAGCAGATGTGGCTCTCCTAATGTTAAACGGCTCTGTATTTAGTAAACAGGTCCCTCTTGTTCTGTGATGGCAGGTTTGAATTAAAGGCCAATGTTGAGTTGCTCTCAAATCCGATATTGTGCCTCCAATGTCTCCAGAGAGATTGGAAGATAAGAGAGAAGGATAATCCTGGCTGTCTGGTACAGTCTCCCAGTCTCTGGCTGGCCCCAGACGTTCCCTGTGTTGGAGCACGGTGCGCCACAGAATCCCTCCTCGCCTGGTGGGAGAGGCTTTTTAATGCCTTGGTAATTTGAGGGCACGCAGTCAGACAAGATCGTGTCAAATATCAGTTTGATCTGAAAGGCTGTAATCCGCGAGATTAGGCAGGGGATTACGTGTATGATCACAGCACTTTGTCGTTACGCCCTGATATAGAGACCCCCTTTTCCTCCCGATGAGGTTGCACTGGAGTTTCTTCCCCAGGCTTTTCAGGCCTTTGTGTGTTTGTCTAGGAACTATACAATCAGGAACTCTATAACTCCTGTTGAGACACACAAAGTATTAATCCACCCATTTGTAAAATTAGTCTCTCTCAATCTCTCCGTTTTACTCTAAGAAGTGAATGGATTTATCCTTGGACGTAAGGATCGAAATCTATTATTAAGTTAAAGGTCAGCTCAGCAGATCGGTTGAGCTGGGGAAGGATCTACTGTATATCTTGGTCTGGGAAATGCATTAAGATTGTCAGTGTCTGAATGGTAAGCTGGTGACTATGATTTGAGGATCAGGGGGAAACGGACAATCAGAGGAGTAAATAAGTCTGTGACCTTGGAAAGTCAGCTGTTTTGCTGCCGTTAGACTGCAGTTAGCCTAATCTCTCTATAGGTATTCAGGCTCTGTGTTCTTCCAAGCCTGTAATTGCCTTGATAGAATGCTCTCAAGGCACGTTTTAGCTCCAGCTGCTCTCCCAGATAGAGACCTGCATCTACCTGAGCTGCGAGACTGGCCTGACCTTTCATGGCTGAACAACCCCCAAAGAGCCCGCTGACACTGAACTATCCAGGGTCACGTCATGATTGTAACCTCTCTCCACTCACCCGGGGAGGGCTTTTGCACATGCTTCCTACTACATTCCTGTTATTTTAGTGGCCACAAGTTTGGATTGGTTTCATGCCTTCTCGGATAGCAGGCATTCCTTCCCTTTTTCTAAAGAAAGGTCTATTTTTGTTATCTCATGCCTGTTTGATTTTGTACGCAAGTACAGTTGTTTGACTGGAGGCCGGTGGTTTCCATGGTACACAGGAAAATGTATAAAAACGTTTTTAATCATTACTCATATACTTTCCCCAGTGAGAGATTTCTTTTGGAAACATTAACTAATATGCCAAGCTGTCTGACAGCTGCAAGCCCCGACCGGCCAGGCGGCCTGAAAATGATCTTTGTGCTATGGATTTCAGGGTGCCAGTTTGACAAGGCTTTGCGCATTATCAAGAATAACAACTGTTTGCGATGCCTGCTGCGGTCTGAGCCTGGAGTCCTCAATGTGAACCCTTGTGAAGTACCTGCAGAGCCTTTCACGCTAGCGTTTTATTCATTTGGCCCATTAACCACTATACAGAGACATCCATCACGCCCAGCCTCTGCCCTGACCGCTAAAGAAGCACCCTTGTGTCTCTGGGGTAATGGAGAGACGAGCACCGCCTGCCCCAGAAAGACACAAAACATGAGGGAAAGCAGGGATGGAGGGAGGGAACGGCCTGGTTATATTTTATCTCCACCCTGTAATTCCACAGAACTACCCAGTTTGCTTCCAGAGTGTTCCGTTGGCTTCTTAGAACAGGTTTGCATCTGTGGTGTGGTGTGAGTTAAGCAAAGGCATTAGCCTAGTAGACCACAGCATTCACTCCAGCCCATTCCTGATCAAGGGAGAGGTGCGTGTGTGTTTAATGATTTAGCCTGCTACATGAGTACAGGGAGACACTCCACTGACAGACAGGTCAACATTACGGTTTCTGCCCTCAGGGCTCAGGGTTGCTATGTTGTACATAATGTTTTTACCCTATGCATACCTTTACACAGGACAAACAGAATTGGGCCAAACACTTTTTTTTTTTTTTTTTCCCCCCCAGGGACAATTTATCACTTACTTTGACACTCCGAGACACTTCTGCCTGTTGTAAAACTTGAGCAATGGGACCCTCCGGGCCTGTTACTTCGGCAGTTAATTTTCTGTTGAAGGTGGCAATCTGGGTCTCTTAAAAGCTTGTAAGCCGCGTTTTGTTGATGTTAGACGTTTTCACCTGAAGAAACCCAACTTAATGATCCAAGTTACATGTTGTTAAGCCATGAACATTTCAGCTAGTCCTGAAGACCAGAGGGTAAGTCTCCACTCCCTTTTTAAAATAGCAGTATTATAATTTAAGAGGAGGGATAGAGCGGGGTTGCCTTAGTGTGGCGTTTTTCCTCATTCCTCCCTGAAGGATGAGTGATGGGAAGAAGTTCACTGAGGACAAACGCTAGTAGTGTGTCCCATGTGTGAACCTTCCCCTACTCTGGCTGCTCTCATCCACGGGTTGGGGTGTTGGGGGGGGAGGCAGCTGACTCCCGTACCTGCGCGGGCGGATAATAAGAGGGGTGAGCTCCCAGTGCCCCTGCTCCATACTGTATGGCCCCTGAGCATGAGGCAAAGCAAAGCCCATAAAGGTACCCACCCAAGATCAAAGAGCCATACTATCCTATAAACCAGGATCAAAGCTGGATCTGAACAGCACTCTGTCATAACTTCAAATTAGGTTGCGCTCTTTTTTTTTCTTCTTTCTCCTTCTGGTGGAGGGAACAGTTGGTGAGGCTTCAGTTGGATAAAGGAGGGCTGGCTGGCTGGCTGGTATTATCTCCACACTGAGGCTACAGGCCTGCACTACAGGTCCTCCCACGGCTCACTCGGCTCCTTGGGGGAATAGGCATAGATTGATAACATTTTGTGTAATGCTTTATAAATAGTTACTAGTATGTAATATGAGCCCTTATAATACCCTTATAACAACCTGTCCAAGTGGTATATAAGGTCAAGGCTCACTCGTGCATGTACAGAATTGCATGGTGTATTTAGTTTATAATGGACCTTCATCTAGATGGTTCCAATAGGTACACTTTACGCCAGTGCTACTCCCCTCTCATTTGTTCTTTATAGTAGTTCAAAACCTGTCTTCAGAAAACACTGTTGTATTTTTTTTTAATCCTGGATTTAATTATTAAAATAAATGCATGCAACTCGGTGTACTGAAGTCACTCTGATGTACTGTAGATGTGAGGGTTCCTATGAATCACTTCGCTTTGTCTCTTATTTTCTCCTGCCTCCGTGCACTTGGTGAACTTAGCTAACGGTTGGAATTTTCCATCTCTGCCGGCCCCCTCCTCACACTCACTCTCTCAGCCCAGGGAGGACAGGTCTAACTCCATCACTGGCCTCTAACTGACGCTCAGCCTCACAGTCCCAACAGCCCTTGGCCGTGGTCTGCAGCTCACCAGACGGCTGTGTCACCAGACACCTCTAAGATGTCACAGCGCTGTCTTGCCAAACCCTCTTTGTCAAGCGCTGCGGTTAGAGCTGGGGAGCCTTCAGACACTGTGGCCTTAGATGGCCGGGAGAGAGCAGAGAAGATGGATAGAGTAGTGTAAAGAGGAAGAGGTCTGGGGAGAAGGAGATGGAAAGGGTGAAAACAGTATCTCTTTACAAAAAAAAAATATCTCTGAGATCAGTCCGAGGGCAACAAACAGTACCATGCTGGATCAGAGACCCAGGGAGCAGCTAGAGGCACTGCTGTGCTTGAAACTGGATATTGTAGGTAAATAGAGGAATATGTGGTGCTTGCGCTGGGCTTTTTAAATGAGTTTACCTTTCTGTCTAGACATGTATGCACCTTATCACATAAGTCTTAATGGAGGGCGTACCTTGACATTGGGCCAAATGATGAGGGGGAGGTGTAGTCCCAATGGCCACCGCAGCAGGCAGGGCAACTCTAGCCTGGTTACCATTCTGTTTAAACTGTTTATCCAGCATGACAACCGCAACAGAGTTTGCTAAACAGTAGCAGTGTGTCAACTAAGGGTGGGCAGCTCATGTCAATCATGCTGAACTTCCAGATCTTACCAGGCAGCTTCCAGGACTTAAGTTGTTGGACGTCTTCATAAAGACACTGGGAGAGGAGATGACTGGTCAGCACAGCTGCTTGCTGTTGGCTCTGCTCCTTGACATTGTGCGGTAGAGGAATCCCGGTCATGCAAGCAGCAAATGGGAACACAGCATCCCGTCTTGCGGAAGCCCAGTTCTCAATGGATGTTGGACGACATGGGTTGGGGCTGGCAGCTTAAAGGGACTAATAATGAGAGCGTATAGCCTATACGCTATTTCTATAGGCTATTCTAATAGCCTATAGAAACATCCGCTGACAAGTTTTTAATCAATTTTAAGCTTATTAAGGAATAAATTATGCAGGCCATGTTGAAAACCAAATGGCCAATAACCCAACCTCATTCCTCCTACTGGCCTATCATAAAAGCATTAAGACACAAAGGTTATGAACAGTAGCTTATTTCCCAAATATTCTAAGCTACAAAAGGTGTTGTCCTAAAGTTGTGGATTTCAACATGAACAAGAATGAAAGTCTATAGCCTAAGCCAAGTCATAGGCTATTCTCAATTACCGGTTTATGACCGTTTTTTTTTTTCTTCTGTTATTTTATTAGGCAAATAAAGCTATTATTATCCAGTTCTGAAGACTGTAGACTGCTTCTATCCAGCCCAAGATGTCACTATGTCAAGACCGCCCATTCCTCATCAGACAGTTACTGCTCCATCACAGGGCGCCACACATACACACACACACACATCTACTCCTTGCTGCAGCTCCTCCACCAGAAAGGAATATTATAAAAGATCTGCCTCTGCCCAGGCTTTCAACAACATTAACTTTCATCATGATTCATCCAGTTGCGTTCGATTTCGCATTATACCCAAACTGTTGTTTTTTTTTTTTAAATACAATTTGGGTTGGCCAATAGGGGGCGAAATAGCATTGTATATCAATGTTTTATGGGTACATAATGACGATAGGAAAAGGTGAACATTGCCCAACCCTAGTAGGAATTATTGCTAAAACCTGTTAAAATGTTTATCATGGACCTAGCCTATTAATAAACAACTGATGAACACCATAAGTGACTAGGCCTACGTTAAATAATTCATGACATGTAGACAGTCATTATTGGCATAATGACTTGTGTATTGCATAATTCGCCCTGCTCGGACTAGTTGACAAAGATGTCTGGTGGTTAGCGCAATGCAGGGTTGGTGATGGCATGTGCAATACCCTCACATTCCTTAGATTTTGGTTCTGAAGCCCCTGGACTCAGGGGGGTTAAGCTGGTTGCTATAAAGAGAGAGAGGCCACAGGATAATAAAGACATCTCTTGGACAGCTTGTAACTATTGGCTACAGTGTTGAAATCCGGCCTGTTTGCCTGGAATTTGTACACGCCCATATTTCAATCCCAAGAATGTGGAGATGGCAGGTGTGGCCTCCAGACCCAATGCACCGGCGGATGTAGCTGTCCATGTCCCTTCTACACACACACTGCGCTTAGACTTATTATACAGCAATAATCTCTTTATTCAGACTCACATTCTCATATTTTCTCATACACGCTTGTATCCAGAGGCCTTGTTATCTCCAAATAAACCCTATCAGAGACCTGTATTGTGTAACTAACTTGTAAGTACATTGTTACAGTATTATTTCTTACAAGCTTGTATGTACCTATAATCTATTTAAGGTATACAGTGGAAGTTGATGAGCCCTGACTTAAAGGGATGCTTCTGGATTCTACTTCCCCAGAGTCAGATGAACTCGTCGATACCATTTTTATGTCTCTGCGGCCAATATGAAGGAAGTTGGAGGTAGTTTTGCGATCCAATGCTAACTAGCGTTTAGCGCAATGAGAGACTATAGACTTCCAGTCACTGCGCTAACGCTAGGTTGCAATTGTGCTAGCGCTAGTAAACAACTTCCTTCAAACTGCACACAGACATAAAAATGGTATCCACGAGTTCATCTGACTCTGAGGCAGTAGATATAAGCCGTCATTGCCAAAATTCCAAAGTATCTCTTTAAGTGCATGCTGGTGGCTACTCCCTAATGATACTTTTCTTTTTTTTCTTTTTTTTTTAAACAACATTACACTACAAAATGTAATGCTTCATGCTGATATTTGGATTTCACCCTCAAGCCAATCTTACAATTCCAACGCTTGAATGAGCCTCTAATTGTGTGCAGTGTTCCAGTGAGTTTTAATCAAAGGAGCGAATAATTGAGAGTTGACAGTAATTGCTCTTGCCCTGACTTGAACGCTTCATGCAGCCCCTGATTCCAGAAATATCTGCCGTGTCTGTTAGCAGTCCCCCCCCAGCCCTGAGACCGCCGCGGCCTGACCCAGCCACTGCGCCACAGTTGCTTTATTTTTTAACCCAATGATCCATAAACATTCCCCCTTCGGGTTAATAGAATAACATTTAGAAATGGTAACTGTTGTAAGTTTGTGGAAGAAATGTGGGGAGTTTGTGTGAAGGGGGACTGGGAGTGGAGGAAGCCAGACTCTGTGGTTTGTTGTCCTGCTGGATTTAGACCGTGTGATCATCAGTCAACGGATTTCTCCTCCCCACCCCACTGTGCCTCCTTTAACTTACTTAAAAAAAAAAAAAAATTGTATTCAAGGACATTAGTCTGTGTTTCTTCACATTGCTAATCTCATTGACAGATAAAATGAAAGAGAATTGAGACACAAAGCTTATCTTTTGAATGCCAACTTCAATTTATAATCTAGGCCTATACTTTTTTGAAGGGGGGGGTCATTTTAAAGTTTGCTTCATGTGAAAGACATTATCTGAGGATTCTGTCTGTCGTAAATCCACAGTATAGTATAGGCCTCTGTTTAATACATCTTCGTATTTGTCTGAAATGCAATCACGGTTCGGAAAGTTGCAAACAGATCCAAAACAGATCTCGCAGATAAATAGCCAGCGGTGCTTTTTTTGATGGCTCCTCAACTAAAGATGTTTTATGAATCCAGTCCAACTATTTCCAATAACTCTACTTCATTATGGACCATAATATTTTTGTCCTGAATTCTGCCGTTCAAGGCCTCTACGTGTAAACTAATGGACAGCACAGAAAAGCAATAAATTAAGTTACTGATTTTTCCTTGGCAAACAATGCTAACTTAAGGTAGGGGGATGTGTTTTTCATTAGGCATTGTTGGTTAGTATCAGACTCTCACATTTTCAAAGGTGAATCACTGTCAATTTTTCTTCAATGCAATAAAGTATAGCAAGTAGACTCACTCCATTTCTATGTGGTAGTGTTGATGGGGCTCCTGTTGTCTAGAATATGCAAATTGTTCAAAGCCAGTGCCATACAACATCTGGTTGTCGTATTAACATGTCCAGCTAACTTTAAAAGGGGATTTACTGCCTCCCCAGAAATTATTAGTGGTGAAAAAGTCCCGCCAATAGCTTTTGTTCATCTCTGCCTCAGAGTGCCATGGCAACCACTAATTATTGCATTCCATGGATTCCCTTTAAAGGGAAGGAGGAAAAAATACAGCTTGGCCCCTTGGCCATATTTCTCCAATCACGCTGAAATAACCTGTGTGCGTGCACTGTGATTGGCTGAGGCAGAGGGTCATCGGAGTCCACTTCCTGTTTGGGATACTGATTTCCTTGTTTTTGTTCCTTGTAGTCTTACTTAGTCCCTGATGTGGCCTGTGCCAAATTGTGACAGTGGCAGTGCAATATTCATGCAGGTTGCAGTGAATAGTGTGGATAAACCTATCAAGGTTGCAGTAGAAATCATGATGTCCTTCCTTGGACAAAGTTAGGACAGTCTGTCCATTTCTACAGATTTCTTATTCATAGCTGTGTGTGTGAGATCACATCTGTCCCCGTCTCCACTCTGTCATTTGCTGTCAGTATGAGCATTGAGTATATATGGCATATGAAGACCTCACCAACCCACCCCAAACCTCTACTCTCACCCCTTCCCTCACCCTTCTGGCCTTGCTCTGATCTGTACCGGGCCTGTGTGATCTGGTGGCCATATCTGATTCCCTCTGACTCGTGCTTGCACTCGGCGGCCCGGAGGCTTGCCACTGCTCTGGGAAGGTGCTGATGGGAAGTCCAGACAAATCCGGAGCAGCTGAAAGCTTCATATGGCAATGGGAAAGCCTAGTGCAGATCCTCTCTGTGTTTATGGCACAGGAGAGATCACCACTAATGGGGCTCTAGTCCTGTGAAGCTTTTAGCTAAGCTTTACAGATTCTTCATGCACTGCAGCAGTGTGTGGGGTTTTTGTAGATTAGAAACACAAAGCCGACCTAAAGAAAGAGATTTGAATTTATTTGAGTCTTGTCTAAAACAATTAGCGTCAGAGATTTTTCATTAACTTGCACATCTGTGCATGGTTTTTGAATATATTACCTAAAGAACAATTCATTGGTATTTTTTTTGATCAAAAGTTACCCTCATGGGAATGGGACCTCCTTTTTGGTTATGCTAGTTTGAATACAGCAAGTTGTTCCCCGCAAGGTGTGTGCTGCATTGCTGCTCAAAAACATTTTCATGAAAAAAAATTTCCCCCTTCTCGGATGCCGAGGCAAATCTGTTTTTGATTTGCTGTTGCTTTGACTACTAAATGTAAACTTGATTTATCTCCCTTTTGTTTTGCAGCCCTGCAAGGCCTTTTCGGTTCCCCAAAAGGTAAGACCTGCCAAAAATGATATATTTTTTGTATTACGAAAGCTCTCCTCTCTCTCCTTGAGTCCATCAAAACCCAGCCGAGCTATCATTCCTATGTAGTGAATCATCAAGAGTTAGATGTGAAAAGGGCTCTCTGTACCTGGAACATGGTAACTGTCACCCATGCTCCTTTAAAAAAGATGCCTTTAAGTAGTTTCTCTCAAGTCTGAACACTGAATATACTTTAATAACTACAAATATTCAATAATGGCATTCTAATGAGTACCTTGTACTATTTTTGATGTTCTACTAGTGTATTCATGTACCCTTCTCTTTTCTGTTTGCTTATCAGTACGTATAATATTTGTATAGTTATAAATCCATCAGCCTCTTTTTTTAATAAATACCTGTCCTTCATCTCCAGCTATGCAGCGCTGATTGCTGATTGGCCAGTGGTGGTGCTGGGGGTGTGTACAGTCCTCATCGTGGTGTGTGCCCTGGTGGGTATCCTGGTGCCAGACCTACCAGACTTCTCAGACCCTTTACTGGTGAGTAGGCCGAGATTATGGAAGGCACAACATTTTGACCAAGATTGAAAGCATAGTGTTTCACACACACCAAAATCATTAAACTGAGTGCATGTGAAAAGTCCAATATGTCAGAGGTGAATTTCCTGGTAAACTAAAAAGATGTCTTCTATTCTTCAGGGCTTTGAGCCACGAGGCACGGCCATAGGCCAGCGACTAGTCACATGGAACAATATGGTGAAAAACACAGGGTACAAAGCAACCCTGGCAAACTACCCATTCAAGTATGCGGACGAGCAGGCGAAAAGGTAACCAGGACTACCACACAGATCCTGTCCATTTGATGTCATCCTCCCAACCCTTTAGTGAAGCATGTATTGATTCAAAATCCCAGATGAAGGGGGCTGAGGTAGGCTAGATCAGGTTTAGGCCTCAGGCCAGAAGTTGGAGTGATGAATGCTGCCGACAGACCAGCAGACACACTAAATCTCAATCCCATCCTGCAAAAGGATCGGGGGGGGGGGTATTATTATGATTTATTAAAATAATGATAACAATATCACTTATTTATGACTGATTTATGATACAATCACTGGCTTTGTCATCACTAATGGGTCGGCCTAAAACCGTTTCCTTCATTTGTTTAAGAATGACCCTTCAGTACTGTGCTATTTTTAACTCTTTTTCATGTTACCATGTGCAAGTCTAAAATCTCTGCTGGGTGTATGCTTTAAGTGGAGTACATCTCATTCTGTCATGTAGATCTTCAGAATTGATAGGAACCTTTTTATACAAATGTATGAAATGTTAAGTCATCAGTGCAATGACACTTAACATTTTTATTTCAGTCACCAAGAGGACAGATGGACTGAAGATCACTTTGACAGAGATAAAAGACAAGCTGACTGGGGCTTTAGCAAAGACATTTTCTTCAGAGATAAAAGACAAGCTGACTGGGACTTCAGCAAAGACAGTTTCTTCTGTGATGTTCCAGGTACAAACTCATCGTAACACTTCTCCTGTTTCAAGAGTTTGTCTAGTAAGTGTTTGACTGTGATGAAATGCTAACCAGACGCTCCTTACTGTATATGCAGGTGACAGATACTCCAGATTAGTATTCACATCGGCAGAGGGGAAGAACCTGTGGAACATACAAGCAATTAAATCTATGTGCAATTTAGACAATGCACGGGTAAGTAGAACAGCACTGTTGAAGATGTGCCTCAGCATATTCTCATGTCAGATGGTACAATTTTTTGTTTTTTTTAATTTAACCTTTATTTTACTAGGCAAGTCAGTTAAGAACAAATTCTTATTTACAATGACGGCCTAGGAACAGTGGGTTAACTGCCTTGTTCAGGGGCAGAACGACAGATTTTTACCTTGTCAGCTCGGGGATTCCACTAGGCTACCTGCCGCCCCAATAATAATCCCCATTATATTATAAATGTTATGGCTGGAGTCTTAGGCTGGAACTAACCTGACTTCCTGGCCATGTCTCCTGTTCTGATCTCTTTAGGTCAATAGTTCTGTTCTTATCTTCTGTTGTTGTCCCCAGGTGCGCTCCCACCCTCAGTACTGGAGCCTGTGCCAGCGCACCACTGACGCCTCCTGTTGCCCCAGCTGGACCCTGGGCAACTATGTGGCCATCCTCACCAACAAGTCCTCCTGCCAGAAGATAACAGAGAGTGACGTGTCACACACCCTCAAGATCCTGCGCTCCTGCGCCAAGTACTACCACAACGGAACCCTGGGCCCCGACTGCTGGGACATGACCACGCGCAGAAAGGACCAGTCCAAGTGCACCAACGTCCCCCGCAAGTGCACCAAATACAACGCCATCTACCAGATTCTCCATTTCCTGGTGGACAAAGACTTCCTGAGCCCAAAGAACACAGACTACCTTATCCCCTCCCTGAAACACAGCATGTTGTTCTCCCCAACAGAGAAAGGGGAGACCATGATGAACATTTACTTGGACAACTTTGAGAACTGGAACTCATCGGACGGCGTCACCACCATCACAGGGATAGAGTTCGGTATCAAACACAACCTGTTCCAAGACTACCTACTGACGGATACCGTGTATCCGGCCATAGCCATAGTAATTGTGCTGGTTGTCATGTGCGTGTACACCCGCTCTGTGTTCATCACCCTGATGACCATGATCGCCATCATCAGCTCTCTGATTGTGTCCTACTTCCTGTACCGCATGGTGTTCGACTTTGAGTTCTTCCCCTTCATGAACCTTACGGCCCTCATCATCCTGGTGGGCATCGGGGCGGATGACGCCTTCGTCCTCTGTGACGTGTGGAACTACACCAAGTTCGACAAGCCCAACGCTGAGCTGTCGGAGACTGTGTGCATCACTCTGCAGCACGCCGCCCTCTCCATGTTCGTCACCAGCTTTACCACGGCCGCTGCCTTCTACGCCAACTACGTCAGCAACATCACCGCCATCCGCTGTTTCGGTGTCTACGCCGGCACGGCCATCTTGGTTAACTACATACTGATGGTAACCTGGCTGCCGGCCGTGGTGGTGCTCCATGAGCGCTACCTGCCCAACATCTTCACCTGCTCTCAACCTCCCCACCAGCAGACAGGGTTTTGCACCCGCACCCTCTGGGCCAATCTATGCCAGAAGGCCAACAAGTGCCTGTTCACCGTCTCTGAGGCCTCCAGGATCTTCTTTGAGAAGGTGCTGCCGTGTATCGTGATCAAACTGCGTTACTTCTGGCTTTTCTGTTTCCTGGCCTTCACTGTGGGAGGGGCATACGTGGTGTGTGTCAACCCCAAGATGAAGCTGCCCTCTCTGGAGCTGTCCGAGTTTAAGGTGTTCCGCTCCTCCCACCCGTTTGAGCGCTACGACGCAGAGTACAAGAAACTGTTCATGTTCGAGAGGGTCCACCACGGGGAGGACCTGCACATGCCCATCACCATCATCTGGGGGGTCACCCCCGTGGACAACGGGGACCCCCTCAACCCCAAGAACAAAGGCAAGCTGATGCTGGACAAGACTTTCAACATCGCCAGCCCGGCCTCCCAGCTGTGGATCCTCAACTTCTGCCAGAAGCTGAGGAACCAGAGCTTCGTGTTCCAGTTGGAGGAGCAGGATTTCACCAGCTGCTTCATCGAGACCTTCAAGCAGTGGATGGAGAACCGGGACTGTGAAGAGGCCTCGGTCTACCCCTGCTGCAGCCAGTCTACCTTCCCCTACAAGCAGGACGTCTTTGAGCTGTGCATCAAGAGAGCCATCATGGAGCTGGACCGCAGCACCAGCTTCCATCTGGACAGTAAGACCCCCGGGCCACGCTTCGACATAAACGACACCATCCGGGCCATCGTCCTGGAGTTCAAGAGCACCTACCTGTTCACGCTGGCCTATGAGAAGATGCACCAGTTCTACCACGAGGTGGACACCTGGATCCAGGAGGAGCTGAAGAATTCCCCAGACGGGCTGAACTACGGCTGGTTTGTCAGTAACCTGGAGTTCTATGACCTGCAGGACAGCCTATCGGATGGAACACTCATCGCCATGGCATTGTCCGTGGTGGTGGCCTTCGTGGTCATGCTCCTCACCACCTGGAACATCATCATCAGCCTCTATGCCATCCTCTCCATCGCGGGGACCATCTTCGTCACGGTGGGCTCGCTTGTTCTGCTGGGCTGGGAGCTTAACGTGCTGGAGTCGGTCACCATCTCCGTGGCAGTGGGTCTGTCGGTGGACTTTGCCGTGCACTACGGAGTCGCCTACCGCCTTGCCCCCGAACCCGACCGCGAGGGGAAGGTAGTCTTCTCCCTCGGACGGATGGGTTCTGCTATCGCCATGGCGGCGCTCACCACCTTTGTGGCTGGGGCAATGATGATGCCGTCCACGGTGCTGGCCTACACCCAGCTGGGCACCTTCATGATGCTCATCATGTGCATCAGTTGGGCCTTCGCTACCTTCTTCTTCCAGTGCATGTGCCGTTGCCTGGGCCCGCAGGGCACCTGCGGACAGATCCCCCTGCCCAAAAGGTTTCAGTGCCAGGCTTTCAAAGAGGGCACCACCAATGTCCCCTCGCCCCAGGGCAAGCATGGCACAAAGTACCAACTGGACAGCAGAGGAGGAGAGGTGGAGCATGAGCATTACGAGCTGGAACCATTAGCCTCGAACCAAAGGAACGAGGAGAAACCTGGAGAGGAACAAGAGACGTGCACCCAGCTCTATAATGGAATAGCCCCCCACTCTGCCCCCTGCACACACATCCCCTTTAAGAGTAAGGCAGAGCCTGGCAGAGGGCCCTGCTCTGAAAATGGACTGGGCATACTGGCCAGCAACCCCACACCCAGATGCCAGTACTCCCATAACACAACCTGCACATGTGGAGATCACCCTCAGCAGTCTATGGGTATGCAGTGGACTCACCACCCATGTACTCAAACCACCCAGGACTCCCCATGCCCCACTCCTTTGTTCCCCCTCACGGGCAGCCATGCCAGCAAAGGCCAGGCCCTCCTTTCCACTCTGGATGCAGTCTACAAACCAATAGGTTGCCGTATGCACTATGTCCACTGTCCCCCAGCTCACTTCCACCACTGCACCCCGGGCAGGGTGCCCAGCAAGGGCCCTCACAGCTGCCACCTCAGAAACTACTGTGTTCACACTGTCCCCCTCACAGGTGGCCTCCCCAGGGACCAGTGCTCTGACCCAGCTGGGCTGGAGGAAGCACACCGGACTGGAGGGTCCTCTGGCCCTAGTGGCAGCCCCACCACCCCAGCCCAGACTCGAGGCCCTGCTGCCTCCGCTCTGCACTGCACGTTAGCACACACGCACACAGGGTGCTGCATAGCCAATCGTGAAACGCAGAGGGTGGAAGAGAAAACGGTAAACGTGGATAATTATGTGTCCACCACGATGCAAAAGGACGCTTGTCATAAGACTCTTAGCGACAAGGAGAAGCTTGAAACCAGTACTACTCCCGTCACATGGGAAGAAAGTGTCAAAACGTGCAAACAGAACCCCAAAAAAGAGAGAGCATCCTCAGCCTCTCCCAAGAAACACTGCTGTTTTAACAGGACTTTAAAAGTCAAGTGCAATTCTGTCGAGTTTAATGTGCCAAAATCTGAAGCCAATGTGCCTGCTCTTGCAATAAATTCAAAACCCTCATCTGAAAGTTTATGTTGACAGCAAAGAGACTATCTAAAGAGTAACCTTTTGTCATATCAAGCTATCATGAGCAGTGTCCCTGTGCAATTAAAGTGTTTGGGATATTTCACTGACCAAGTGCCTTATGTCGTTTATGTAAAAGTTTGTCCCTATATATTCTGTGATTACTGTTTCTACTGTGCAGATATTGGCTTGATCGGTCAGATGTACTGTATTATTTTGAGTACACTAATTTTATGAAGCTCTAACCTGTAAGGAAAAGTGAACCATTGACTTGACTTTATTCTATAAGAACCACAGGCCTTAGTAGTCTGTTTCACTATGCCACATGCCTTTCGGTCCAATATGAAAGATGTACTGTATGATTATAAAGTCATTTTAACATGATTGTCTGTCTCTTTCCACTCCGCTGCTACAGTATGAAATGAAAAGTATCTCAAGGGTTTGTTCAAAGGGCACGGTTTGAAATAACACCTGTTTCATTGTCTCACTGCTGCTAGAGCCTTTAGAAGATTTGCTGGGTCTGGCCTGAGGCCACGGTGCTTTGCTGGGCTTTCTGCGCTCCTACACCACACAGACGTTTGATTTCTAATCTTCACCCCCCAAAATCCTGCATCACATTCCAAGGTGGAGCAATCCATAGACAGTAGGACATCAGCAGGTCTCAAACTGTTATCCAGAGTGATTTACAGGAGAAATGAGGGTTAAGTGCCTTGCTCAAGGGCACATCGACAGATTCATGTTTTTATTTTTACCTAGTTGGCTCGGGAATTCGAACCAGCGACCCTTCGGTTACTGACCCAACTCTCTTAACCACTAGGCTACCACCAGCCACACCCTTCAGCTACACATGTATCAGCGAACAATGACGTAAAAGAAAAAGGCATAAATTGTAAAGAGAAACTCAAACCCAGTAATAGTATAACTCATATGGATCCTATCATTTGATTTTGTAACATGTAAATTATATTTGATTTATTCCCTTTCTCCGATCTAATAAAAATAACCTATTAATTTACAAATCCAAACTTCCATTCAAAGTCCAGTGTTTTATTTGCTGTTCTGGCTCCTCCCCCAACAGGTTCCCTGGTGGTCCAAGATCTTGGCCAAACCTTCTGCTGCTGAGCAAACGTATACATTAGACACGGCTCTGCAGGCAGTATGACTCATCACAGCACAGCAGTAATAATTACACTTTCAGTCGTGAATTAATGAAAGATATGCATCTCTGAACTTGTATCGTAGGCTACCAGACGCCTGTAATTATCTGTAAGAGAGACACCAAGGTGGCACTGTAGCCCATCTCCCTTAGTCTCCGACACCATCACCCACTCAAAACCAGAGTGAGTAGAAATTCCTCTAGCATCGGCCAAGCACTCTTTCTCATTTCTATCTCACACTTTCTTGGGCAAGGGTCAGACAGGAACTAGGCAAAGACATTTCTTAGCTGTCAATCACATCTAGTTCCAGCCAGTACAAATCCCTATCCCTGTTCAGCCTTGCCAATCACTGAGGGGTGCAGATGGGACCTCTGTCACTCATAGGGGCGACTGTTCGAACCTCTCACCTCGCGCTGGCTGGAAACTTTCCAAAATGACATGTCTCCTGTGTAAACTTGCCCTTGTTTACCTAGCAGTCCTGACCTGAGGAATGCCACAGAGACGACAGTATGTACCTTTGACTGGGGAAGGATGGCTAGCCACATCTTCATTTTATATGAACACTCACTACAGGGAGAACTACAAGCAAGATACATGGCACAAATTGACAGACTTGTCTCAGATGGTGAACTGAAGCATTCTGGCAATCTGATCTTTACCTGAGAAAGTTGTACTCGGGGGAGACCGCTCCTCATATCTAACAAAGAAGGGCTTCAGTCTACTCTATCATAAAGGGCTAGTCAGTGTTCTGTATATTAGGCAGAGAATGATGAGTGGTAATTTAACTTGGTATTTCATTGTGCACAGCACATTAAAAGGAGTATGAGGCACAGCTGTATCCTGAAGTTCACCTTACATAGTTAATACAAACATCCTCGTATCACAGATGCACTCAGTATTTTCATAACGTTGGCTGCTCTTGCAGTCTCATAAGAAGCAATTACCAGGGGAGATAACTTGAATATGTAACTTCAAACTGTAGGAGATATGGCTGAAAAAACAGGTGACGGAGACAGACATAATATCCTCCTCCTTTAACCCTCTGCTCTACCCACACTGGCAAGGCCACTCCAGCGTTCCAAGTGCAGAAAACACATGTTTCCAAAGGGTCAGTTGGGAAATAGGTCCTCTCTTCCCTGCCTTTCCTTTCCTGTGTGGAATCGGAAGGCTGATCCTTTGGCGGTAACATAAGATATGCCCCCGTACCAAATACTAACAGCCGGAGCCCCAGGGGTAGATGGGAAAAGCAGTTATGCTCCATTAAAACTCCATGCTCTTGATGGCCACTTAGGCTTGTCTTTTTCTCTGAGGACAGACTGCAATCAGAGAAGTTGACTACAGGTCCTCCAACTCCTTTACTACCACAAGGCCTCTAGCGTGGGTTGGGTAGGCTACCAGTACCTGCCTGTTTCTGCAGTCAACAAGAAACAGGCAGGGGGGTACAAACACACCCTTAAGTTTGCGTAAGTTTACCCACCAAGGGGAAAAGTGTGGTTGGTTAGAGGGATTTGCATGAGAGATCCTGTTATACTGAAGTGATGGGCTTTATATGACCCAGACTGGATGGACTGTGTTCCCTGGTCTTAGGTCTCCTCCATGGATGCCATTATACACCAGGCCAGCTCACTGTAGATTGACCACTCCGGTCAACGGATTTAACCTCAGCTTGCACGGAAAGCATATAATTATATTTGTTTTAAATGAGGTCAAATATTTGCTATGGTTATGGAGCAGCGTTTATTCCATTTTTCCTGTGAGGGGAATCTGACCTCTGTTCCAATAATACTATGGATCCCTGAAATAACTCTAAAGCGGAGGCCTGCTGTTTATTCACTTGGTAAATATTTGTTAATCTTTTCAATTTGAGCTCTAAGGTTCTTGCAAATTAAGTATTTGACAAAGCATAATACAGTTGTAGGATCTTAATTTGATCACTTGTTGCTGAAAATGTTCCTGCACTGCAGGGTATGCAGATGAGCTTCGCAATTTACATAAAACCCACACTAACACATGGTTATATTAACAGTATTGTAGTTTTAATGTAGCCTAATTTTGTCCAGCTAATGGCCTAACCACCGATCAAGCAACATTATGGACTAAACATTATAATCTTTCTGCTGCAGGATTATCTTGCTGTGACAATATACTGTAGGTCAAATTAAGATCCTACAACTGTACAGACGCACTCATGATTTGTGGTTTATGTTACAGTTTTTGTAAAAACTGCACTGTGATTTCTTTCTTCTCATAGTTATAAGAGAAAAATCACATGCTTATTAAGGCTACAATTTACATTATCTCTAACAGAGATCCATTCCTGTAACTGAAACATGGAATTACGCTGAACCAACGTGGAATAGACATTGAACTGACGTCTGTGCTCAGTGGGCTGTGACTGCTGAGAGAGGATGAGGTTATTCTCAGCTCCTCCTTACAGCAGGAAGTTTTACTCTACCCAGTGGCATCCTGTTTTCAGACATACACTCTATATTGAGGAAGTAGGGAGGAGATATATTCACATGGTATAAAAGTTCACAGAATTATTATTCAAGTTTAGTAGAGAAGTTGGAATGTTTTATTAAAAGTACCAAAATCCTTAAATTAGTTAGATTACAATGTGTAAATGTAAACCATGAGAATGTTGCATTGTACTCAATGCAAAACACACTATAATCATAGATGGCGCAGACAGAAATGGCAGCTCTGCTTCTAGCTACTAAGCAACTTTGCAATATTTTGGTTTTTTTGGTGTGTTATTTCTTACATCAAAATAAAAAATATAAAAATACAAGCATTTCGCTACACCCAAAATAACATCTGCTAAATATGTGTATGTGACCAATAAAATTTGATTTGATTTATAAAGAAGGTAACGTTTGACAAGTACCAATATTAGTGAACACTGGTTGAGACTGACACCTAGTGGTCAAAAACAAGCTATGCCAAAAGACAGGACCCTCTCCATAAAAATGTATGATGTTCGAATTCACAGTACAGTTAAATATGATTTTCACTTAAGCATACAGGCCGTGGAAAAATTTGTCAACAACATTAAGTTCCAACTTCTGTCATATTTACAAGTGTGATATCCCCATTATCTTTGGCGGTGTTCTTTTTGACCTTCCTGTCCTTAAGAATCTTGGACATAAGCTTCTCATAGAACCATTGTATGTCCTGGGGGTCCTCTGGCCACTGCAGATACTCCCTCTTCTGGGCAAAGGTCCTAATGGCTTCGTATTTCATCATTCTGTAATGGGGGACATTCCCCACGACCACCATGATGAGAACATCTCTGAGTTCCTCCAGCATCCTGCTCTGAGCAAGGTTAAAGGCCTCCAGGCACCATCCATCCTTGAGGAACTCTTTAGACACGATACAAACTGTCTTCCTGCTCCCCCATATGGCATCCCTGATATTGGACAGGTGATCTTCACCTGGGATGAAGTCTCTAACCTCGAAGCAGCAGCGGAGGATGTTTTGCTCCGCCAACTGAGAGTCTAGTTTGTTCAACAGGGCGGTTTCTACCCACTTGTAGTCATTGTTGCTGAAGCATAAGTAAGCGTCGTACCGAGGACCACCAGCAGGAGGATCCTTCCTAGGGCCCTCAAGGATCCTGACGGTCACCTTTTTGTAAACTTTGAAGAGGAATCCACGGAGACGAGTGAAAACGATTGTCCCGACCGTGATCAGGATGATGAGCGCTGTGCAGCAGATGAAGAGCGAGAGCTTCAGCTCCTGAACCAACCTCTCGTCATCCTCCTCACACGATAGGACTGAGCTGTAATTCAACAGGCTGATGCCATGGAGAGCGGAGGGAAACTCACAGATGAATTCATTCACGCCAGGGTCATGAAAAGTCACGTTAGTCCAATTCAGCCATGTCAGAAAGCCCTCCAGGTCGCAGTCACAGTGGAATCGATTCCTATTCAGGTTGATCCAGCTGAGGGAATGGAAAGCTGCTGGGTCAGGAGAGGCTAGGAAATTGTAAGAGAGGTCAACTGCTTTGAGACTCTCTGGGAAAATGTCTGATTGGAGGTATGTGAGTGAGTTGAAGTGGAGATCCATCTCTTCCAGAGAGATGAGGCCTTTAAATATACCATCTGGGAGAGCCTGCAGGGAGTTAAAGCTTAAATCCAGACTAAAAAGCTTGCCAAGATTTTCAAATACATGCATACACTCTCCCTGTGCCCATATCATCTGCAAGGCGGTGTTCCTTAGCTCAAGCAGCTTCAGAGAGTTCACAGCGGGCACTGAAATATTATTGTTAAGGGTACACCACTTTATGAAGTTGTTACCATACCATAGATGCTCAATGTGCATTAATGTAGCTAAAACTGTGTATACATCCTCTAAATTAGTTAACCTGTTGTTTTGAACATTAAGTATGATCGTACTGTTAGCAAAGCTAGAGAGGCCCTCTAAGGATGTAATCTTATTATCAGCCAAACGAAGATGTTGGATGTTTGGTAGTGGTGCAAGATAACCATATGTACCTAGTTCCCGAATAGAGTTTCCTGTAAGATCCAGAACTTGTAGGTTTGGAAGTCCTGTAAATGCCTGATATCCCAAGGCACCAATATGGTTGTAAGATAAATCTAGTTCTAAAATATTGGGTACATTTCCAAACGTGTAAGAATAGATTTCCCCTATAAGATTGAATGATAGGTTGAGCTTTTGTAAATTTTTGAGACCAAAAAACGCACCACGTTCAATCTGGTTAATTTTGTTTTGGGCTAATGTTATGTCCTCTAGCTCTCTCAGTGGACTGAATACTGCATATTGCAAAGTAAATATAAAGCATTTGGACAAATCTAGAATCTTGACGCCACTATTCTTGAGGCCCTCAAATGTTTGGCTGTCTGGGTCTTTCACGTTGCTGAAACCAAATGACTTCCCCATGGTGCTGTGTTCCAGAATGAGATGGTGAATTTTGGTCCCTCGGATTGCATTGAAAAACAGTTTTGCCTTGTCCACATTGAATCCATTGGAAGATAAATCAAGTATCTCCATGGACATGTTCCGAAAGGGATTTCCGCATTGTTTCCAGTCAAAGCCATTCTGAGTCATACTATATAGATATAGGCTGTTCATGTTGAGGAGCCGAAAGTGTTTGCCTTGAAAGCCAAGCAAATCTTCCTCACATATGCTTCCCATCTGGTTTAGGGTAACATTTAGCTCTTGGAAATATGTCATGTTCACAAAGAACAGAGCAGGTTGGATTCTTTTCACTTGGTTACCATACAGATCTAGTGTTTCCAAGGAGACCAGGGGCCTGAGATAGTCACCCTGTAAAATTGATTCAGTCAGGTCACACATATACAGAGAGAGAGCTCTCAGGTTGGACAGTCCCACAAATGCATCTGGCTCAATTTGTAAACCTTTGTTATGCCCTAAATAGAGCACTGCCAAGTTTGGCAGCGTTTGAAAGGTGTTAGTTCTTATAATAAGCCCATTCACTTGTTGCCAACTGAGGTCCAGTTCCTTTAAACCTTCAAGCCCAGAGAAGGATGTCTCATTGATCTCACTGATGTAGTTGTCCGTCATATACACAATGGTAATGTATGGAGGCAGTGTAGGGACCGAATATAGAGACTTGCTGGTGCAAGCTGCAATAGAGCCATATATTGGGCATTTTGGGGTGCATTTCACCACCTGCAGGCATACTCCAAAGATAGGCAGCAGTATAAGGTTCCTCATCATCCCCCTGGCAAAAAGTACAAAATAATACAACTTATTTAAATATAATTAAAATGATTGTTATTCCATCACAGTGCTACAGTACATATATTCATTGGATGTATATATCAGTCTTGGAGTATATAGAGAATTCACATTGAACTGTCTGTTTGCAATGAAAGGTCCATAGTCCATTGGTTATGTCCCAACCTGATAATGAAAATCCCATATTTGTGTGCTGAGTACACAGCCTTAATCTAGTCCGGAGTCACAAGGCTCACAGGGCTGTTTGTATTATATGAATGAATCCCTTCTATCCTCAAGTGTGTACACCAATCCGAAAAAACAGGTTGAATCAATGTTGTTTCTATGCAATTTCAACCTAAACAAATCTATGTGATGAAGTTGAATCAACTTGGAAAACTGATTGGATTTGCATAAAGCCATCAATGTAAGGGTATTTCATACTTTTTCACTCAACTTTGAACCTAAATCCAATGACAAGGTGACATTTTTTGTTGATTTCACGTTGAATTCACGTTAGTTGACAACTCAACCAAATGTAAAGCATAAATAGACGTTAAACTGATGTATGTGCCCTGTGGGATGAGAGCATTGGCCAATTTAATTAGGGCCTCAATTTATTTGATGTGGTAGAACTCTAGTCATGTGAGAAAAAAATTGTAATCCTGCCACTTTTTCAGTAAACAGCTGAGTGATGGGGTTCGAGAAATGTAACAAATTGATGGAACAAGAACTGACCTTGAGAGAGTTTTGAAGCTATACCGTGTTAATTTACAATGACATTGTTTACAAATAAGTGGGTAAAACAAACGTATATCTTGGTTTATGATGGGGTTAGTTAGACATAAGTTCGTGAAACATTTATTTAATTATATTCTTCAAGAATCAGAAAATTGATGTAGGCCTACCAATCCCAGATTCCCCCTTTAAATGTACTTCTAGAGGCTACAACTATGTGGCATTTTATAAAGTTGCCATCCAAAGATCTGGGAGGTCCTAATATGACTCCAATTGTTCAAATCTGGTGCGTCAATGAGTAAAGTTGTCTTTGCGATGTAACCATTCACGTCTATAATTTATGACATCTAATTTGTTGAAGTGGACATACGACCCCAAGAACGTAATAGCTGAACTAAGATGGCAACCAGGCTACCAATTTTTTTCTCTGATATTTATCAACTATAGGCCGACACAATACTGCAATTATTATAGTAAACAGTAAGCTAAAGGTAAAAGTTGTGTCTTACCTTAAGTCATGCGCGCGCTGATAACCCAAATACGCGTCGAGCTTTTAATTATGTTTACGGGATAGGTTACTTCTCTCCATAGGTAAAGCACTGGGCGAATTCGTTTTGCATGGCCCGGTGCCCCGGGTAGGTGGATATTTAATTTTACAACCAATGGAACGAATCCTCCCACTGTTTCTCATAAATTCCTCCCGAGAAACGGAGCGAAACTAACTGCAGACATCATCTCCCAAGCCCCCCACTATACTGCCACCTACTGGTGGGAATAGTTTAGACATCATCTCTCAGGCCCCTCTCCAACGCCAGGGGCCTCATCTATAAACGTGGTGTATATACAAAATATGTCCCAAAACATGCCTGCGCCAGTTTTCACGCAAAAGTTGGAATTTATAAAAACTGAACTTGACATAAGAATGTGCTTATCCTCCCGCAAACTTTAGACCATGCGTACTCACAGTTTCTAGTGGTTGAAGTATTGCATTGCAAGAAAATAAAAGTAGCCTAGTAGTAGACTTCTTAAAATGGGGAATATATGAAGACTCTTATTCATAACAAAAGAACAGGTAGTTAAATATAATACCAAGATGCAATCATTTGCAGTTAGTGAGAGGCGCGAAAATCAATTTATTTTATGGTTGTATTTTCTATTATTTATTTAATTTCCATGATCATTGCAGAATAAATTCCTCACCTTTTCTGACTGATGGTTTGATATTCACAAAATATCCTACAACAAGTTACCGTTCGTCCCATCTCTCATTTGATTGCCCCCCCCACTCCACAGTAGTAAATGGAGAAGCTGTTTCAAGTATTTTGCTCTATTTGACTCGATCCAAAGCGCAGTTAACGGTAGAACAGATGTTTCACCTTTTCCATAGACGTTTGTAGGCTACGTCTGAATACTGTAATGTCACATTTCTCGAGTAGACAATATTTCATTTATAAACATAGATAAATATAATACATAATACATACTGTGCATTCAGTGTTCAGACCCCTTCCCTATTTCCACATTTTGTTACATAATTTTTTTCTTACATTGATTAAATGATTTTCTCCCTCGTAACTCTACACACAATACCCCATAATGACAAAGTAAAAACAGGTTTTTAGAGATTTTAGCAAATTTCTAAAAAATAAATACAAATAAATACCTTATTTACATTAGTATTCAGACCCTTTGCTATGAGACTCTAAATTGAGCTCAGGTGCATTCTGTTTCCATTGATCATCCTTGAGACGTTTCGACAACTTGAGTCCACCTGTGGCAAATTCAATAGACTGGACATGATTTGGAAAGCCACACACCTGTCTATATAAGGTCCCACTGTTGACAGTGCATGTCAGAGAAAAAACCAAGCCATGAGGTCGAAGGAATTGTCCGTAGAGGGCCGAGACAGGATTGTGTCGAGGTACAGATCTGGGGAAGGGTACTAAAACATTTCTGTAGCATTGAAGGACCCCAAGAACACTATGGCCTCAATCATTCTTAAAGGAAATAAATGTGGAACCCCCAATACTCTTCCTAGAGCTGGCCGCCCAGCCAAACTGAGCAATTGTGGAAGAAGGGCCTTGGTCAAGGAGGTGACCAAGAACCCGATGGTTACTCTGAAAGAGCTCCAGAGTTCCTCTGTGGAGATGAGAGAACCTTCCATAAGGACAACCATCTCTGCAGCACTCCACCAATCAGGCCTTTATGGTAGAGTGGCCAGACGGAAGCCACTCCTCAGTTAAAGGCACTTGACAGCCCGCTTGAAGTTAAGCTATAGTTTCAAGTTTTTGCTCTATGCATCCAAAAGGGAGCACGGTTTATAACATATAGTAGAATTTAACAGATGAACAGACAGTTGATATTTTGCAATGAAGTGTGTAGGCTACCACTGTAAGTAGGCCTAATGTAAAAAATCTGAGTAGAGTAGTATTTAACCTTTATTTAACTAGGCAAGTCAGTTAAGAACAAATTCTTATTTACAATGATGGCCTACCCCGGCCAAACCTGGACAACGCTGGGCCAATTGTGCACCGCCCTATGGGACTCCCAATCACGGCCGGATGTTGTACAGCCTGGATTCGAAACAGGGGACTGTAGTGACGCCTCTTGCACTGAGATGCCGTACATTAGACCGCTGCGCCACTCGAGAGCCAAAACTAGGTTATGGAAAAAGTATGCAAAACATTATTGAATTCAGTTTACAGGTCCACAACAATTTGCAATTGTTTTTGTCTTTCAGAAACGGTCCGATACAGCAAATGTCACTGCAAAAGAAAACATTCTGCCAAAACCTCCTCAAGTTCGCCATTGATATTTCCTTGATACTGTCTTGGCCTAATTCCAATACTTCCAATGTATACAGCAAATAAGGGCACTGTTGTCATAATAAAAGTGAATGATGGGAGTTTTTCAGGCAGTTATAAAAATACTAGCTTTATTTAACTAGGTGTATACCTTACAGGGAAATACTTACTTAAAAGCCCTAGCCAACAATGCAGTTTTTAAGTAAAATATGTGTTAGGTAAACAATAGATAAGTAAATAAATAAAAGCAGTAAAATAACAGTACCACCTGTACAGTAGCGAGGCTATGTACAGGTGGTACCGGTACAGAGTCAATGTGCCTACCCCGGCTAAACCTGGAAGGAGCTGGGCCAATTGTGTGCCGCCCTATGGGACTCTGTAGCTTAGCATCTGCGGCATCTGAAAACTTCTTTATTGACTGAGTCACTGTTGATTGCTGCTTTAGTTTTTGCTTGTAAGCAGGAATCAGGAGGATGGAATTATGGTCAGATTTGCCAAATGGAGGGCGAGGGAGAGCTTTGTACGTGCCTCTGTGTGTGGAGTAAAGGTGGTCTAGAGTTTTTTTTCCTCTGGTTGCACATTTAACATGCTGGTAGAAATGAGGTAGAACGGATTTAAGTTTCAAAACAGTCTTTAACTTTATCTAGAGCTTCTTCAGTTACCTCAGATGAAAGACATTTAAGAATAGCATCCTGTGCTTGGACATGGACGTCATTTACAAGTTCCTCCATTGAACCAACTAAACACTGTACAGTACTTTCAGAGACTCCAGATGCTTGTACTTGAGCGATAATAGAGCTACACATATCCAGTAAGTGGCTTTTTTTTTAAAGGAGCTGGGAAACTAACAGGTGGATCTGCACTTGGCAGTGAGTCAGGAACACAAACATTATTGTCAACATTATCCAAATAATCAACAGAACCTGGAGCTACACAGTCTCCATTTACTCTCAATAAATGTTTCTTGAATCCACAATACGTGTAGAAAACAGATGAACACCCACGTTCCCCACATTTCAAACGCAATGTACGCCATGGGTACAAAGCATGACTAAACTTCAAATGTTGAAAACAAATGTAACAGGTGAACATTTTCTCGGATTATAATTCCACCACCACAGTTAATAAAATATCACCAAATGATTTTGTGAGCATTGTTTTATGTAAACCATATACTTTGACCATTTGATCACCAGATTACAACCGTAAAAAACAATTACAATATTTAATTATGAATAAAATAAGATGAAACAACCCATTTTCTAACCATCTCTCACTAAGGCGTTTTCTTTTAACCACTGCGAGGGGGTAAGATACACAGTTGACCAAGAAAGTGGCAAATCATAGGTCAGTGAAGTGTTGTAAGAGGCAAAGCAACATTCATTCATTATCTATGTCTAGAATATACCTTCATGAACTTGACCACATGGTCAGCAGCTTCAGTGGCACTGATTTTCCCATGTCTTTTTCCTTTCGCGGTTGGAGGCAGGCGATGAACGAGCAAGAGGATAGCTGCCAAGTCACTGTCCCATCCTAGTGAAGCAGAATGACAACACCCATATCCCATGAGTATCCACAGTCATAGCTCAAAGGGGCATGAAGAATACTGGTGAACACAAACATTTGTGTACACTTGCCATAATCATTTGATTCCTCCTGAGCAGACAGAAGGTCATCCACGTGAGTACCAGGGCGAAGGCCTTTGCAGACAGTGATAATCCTAGGTTTGTAGAAGGTTGGCCATTTTGCGATAAACTTGCCCGAGATGTCTTCTCCGAAGAGCATTGTGAAGTCTTGGTCAACCTAACACACAGAAAAACCATGTCAAAACATGATACACATCTAATCATTAGTATAACAAGCTAGTCTCTATTTTTCTTACCAAGCCTGGTGTATCCAAGAATCGGGGGAAGTGATCTAGGATGAGTGAACACCGGTCTGGATCATGTAGCATTTTCTGACGGTGCTTGAACGTCGCCTTCATTTTCTCCTTGACAACTGGTCGGTCCGCTGAAGGCTTTATTTACGGACATTGCTTCTCTGCATTCATCACCAGACAGCTGCTCAGATGTTGATGTCTCACGCAAGGTCTTAGGGCTATCTTGATATGCGGACACAAATCTCCTCTTGGAGTCAGTTGAACCTTTTTCAATCTGTAGGCCAGGTAACCCTGGCCACTGTGAGGATCATAGTAATGTTCCTGTCAGAAAGGACAGAGACAAGATGCACTGTCAATATTAAAATCCATCAAAGCTGATGTTTGCATCAGGAACTTCAAATAAGCCTTGTTTCTATACATGACTAAATTAGAGTAAATGTGGGGTTCCTGCTATGTAATACTCACATAACCAGTTGGTGAAGACTTATCTTTCAAATTTGGGAAAAGGGTGACTATTCCAAGGGCATAGGTAATGCGGACATTGACTGTTGGGACCCTCCTACACCATAACAAGACACAGATTAAAGAGAAGGTCAGTTTGAAATGTAGTTCAAATAAGTTTAACATGTAAAAGGTTAAGAATATTTTTTTAAGTATTTCAGTTCATGAAGTAGACTATATTTTATTTGTATTGGTCACTTACCCATGACTCTCGACCATATCTGCCACCAAGATGTTGACGAGTTTCCTTCTTGGTTTTTCAGAAAGGCCTTTGGTTTGTTGTACTCTTTAAATATGTCTTCACCCCCTGCTTTTTGATGCAGCACTACATAAACCATCTGCAATGTAAACCTGCTATGCATTTTGAAATTGGTTTGACATTCTACCATCAACATGAGAACAACTCATCTTTTGCCACGTTACTGTCAGGTGGTCCTTCTACCAGTTGCCTTCTCCGTGCTTTGGTGCACTCTGTAATTACAGTGGAGCCTGAACTCACAGACTCAACTGATGAGAATGACCTTACAGACTCAATTGGTGACAATGACCCCTCATCTGAGCAGAAGAAGGCCTCAGCTAAGGGGGCAAGAAGGGGACGGGGAGAGAGAGATTAAATTGCATAATATTTAACTTGAGTAAGACAACATAACCAAAGTGGCCCAATCTGGCAGATTTGCTCTCTACAACATTTGCAGTAGTACCAGTAGTGATATATTGTTGTTTCTCTTCCTACTGACATACATGCGGGTGAAATAAGTATTGAACACGTCACCATTTTTCTCAGTAAATATATTTCCAAAGGTGCTATTGACATGACATTTTCACCAGATGTTGGTAACAACCCAAGTAATCCATACATACAAAGAAACCAAAACAAATAAGTTCAGAAATTAAGTTATGTGTAATAATATGAAATGACACAGGGAAAAAGTATTGAACACATGAAGAAAGGGAGGTTCAAGAAGGCATGGAAAGCCAAGACAACTGCTGAAAACTATCAGTAATTAAAAAGCAATCCAGCCCCCTGTCAGTGCAAATTAATATCAGCTAGTTCAGTCCCAACTGATGGCCTACAAAAAGGTCTCATTGCCAAGGTGTCACACAAGACACATCTCATGATGGGTAAAAGCAAAGAGCTGTCTCAAGACCTTCGCAACCTAATTGTTGCAAAACATAATGATGACATTGGTTATAGGCACATTTCTAAGCTTCTGAATGTTCCAGTGAGCACTGTTGGGGCCATAATACGGAAGTGGAAAGACAATCATTTCACCATAAATTTGCCTTGACACCCTCATAACTCTACACCCCATTATGAGCAAATGTATGAAAAATAAAAAGTATTCAGACCTTTTACTCTGTACTTTATTGAAGCACCTTTGGCAGTGATTACAGACTCAGAAGTCTTCTTGGGTATGACGCTACAAGCTTAGCACACCTGTATTTGGGGAGTTTATCCCATTCTTCTCTGCAGATCCTCTCAAGCTCTGTCAGGTTGGATGGGGAGAGTCGCTGCACAGCTATTTTCAGGTCTCTCCAGAGAAGTTCAATCAGGTTCAAGTCCGGGCTCTGGCAGGGCCACTCAAGGACATTCAGAGACTTGTCCCGAAGCCACTCCTGCGTTGTCGTTGTCCTGTTTGAAGGTGAACCTTCAACCCAGTCTGAGGTCCTGAGCGCTCTGGAGCAGGTTTTCATCAAGGATCTATATGTACTTTGCTCCGTTCATCTTTCCCTCGATCCTGTCTCCCAGTCCCTGCCGCTGAAAAACATCCCCACAGCATGATGCTGCCACCACTATGCCAGGTTTCTTTCAGATGTGACGCTTGGCATTTCACCAAAGAGTTAAATCTTGGTTTCATCAGACCAGAGGAACTTGTTTCTCATGGTCTAAGAGTCTTTAGGTGCCTTTTGGTAAACTCCAGGCGGGATGACATGTGCCTTTTACTGAGGAGTGGCTTCTGTCTGGCCACTCTACCATAAGGTAACAAAATGTGGAAAAAGGCAAGGGGTCTGAATACTTTCTGAATGCACTGTATACAGTATATCACGGTCTCAAGGCATATGAATTAACAGTGTATAGAGCAAACAAGACAATTATCACAACACATAGGTTATAATGTTTTTTTTTTAAAGAAATGTTTACTCCTGAATGTATCTAGGCTTGCCATAGCAACAGGGTTTAATTCATTTGTAAAAATTTTGAAAAACGTAATTCCACTTTGACATTATGGTGTATTGTTTGTAGGCCAGTGACAAAAAAATCTTAAATTCAGGCTGTAACACAAATAAAATGTGGATAAAGTCAAGCGGTGTGAATACTTCCTGAAGGCACTGGAATGATTCTATTGATTTGATGTTGCGCTTCACTAGCGATAGAAAATAAAGCAGACAGCGGGAGTAGAGAGATGGATGTGATTGAAAGAACACGCATTTTCATCAGGATATTTTCTGTTTTTATTTGTCGGCTTTATGTATTTTTACTTAGTTGACAATGGAAGCTATAGGCCTACTGCTACATTGGCCTAGGCTATCTTTTTTAGTTCCATGCGCTCATTTCCTTAGCCGCCAATGGATCACGTTAAATCATTGTGTCCATATGGCAGAGGCTGGTGCTCTCACAACTTTTTTATTTTATAATTTGTATTACGATTTGTATTATTAACCACGTGACAATAATTTTGAGAAATAAAAACGTTATTGTTGGAATGAAACTGTTCCACGAAAATGTGCATATGAAAGTCATAACTGGCACGTAGTGGTAGTGGTAGAAATTGTAGGATAAATTGTAAGCTTCCCCAAACGGCGCCTAAGAATAGACCGTTGTGAACAGAGCACACCTTTCTTATACTGCATAATTACAACGTGTGTGTGTGTATGAGAGAGAGACAACAAGAGGGGTGTTGTAGCTAAGATTGTGCCTATTAAAACTGAGTACAAAATAACAGCTATGCGATCCATCGCGGAGAAAAGCGCTCACCTTGTTTCAACGTCAGCTGTTGGAAATCTCCACGCGCAGGGCCGCGCCCAGCACTGTGTTGCTTGCTAGACTAGTGGGCTGGTACTCCTAAGTGTTTGACATGGGCAGGATCAGGCCTGCGAGCCGAGGGAGAGAGAGTGCCATGTTCCTTATTTTATATTGGTCCCATTCCCTTTTCGCCAAGTTTAGAATAGTTTAGAAACTAATAGAAAATAGAAGTTGAAAACAATTACGAGCACTGCTCCAGATCACTTTATATCCACCAAAAGAGGGAGACAAGAGAAGAGGGAGCGAGAGAGGGGAGACCGTCAGAGAGAGAGAGAGACCCAACTTAACTCGAACTAAACTGTCTATCCTACAGCAGAGCGTGTCCGACTCCAAACCCCCTACAACTAAATAGATAAGAACATACAGCTTAGAAAACAGCTGAGAGCTCTCCATGCAGGATGGTGCCCATATAAATATACTTTTTTTTATTTGTTATTCTCCCCTAATTCAATACCATGATCATTTATATCAATAATGCAACAGAAACATTGTTTAATTATTTTTTATTGCAACACAAATTCTTGCAGTTTTACCATCTGCAGTATCTCTAGCGCCTGTACTTCCCGTGGCTATGTCTGAGAGATGATGGGCCTGAGAGATATGATGTCTAAACATATCCCACCAATACGTGGCAGTATATAGAGGGCCCTGAGAGATGGGTTTGAGATATTATGTCTGCAGTTAGACTCAATTGGAAACCAACTGACTCTTTCGAATCTAACAATGTTTGAGAGTGAAGTATATCTGATAATCTTACTTCTGCTGACTTTAAATTATGTTTTTATAGTCTAGTGGTTTTACAGATTCAAGCCGGTCTCTTGAGAGGCTGCAGATCCGTATGTAACCGCCCCTTTCTGCCCCTGTCTCGTCACCATCAAAAGTCGTTGTTAGCATTTTTGTTAGCATTTTAGCTAACTCCAACTCTCACACTTTTTCTAACCCTTAACCTAATTATCATATCCTGCTACGTTAATTCTCATAACCTGCTGCAGTAAATTCTAACCTGCTACGAAAAGTCAATTCCGACATATTTTTTACTGTAATTTTACAGTTTTTTATTTCTTTACTTATCTATTGTTTATATAATACTTTTGTTTTACTTAAACTGCACTGTTGGTTAGGGCTTGTAAGTAAGCATTTCACTGTAAGGTCTACAACTGTTGTATTCTACGCACGTCAGTATCAAGTTCAAGTTGATTGCAAGTCTAGGTTGATCAAGTTCTTTGCAAGTCTACATTGTTATTACAGATTAACCAGGGGATTTTTTTTTCTGTCTCAATAGGCTAGTTCATAGTTCAATAGCTGCATTACAGTAGACCAAATACAATCAGGGGTGAAATTGGAAGAATCACTCTGAGATCAACCCATCACCGTATCGGATCGGCTCAAAACGTTACAATTTAGGCCTACATGCCCTGTAATGTTGGAACGTCTATTGAGCAGTTTGCCAGTAGGTGAAAACTTCTATGAATTAATAGATTCACTGTGAATTATAATTTTTTGAACAGTCCAAAACTGTCTATCTTCTTAGCCTCTGAGAACAAAATAACATTTATCTTAACTAAAAAAGAAAGACGTTTCGTAATAGCAATGTATTTGAGAGCAGGAGAGCAAATCATCTGAATTGCAAATGTGACAAAATCTTATTCCTGCACACTAAAAATCTGGAATAATACCATAGGTTATTGAGAGAATACATTAAATTCATGAAATAAAGCAGACTATTATTCGATAAGATTAAATAAGCATAATTAAATAGCAGTCTATGTAATAGTCCACAAGGAGTCGCACTTCACACATTATTGGGACTTGTGGTGAGCTAATGGAAAATATGCACATAATTAAAATAATAATTTAATGTTTTTTTTTTTCTTTACAAAAATATTGTGAAAGATACCTTCTTTTGGGCTGTTGGCTCATTTGTTATTTGCTGTGTGACAAAGTGAGGATGTGATGAGATATTTACACATATGCCCTTGCCTGCACTCTGGATACCTTACAATGAAATGAAAAAACAATTGATTGCCAATAGTAGAGTGTAAACTGCCTATATGGCTATGAAAATGACACACATAATACCATAGTCTAAGTGTATTGTTTGAAATTCCTGTCCATGGATGGTTTTGGGTACTTTTCGGTCGTTACTTGCTCCAAATCGTGTCCATCGTCGCCTTGGGCTTTGGGCGCACTAGGAACTTCCAATGTTTTGCTGCGACGTTTGAGAATATGTTGGAGTACAAATATCATCAGCAAAACGACAATGACAATACACACTATGATTCCAATTAGACCACCTGCTGTCACAGTTGAGGGGCGCTGAGTTGGATATTTGACGCTTGGTGTAATAAAATCAAATGGTGTAGTAATGCCTGAACCCTCCCACGGTTCTCTCTGAACACATTTCCATCCTTCAACCATGTCGAATCCCTCATAGCAAGAACAAAGATGACCTCCATACGTATTTGTGCAATTATGGTCGCAGTAACCCATATCACATTCATTAATGTCTAAGCAAAATATAATCTCATTTCTTACATCGATCAGGTAACCCTCGGGACAGTTGCATTGATGTGGATCATTTGGGTCACATTCTGCAATACACTCTTCGAAAGGACAATGAAGTTGACATTTGTTAGGGTATTTTTTCGTTGCAATATATCCTTCGAAACAGGCGCAATTATAACTGCCCAATGTATTTTCGCAGATTTGCTCGCATGGTCCATCCATGTAGCACTCATCTATGTCAATACATATGTCATTCATCATTTCGAATCCATTTTGGCATCTGCATTCAAATCCACCAATATTGTTAACACACTCATAGTTCTGTCCCGGGCACTGTCTATCATCGACACAATCATCAATGTCTTTGCACTTCTTCCCATCTTCTGCTAGTGCGTACCCATGGTTACACATGCAGGCGATGGAGCTGTTATTTGTCTGGTAGCAAACGTGTGCACACCCGAAATGAAGGCAGGGATCGTTTTGCGCAACTTCACATGTCAATTTATTGTCATGCAGAGTTTTTCCAGGTGGGCAGCTACATACAGGTTGCTGATTAATCGATAAGCACTCATCCTCACAACCACCTTTCAATAAATCGCAATTCCATGGTGCTTGCATCCACTGTTCAGAGAGACATATATACTTGGAATCAAAGGGGTTGAGCGTTGCAGTGCTTCCCATAGGCAATACAAGTAGGTCATCTCCCTCGAATCCCAATGGGGTTTCATAAAGAACGGATTCGTCGCCTTTTATGTCAAAACGTTTGCAGACACTTGGGAAAGTATACTCACAAAGGTATCCATCTATTTCCCTGTTGCATGATTGTTCTGTCCAAGTAAATTCGTCTTTGGACACCGAGACGCATTTTGAAGAGCAGACATTGTCAATGACCCCCCAGTTCTGAAAGTCTGTTGAATTATCTCCCGTTATCCATCCGTAGCCTCGCAAATCAGAGGCACTGTCGGGACATTGTCCACTCGGTAACTGCAAACCAATCCAGTAATCTCCTGTAATACCAATTAAAATCGAAATGATGTCTTGTGATACCGAAGATCGCACTGTCATTAGCTGTCCATTATTGCTCTCGCAAAGTTTTTGAGCCTTTGCAAAATCGACTGGATCCTGGAAAACAGCAAAACACTGACTCCCGATGCAGTATCCGTTATGTTTGGCTTCTCCCTCTCTCATCAATAATGTTAGAGTAACAAACACAATCACTATTATGTCCTTCATTTTCTAACTTTCTAATTAGGCCTACAACGCCTGCGCGTATTATAAGTCAATGTAGGCTATAGCCTTGTTTAGACTGTTTATTTTGTTGATAGCTCCCTCTTATAAAAGACTCGCTCCATGTTTGCGCTCTGGTCACGGAAGGAAGTTCCTTGGAAGGAATTTCCTTTTCAGCTGGTTGCTTACTCCCCTTCCCAAAACGTTCTCTCTCCCACCGCGACGGTGCACATCACTATAGCCTACATTTCAAATAACGCTGGCACGCGAGCCTACTCACACCCGACTGGCCGCAAATATAAACCAGCATTTGGCACACAAACAAATGTCTAGGCTAGTAAACTGCAAACATGAATTACACGTTGGTAAATAACCTGTACAATTGAATTGGCCAATATTTCAACAAATGGATATAGTTCAATTTATTTGTAGAAGCCGAATACATGTTAATGTTTTCCCCGCCTCTCTCTCTGGTAGCTCAGATGGCACATTCAAGCTATTTTGGGATACATTTTAGAATCCCATCCAGAAATGGGCACCATGAGAAGAGAAGCAAGGCTGTTAAAATGTCAATCCGCAGTAGAAACGATAACAAAGCGGATCCCTGCCTTTGGTTTGGTAAAAAGCTGAATGCAAGGACTGACAATCCATGATATAAACATTATAGTTATAACCATGTTTTGAGGCTATATAGTGTTTGTTTACATTTACTTTGTTTACACACATTGAAGTAAAACATGTTTAGGCCTATATTTTGGGTTCTGATGGGGTATGACAGACATTTATGGCTGCTTAATTGATCATTTTCTAAACAGTGGGTTGTTATTTGCTTTTGCTACATTTCAAGAACGAGTGTTTTAGTGACCAAACAATAAGAATAATCCCAAATAAGTTAAATAATAATTTATTATGTTTTCTTTCATAATCATTTGATAGGCTGCCATACCAAAAAGGCAGTAACTGCTCTTAGCGTGGAATTGATAAAATGTGCTTTTATTTACTTTGGTTTCACAGTAATTTATTGCATTTAATGCTAATATGACCCCCATATTCTCCCGAACACAATACAATAGACGCAGGACAGTTGTCCACGTGATTAAGCATGTATTTAATGTAGCAAATTACATTAACTCATTTACTGAGCAGTTACTGCCTATCGCACGTCAGCCTATAGGCCTACTTTGTTATTGGCTTTGTTCACTTATGAGATTGGTTAGAATTTTTAGTGATGAGCCATTTCCGACACATGCCTATTAAAACTGTATGAAATAGAAACATTACATGTTCAAACCAGGTGATTCTCCTTTGCAGACGTGAAAACAAGGAATGACTATGAAAATGGCAAAATTATCCAACAACATATTAAAATCAAATCAAATTTAAAATCAAATTTTATTGGTCACATACACGTGTTTAGATGATGTTATTGCGGTTGTAGCGAAATGCTTGTGCTTCTAGCTCCGACAGTGCAGTAATATCTAACAAGTAATATTTAACAGTTTCACAACGTATACCCAATACACACAAATCTAAGTAAGGAATGAATTAAGAATATATACATAATATATACATATATGGACGAGAACATATTAATTGTCATATTAGAAAATGTCTGTCAAATGGAAATTGTTGGTACTTGTCCGTTGTGACTTGCTGCAAATCTTGATTACCAACTCTTTGGCTTTCTAAAGCAATGTCTACATTACCTCGACGTTTTAGTATAAGGTGAATAAGTACAACCATCACCAAAATAACAACGACAATACATACTATCATTCCAAGAAGACCTCCCGCCTTTGCAGTGAAAGGGCGCTCAGTTGGATGTTTGGCACTTGGTGTATATGGTGTCATAAAACCTGAACCCTCCGATGGTTCTCTCTCAACACAATCATCAACACCAACCAAGTCGAATCCCTCGTCACAAGAACACTGGTAACCTCCATAAGTATTTGTGCAATTATGGTGGCAGTAAGAACCCATGTCACATTCATCTATGTCAACACACATTGACAACCCATTTCTGTCATCGAGTAAGTAACCCATTGGACAGTTGCATTGATATGTTTTACTACCGTCACATTCTGCGTGACACTCTTCTTCTAAACAAAGAAATGTACACCTATTGGTGTCTTCTGTCATTGTAATGAATCCATCAAAACAGGAGCAATTGTAGCTGCCTATTGTGTTCGTGCATTCGTGGTCACATGGACCCATGAAGCATTCATCCACATCGACGCATTTGTCATTTTCCAACTCATATCCCTTCTGGCATTTGCATTCAAATCCATCAAGAGTAGGCCTATTGACACACTCAAAGTTCTGTCCCGGGCACTGTCTATCATCGACACAATCATCAATGGCTTTGCAATCCTTCCCATCTTCTGCCAATGCGTACCCATGTTGACACATGCAAGAGTAGCTGTCATCTTTTTTCTGGCAGAGATGCGCACACCCCGAGTCATGGCAGGGGTCATTTAGCGCAAATTCACATGTGATGTTATTTTCCTGTAAAGTTTTTCCAGGTGGACAGGTGCATACAGGTTTATGGTCAACTGAGGAACAGTTATGCGCACAGCCGCCTTTAAATACCTCGCAATTCCATGGTGCTTGCATCCACTGTTCAAAGAAACATATATATTTCGACCCGAGGGATATGAGCGTTGCAATGGTTCCCTGGGGTAATGCCAGTAGGTTGTATCCCTTGAATCCCAATGGGGTCTCGTACAGAACGGATTCGTCCCCTTTTACCATGACATGCTGGCAAGGACTGTCAAGTTTATATTCACAAATAAATCCATCTATTTTACTGTTGCATGGCTGTTCCTTCCATACAAAGTCGTATTTTGATACAGAAATGCATTTAGAAGAGCAGACATCATCAAAGTGTCCCCAGTTCTGGAACTTCGTTTCATTATCTCCAGTTATCCACCTGTACCCTCGTAAACCCAACGCTTGGTCGGGGCATTGCCCGCTCGGTAACTGCAAACCAATCCAATAATCTCCTGTATGAATACCGAGTAATATTAAAAGGATGCTATGTGATATCAAAGATCGCACTGTCATTAACTGTCCTTTAATATCCTCACAATGTTTTTGTGCCGTTCCAAAGTCGGCTTGGTGCTGGAAAACCTCAAAGCACTGATTCTCGATGCAGTATCCCCCACGAGAGGCTTCCACCTTGACTCTCAACAAGAATGTTAGCGCAACGAGTATTCCTCCTGTATCCCTCATTTTTTAACAATAGCCTATGCCTCAAATAAAATATAACAATTTCGCATTTAATTTAGTTGTAGGCTACTCGACTATAAAGCACGGGTTCATTAGTAGAATGAACGTTAAGACTGGCGAAAACTGCCATTTATAAAAGCCTCCCTCCATGTTACCAATTGATCAAGGAAGGAAGTTCGTTTTTGGGATGGCGTAGTTGCTGACGAAGAACAAACAAGTTCTCTGAACCTGCAGCTGCTTGAATGCAACCTGAACTCTGGTGTAGACTTAACATAGTAAAGTAAACACTCAAAGTAACACTCAAATTTGTATGACATGTTTTGTATGGTATGTATTAATTTGTGGATGTTCATTTTCCATTTCGTATGATATATTATGAATTACAATTTGTATGATATGTTACGAATTGCAATTGTACAATATGTTAGAAATGTCAATTCGTACAATATCTTACGAAATTTGCTAAATGTATGATATGTTATCAATTCCAATTTGTTGTGGCTAAAGTTAGCTAGGTGGCTAACGTTATGTTTGGCTAGGTTGCTAACGTTAGCCAGGCTAGGGGTTAGGGTTGGGGGTTAAGGTTAGGGTTAAGGTTAGGGTTAGGGTTAGGAGTTAGCTTAAAGGGTTAAGGTTAGGGTTTTGGGGAAGGGTTAGCTAACATGCTAAGTAGTTGCAAAGTAACTAAAAAGTTGTAAGTAGTTGCAAAGTTGCTAATTAGATCAAATGCTATTGTTGTCTGTGATGAGATTCAAACACACAACCTTTGGGTTGCTAGACATTCACGTTATACGGCCACCTGTCCACCTCGGCCAACAACCGTACTTTAAGTAACCTTCTGTCTTATGTAACCATACCAAACTTAACATACTGTATCATACTAATTTGATTGTACTGATTTTATGTTCACTTTGTTACATCTAGTCTATGAGACCAGGCTGGCCAATTGTGCCATATTACTAGTGCCATCATGTCACTGATGTCACTGACGCATGCCCCACACATGCACACACACACACACACACACACACACAGGCACACACCCCAAATTGATATTTGTAGTAGGCTATAGTCCTACTACAAATATCAGGGGCTCCTGAGTGGCGCAGCGGTCTAAGGCACAGCATATCAGTGCTAGAGGCATTGCCACAGACTCTGGTTCGATCCCGGGCTGTATCACAACTGGCCGTGATCTTGAGTCCCATAGGGCAGTGCACAATTGTCCGTGTTAGGGGAGGCCTGGGTAGTCTGTCATTGTTAATAAGAATTTGTTCTTTGTTCTGAACTTAAAATAAAATAGTCCAATACGCAAAATGTGTGGTCTAGAATTGAAATAAAAAATAAATTTAAATCATTGCAAAATCAAAACGTAGATAACATAGATCTTTCAGTGTATGCAGCTTAATTTGCTCACTTGTACCCTAGTATATACAGGTCTCTCTCTCATGAGTATGCCTTTATGGCAACTCAGATGTCACATTCTGAGCTATGTTTGGATTAATTTTAGAACCACTGTATGTCCACAAATAGACACCCTGAAGACAGACACCTTCTTCATGAGGTCATTTAAAGACAATATGTTTTAGGATATATTATAATACATGAATTATGAATTATTATGTTATTACATAGGCTATGCTGAATATTCAGAGGCAACCATGATTATAATGAAAATATATGTCAGGAGTGGCACAAATGCACCACAGGAAGTGGAAGGTGGGCTCACTTCCTCGAAGGCCAACCCATAATTTCTGGTAGTAGATCAAGATGGCATGCTATTTCAGTGCTCCCATATTTCCTTTAATAAAATGGGTGGAGTTAGAGAAACAGGGAATGGGGTGGAAGTGGGTGTGGCTTTGTTCATGCAATGTAAACAACAAAACCTTACAAAATCTTACCAACCCTCATATTTGATAAGTCTTACTGATTTGGTATGCTGTCATGATGAAGGGCACCATGTAGGCTACATTGTATGATAAGTAGTGGCGTTTGTAGATCATGGCTGCTTGATATACCTGGAAAAAAATGTAATGTCTCTTTTGCATACTTATTTAAAACTTACAGGAGGAAATGTGTCTGCCGACGGTTTATTTTTGGAAAATCAAAGCTATCCAGAACGGAAGAAACCATGCCTGTTCTTTCCAACACTTATGTTTGTATAGCCACATTCTGACTGAGCCAGTTCCGTTTTTGCTGGTGCCACCAACAACATATCTTAAGCTTATCATTGAGTAAACATTATCTCAAAGGGGCCCACTTCTTTGGTCCCACTGCAAGATCACAGTCTTTCATGTGGGATGGACGAAATGGGAGGTCTTCCCCTGCAGGGTGTAGCCGGGGAGATGAGAAAGGGAAAAGGTCTGTACAGATTCCCTGTACTACACCCCCGGGAGTGATTTCTCTCTGAGTCAGTGTTGTCAGAAGAGGCCATCATTGGTATCATATCCTGAGATGGCTACTCCAGGGCCGGCCCTGGGCATAAGCGATATAAGGGGTCGCTTAGGGTCCCCTGCCGCCCAATTTGATTTAAAACCACAGCCTTTTCTCTATGCCTCATGGCAAAATGGAGAGAATTACAGGAAATGTACAAAAAAACAAAAGTTTTACCCACAAGATGGGGGGCCTGAAAACCCAAATCTTGCTTAGGGCCCCCAAATAGCTTGGGGCCGGCCCTGGGCTACTCCCAACCAACTCTACATTGATGATAACTTTTGTGAAAATGGTTGAAATTACCTTGAATAAGAATCACTCATGTTGTCGTGAATGGAAAACTATAGACTGTGGAAAATTATGGAAGACACATTTTAAATAATATGTAAACATGCCATATAAAAAAAATATGTTTTTATGTTGGAACGTTAACAGTTTGGCATAATCTTTTCACAAGCATTGCATGTTATGAGCAGCAATCTGCAATCTGCTTATAATTTACATAGCTACGTAATTTGAGACAAAGTGATCATGATTATGATGCAACGTACGTGTAGGCTACAAGGAAGTTTCAAGTTCCATTTCAATTTGCCATGTGTAATAATTAAGTTAGAAATCTTACTCATTCACATTTATATATGCTGGGAGTGCCCAACCCAGCAACCATGTAATCTGATTCTAGTGTATACAATTCCTCTCAACTTAATTCGGCATTCCTTAGGCTATTGCTAGTGACCCAACCCAGCCAGTCATATTTTGGTATTCTGTTTGCCTCAGCCTACCTTACTTTCTTTTGTCAACCGTTTCTGACCCTCTGCTTCCTCCTAAGGAACTCACTGTGAGGATATTGTGTTTTGCCTCCTGAGACGCACAGATAACTAATCGCTGTGTAAATAATGTCCTGTGTTGGAGCGGGAGGAACGATAGATCCACCGCCTCAATGGCAGGAAATGGCTACACAGGACTCTTAAGCCTTGTTCACACTGGCAGTTTGAAGTGACCTACGTAGGTGGTTTGAAATCAGATACAAAGCTGATTCCTGGCCATGTGACTATGATTTATTTGCCCCCAAGTGGTTTGTAGACTGTTATTTGGCATATAGTGTTGCTTGCTAGCTACTCTGTTGACAATTTGAGAAGAACATGCGTAAGCTAATTAGCTTGTTAATTGTTTACAAACAAATTAGTGAATGTGCTAGCAAGCTAAACAGCTACCTAGCTAGCTAGTTGACTGCTGTGGCCAGCCAAAAATGACTTATTTGATTATCCTATGAGGTTTTAAAAGTGTTAAAAGATTTTGAACAATACAAAGCAACTGGGAGACTTCCATGGCAGGCATTGTTGTCACCTTAGTTTGCTACATAACACCTTCTGAGTGAGAGGAAGCATGTGAGCACCACCACCAATCAGCCTATACCACTGCACACACACCTGCAATTACCATGACAACTAGCATAGCCATGTCAGCAAATGACTACAGTCACACACATCCGATTTGGTCACTTTGGTAACTTGCTGTTAGTATTCCAAAATAAATTGGAAAAAACTGATTTGAGTATTTAGGCCTGCAGTGTGAACAAGGCTTTAGATCACATCACTCCTTCACAGCTCACTCAAGCTTAAACAAGCAAAATACCATGCATCTTCATCGAAACCCCACACCCTAGCAAAACTGTCCCACAGGTCAATATAAAAATATGCTGGGCTAAGTGTAATGAGAAAATATTAGTAAATATCTATAGACAATATGTTTTAGGATATATTAGAATACATGAATTATGAATTATTATGTTATTACATAGGCTATGCTGAATATTCAGAGGCAACCATGATTATAATGAAAATATCTGGGTCACTCTGTCTAAAGATGGTAGCCTAGGTGGAGTAGGAACATAATTACTCAGGGGGAGAGTGAGTCTGGAGTGGCACAAATGCACCAGAGGAAGTGGAAGGTGGGCTCACTTCCTCAAAGGCCAACTCATAATTTCTGGTATTTCTGGCAACAGTGCTAGCATAGCATGAAGGTCAAATACCAGAGATGATGAAAGTGATTTCAAAAGAAATTCAAAAGAAACCAGTGTACTGACTACTGACTCAAGGGCACATCGACAGGTTTTTCACCTTGTTGGCTCAGGTATTCGAACCAGCGACCTTCAGTTGATGCCGTGACCATAATCCCCAAGTCTAACAGTAGATTTGGGGTTTCCAAGTGGCGCAGTGGTCTAAGACACTGCATTTCAGTGCTTGAGGCGTCACTACAGACAAACTTGCTATCCTGAATTCTTGACGCACAACCTAACAGGCTATTTGCAGGACAATCGATTAGCAGGTTTAATAGCCCGACTACTGTAGGTGTGAAATCCCCCCAACTTGCAATGTATTCGGTGCTTAAGTACTCCACATCTCAGCTACATTTTAGTTGCACTTCCCCCCAGCTCCACGACCACGGGTAACACCTTGCTGAGTTGATCTGATTTGTTGCATTGTTGTATCGTCAGTTTCTCCAAAGGTTTCTTTTTATTTCTTTTTTTTTAACCAGGCAAGCAGTGTTGTAGTCTACAGTCGTGGTCAAAAGTTTTGAGAATGACACAAGTATTGGTCTCCACAAAGTTTGCTGCCTCAGTGTCGATGATGGTAATTTGCATATACTCCAGAATGTCATGAAGAGTGATCAGATGAATTGCAATTAATCCCTCTTTGCCATGAAAATGAACTTAATCCCCAAAAAACATTTCCACTGCATTTCAGCCCTGCCACAAAAGGACCAGCGTTAACACAGGTGAGAGTGTTGACGAGGACAAGGCTGGAGATCACTCTGTCATGCTGATTGAGTCAGGCTTCCATACCTTAGCTGGCTTGAGAGGTTTTCTTGCCTCGGTTGGCTCGGCAGGCTCCCACCCAATGCCTCAGCTGGCTCGTCAGACTTCCACTCCTCAGCCGGCTCGTCAGGCTCCCACGCCTCAGCCGGCTCATCAGGCTCCCACACCTCAGTCGGCTCGTCAGGCTCCCACGCCTCAGCCGGATCGTCAGGCTCCCACGCCTCAGCCGGATCGTCAGGCTCCCACACCTCAGTCGGCTCGTCAGACTTCCACGCCTCAGCCGGCTCGTCAGGCTCCCACGCTTCAGCCGGCTCGTCAGGTTCCAGCGCCTCAGCCGGCTTGTCAGGCTCGTCTCCCTGCGTTAAGCATTACAGGGATATGGCTCTGAATATACAGTATACAGCAACAACTTCCCCCATAAGCATTCATGTCTCTTCTATAGATGTTATATTTTATTGCTATGGCTGTATCATCAAATTAATTATCTAAGTGAGTCTCAGAAATGGCTAATATATGAATTATCTGATGTTAACAAAATATTGATTTCATGAACCTTATTTCTAAGGCTAAATGTATTAATATGGGCTATTTTCAGCACTTTCCTGGGTAGCTTATTAGAGATTGACACCATACTGAAAAGAGTAAACAAAGCAAGAGAAAAAATATATACATTTAGCAGTCCATTAATCACTTGGTGTGTGTGTGTGTTCGTGTTTGTGCTGCAGGGTTGAAGCTACGAACCCATAGGCTTGGCTCTCTCATCGATTCCAGGCTTCTGGGAGGAAGGGTGGACAATGAGCCTGGCATAGCGGACGTAAGTAATGTCCCCATGCGCTCTGGCTGCTTTCATGGCTGGGATAAGTTCTTTCCTCTTCTGGCGCACAGCTTCAGGATAGTCCTCGTTGAGGAAGATATACGTTCCTCTCAAGTTTTGGGCTCTTTCCAGAACAGCTACCTTGTCCTTGAACCTCAGGAACTTGACCACTATCGGCCTGGGCCTGTCACCTGGGCAGGTGGTGGGTTTTCCAGTCCTGTGGGCGCGCTCCACCTCAATCTTCCTGTGGTCCATCTTCAATTTCTCAGAAATCATTTCCCTCACTTTGTCCTCAGACTCCGTCCAGGACTCATTTGGAGATTCTGCAATTCCGTCCACAACCATGTTGTTCCGCCTGGATTGCCCCTCATTGTTTTAATGGATTCACACACAGAACTGATGTCCTCTCTCAATTACAGATCGGTTTCATCTTGCTGTTCTCCTGTTGCAACTCATTGAGCTCACCCTGGGAGAAATGCAAACTGTTCTTCAGGTCCTGGACCTCTCTGGTCAGGTCGTCCATTCTTTTATTAGTTGAATCCACCAGTATTGGACAAAACACTTGAAGAACTATTTTTTTTGTTTAAAAGATCCTTCATATGTGATAGAGAGACACCATTATCCTCAACGGTACTCCTGCCGGCTTTGGTCTTTGTCATGGTAGCTAGCAATGTAGGTTACGCTGTTACTCCTCACAGTTCCAGACAGACCAGGTCACAGGGAAGCCTGAAAACAACAAACAGCAGGGATCTTGACAGCCACAAACACAGGACAATCCGCAGTCCCAGCCACAATGGCTAACCGCGTTGCGGGCTGCGTTCAAGCCCTCAAGAAAACCCAGCTAGCTTGATGTGCAGCTAGCTAGCAGCTAGGCTAGCTGCAACGTCAAATAACTCCTCAGAACCCTTTTTGGTTTCAGGTAAAACCCTTTTTACATTTTTTATTTTTTATTTTTTTATTTCACCTTTATTTAACCAGGTAGGTCAGTTGAGAATAAGTTCTCATTTGCAACTGCGACCTGGCCAAGACAAAGCAAAGCAGTGCGACAAAAACAACAACACAGAGTTACACAATAAACAAACATATATACAGAGTGCAAATGTAGTGCAAAATGCAGTAAGGTTAGGAGGTAGGACAAAAAATAGACTATAGTGGTGATATAAATTACAGATTAGCATTAACACAGGAATGAAGGATGTGCAAATTATGATGTGCAAATAGAGATACTGGAGTGCAAGATTAGCGAAAATAATAAAAATAAATATGGGGATGAGGTAGTAGTGTGGGCTATTTACAGAAGGGCTATATGCAGGTGCAGTGATCGATAAGCAGCTTTGACAGCTGATGCTTAAAGTTAGTGAGGGAGATAGGAACCTCTAGCTTCAAGGATTTTTGCAATTAATTCCAGTCATTGGCAGCAGAGAACTGGAAGGAATGGCGGCCAAAGGAGGTGTTGGCTTTGGGGGTGACCAGTGAGATATACCTGCTGGAGCGCATGCTACGGGTGGGTGTTGCTATGGTGACCAGTGAGCTGAGATAGGGCGGGGATTTACCTAATAAAGACTTATAGACGACCTGGAGCCAGTGGGTTTGGCGACGAATATATAATGAGGGCCAGCCAACGAGAGCATACAGGTCGCAGTGGTGGGTAGTATATGGGGCTTTGGTAACAAAACGGATGGCACTGTGATAGATTACATCCAATTTGCTGAGCAGAGTGTTGGAGGCTAATTTGTAAATGACATCGCTGAAATCAAGGATCGGTAGGATAGTCAGTTTTACAAGGGCATGTTTGGCAGCATGAGTGAAGGAGGCTTTGTTGCGAAATAGGAAGCCGATTCTGGATTTCATTTTGGATTGGAGATGGTTGATGTGAGTCTGGAAGTTGAGTTTACAGTCTAACCAGACGCCTAGGTATTTGTAGGAGTCCACGTATTCTAAGTCGGACCAGTCGAGAGTAATGATGATAGTCCGGTGGGCGGGTGCGGGCAGCGTACGATAGAAAAGCATGCATTTAGTTTTACTAGCATTTAAGAGCAGTTGGAGGCCACGGAAGGAGTGTTGTATGGCATTGAAGCTTGTTTGAAGGTTAGTAAACACAGTGTCCAAAGAGGGGCCAGATGTATACAGAATGGTGTCGTCTGCGTAGAGATGGATCAGAGAGTCACCAGCAGCGAGAGCGACATCATTGATGTATATAGAGAAAAGGGTTGGCCCAAGAATTGAACCCTTTGGCACCCCCATAGAAACTGCCAGAGGATTGGACAATAGGCCCTCCGATTTGACACACTGAACTCTGTCTTCGAAGTAGTTGGAGAACCAGGCAAGGCAGTCACTTGAGAAACCAAGGCTGTTGAGTCTGCCAATAAGAATGCGGTGATTGACAGAGTCGAAAGCCTTGGCCAGGTCGATGAAGACGGCTGCAAAGTACTGTCTTTTATCGATGGCGGTTATGATATCGTTCAGTACCTTGAGCGTAGCTGAGGTGCACCCATGACCAGCTCGGAAACTAGATTGCATAGCAGAGAAGGTACGGTGGGATTCGAAGTGGTCAGTTATCTGTTTGTTAACTTGGCTTTCGAAGACGTTAGAAAGGCAGGGCAGGATGGATATAGGTCTATAACAGTTTGGGTCTAGAGTGTCTCCCCCTTGAAGTTTCAGGTAGAACCAAACCAGATTCTCCAATGGGGACTGCCAAAGAACCATTTTAGGTTATAGATAGAACAATTTCTTCTAAGAGTGTATCTCTGGGGGCTTAAGTCTCAGAATCCAGTAATCTCTTCCTAGATCTCAGAGTGAGACTGTTGAATAATGGTAGGTGATGGACGGCGATACAGGGGATGTTCAGCTACAACTCCCCACTGGGCAAAAACTGGTTGAATTGGATTTGCAAAAAGTCTTCAACATAAGGGAATTCTGTCATTTGTTTACCCAACTTTGAACCTAAATGGTTGGTTAATTTTTTGTTGATTTCACATTGAATTCACATTAGTTCACAACTCAACCAAATGTAAATCAAAACTAGAGGTTGACCTGACGTCTGTGCCCTGTGGATCTCTGTGACACTTTTTGAGGGCCTGTTGAATAAAGAAAGATTATTAGCAGGCTGTGTATGTTGGCAGTGTGGTCTGAACTGACTCTAAGAGATGTGCTTGTGGTGGAATGTGTGTTCAGACACACAGTACTTTAGGGCCTCTCCAACAGGCGATCATACAAAGACTCTTGCTATTGCCAGCATTCGGTAGACGCATTGTAATAATGTGTTTCCAGCAATTGGGCTGTGCCACTCGGTACATGCAAAGAGAAGGGCCATTTAATCAGGTTGATCAAATAAAATAAAATAAAATCATATTTGTCACATGCGCCGAATACAACAGGTGTAGACCTTACAGTACAATGCTTACTTACAAGCCCTTAACCAACAATGCAGTTTTATGGAAAATAAGTGTAAAAAATAGATAAGTAAAGAGCAGCAGTAAAATAACAGTAGCGAGGCTACATACACATGGTACCTGTGCAGAGTCAATGTGCTGGGGCACAGGTTACTTGAGGTAATTGAGGTAATATGTACATGTAGGTAGAGCTAAAGTGACTATGCATAGATACTGGTAATAACATCACATTCAAAATAGGCCGAATTAGGCATCTTGTGACCAGGAAATGGTCAAAAGGCTGCATACACAGCACCAAGGATATGTAGTTTATGTACAAGCTCCTGCATGTTTCACAAGACTAGTCGTTTGAGGAAGTGAACATTTGTTTTCTATTCCCCTTTTTGGACATGTTTGCATAAATAACTAACTACCGTTGTGTCCATGATCCCATGCCTGGCATTCTAGTTGAGCTAGGCCTGTGTGTGTGAAATATAGAGGACAGGAGTCCTCTCGGAAGAGCACTTGACTCTAGTTGAAAGTTACAGGCCTCTGATAATTACCCAGACCTCCGCTGGGTACTGAGGTACATTCTGGAATGCTTGACCCCTCTCTATGTACGCCTGGGAAGATTTTCCCCTGAACAGCGAGGCCTGTAGCTAACCAATACTTAACCCCAATTTGTCTTAGAATAACTAGCGTCAGCGATTCTAGGGCTGTCCCCTGATGATTATATTATTGTTTTGGAAATTACCCACCTGCTCTGCTCTTCCCACATAGGGATTACATTAACCACAACCACAAATTAATTCGGGTTCTGACTGCAATTTCACTAACTTCACAAGAATATCCTTAGTGTTCAGCTCCCAAGTGAGGTGTTAGCAAGCCTTATTCAACCCTCAGACAAAATCAAGCTCTTAAGGTATCTGAGTAAAAATCTAATCCAATGAATAAGGATGCATCTCTAATGGTTTGGGGAGGTTGAGTGAGGCACATTCTTGTGTACACGTTCCCCCAGAGCAACACAAACAATATGTATTAATCCTGCAGGACTGAATGATCTCGGCCAGATGTTTTCATGCACCCTGTGACATCTGGAAAAAAGCTGTGCTCCCAGTAAAATGCCTGAAGCAAGACTCCTGGAAAGCTATCGCTGTTAAGTTTTTCCAAGATGTATTTTAGGCATTTTAACATTTGTTAAACCCCCGCTATGCATTCAGATGTAAGGATTTATCATTGCTCTTACAAAATAAAAAACATTTCACATGTGAAAATCACATTTCACATGTGAAAATCACATTTCACATGTGAAAATCACATTTGCTGTTTCACATGTAAAACAACCCCACGAGAAAATCTCACTTTCATGTGGAATTGCAAGTTCACATGTAATTGTTTTCACATGTGAACTTACAATTACAAATGTGAAAGTTAAAATCTAATAGCAATTTCACATGTAAGAAAACTCCACATTTACCCCAATGTTTGTGAACAAAGTACATTTAAACAACCACTGTATGGCATAAAAACTGTTTAAAACTATAATTTGGATATCATGGATGGTCAGTCCTTGTATTCATAGCGTAGTCTATGGATTTGAGAATGGATCAATTTCTCCAACCCCATCCCTCAGCTTTTTATAGAAACTATGGTGGGAAGAACACTTTGTTAATGTTTAAATTAAGGACACTTAAATATAGTAATAGTACTACATGGTGCAATCCTCTAGTGAGTGAGTTACTTTTGTGCCATTAATATCAAGCAAAACCTCTGAAGTAGAGAACAAAATTCTGAGAATTGCAAACAAAAATAATGATATTGAAAGCAAAACATAAACACAAAATTATAGATAGCAAAACAAAATAATGCAAGGAAATAATGTTTAAATGCGAGAGCAGATTAATTGTAAAAAATTAAATAATCAGTGATTTAAAAATGATAAAGTGATTAATTAACACTCCTCCTCTTTCCTGCTATTGTCCCTATAGTTAGTTATGTTACACTGGCCTTTGCTTTCACTGCCTTTTTTCCAGTTTGGTTTTCTATGGAACCTGACTCACACAGCAAAACATGCTCTTTTATAGACAAATATGTTGTTACATAAACTAAACTGCCCAATGCTTGGCCCAGTATGATGTGGTCACCTCCCTCTCCCAGGTCTGCATGGTAAACACAAACTGTTTTCCTTTCCATGTGTTTATGTTCTACTGTTGATCTTAAATCACCAGAAGCCTGGAACCCTGTGGGCACCCCAACCCAGACACCGTCCTGCTCAGACAGACAGGCGGCTGGGGAAATACACACTGCTGTTACAAGCCAACACAAAGGGGGACTTTCAATCAAGAGTCACCTCTGACTTTCCATTACTGTGTTTTAGGTCTGTTTACATCTGTTGTGGTGATTCCTCAAATTGGACTTTATTTGGTTTGGCAATAGAGTGCTTTGGGATGATAAAGTCACCTCCAAAGAAACTCACGCAAACCACAGACTTCTGGTGGTCATGTGTAAGCGTTGTCATCAGTGACCTGCTGCTTTGGTTTGACTTGCATCATCTTGCTGTGTGCCAGTTTGGCTTAAACAGAAGCAGTGAGTAAAAAGTAAGTATGTATCTGGCGACGTCACAGAGGGGAAAAAACCAGACTGCATGTGTTACTACCCTGGACAGATGTTGTTATGACATCTTTGAGACGTCACAACAAAGAGAAATCACTTCCTTTTCATAATTATAAAAATCATTCACACAATTATAATCGTCATCAATTGGGCAAGCTCCCACCTGCTCACTACAGCATGAGTCACAATGCCCTTTGCCACAATGTTCTCTCCTACTCAACTGGGGATCTTGCCAATTTATGTCACACAAGACCTCCCCTCAGCAGCCTCCACTGCACAAGACTCAGAGTAAGATGACAATAGTAATAAGAAGAAGTTTGTAGTCCAACTGTGGCCAAATTACTCAGCTGACAGACCAATCCATGGTTACAAGGTATTGCCATTTCAACGTTCATCTAATATTTTACACTTAGAGATCTACACCCTCTCACAGTTGGTCCAAAACCATGGCCGTGTAATTATGACTTTTTCTTTGGCATTACCTGGTATGTTTTCTATATTTACCAGAAGGTACATTGGGTTGGTCAGTGATTCAGTATTCCTTTGGGCACTAGGAGGACAATTTTCTTGTCTTGACGACTGATTTAAATGATATCGAACTCCATTAAAACCTTAAAACAATTATTTCCCCAACGCTCTGACTTGAGTTTTCCAATATATTGTATGTGGTGGGGAAATGGCCATCTTGACAAACACATGTTAAATTCCAATGTTCTTTGGGTGTTGTGTTTTCAATGACAAGCAAACCCACGGAAAGGTTAGAAAAGTAAACTTTTAAATATTATTTTGCCAATGTTCCACCATTTCATTCATTGCCATCAAAGTGCCAGAGACATTGAGCCTGTAAGCCTGAGTGACTGTGCCAGTTCTGATAATACACAAAGTGACAATAGTATTTCAATACTTGTTAGTCAACATGCTCTTTCCTCACACAGTCCCCAGTCACATTAACTTGGCCAGTTGGATGTGCTTTATTGACTAATGATTGGAGAGGACATTGTGTTTTGAACATATTCCACCACATCCTTAAGCATCCCTAGGCCAAGTTATTGTTTGTTTGTACATGGAATCCAAATGGTATAGGGACTAATAAAAATGAAATGCTCCCGCAGCTGACAGGATGTTGGAGTCCTTCCACAAAAACTGAAACTGACAGAATGTAAACACACTTAGATTTCCAAGGTTTATTTTTCGAAACTGAACATAAGTATCAAATCACCTAGCAGTCTTCTGCTAGTCTACCTGTCTAATTTATTGGAAGAAAAAAACAGAGGATAGTGACTTGGCACAAAATTGTCTCCGTATAAAAGTTTCAAAATACCCGTCTTGAAGATTATTCCACACAGTCTGGACGTGTATCTGAGCTTCATTCATCCCTGTGTTTCATCTTGTGACTACGAAATCGGTAAGGAGACGGTGGAGACCAATAACATAATTTGCCCTTATACCGTGTTTGAAGCTACAACATGGCAGTATCAGCCAAAATCTCATCTAAACTAATTTGAAACAGACGGGTTGAAAACTGCTCTCCGCTCTAGTTAATTTATTTGTTACATTTTAGACTTCAAATCAGCAGCCTAACGTTCCTTGTAAATTTTAAGATTTTTTAACTACAACTTCAATGGAGTGATTATGGTTGAATTCCGGTTGCCATTGCTTCCATGCAGCCTCCTTTAGAATGTAAGAACAGCCCATGAATGGATGAGTGTATACAACTGTAGCACACAGCATTTCCTCTGACTTCTATGTAAATGCCACGAGAGCACATAACGTATGCCCCCAAACTATAATAACCAATAGGTGATTATAAATCATGGCCTGTGGTATTAAGGCCATAACACAACTACCCCTTACTGCACTCCTCAGTGAGTTTCTGACATACTGTGTGTGTTTCCTTGGGCATATTGCTACACAGTACATTCACATATGAATTCTTACATGTAATGATGCATTGGGGATGTAAAAGAACATTCAGTACAGAAATATTAGCATGACATTAGGAACAGCTGCAGACAGGTCGCACATGCACCCCATTAGTGTTGACACCATGTTCTGCGAGCGAGAGCGAGAGCGAGAGCGAGAGCGAGAGCGAGAGCGAGAGCGAGAGCGAGAGCGAGAGAGAAGGTCGAATGAGCTCTTGCAAACATTCGTGAGCTCTTGCAAAGTTCCATCCACTATTTATTTTTTCAATTTTGGAACAGGAAGTTTCTTTGTTTCTCGGGGGTGTTGCCAACCTCACCACCAATCAGGATCTGTTGTATCGCAGCAGCCCAGGCAGCCTTTCTGATATCACTCTGTCTCTGTGTTGGCTGCACTGATTTGGTTCAGTTTATGTGAGGCTTAACCATGTAAATAGCAATGATGAGTCATCTGTTCTAAAAGCACAGCCAATTACATGGTGTACCTAAACTAGAGCCAGGAGTTGGTACTGACTATGAGACCTGAGCAGGAAAAAAACTCTGGCCCTAGTCCCTAAATTAGTTTTCACATGAAATTACTATGCTCATTGAACACTCTACATTACAGTAAGTGCCTCAATAACACATTTTTGCACTCTTGATGTGAAATCCAAATTTATGGCAATAAAACTCAGAAGAGCTATATATTCCTTCATTCCCACATCCCTCTAATAATATGACCATTCTCAACCCATAATGTGTGTATTGTAAAATGACCAACCTGCCCCCCCCCCAAAAAAATCAAAGTTTAAAGGGCAATTGACCCTTCGCTAAGCCCCGCCCCCCTTAGTTACTGTTGCAATCTAGGACAACAGTTTCCATGGAAGCCCAATTGGCGAAATCCCCTCACAATGATCTCTAAATGTGTTTCTAATACACAATGAAATTAACCCTTGGGTATGTTGTGGTGGATTGTCATTACAATTGCTTCACAGGAACCTGGTAAAATTATGTTTGTAGTGTAGTCACTGAATGGCTTTCACTGTCAGCATGCAGTCAAAGCTATAACCACTTTTGGAGCTAAGTAGTGCTTTCAAATCGTACCCTGATGTCGACAACAGATGGGAGTTATATTCATAGCATTGCTTACTTAGCTAGCTAAAATACATTTTGAGAAAACAAGTTATATTAAGTGGCTAGCTAGCGATAGCAACGTTTAGTTGTCAATGAGACTGAGAGTTAGCTAACCAGCTGAGCTAGCAAACAATGTAATAAAAGTATAATTTCAACATTTCAAAAAATACTCTACCAGCAGGCTCTGCATTTCAGGAATCATATTAGTAAGTACTCCTGGGGCACTGTTCAATTATTTATCCATTTAAACATAGCCCTCATTGGCTTGCATGTGATTTACACGTCAGCTTGTCCGAGGTGTTGGAATTGATGGCATCAAATCAAATCAAAGTTTATTTGTCACGTGCGCCGAATACAACAGTTATAGACAGTGAAATGCTTACTTACAAGCCCTAACCAGCAGTGCAGTTTAAGTTTAAAAAAAAAGTATTATGTAAACAATAGATAAGTGAAGGAATAAAAACTGTAAAATGACAGTAAAAAAAATAATATATATACACAGGTGGTATACAGGTGGTATATACAGGTGGTACCGGTACAGAGACAGAGATAATGTGCAGGGGCACCGGTTAGTCTGACTAATTTAGGTAATATGTACATGTAGGTATAGTTAAAGTGACTATGCATACATGGTAAACAGAGAGTAGCAGCAGCGTAAAAGAGAGGGGGTGGGGGGTGGGGACAATGCAAATAGTCCAAGTAGCCATTTGATTAGCTGTTCAGGGGTCTTATGGCTTGGGGGTAAAAGGTGTTGAGAAGCCTTTTGGACCTAGACTTGCCATGCGGTAGCAGAGAGAACAGTCCATGACTGGGGTGGCTAGAGTCTTTGACAATTTTGTGGGCCTTCCTCTGACACCGCCTAGTATAGAGTTCCTGGATGGCAGGAAGCTTGGCCCCAGTGATGTACAGGGCCGTACGCACTACCCTCTGTAGTGCCTTGCGGTCGGAGGCCGAGCAGTTGCCGTACCAGGCAGTGATACAGCCAGTCAGGATGCTCTCAATGTTGCAGCTGTAGAACCTTTTGAGGATCTGAGGACCCATGCCAAATCTTTTCAGTCTCCTGAGGTGGAATAGGCTTTGTCGTGCCCTCTTCACGACTGTCTTGGTGTGTTTGGACCATTCTAGTTTGTTGGTGATGTGGACACCAAGGAACTTGAAGCTCTCAACCTGCTCCACTGCAGCCCTGTCGATGAGAATGGGGGTGTGCTTGGTCCTCCTCCTTTTCTTGTAGTCCACAATCATCTCCTTCGTTTTGATTACGTTGAGGGAGAGGTTGTTGTCCTGGCACCACACTGCCAGGTCTCTGACCTCCTCCCTATAGGCTGTCTCGTCGTTGTCCGTGATCAGGCCTACCACTGTTGTGTCGTCTGTAAACTTAATGATGGTGTTGGAGTCGTGCCTGGCCATGCAGGGAGTACAGAAGGGGACTGAGCACACACCCCTGAGGGGCCCCAGTGTTGAGGATCAGCATGGCAGATGCGTTGTGTCCTACCAATACCACCTGCGGGCGGCCCTTCAGGAAGTCCAGGATGCTGTTGCAGAGGGAGGTGTTCAGTGCCAGGATCCTTTGCTTAGTGATGAGTTTTGAGTGCACTATGGTGTTGAACGCTGAGCTGTAGTCAATGAACAGCATTCTCATGTAGGTGCTCCTTTTGTCCAGGTGGGAAAGGGCAGTGTGGAGTGCAATAGAGATGGCATCATCTGTGGATCTGTTTGAGCGATATGCAAATTGGAGTGGGTCTAGGGTTTCTGGGATAGTGGTGTTAATGTGAGCCATGACCAGCCTTTCAAAGCACTTCATGGCTACAGACGTGAATGCTACAGGTCTCTATTCATTTAGGCAGGTTACCTTAGTGTTCTTGGACACAGGGACTATGGTGGTGTGCTTGAAACGTGTTGGTATTACAGACTCAATGTTGAAAATGTCAGTGAAGACACTTGCCAGTTGGTCAGCGCATGCTCGGAGTACACGTCCTGGTAATCCGTCTGGCCCAGCGGCCTTGTGAATGTTGACCTGTTTAAAGCTCTTACTCACGTTGGCTACGGAGAGCGTGATCACACAGTCGCCCATAACAGCTGATGCTCTTATGCATGCCTCAGTGTTGCTTGCCTCAAAGCGAGCACAGAAGTGATTTAGCTTTGTCTAGTAGGCTCATGTCACTGGGCAGCTCGCGGCTGTGCTTCCCTTTGTAGTCTGTAATAGTTTGCAGGTCCTGCCACATCCTTTGAGCGTCAGAGCCGGTGTAGTACGATTCAATCTTAGTCCTGTATTGGCGCTTTGCCTGTTTGATAGTTTGTCTGAGGGCGGCGTAGCAGGATTTCTTATAAGCGTCTGGGTTAGAGTCCCGCTCCTTGAAGGCGGCAGCTCTACCCTTTAGCTCTGTGCGGATGTTGCCTGTAATCCATGGTTTCTGATTGGGGTATGTACGTACAGTCACTGTGGGGACAAAGTCATCGATGCACTTATTGATGAAGCCAATGACTGATGTAGTGTACTCCTCAATGCCATCGGAAGAATCCCAGAACATATTCCAATCTGTGCTAGTAAAACAGTCCTGTAGTTTAGCATCTGCGTCATCTTCTTTATTCACCACTTCTTTATTGACCGAGTCCAACAACTGGTCAATAAAGATTTGCCAAATGGAGGGCGAGGGAGAGCTTTGTATGCGTCTCTGTGTGTGGTGTAAAGGTGGTCTAGAATTTCTTTCCCTCTGGTTGCACATTTAACATGCTGATAATAATTTGGTAGGACTGATTTAAGTTTCCCTGCATTAAAGTCCCCAGCCACTAGGAGCGCCGCCTCTGGATGGGCGTTTTCCTGTTTGCTTATTGCCTTATACAGCTGACTTAGTGCGGTCTTAGTGCCAGCATCCGTCTGTGGTGGTAAATAAACAGCCACAAAAAATACAGTTGAAAACTCTCTCTGCAAATAGTGTGGTCTACAGCTTATAATGAGATACTCTACTTCAGGTGAGCAGAATCTAGAGGCTTCCTTAGATTCCGTGCACCAGCTGTTGTTTACAAATATACACAGTGGAGTCTGCTGTTTTATCTAGCCGGTGCAGCGTGTATCCCGCCAGCAGAATGGTGTCCATGTCGTCGTTCAACCACGATTCGGTGAAACATAATATATTACAGTTTTTGATATCCCGTTGGTAGGACATTGCTATTCACTGGAGCACTTTGATTACTTGCCCAAAATTCTGGGGCGGTGATTAGTGAAGGGTCAATTGAGGCTTTGCTCAAATATAAGTGGAGCTAAGTCAGATGCATCTGTGTAACTAGGCCAGATATATTTGATACAATTTAAATAAGTCGTAAAAAAAATAAAAATAGTTTCGGTCATCAGATGCTCTTGCCTTGTTGAGTTTGACACATTGGTAGTCATGATAAACAACTATAATTCCTTTCAGATTACCAGAGTCTATAATCAACGTGACCATCAATTCATTTCATTTCCATTCATTTTCATAACCAAAACTACCTTTTGGCTTTTGGAGCCCCTCCAGACCATGGTGAATTATGAGAGTGGAGCTGTTGTTTTCCCAGAACCTCTCCACAGTAGCCGCTGGTTTACCACGCTAGTGTTCTGCAGAAGCTGGAATTTTCTCAACAGGGCCAGCTGCTTCCTTTGGGAGTACTCCATCATCCGTCTCCTTATTCTCTATTGAGACTTTTACGAAACATCAAGTCTGGAAAAGAGCAAGGAGATTACCTTTGCATCCCTATTAAAGTACACCATGTGATGACATCACAAATATACAGAGGATTTGTACGTTTGTGCATTTGATTCCACAGTTAACCTGTGAGGACAAATGTCTATAAACTGTAAGGAAGAGGAATATCTCAGGGTTAAAAGGTGGCCGGCCCCAAATATCACTGTCTGGCACAGAGTGGTACCACTTGTACATGTTACTATACATAGGCCAGGCCTATGTAGTGAAGCTCTACCACATACATATCCTAAAGAGGATGACATGTCAAGGAGGCTCCTAAACACTCAGGCTCATGGAATGATTAATTGTAGCTACCTCAGTTACTCCCTCTTTATCTAATAGATAGGCTAACCTAGAGGGATGTAGAAAGAAACTGTTTCTGAATTACATCAACACATACAACCCAAAAGTTTGAAAAATGAGTTTCTTGACATTGTTCAAATTGGCAGACAACGAGTGGCCTACAAGGTGTTTCAAATCCAGTCAGTTTGTTGAACTTTGCTGTTATGTAATGTGACAGTTTTACTATACACTGGGGGAAGTCTTTCTCTTTCCCACCAATTTGTTTATTTGCTCAATTGCTTTACTCACACTGCCCAGAAGTTCATGGCAGACATGGTCAAAATGCTAATGTATCAACAAATTTAATACATACCTAAAACCTCCCCCAGTTGTTGGACGAATCCTCTGTATTTGTACCTTACACGTAGATGAAGCTAGTGCTTCCGTAGCTTTGTAAACAAATAACAGACAAACTTCTATTTTGTTTAGCTGTTACCAAGGAGATTATGTATTAACATGTGTCTTCTGTCACCTCCATAAGATGATCTGCTTCCCTAAAGGACTGCTGCTCTCAGTCCCACAAATTGTTTTTTTAAATACACATTAGTCACACTGCCCCTATCCGCTGGCTTTCAAACATTCCTCCCCCTCTAGGACTCACAAGGCTGGGTAACAGTTCAACACTGCTGTAGTAGTGTTAGTGTATCAAAGAACAAGGCCCCTCTTGACAACAAGAGTACATTACCTCATGCAAAAAGGGGGAGCAAATTCAAGCCAGATGAACCGTCTCCATAACTCAGTGCTCTCTCTCTCTCTGTCATGGAGCTCTCTCTCTCTGGCTCTAAAGACAACAATCTGAACTTTGACTCTCAAAGTGTCCTCGTGTTTAGAAACAGAGTAAACTTAGTTAAGGATAATATATTGGATCAAAACAAGCCTGTGTAACAAACAGTTAGGTTGACTCTTGTCATAATCAAAGCCAGTGTAAAGGGCAGTGTTTTCCTGATCTTCCAATAGGGTCACGAGGAGGGGAGTATAACTGAAGATGGTTGCGAAATCTGTCAAAGGCTATCTTTTTAATCTTATTTAGAGTGACAATAACATCCACCGTTGAAGGAGATTATATAAAGAAAGTATAAACAGAATGTTAGTAGTTAGATTGATTTGAGGTAGAAGGAAAGTTTAGTCACATGCAGCAGTACAGAACAGTAATAGAAAAGAACAACATAAGATATTACATTAAATAAAAAATAAATACAAAAATAGTTATATATAGGAAAGACACTGTTACGTCCCCAGAACTCTGGGTTCGTTTTAGGGTCATTTTTGGTCTGGTATTGTTTGTTTTTTCCCTATCAGGCAAGATGGCTGTTTGACTGTTCCGGCAGCTGATTGGTGGTTCAACGGCTGATTGGGAATTGGAACTCCGCCCACTCGTCAGTGGCTACAGCTGGCTGCTCTCTTTAAAAAGCCCAGATTGGGACTAGCTAGAGAGTTGCTGCTGGTTTTGGTTTGTACCCTGTGTGGGGATATTATATATAACAGTTACATTTAAATGTTTTGTTAGTCTAACTGTTTTTGTGTGTGTTAAAACTAGTTTGTTCCATGGTTTTAACTGGTAGCAACCCAGGTAACAAAATGTTTGTTTGTGGATCCTTGGGATCTTAATAATTTTGGGTTAATTATTATTTGTTCCCCTCTTGTTCACAGGGAGTTGGGGAGTAGATTTAGAGCTACCCCGGGGTATACATCACCCGTAGGTATACTTCCTTGTCTAGAAACACCAGCTAGACCTGGGCGGACCACCAACTAAGTTTGGTTAGGGCGCCTCGACTGTGTGCCAGTGTAGGGATTGTATATTCTATTTGGGGCCGGGTTAGTACAGATTAGGGGTGGGGGAATTTTGTTTTTCTTTGGTCCGTCCAACCCTCCCCTTTTCCCCAGAAAGTTATTATTATTACCGTGACTAAATAAACCCTGTTTTGTACGGTATTTGGTGTTTGTGTCCTTTTATCACACCACGACTCCGTACCTCCCTTGTTGGCATCGGTGGGCCCGAGCAGTGGGTTGTCAGGCTCCCCTCCCTTTGGGAGCTAGAACGTAACAGACACCATGACAACAAAAATACGATTTACACACTATTTATATACACTGAGTGTACAAAACCCTATATAACACAACTATAGTGTGAATGGTCCTAGGTGGGTTTTTTCCAATGAACATAGGCATTTGGAAAACGTTTTGCATCAAACTGAGACTTGGTTTGAGTAACCTGTATTGGTTGGTTGACTTCCCCTTGCAAAATAAACATGTTTTTGCGTAATATCCAATCTGTGACAAATTCCATGCAGTAGAAAGTCTGTAGTGTTTAAAAGTACAAGGCCCTGGAAATAAACTGGAAAACATTCATAATTTATGTTGTACACATATGAGAATGACTTGCCCTTTAGTCGCATTTCAGTTGCTCTCTGACGATATTAAAGTGGGATTCCAACTAAACACACGCACACACCCCCTTCTACCCATTCCCAATTTCCTGTCTCCAGTGACAGATCAAGTGTTAGAGGGGCGTGTCTGCATAACTCTGTGTTCCAGCTCTAGCGTGCTCTACTCTCATCTGCTTTCACTTACGCCTCACCAGCTCATGTCATAATGCAGCCATTCTCTGTGTGGCTTGGTGCTACGCCATGGCCCAGTTCCCTCCTCCTCTTTTTTCTATGCAGACAGTTGACAGTGGTTAGCTTGCTTAGAGACATTGCTGCGTAGAAAAAGCTGCTTAAGTCCAAAGAGAATGTATAAGAGCAATTTAATGTAAAGTGTTGTAAAATAGTGTCAATCAAAAGCAAGTTAATAGTATGTAAAATGTTTGTTGATCATTACAACGTTTGTCAGTGCTGTGTTTACTATTAGCAGTTTACAGTCATGCAATGTTATTCACCCATTCAACTTACGTGTCACGGGTGGGTGCAGAGACAGACCAAGACGCAGCACAGGGATAGTAGTTCGATTTTTTTTTATTCGTTTTACTATGTATCTCTCCAATACTATGTATATTGAAACTCAACAAAAATGACGAACTAAACAACACCGAAACAAACACTACAGACAAAACATCACGTTCACAGAAAACAAACACGAACGAACGAATGAATGAATGAATGAATGAATGAATCCGGACGTAACCAACGCACACTTACTTGCACCGTGACTGCGACATATAGCGATAACGACCCACACCAGAGTGAAGGACAGACTCAACATATATAGGATCCCTAATTAGAGACAATGCGGTGCAGCTGCCTCTAATTAGGGATCCAACCCAAACCCCACACAGAAACAGAAAAGAACGACACTGTCTGACCATAGCTACATAGAGAAGCAAATAGGCTTCTCTATGGCCAGAGCCTGACATTACGACTAGGCAGAAAAAACAATGCTTCAGCAACATTGTATTTGTACGCTAGTGTTTGCCAGTAATGTCCTTGGCTCTCCAAACAAGTATTCCATTATAATAAAACCATTAATGAAAACCAGTATATGTTGAACATTATTTTAGTTGAGGGAAAATATCAGTAAAATTGTCCAAATGCTGGCAGTGGCATGTGTTCCATGTTTCCAATCAATGCCTCTGAATTGTTTACTGGAATAAGGAAGAAAAAAATACATTTAATAGCAATACCTAAAGTATACTGCATTGGGTGTAGTCATAAGAATGATTGTGTGGCTTAAACGGTCTTGAAGTGAGAAAGCATGAGAACTACTAGTAGAGAAAAAAATCATATACTGATTGTACAGGGATGCTGGCTCACGTTGACTCCATTGATCCCCAATTGTGTGAAGTTAGCTGGGTGTCCTTTGGGTGGTGGACCATTCTTGATACACACAGGAAACTATTGAACGTGAAAAACCCAGCAGCGTTGCAGTTCTTGACACACTCAAACCAGTGAACCTGGCACATACTACCATATCCCATTTAAAGGCACTTAAATATTTTGTCTTGCCCATTCACCCTCTGAATGGCACACATACACAATCCATGTCGCAATTGCCTCATGGCTTAAAACTCCTTCTTTTACCTCTCTCGTCCCCCTTCATCTTTAACAAGTGACATGGATTTAACAAGTGATATCAATAAGGGATTCACCTGGATTAACCTGGTCAGTCTATGTCATGGAAAGAGTTCCTAATGTTTTGTACACTCAGTATATCAGCCATACTCAACAGGGGGACCGCGGTCCGGATCTTGACTCAGAACGGGCATTCTCCCTCATATTGTATAATTCACTGACAGACCTTAGAATTAGAGTCGGAAGTTTACATACACTTAGGTTGAAGTCATTAAAACTAATTTTTCAACCACTCCACAGACTTCATGTTAACAAACTATAGTTTTGGCAAGTCGGAGAGGACATCTACTTTGTGCATGACACAAGTAATTCTTCCAACAATTGTTTACAGACAGATTATTTCACTTATAATTCACTATATCACAATTCCAGTGGGTATACTGTATCAGAAGTATACATACACTAAGTTGACTGTGCCTTTAAACACCTTGGAAAATTCCAGAAAATTATGGCTTTAGAAGCTTCTGATAGGCTAATTGACATCATTTGAGTCAATTGGAGGTGTACCTGTGGATCTATTTCAAGGCCTATCTTCAAACTCATTGCTTCTTTGCCCGACATCATGGGGAAATCAAAAGAAATCAGCCAAGACCTCCACAAGTGTGGTTCATCCTTGGGAGCAATTTCCAAATGCCTGAAGGTACCACGTTCATCTGTACAAACAACAGTGTGCAAGAATAAACACCATGGGACCACTCAGCCGTCATACCGCTCAGGAAGGAGACGCTTTCTGTCTCCTAGAGATGAATCTACTTTGTTGGAAAAGTGCAAATCAATCCCAGAACAACAGCAAAAGACTTTGTGAAGATGCTGGAGGAAAGAGGTACAAAGGTATCTATATCCACAGTAAAACTAGTCCTATATCGACATAACCTGAAAGGCCGCTCAGCAAGGAAGAAGCCACTGCTCCAAAACCGCCAAAAAAAGACAAACTATGGTTTGCAACTGCACATGGGGACAAAGATCATACTTTTTGGAGAAATGTTCTCTGGTCTGATGAAACAAAAATAGAACTGTTTGGCCATAATGACCATCATTATGTTTGGAGGAAAAAGGGGGACGCTTGCAAGACGAAGAACACCATCTCACCCGTGAAGCACTGGGGTAGCAGCATCATGTTGTAGGGGTTCTTTGCTGCAGGAGGGACTGAATTGTAAAAAACTGAGTTAAAATGTATTTGGCAAAATGTATGTAAACTTCCGACTTCAACTGTTTGTACATGAAGGCAGCGTAAAGTGACTACACAGCAAATAGATGTCGAACAGAGTGTTGGTATTGTTATAAGACCACACAGTTATAAAATAGCACTGCTTGTGTTGCCTGTGACACCTTAACGTTGTTAAATCAGCGTGTATTCTTCACTGATGTTAAAATTAACACCTACTGGTGTAGATCGAAGCCACGCCCTCACGTAACGGTTCTCCAAGGCGTAATCCAGATGAAAAAGTCTCACATTTTCCACCAGCGCCATTTTCTTTCACGTGAGGATGACAGTACTTTTATCTCAAGGTATGCGAGACTTTCTTAATCATTAACATTTTATGATAATTTATATTTGTTTCATAACTTGTGCTTATTTAAGTTGTAACCATCTGATTTTTGTATTGAACTAAATACAGTCGTATGCAAAAGTTTGGGCACCCCTCTGAGGCTGCATAATAATTTACTCTGTCGTCACAGAAAATGATCACAGTGGCATGCCATTCATTTTCTAATAAAAGCTGAGTACTGGCATATTGTCCAAACAAAGATTTTTAGTGTAGCAATATTAAGTTGTATGAAATTAAATCAGGTGTGAAAAATAGGCTATGCAAAAATTTGGGCACCCTTGTCATTCTGTTGATTTGAATACCTGTAACTACTTAGCACTGATTAATTGGAACACACAATTGGTTTGGTGAGCTCATTAAGCCTTGAAGTGCATCCAATCATGAGAAAATGTATTTAAGGTGGCCAATTGCAAGTTGTTGTTCTCTTTGACTCTCCTCTGAAGAGTGGCAACATGGGGGCCTCAAAACAACTCTCAAATGACCTGAAAACAAAGATTGTTCAACATTATGGTTTAGGGGAAGGCTACAAAAAGCTATCGCAGAGATGTAAGCTGTCAGTGTCCACTGTGAGGAACATAGTGAGGAAATGGAAGACCACAGGCACAGTTCTTGTTAAGGCCAGAAGTGGCAAGCCAAGTAAAATATCGGAGAGACAAAGGCGAAGGATGGTGAGAACGGTCAAAAACAGCCCACAGACCACCTCCAAAGACCTACAACATCATCTTGCTGCAGATGGTGTCACTGTGCATCGTTCAACAATTCAGCGCACTTTGCACAAGGAGAAGCTGTACGGGAGAGTGATGCGGAAGAAGCCTTTTCTGCACACATGCCACAAACGCACATTTGGACAAGCCAGCTTCATTTTGGAATAAGGTGCTGTGGACTGATGAAACAAAGATTGAGTTATTTGGTCATAACAAGGGGCGTTATGCATGGCGGAAAAAGAACACAGCGTTCCAAGAAAAACACTTGCTACCCACAGTAAAATTTGGTGGGGGTTCCATCATGCTGTGGGGCTGTGTGGCCAGTGCCGGTACTGGGAATCTTGTACATGGATTCCACTCAATATCAGCAGATTCTTGGGAATAATGTTGAAGAATCAGTCACAAAGTTTAAGTTATGCCGGGGCTGGATATTTCAACAAGACAACGACCCAAAACACTGCTCAAACTCTACCCGGGCATTTATGCAGAGGAACAAGTACAATGTTCTGGAATGGCCATCCCAGTCCCCAGACCTGAATATCATTGAGAGTCTGTGGGATGATTTGAAGTGGGCTGTCCATGCTCGGCAACCATCACACCTAACTGAACTGGAGATGTTTTTTAAGGAGGAATGGTCCAAAATACCTTCATCCAGAATCCAGACACTCATTAGAGGCTATAGGAAGCGTATAGAGGCTGTTATTTTAGCAAAAGGAGTCTCTACTAAATATTAATGTGATTTTTCTGTTGGGGTGCCCAAATTTATGCACCTGTCTAATTTCGTTTTGATGCATATTGCACATTTTTTGTTAATCCAATAAACCTAATTTCACTACTGAAATATTACTGTGTCCATCAGTTATTTGATAGATCAAAATGAAATTGCTAATCCAAACACCCAATTATTTATAAATGGAAATCATGGAAATTGTCAGGGATGCCCAAACGACTGTAGTTAGCTAAATGAACAAGACCTAGCAGCTCGGATAGCACGACTTAGCTAGGGCAAGGTGCTCACATCCGTCAGTCACTTGAGTCAGCTAATTAAATTTATAGTAGTGAACTGTTTACTCCCTGTTAATGAACATACTGTCAAAAAAACAGAATTTTGTTGGACTTTTGAAAAAGCAAAGTTAGTAGGCTGTGTTAGTTATGTAAGAGTTGAAAGTTAAAATGTGTAGTGTTTAGCACGAGTATTGCTAACTTAGCAAGCTGGCTAACGTACCCACTTGTGGTTGCGGCAAACTGAGATAGTGAAAACGTGTATGCTAGCCACCAGTGATTTGATTGGCGCGACTTAAATTGACAATTACTCTGTGTCTGTCAACAGTTTTGTGTTTACTCCCTGATAATGAACATACTGTTTATAAGCCAATATATTGTGTATGCTAGCCACCGGGGATATGGCGCGAAATTAAAGTTGCGCCATTACGCTATGGCTAGCATACACGATTGTACTCAGCTTGCAGGAACCACATGTGGCTACGTTAGCCAGCTTGCTTAGTTAGCAATACCCGCGCCAAACACTGCAAATCTTACATAAGCAGCAGAGCCTCCTAACTTCCCTTTGTCTAAAGTCCAACAATATATTGGCTTAATGGACAATTAATCCGTGTCTGTCAACAGTTTAGATTTTTTTTTTAATGATGGTGGAAATGTCTGTATGTGTTGTCGAGGCCTGAAATGTGTGACTTTTTTTACTGAAAGAAATGCTAGTTCAAGTGGAGTGCAAGGGAATCCTAAAATGGGTCGAGTACCAATGAAGGATGACAGCTGTGATTACTTCCAATTCATTCAAGGAGGTAAGAAAAAAGGCAGCCTACTGATTTTTCACATCACACCTATTATTACATGCTAATGTGACTAAAATGCAGACTATTAACCGCAAAGTGTATAAACCTCATCCCCAGTTTTTATGTAATCATTCGATATATATCGTCATATCGCACAGCCCTATCTAGCACATTACTAACTACCAGGCTCGTAATAGTCCAGAGGGATACAAATATATTTGCGTATATAGGCAGCACCCGAGTATTAACTGCAGGGCTGCAGACATTTTACTAAATCACTCTATAAACTGTGGTTATTAGTCAGGAAATTACAGTAAATGCTTTGTCTCTCAGTTTCAGCTAAATTTAACTTGTCAAACGAAACTGATGTGGACCTGAAGGACTCCTCAGGAGTCGATGTGGCTGCGGACATTTTTGATGAGTTAGTGAGATCTGCCGCAGTATCTTTCAAGGTGTTTATTGAGGACTCTGCTAAGACACAGAAACGCCCCTCTCATTGCACTTACATTTAGGGCATTTAGCAGACACTTTTATCCAAAGTGACTTACAATTAGTACATACAGTGGGGAGAACAAGTATTTGATACACTGCCGATTTTGCAGGTTTTCCTACTTACAAAGCATGTAGAGGTCTGTTTTTTTTTTTTAATCATAGGTACACTTAAACTGTGAGAGACGGAATCTAAAACAAAAATCAAGAAAATCACATTGTACGATTTTTAAATAATTAATTTGCATTTTATTGCATGGCATAAGTATTTGATCACCTACCAACCAGTAAGAATTCCTTCTCTCACAGACCTGTTAGTTTTTCTTTAAGAAGCCCTCCTGTTCTCCACTCATTACCTGTATTAACTGCACCTGTTTGAACTCGTTACCTGTATAAAAGACACCTGTCCACACACTCAATCAAACAGACTCCAACCTCTCCACAATGGCCAAGACCAGAGAGCTGTGTAAGGACATCAGGGATAAAATTGTAGACCTGCACAAGGCTGGGATGGGCTACAGGACAATAGGCAAGCAGCTTGGTGAGAAGGCAACAACTGTTGGCGCAATTATTAGAAAATGGAAGAAGTTCAAGATGACGGTCAATCTCCCTCGGTCTGGGGCACCATGCAAGATCTCACCTCGTGGGGCATCAATGATCATGAGGAAGGTGAGGGATCAGCCCAGAACTACACGGCAGGACCTGGTCAATGACCTGAAGAGAGCTGGGACCACAGTATCAAAGAAAACCATTAGTAACACACTACGCCGTCATGGATTAAAATCCTGCAGCGCACGCAAGGTCCCCCTGCTCAAGACAACGCATGTCCAGGCCCGTCTGAAGTTTGCCAATGACCATCTGGATGATCCAGAGGAGGAATGGGAGAAGGTCATGTGGTCTGATGAGACAAAAATAGAGCTTTTTGGTCTAAACTCCACTCGCCGTGTTTGGAGGAAGAAGAAGGATGAGTACAACCCCAAGAACACCATCCCAACCGTGAAGCATGGAGGTGGAAACATCATTCTTTGGGGATGCTTTTCTGCAAAGGGGACAGGACGACTGCACCGTATTGAGGGGAGGATGGATGGGGCCATGTATCGCGAGATCTTGGCCAACAACCTCCTTCCCTCAGTAAGAGCATTGAAGATGGGTTGTGGCTGGGTCTTCCAGCATGACAACGACCCGAAACACACAGCCAGGGCAACTAAGGAGTGGCTCCGTAAGAAGCATCTCAAGGTCCTGGAGTGGCCTAGCCAGTCTCCAGACCTGAACCCAATAGAAAATCTTTGGAGGGAGCTGAAAGTCCGTATTGCCCAGCGACAGCCCCGAAACCTCAAGGATCTGTATGGAGGAGTGGGCCAAAATCCCTGCTGCAGTGTGTGCAAACCTGGTCAAGAACTACAGGAAACGTATGATCTCTGTAATTGCAAACAAAGGTTTCTGTACCAAATATGAAGTTCTGCTTTTCTGATGTATCAAATACTTATGTCATGCAATAAAATGCAAATTAATTACTTAAAAACCATACAATGTGATTTTCTGGATTTTTGTTTTAGATTCCGTGACTCACAGTTGAAGAGTACCTATGATAAAAATTACAGACCTCTACATGCTTTGTAAGTGGGAAAACCTGCAAAATCGGCAGTGTATCAAATACTTGTTCTCCCCACTGTATGTCAGTAGGAAGAGAAACAACAATATATCACTACTGGTACTACTGCAGATGTTGTAGAGAGCAAATCTGCCAGATTGGGCCACTTTGGTTATGTTGTCTTACTCAAGTTAAATATTATGCAATTTAATATCTCTCTCCCCGTCCCCCTCTTGCCCCCTTAGCTGAGGCCTTCTTCTGCTCAGATGAGGGGTCATTGTCACCAATGGAGTCTGTAAGGTCATTCTCATCAGTTGAGTCTGTGAGTTCAGGCTCCACTGTAATTACAGAGTGCACCAAAGCACGGAGAAGGCAACTGGTAGAAGGACCACCTGACAGTAACGTGGCAAAAGATGAGTTGTTCTCATGTTGATGGTAGAATGTCAAACCAATTTCAAAATGCATAGCAGGTTTACATTGCAGATGGTTTATGTAGTGCTGCATCAAAAAGCAGGGGATGAAGACATATTTAAAGAGTACAACAAACCAAAGGCCTTTCTGATCAAACCAGAAAGAAACTCGTCAACATCTTGGTGGCGGATATGGTCGAGAGTCATGGCCTTAACCTTTTATGTTAAACTTATTTGAACTACATTTCAAACTGACCTTCTCTTTAATCTGTGTCTTGTTATGGTGTAGGAGGGTCCCAACAGTCAATGTCCGCATTACCTATGCCCTTGGAATAGTCACCCTTTTCCCAAATTTGAAAGATAAGTCTTCACCAACTGGTTATGTGAGTATTACATAGCAGGAACCCCACATTTACTCTAATTTAGTCATGTATAGAAACAAGGCTTATTTGAAGTTCCTGATGCAAACATCAGCTTTGAAGGATTTTAATATTGACAGTGCATCTTGTCTCTGTCCTTTCTGACAGGAACATTACTATGATCCTCACAGTGGCCAGGGTTACCTGGCCTACAGATTGAAAACGGTTCAGCGCAACAGTTCAACTGACTCCAAGAGGAGATTCGTGTCCGCATATCAAGATAGCCCTAAGACCTTGCGTGAGACATCAACATCTGAGCAGCTGTCTGGTGATGAATGCAGAGAAGCAATGTCCGTAATAAAGCCTTCAGCGGACCGACCAGTTGTCAAGGAGAAAATGAAGGCGACGTTCAAGCACCGTCAGAAAATGCTACATGATCCAGACCAGTGTTCACTCATCCTAGATCACTTCCCCCGATTCTTGGATACACCAGTCTTGGTAAGAAAAATAGAGACTAGCTTGTTATACTAATGATTAGATGTGTATCATGTTTTGACATGGTTTTTCTGTGTGTTAGGTTGACCAAGACTTCACAATGCTCTTCGGAGAAGACATCTCGGGCAAGTTTATCGCAAAATGGCCAACCTTCTACAAACCTAGGATTATCACTGTCTGCAAAGGCCTTCGCCCTGGTACTCACGTGGATGACCTTCTGTCTGCTCAGGAGGAATCAAATGATTATGGCAAGTGTACACAAATGTTTGTGTTCACCAGTATTCTTCATGCGCCTTTGAGCTACTCATGGGATATGGGTGTTAACTGAAGAAGCTCTAGATAAAGTTAAAGACTGTTTTGAGCAGCTTGAAAATCCATTGTCACTCCTCAATACGGAAACTAAGAGGCAAATAGTTGAACCAGTAGAGCATGTTCTTGGTGTGCGTTATGATGTACGCAAAGACAGAACTACTGGTGTATACAGTCAAATTCCAGTCGATGACAAATTCATGTATGTACCTATTTTGGGAACACTTGAGTCAATGTTTACCAACCAGGAACTCAGCACCTGTTTCCAGCAAGTAAAGCTTCATGAAGATGGCATTTTCAAAGACATTAATGATGGTTCATATTTCAGAAATCATACATTATTTTCATAGCAAGAACATGCACTTCAAATTCAGATTTATTATGATGATTTCGAAACTGCCAAAAGGGAATACATAAACTTGGCTGTGTTTACTTCATTTTAAGAAATTTGACAACAAAGCTGAATTCGGTTTTGATGAACATTCATCTTGTTGCACTTTTTCATTCAGAGGACTTAAAGGAATATGGTTTTGCTCCAATCCTACAGCCTCTTGTTGATGACTTAAACGTTTTGGAGACACAGGGAATCCAAGTGCCTTTTCAGATACACCATTGAAGGGATCAATTATTCAGGTTACTGGTGATAATTTAGCTATACGTGGCCTTTTTGGTTGAATCGTTCAGTGCGAATTACTGTTGTCGATAATTGTTTAACTGACAAAACAAGTTTGCAGTCGGTCTTTAGTGAGGATGACCCAGACTTAATTCTTTGCACAAAGGAGATCTACTCAGAACACTGCGACGCCTTGGCACAAGATCCCACTCTAGTCCACTCATTTGGTGTTAAAACCTGTCCTCTAAATGCGCTGCAGTTTTTTCATTCATCAGACAATTATGCAGTGGATATTATGCACGACCTACTAGAAGGTGTGGTACAGTACGAGTTAAAGCTTCTTTTTCAGTACTTAGTGAAGGACTTCATAAGTTTAAACAACCTTTCACAAAGGATTCAGAGCTTTAACTATGGATACAATGAGAGAAAGAACAGACCCAGTGCAGTCAAAGTTGATGATGGTAGCATTGACCTTGGTCTCAATGCTATTCTGTCATGGTGCCTCCTGCGCAATACTCCCTTGATTTTTGAAGATTTTGTTGACCAAAACAAGTTATTGGAACGTGATTTTACTTTTGATTCAGATCGTCAACATTGTATTGTCACCAATCATAACAGATGGTATGACTTACTACTTGAAGCACCTAATTTCTGACCATCACAAACTTTTTAAGTTTATGTTTACAGATAAGAGACTGATCCCAAAGCATAATCTGATTCATTATCCCAGATGTATTAGGAAAATAGGTCCACTTATACATATGTGGTGTATGAGGTTCGAAGGAAAACACAACTTCTTGAAAATGTCTGTAAAGAACTTTAAAAACTTAACCAAATCACTAGTCAATAAACATCAGAATCAGTTGGCTTTTCATTGGGATAATTTTTCTTTTAAAAGATTTCAGTTTGGTCCTGTTAAACATGTCTTACTAAGCAATCTAGAGGGCAGCGAGGTCTTGAGGTCTTGTCAAACTTTTAATGCGTCCAGTGTCTCCACTACTTCCTCCACTAAAATGTCTGCCATTCGACTTGTATTTAAGTTAGTGAGGTATGGGGGAATTTTACAGTCAATAGTGTTATTGGTATTTACACCCAGTAGTGTTACTATTAGTTATTTTCAACCCTGAGTTTTGTTATCTTCACAGTATACAGGTGTTGGTGTTAAAAAAACGGTGTTCCTTTTTAACATTTTATCTTAACACCAACACCAGTGTAGAGTGAATACAACACTGTAAAATGTTGTATAGTGTTGATTTTTAACAATGTAGAGTGTTCAATCAACTAAATTTGGGTGTTAGCTTTTTAACACTTTCAAAGGTGTTACTTTAACACGGTACAGTGTGGGTGCATATAGACACTTTGCTGGTGTTAAAATTAACACTGTGGGTGTTAATTTAACACTGCCGATTTTACAGTGTAGGCATCAGGATAGATAATAAGGTATTTGAGGTAGATATGTACATGAAGGCAGGGTAAAGTGACTAGGCATCAGGATAGATAGTAATAAGGTATTTGAGGTAGATATGTACATGAAGGCAGGGTAAAGTGACTAGGCATCAGGATAGATAGTAATAAGGTATTTGAGGTAGATATGTACATGAAGGCAGGGTAAAGTGACTAGGCATCAGGATAGATAGTAATAAGGTATGTGAGGTAGATATGTACATGAAGGCAGGGTAAAGTGACTAGGCATCAGGATAGACAATAATAAGGTATTTGAGGTAGATATGTACATGAAGGCAGGGTAAAGTGACTAGTCATCAGGATAGATAATAATAAGGTATTTGAGGTAGATATGTACATGAAGGCAGGGTAAAGTGACTAGTCATCAGGATAGATAATAATAAGGTATTTGAAGTAGATATGTACATGAAGGCAGGGTAAAGTGACTAGGCATCAGGATAGATAGTAATAAGGTATTTGAGGTAGATATGTACATGAAGGCAGGGTAAAGTGACTAGGCATCAGGATAGATAATATACGGTATTTGAGGTAGATATGTACATGAAGGCAGGGTAAAGTGACTAGTCATCAGGATAGATAATAATAAGGTATTTGAGGTAGATATGTACATGAAGGCAGGGTAAAGTGACTAGTCATCAGGATAGATACTAATAAGGTATTTGAGGTAGATATGTACATGAAGGCAGGGTAAAGTGACTAGGCATCAGGATATATAATAATAAGGTATTTGAGGTAGATATGTACATGAAGGCAGGGTAAAGTGACTAGGCATCAGGATAGATAATTATAAGGTATTTGAGATAGATATGTACATGAAGGCAGGGTAAAGTGACTAGTCATCAGGATAGATAGCAATAAGGTATTTGAGGTAGATATGTACACGAAGGCAGGGTAAAGTGACTAGGCATCAGGATAGATAATAATAAGGTATTTGAGGTAGATATGTACACGAAGGCAGGGTAAAGTGACTAGTCATCAGGATAGATAATAATAAGGTATTTGAGGTAGATATGTACATGAAGGCAGGGTAAAGTGACTAGTCATCAGGATAGATAATAATAAGGTATTTGAGGTAGATATGTACATGAAGGCAGGGTAAAGTGACTAGGCATCAGGATAGATAATAATAAGGTATTTGAGGTAGATATGTACATGAAGGCAGGGTAAAGTGACTAGTCATCAGGATAGATAGTAATAAGGTATTTGAGGTAGATATGTACATGAAGGCAGGGTAAAGTGACTAGGCATCAGGATAGATAGTAATAAGGTATTTGAGGTAGATATGTACATGAAGGCAGGGTAAAGTTACTAGGCATCAGGATAGATAATAAGGTATTTGAGGTAGATATGTACATGAAGGCAGGGTAAAGTGACTAGGTATCAGGATAGATAATAATAAGGTATTTGAGGTAGATATGTACTTGAAGGCAGGGTAAAGTGACTAGTCATCAGGATAGATAATAATAAGGTATTTGAGGTAGATATGTACATGAAGGCAGGGTAAAGTGACTAGTCATCAGGATAGATAATAATAAGGTATTTGAGGTAGATATGTACATGAAGGCAGGGTAAAGTGACTAGTCATCAGGATAGATAATAATAAGGTATTTGAGGTAGATATGTACATGAAGGCAGGGTAAAGTGACTAGTCATCAGGATAGATAATAATAAGGTATTTGAGGTAGATATGTACATGAAGGCAGGGTAAAGTGACTAGGCATCAGGATAGATAGTAATAAGGTATTTGAGGTAGATATGTACATGAAGGCAGGGTAAAGTTACTAGGCATCAGGATAGATAATAAGGTATTTGAGGTAGATATGTACATGAAGGCAGGGTAAAGTGACTAGGCATCAGGATAGATAATAATAAGGTATTTGAGGTAGATATGTACTTGAAGGCAGGGTAAAGTGACTAGTCATCAGGATAGATAATAATAAGGTATTTGAGGTAGATATGTACATGAAGGCAGGGTAAAGTGACTAGTCATCAGGATAGATAATAATAAGGTATTTGAGGTAGATATGTACATGAAGGCAGGGTAAAGTGACTAGTCATCAGGATAGATAGCAATAAGGTATTTGAGGTAGATATGTACACGAAGGCAGGGTAAAGTGACTAGGCATCAGGATAGATAATAATAAGGTATTTGAGGTAGATATGTACACGAAGGCAGGGTAAAGTGACTAGTCATCAGGATAGATAATAATAAGGTATTTGAGGTAGATATGTACATGAAGGCAGGGTAAAGTGACTAGTCATCAGGATAGATAATAATAAGGTATTTGAGGTAGATATGTACATGAAGGCAGGGTAAAGTGACTAGGCATCAGGATAGATAATAATAAGGTATTTGAGGTAGATATGTACATGAAGGCAGGGTAAAGTGACTAGTCATCAGGATAGATAGTAATAAGGTATTTGAGGTAGATATGTACATGAAGGCAGGGTAAAGTGACTAGGCATCAGGATAGATAGTAATAAGGTATTTGAGGTAGATATGTACATGAAGGCAGGGTAAAGTTACTAGGCATCAGGATAGATAATAAGGTATTTGAGGTAGATATGTACATGAAGGCAGGGTAAAGTGACTAGGCATCAGGATAGATAATAATAAGGTATTTGAGGTAGATATGTACTTGAAGGCAGGGTAAAGTGACTAGTCATCAGGATAGATAATAATAAGGTATTTGAGGTAGATATGTACATGAAGGCAGGGTAAAGTGACTAGTCATCAGGATAGATAATAATAAGGTATTTGAGGTAGATATGTACATGAAGGCAGGGTAAAGTGACTAGTCATCAGGATAGATAATAATAAGGTATTTGAGGTAGATATGTACATGAAGGCAGGGTAAAGTGACTAGTCATCAGGATAGATAATAATAAGGTATTTGAGGTAGATATGTACATGAAGGCAGGGTAAAGTGACTAGGCATCAGGATAGATAGTAATAAGGTATTTGAGGTAGATATGTACATGAAGGCAGGGTAAAGTTACTAGGCATCAGGATAGATAATAAGGTATTTGAGGTAGATATGTACATGAAGGCAGGGTAAAGTGACTAGGCATCAGGATAGATAATAATAAGGTATTTGAGGTAGATATGTACTTGAAGGCAGGGTAAAGTGACTAGTCATCAGGATAGATAATAATAAGGTATTTGAGGTAGATATGTACATGAAGGCAGGGTAAAGTGACTAGTCATCAGGATAGATAATAATAAGGTATTTGAGGTAGATATGTACATGAAGGCAGGGTAAAGTGACTAGTCATCAGGATAGATAATAATAAGGTATTTGAGGTAGATATGTACATGAAGGCAGGGTAAAGTGACTAGTCATCAGGATAGATAGTAATAACAGTGAAAATAAAGAACAGAGTTGCAGCAGCGTATGATGAGTGTAAAAGAGTGTGGATGTGTGTACAGTATGTAGTGTACGTGTGTTTGTGTTGTGTCTGTATGCGTGTGTGTGTGTGTGTGTGTGTGTGTGTGTATGTAGTGTGGCATACCGCGTACAAGCCACCAGGGGGAGACTCACCAAGGCCTGAAAAACCTGTTGATGTGTCCTCGAGCAAGGCACTTAACCCTCATTTGCTCCAGGGGTTGACCCTGTAGGTAGGCCGTCATTGTAAATAAGATTTTTTTTCAACACATACTTGCCGAGTTAAATAAAGGTTAAATAAAAAAATTAAAATAAAGACAGACGTAGTCTACATCACGCGGTGGTGCCTTCCTCTGCTGGACATGCCAGGTCTCGACCTGTCCTCCGACTACGACTAATTGGGGCTGATTGAGGCTGGTGAGTAATCAAGGGGATGATTGCTCACCAGCCGTACGGGGCATATAACGCTGCCAGGAGGGCAGCACACAGGAGGGTGGGAGGTAGTGAGAGGTTGCTACTGGATAGACGTTCTCGCGGTCTGATAGAACCGAGGGGCTCTGTGTTCTACCCCAGAGGAGACAGCATTCTCCGGAGCCCAGAAGGCGGTAACCCGGAAGAGGGCTCCTAGAGGAGACCGGTTTATTTTCTTTTCTTTATTGTTTTAAATAAACACCCTTGAAACTGAAGTATAGTGAGTGTGCATAGGGTCAGTGAAAGATAGTCAGTGCAGATAGTTTGAGTACCACTAATTGACTATTTGGCAGTCTGGCTATTTGGTCGTTTTATGGCTTTGGGGTTGAAGCTGTCTCGGAACCTGTTGGTCCGAGAGCCGATGCTCGGGTACCGTTTGCCGGACGGTAGCATAGTGAACAGCTTGGGTGGCTGGAGTCTTTGGCAATTTCTTAGGCCTTCCTCTGACACTGCCTGATATAGAGGTCCTGGATGGCAGGGAGCTCGGCCCCAGTGATGTATTGGGCTGTCCACACCACCCTCCGTAGCGCTTTGTGGTCAAGAGCGGTGCATTTGTCATACCAAGCGGTGATGCAGCCAGTCAAGATGCTCTCGATGGTGCAGCTCTAGAACTTTTTGAGTACTTTTTGAAGGCACACGGCAAATATTTTCAGCCTCCTCTTCATGACTGTGCGGGTGTGTGTGGACCATGTCATGTCCGTAGTGATGGAATTTGAATCTTCTCTACCAGCTACACAACAGCCATGTTGATGCGGATGGGAGCGTGCTCTCCCATCTTTCTCCTATAATCCACGATTAGCTTCTTGGTCTTACAAGCACAGAGGGATTGTGAGCTTTTTCCATGGGTGTCCTGAATTTAAGACGGCCCTAGTGGCCCGATACTTCCCCAACAGGTAACCTTTACCTAGTTGTTTTCTACATTTCTCCAGGCTCTACATGTTTGTTTTCTTTTTCCCGCTTCTCTGCTTTATTTCTCTCTTTTTGAGAGTATGGGTTCCTTATACAAACAAACCAAAATAGGACAGCTCTCCTTATATTAACATCCATTTTTTGTTTTTTGTTTTTTTACATGTGCTTTGTTCTAGTAGAACTACATCTGTCTTGTACTATCTAGTATTGGTATTTCTATCTGATAGTATAACATCAAGTGACCTTTTTGGGTACGTCTGATTATCACAGGTGTCTGTAGTTATCTCTGTGGAACGACTGTCTTACAACGTACAGTATACCCACCTTACAAGTTATTTGCCTGCCTGCCCTCTCCTTGCCTGTTTTGGCAACACATTTCCCATTTTGTTGACGGTTCTGATTGTCGTTTGCATCGCAGAGCAGTGCCCAAGAAATAATTTAATCCAATTGATAGATGCTAACACCCCCCTCCAAAACCAAACCAAACATCGACCGATAACGGCTATACATTCGGAGATAAGTGTTGCCAAACAGGCAGAGGCCCAGGTTGGCAAATAACTCATTGAACACGTGCTGCTAAGCAGGTACAGTCATTTAACTCAAATGCTTCTCCAATGTTATGCCCTAAGACAAAACGTTACTGTAAAAATAACTGTACTCACTGTTATTAAATTTATATGTGATGTCGAGCTCTGTAGGGCTATGTGGAGATATGCTCTGATGAAGGTCGACTGACCGAAGGTTTATCGTCTATTAGCTAGACTCATTTAGCAATCAAAAAAAAATTTGCTGACATGGGCTAATTGAGTGACTGACAGTGACTGACAACAAGAGAAAAACTGCTGATACACAACCACATTTCGAAATTGCACCTGATTAATTCTACTATTCTCTCAACAGTATGTTGAGACCCCAAGTGAGGGGGGGATTGATCCTGGGGCCTACAAAAGAGGGGGCCGCCAATTGCCCAGCCCTGGTCTAGCTACTGTATTTTCTGTCTACTGTCGCCATCTAGAGGTGAAAGTGATTAACAAGTTTTCACCAGTGACTCATTACTTAGTAATGTATGACTCATCTAAAAAATGTTGGCTTGAGTCTGACCCGGAAAGTTGGCTATCCTGATGAGGGGTGGTGCCTCTGGTGCTTACTTGGGTCTGGGTGGAGGAAACAGACAGATGACAGCCGTGCCGGGTGGGGTAGGATGTTAACAGATCCATGCCAGATCCGCTTTCTGTTATGGAATCCATAATGTGTGTGTGATCATCATCAGATGAATAAGGGTGTTGCCATCTGGAATATCTGTGTTAATTTCTGATGAAGTTACGGGTGCGGTCGCTCTTAAAAACATGTTGTCTGATGACATGGCGAAGTTTCAGTACGGTTCTGTTCCTGAATTGAGGAAGTCTGTTTACAATGCAATACGTTCTGAATGCGGACACGTATCATGGGGAGCCTAAACTGATCCTGATTATTCAGGTTCACAACAGACCAGACTACCTCAAAATACTAATCAAGTCATTGGAAAATGCAGCTGAGGTCCACAACTTTTTGCTGATTTTCAGCCACGACAATTTTACTGAGGATAACAATGACATAATGCAAGGGATAACTTTCTGCAAGGTTTTACAAATATACTTCCACTACAGCACACAGCTCTATACCAGTGAGTTTCCAGGGCAGGATCCATGGGACTGTCCACGAAACATGTCCAAGGATGATGCTTTAAAAACAGGATGCCTCAATGCTGAGCATCCAGATTCATATGGTCACTACAGGGAAGCCTCCATCACACAAGACCAAACACCACTGGTGGTGGAAACTTCACTTTTTGTGGGAGTGAGTGCAGGGTCTGCATGGTTACAGTGGCTTTGCAGTTTTCCTTGAGGAGGATAACTACATCTTGCCTGACCTCTACCACCTTTACAAGGAGATGGTTGGATACAGGAAGAGCAGCTGCCGGGTGGATGTCTACCAAGCACAAAATTGGCATGGCATGTCCAGAGAGGTGTACTACAAGCTGATGGGTTGCAACAATGACTTCTGCACCTATGATGACTACAACTGGGACTGGACCCTCCAGCACCTGTCAGGGACTTGCATCTCCAAGGCACTCAAAGTGCTGGTGGCCCAGGGATCCAGGGTTCTCCATACTGGGAACTGTGGGCTGCACCAAAACAAGGAAGCCTGTCGGCCCGAGCTGGCCCTACAGAAAGCAGTGGAGTCCCTTAAGCTCGCCAAAGACTCCCTCTTCCCTCAGTCCCTGGCCCTAACAAACGCAGAGTCAATAGAGCACAAGACTCACATGAAAAACAGTGGGTGAGGTGATATCCGTGACCATGTCCTTTGTAATAACTATGCTAAACGTCTATGAACTAAGGGCTTCTCACTTGCATCTTTTTGATGTACTGAGGATTGAGGAAATAAGTGCAATTCATACTTTGAGGGTTCCAAAGACCGCAGTGTGTTTTACTTGTGGTTTTTAATGAGGTCTTCCAAGGTTGATTTGGAATGTTTTGGTGTGTATGCAGCAGCATGATAATATAGCTTGGTTGTTATTAGTGTTCTTACCAAAATTATCATGATTGTCAAATATTTTGTTTTTTTATGCAGATTATGCAAGCTGATTCTTATGTACTGTAACAGCGTTTGCTTCATATTTTCTAAAAATGAAGTCCACATTTTTGTTGACTTAAAATTACCATTTTAGACTTCATAAAAAGAACATACAATAATGTTTCAGCGCCAGCAGCTAATTATTATGGTACACATAAATGACTTCATATTGAAAACAAAACTAAATTGGAGTGATACATCCTTGGCTTCGACTTCCATTTGTATACATTCTTCAGAACAAATAAGAGAGTTGAGCCATTTTCCTAAATGTTTCGGTATGTAATGAACAAACCTAAATGTTATTTTGTACAATAAAAGTGACAATCTTGAAATTACTTAATTGTTTATATATATATACACACACACACACTGGGGGCCCAAAATTTAGAATATTACTCATTCAAGGGTTTTTCTTTATTTGCAAAACATTTTTACATTGTAGAATAAAAGTGAAGACATCAAAACTATGGCATAACACATATGGAATCATCTAGTAACCAAAAAAGTGTTAAACAAATCAAAATATATTTTATATTTGACATTCTTCAAGTAACCACCCTTTGCCTTGATGACAGCTTTGCACACTCATAGCATTCTCTCAACCAGCTTCATGAGGACCGCCACAGGAATAGAAGACCCAGAAATACCTCTGCTGCAGAGGATAAGTTCATTAGAGTTAGCAGCCTCAGATTGCAGCCCAAATAAATTGTCAGGCTCTGGCCATAGAGAAGCTTTGCTTCTCTATAGTTCTATGGTCAGAGTCTGGCAGATCTAGTATTTCTACTTCTGTGTGGTGTTGTGTGTGGGATCCCTAATTGGAGGCAGCTGCTATGCATTACCTCTAATTAGGGATCCTACTTATATGTCTGTGTTCCACTCCCTTGGCGTGGTTCATTGTTATAGATATGTCCCGTGTTCGTGCTAAGTGTGTGTTTCCGTATTGACTTGCTTGGGCCAAGAAACATGAGCAATGGACATTAGACCGGTGGAAATTTGTCCTTTGATCTGGAGTCCAAATTTGAGATGTTTGGTTTCAGGAAAAGCAGCCAACAAATTCTCAGCATATGTGGAAACTCCTTCAAGACTGATGAGAAAGCATTCCAGGTGAAGCTGGTTGAGAGAATGCCAAGAGTGTGCAAAGCTGTCATTAAGGCAAATGGTGCCTGGATACAGACCTTAGCCATGGTATATTGGCCATATACCACAAACCCCCGAGGTGCCTTATTTCTATTATAAACTGTTTACCAACGTAATTATAGCAGTAAAATACATGTTTTGTCATACCAGTGGTATACGGTCTGATATATCACGGCTGTCAGCCAATCAGCATCCAGCTCTCAAACAACCCAGTTTATAAATATATATATTTATCAATAAACCAATGTTCACTTTGTATAAGATAATTGGTTTTACTTGTGAAATACGTACTCTACATAGCCTACAGTATTTCATTTGTTTGACTGAAATGTGTGGGTAAAATAAAACATAACATGTTTTACATGGGAACAACAGAAATGGACTGATATTGTATGTGTGTGTGTGTTTGTTTTTATTGTGATGGTTAGGATTTCTTATTATTAAAAAGGGATTTGCTAAAAGGGAAATATTTTTATTTCCCTCTCCTATGCCTGTGAATTTGACAATCTAGTGTTTTTGAAAACCAGCTGACATCATTGGATCTGTCTTTAAATAGAAGTGGAAATTGAACCTGATGAGTTTCCCTTCAGTGGTGGAAATGTGTTGGATGCAGTTATTTATTTTCTTATTTTTGTCTCAATAGCTTGTAGAGATTCCCCTTCCTGCTTCTTATATCATGTGTAGTTTAAGATCTCATATGCAATATATTATATGAATGCTGAATGCCATGAATGGTTATTCCCCCACTTTTTTATTCTAAAGCACAACATTTTGGAGATTTTTCATGTTAAAACGGTTTCTTGTTGGAAGGCTGATGAAATTATATTTTATGAAATTATCTTCAGACAAAAAGCTTGTAGGCTACTATAGTTCTGTTATAGACAGCATAGCTGCCTGTTTGCGTTCTCATCTCTTCATTTCATGTTTTACAATATGGCATTGTCAATCTACTGTTGATTTTATTTCTCCAAAGAAATTGAACTACAGTATGAGATGGAAACACCAAACGTAGGCTACAGGGTAACCATAATCAGTGATACCATTCTTCAGAATGCATGGTATGTAAATAGGCTAGGTTTGAATATCATACAAACTAGCCTCCAACACTCTACTTAGCAAATTGGATGTAGTCTATCACAGTGCCATCCGTTTTGTCACCAAAGCCCCATACACTACCCACCACTGCGACCTGTATGCTCTCGTTGGCTGGCCTTCATTATATATTCGTTGCCAAACCCACTGGCTCCAGGTCATCTATAAGTCTTTATTAGGTAAATCCCCGCCCTATCTCAGCTCACTGGTCACGATAGCAACACCCACCCGTAGCATGCGCTCCAGCAGGTATATCTCACTGGTCACCCCCAAAGCCAACACCTCCTTTGGCCACCATTCCTTCCAGTTCGCTGCTGCCAATGACTGGAACGAATTGCAAAAATCATTGAAGCTAGAGGTTCCTATCTCCCTCAATAACTTTAAGCATCAGTTGTCAAAGCTGCTTATCGATCACTGCACCTGTATATAGCCCTTCTGTAAATAGCCCACACTACTACCTCATCCCCATATTATATTTATTTTTGTTATTTTCACAAATCTTGCACTCCAGTATATCTATTTGCACATCATAATTTGCACATCCTTCATTCCTGTGTTAATGATGATAATCTGTAATTTATTTCACCACTATGGTCTATATATTGTCCTACCTCCTAACCTTACTGCATTTTGCACTACATTTTGCATTCTGTATATAGATTTTCTATTTGTGTTTTTGACTATGTTTGTTTACTGTGTAACTCTGTGTTGTTTTTGTCGCACTGCTTTGCTTTGTCTTGGCCAGGTCGCAGTTGCAAATGAGAACTTGTTCTCAATTGACCTACCTGGTTAAATAAAGGTGAAATAAATAAAAATATATATATGTCTCCATGTGAGCAAATTACTGTATATGCCCAAAGCTCTCCCATAAGTGGTACAGTCTATAGTTTTAACTGGTCTATGGTCAGTTTAAACATTTTAACTCAGTTGGATTAACATTACAGCTAGAGCAGAAAGGCAGATCCTAGACCGGTTGCAAGAAGCAACATATGGTCACATGACCCAATACGGTCTTTCCACTGGTCAAGATTCATTCTGTGCCTTTATTTCCGGAAGTGCATATTCAGATTGTCAGAGTTCCCAGATTCAAGGTTCGTAAACATCACTTCCACAGTATTGTACAAACTAGATTAATGATCCGCCATGAAAAATATCTGAATTTAGTGGTTTTAGATTTTCGCATTTTTTTCCCACTATTGTCAATTAGCAAGCTCGATGCTAAGTTGTTTACGTTAGCAAGCTAGCTAGCGTTAGTGGGAGTTGCCGCAGTCACAATAATTTGCTTCTGTATCCTAGCGCTTACGTTACAAACCACTTATTCATATTCAGGTCTATTAATTTTTTGTATCTAGTAACATTATACGAACAATGTGGTGTGGAAGATGTTTACAATAGCTTCGTCGTCTTGCAATATGCTAACCCGACTAGCCTACATGGAAACTAATGTTAGCTAGTTACCTACGCGTAGCTGTAGCTAGCTAATTATTTGTGCGCTAACTAGGCCATCACATCCGTGCACACAAGACAGTCAGTTGTTGATGGTTGTCATCAAGGCACAGCCAGCAATTAAGATACGATTACTGTCATAACATAAGTATTTTATTTGTAGCTAATCAGGCCATTCTATGTCCAATTATTTATGTATTGAATTGTTAATTGAGGTCCCTGTGCTTCCTCTAGCAGACATCCAGCTTTTACCATCCAAGCCACAGAATGACTCATTGGTTCCACCGAAACCCATTGAAAGCAACTGCACCCGTCTCCTTCAACTTCTATGGAGTTGCTGGAAGCCCATCAGCAAACAAGATATGCAAGTATGTACACTTTGCCATTGATATCCATTCTTAGTATGGCAATTGAAAAGACGTTTGCTAACATTTATATCCTCCTCATCAGTGACTTGAGAACAACAAGGGCAAGACTCTTGGAGATGTTCACAGATACCACCTGCAATCCCGAAATCATGAAAAATGCCACCGATGCTTATTTCCCCCTCTTACAAGGTGAAATTGTGCTGTTTGTGCCTTTTCTCCTGTCTTTAGCCGGGTTCACTGTTTTGCAGTGTTTTTGTATGGCCTTTTAGGTACACTCAGGTCATCATGCTTAACAATTTTTTCTTTTGTTGATTTTAACAATTAGTTGCTGGTCTTTTGATTGACATGATACAGGATTCATTGCATCTCTGGATGGCACCACACAAGAGAACAAGCTTCGGTTCATGCAGAACTTCAAGTGGACTGACACTTTGCAAGGAAACACCCCAAGGTAAAGGCTTCTAGCCCATAGGTGGTTTCACAGAGGTGGTTGGTTACCTCCATCAGCCCCACAGTTAGAGCTCCACAGTCCACACATACATTTTAGTTACAATAGGCTTGTCTTGGTTCTTTTGTAATTCCTGCTGAGCCTGTTCTATAAATGTGACCGCCCGGCTGGATTCGGTCTTATGTAGCAACATTTGAAATAGTTTTTTACATTGGATACAAGTTAAGACTCAGAGCTAGACAATGGTATATCACACTCCACAGTTGAGGAACAATGGGAAAGTAATTCTGATTTGAAAGATGAACTTGTAACCCCACTTTGAGAAAATGGCTCTTGAATGTTTTGGTACACCTACTGGAGAGATCTTCTTTTTCTACAGCCTCTTTTTAAGTTAGCCAGTTAAAATAATGACTATCATATAGCTGACTGTCTTAACTTAGCTGATTGGTATTAATTATTACAGGAAAATAAACTCGCAACAAGATCATCATTTACATGTCAATGGCGAGCTAATTACAGAAAATAGCTTGCGGTTGTGAGTGTGACGAAATAAAAGCAGGGCAATCTACCGGAGAATTTTAGAACTTGGACACTGTCTCGTTGGCATAGCATTATATCCTAAACGCATTTTGAGAAAAAATTAATGTTCACATTCAAATGCCTCTCCTGTGAAGTAGTGATGCGCGACATATGCCTAGTTTCCTGAAACGAGTCACAAATGTGTTATTACATCATTACTCAGGTTCAACGTTTGTATAGTTCTCTCACTGCAAACAGAGTTCTCCGTTCATTATAGAAATACACCATCTCTTTCTCTAAAACTATTATTGTTATTAACATCCTGACCCATTGCCTCTTTACAGTGCCCAACAAGATGCTATTTTTGAACTGGTCTCCATGGCCTTCAATGTTGCAATTTGGCACACCAAGTTTGCCTCAAGACTTGCAGGAAAGGAAAAGTATGTTTTTATTTTTTGCGTTACTAATTTATTATCATACAATGCATCTGATTATGCAAATTAGGTAATTTATTTACTCGTTCTATTTACAAATCAATACATATTATTGTAATTTTCACCCCTTTTCAGTGTAACAGAGGTAGATGCAAAAGATGTCCACAGGAGCCTGAAATTTGCTGCTGGGATTTTCAAACACCTCAAGGTGATTTAGCTCAAATAGTCTCTTTATTATTATTATAATAATAATACATTTTATTTTAAGCATTTTTTTAAAGACACCCATGGTCACTTTACATGTAGGTAATAAAAAGCACACTCTGATAAACCTATAAAATATGGTTCCTATATTGACCACTTTACATTAACCTCAACACATGGTGAACAATGTGAATACATTGCAGTATCCTCAACCTGAACACAAGTCAATGGCTATTGGTGCATGGTTGTGTTTAGCAGCAGACTCATTCTCCTCTCTGGTCTCTCTGTAGGAGGTCCACATCCCCCGCCTCATCACCCCAGCAGAGAAGGGCCGGGACCTGGAACCCAGAGTCATCGACACCTACATAGTCCAGTGCCAAGCAGAGGCACAGGAAGGTAGCTACACTGGACCCAATCAACTTCTCTGCCTAATGATAAGGGTCAGGAGCTGACAATGTGACTTGGCCAGGAAAACCTCTGGGGCCTTAGGGTAAACTCATAGCCCCATGTATTAGTGTGCATGTGAGAGAGGGAGAACAGACTTATGATATCATAATGGCGCAATAGCCTACTTATGAAAGTGTTTGCAATGAATATGATATTAGCAGTTATTAACCTTTTTTTTACTGTTTGCAGTGACGATTGCCAGAGCGATTGAGCTCAAGCATAGCACCACTCTCATTGCAGCCTTGGCCTTCGAGACGGCAAACTTCTACCAGAAAGCTGGTAAGTATTTAGGCTTGTCCTGTCACTTCATGACTTTGTTAAAAAAAAAAATCTAACCACTCTTGGTCCTCCTGATCACTCAAATGAATGTTATCCTCTGTGTCTTCCCAGACTGCACACTGAACACCCTGGAGCCAGAGTGCAGCAGTAAGTGGAGGAAGTACCTTCAACTGAAACAGAACTTCTACATGTCCTATGTAAGTCCTTGAGCTGTTCTAGTCGAGAGAAAGTTGTTTGTTTGTTTTTTGATTGCTCTTTAAATCCTATGTTTCTAATGGTGCTAATGCCCTTCATTTGTCACTTTCAGGCCTACTGCTACCATGGACAGACTCTCCTCGCTAGTGACAAGTGTGGAGAGTCAATAAGATCTCTCCAAGAGGCAGAAAAGTGTTGGTATTTCTGTTCTAGAGATGATACATCATGTTTTGCCTTTTTGAAGCACTAAACGGATGTCTCTTCATCTTAACAAGGGTAAATACTGTGTTTAGGCTACTCCAGAGCCGAGGCTCTGTGCAAAGAGTACCGTCAGACCAAAGGGCCGGGCAGCACGGCCAAGCCCTCTGAGCAGCTCTTCTTCACCAAGCTGGGTGGCCTGATCAAAAATACTCTGCAGAAGTGCGAGAGAGAAAACGGATTCATGTGAGTCAACACACGCGCACACACACATAGCGAGACACACACACACCTCCAGAAAACATTGATTTGTGTAGAGTAAATAACATTAAGCAATTGTAGCATTTATACACAAATGTTTCATTTCTCCAGATACTTCCACAAGGTCCCAGCCGAGGCGCCCCAGCTAGAGCTGAAGGCCAGCTATGGCCTGGCCGAGCCAATCTCGTTTGAGTTCCCAGCCCTCAGCGAGCAATGCACCCCTGAAGTCTATGCCACCTTTGACCTCACCAAGGGGGCCAAAGACGAGAAGGTAACGCTTGTCAGCCATTCGGCACTATAGTTTTTGTGCTCTGAATTTTTTGTTTTGTCTTGTTACTGATAATAATCATATAAAGACACTGATAGGGTGTCGTTCATTTGCTTGTTTGGGACAAAGGTTTTCACATTTTTCCTCCTCACTATTTTGATTGCAGGTCAAACCAAAGCGGGAAGAAGGGGTTATTAAGCCAATGAAGGAGACAGATTTGAATCCCCAGAAAGATACAGGCTGCATCATCTCTTAAACAACAGGAAGACACTACTCACATACACAGGCTTAAATTCCTTAAAGTCCATTTCCTTTCCATGAAAAGTAAACCCTATGAATAGGCCTTGTTGTTTCTTTGATTTATGGTAAAATGTTTTACATTATGCTGGGTGGGGTGGGGAGATTATTGGTGATGGGGGGGGGATAACATTATAATTATGGGTGTAGAAATATTCATCGACAAGAAACCGAAGAAAGCAGGGATTTATTCATGCATCGGCTTGTTTTATCTGTAGTGTTTTACGGTCAGTGATTTACGGTAGCATCCGTTGTACTTCATTTTATATGTAGGTGTTTTCAAAACATGTATTGATCAAATATTATTGTGACTTTCAGCTGAATTGTTCTCTCACTAGTGCTGTTGGGGATTTTGTTGAAAGCCCCTGTCATATTGGATATTTTATTTATTGCTCTCGTTTAAGAAACTGACAAATCATAGTAAGAACTTAACACTCCATGATGAATATCCAATCATTAGAACAAATTGTATGTTTTCAATTATTTTATTTTTCTGTCTCTGAGATTCTCTAATTTAATCACAGTTTTCTTGCAACTGAAAGGGGACTCCTGTACATACAGTATCACATTATTCATACTCTCTCAAGGCTCCATTGCTGGGTAGGGCCTGTATTTATTATAACCATTGTGAAAATTTCCTCTCTTTATTGGAGATTTGAGGACAAGGCAGTGCTTGTCTTGGGTCTTAATAACCAGAACCGGGTCAGCTGTTCAGTAGGATCATGGAACAACATCTGGGAAGCACTCAGACGAGCGCAATGTGCTGAATGTTGCAGATAATAAATGTAATTCATAAAGCTGACATGAGCATGCCTGTTCTACTCAGAATCTTTGTCTGAATGTTCCATAACATTGTGCCCTACGGAAGGAGATTGGTGGTCTTCCTGGAATCTCAGAAAACTGTTTTAAATAACCCAGACTAGTGGCGATGGTTGCTGTTAAGACTGATAGATGAGCGCAGGAACAATAGAATAATGGTTAATGAAGAAAGAAATTAAAATATGTCACAATCATAACCAATTCAGTGAAGGGAGTAATGTTGTACTTTGGCACATGGTCTTACACATGAAAACTGATGTAGAAAGAAGTAGCCTATGTACGTAAATCTATCAAATTCAGTACTGAATTTTTATATATCTGTAAATGACAACGAAATACTCCATGTGTATGCATTACTGTAGCTCTCAAAGTATTGATTCACCATCATTTCCTAACAGTTGTTTTTGAGAAGTAATGACGACTAGCCTCTACTGAAGTACGATAGAGGGAAAAGTAACCTATAGTATACTAATTTGCCAATCAGAGAAGACAATTTTGCATTCTTTCGGTGCAACCTCAGAGCATTTGAATGCCTTTAGATTTTAAATCTTATTAGTCACACAGATGTCAGAACTCAGTGTAGATGTACTGTATCCAGCTTGAAATTAGAATTCAAATAACACATTAGGCTATACGTTATCCTTACAAGCCCTTTTAATTCTTGGAACAATGGATTTTAACATTCAAGGACCAATTGTATTTTATTTTAATGAACACGTGAATGTAGTTTGCTGTATCATAATATATACACAAGTCTCGCATTACTTTACACTAACGGTGTCCTTTGTTGAAAATGTGTTTCAAATGGAAATAAAAACATCAAGAAATGTGAATTACTATTTTATGTTGCATTCAAACACACATTTTCCTGGTGTGTGTTGTCGTTAGCGTTGCAAAATTCCAGGAACTTTCAATAAAATCCCTGGTTTTCCCGCAATCCCAGTGGGAAGATTCCCGGGCATCAGGAGGAAGTAAGCAGGAAATCCGGAATCCTCCAACCAGGATTTTATTGAAAGTTCCTGGAATTTTGCAACCCCAGTTGTAGTCATAGCCTTATATAGACGTCACATCATTGTATATGTCCCATTATGGCGTGTTATTATGGGCAGTGCCATTGAGGCCATCTCCATTTTGAAGTCAATTTGTTCTGCCTTTAAAGGTTGTCAAACAAACCGCCGCCTGTAGTGTGTTGTTTGAACAGGTATAAAGCCAAGGTTGGTGATTTACTGCCACCTGAACTTATTGAATGTTTGCTCAGGAGTACAAGTCATTGGCTGATCCCTCCTCGTGTGATCCTTCCTTAACCCATAGGATGTCCCACCCAGTTGACTACTTCAAAATGGTGAAAGTCCTCAACGGCGCTGCCCATGCTAAAAATTGCTTTTGGGCACTAGCATGAACGAGCTGCAAAAAAACACTCAATCATCGACACTCTTACTGACAGTTGTGGCTGCTTCGCATTATGTATTGTTGTCTCTACCTTCTTGCCCTTTGTGCTGTTGTCTGTGCCCAATAATGTTTGTACCATGTTTTGCGCTGCTACCATGTTGTGCTGCTGCCATATTGTTGTCATATTGTGTTAATACCATGCTGTGTTGTCATGTGTTGCTGCCATGCTATGTTGTTGTCTTAGGTCTCTCTTTATGTAGTGTTGTGATGTCTCTTGTCGTGATGTGTGTTTTGTCCTATATTTTATATATATATTTTTAATCCCAGCCCCAGTCACCGCAGGTTACCTTTTGGTAGGCCGCCATTGTAAATAAGAATTTGTTCTTAACTGACTTGCCTAGTTACATAAAGGTGAAATAAATACAAATCCTATATCTATGGTTATTAGCCAGAGGAACAACATTACTGCATATAGCAGATAACAATAAGCCTTGACATTTGAACAAGCCCAACCCTCAGCCTTAGAAGGAACTGAAATGAGTTGCCTGTCATACAAAGGCAGCGTCTGACTGGTGTACACGGTAATCATGACTCAAATGTGTTTCTGGTGTGTTGAATATCAGGTTTCAAAACTAATGAAAGACTCAGTATTTAGCTTTTTTCTTCTTCCTTGATTGACCATTCCAGTAGCATCAGAGTGGAGGAAATGTATTTACTCTGAGCTGAGAAAACATTTATACTCTACAGGCAGCAGCACAAGGAAAGGAAAACGTTTTCTTCAGTGAAGAATGAGCGACAGTGTCAAGGAAGTAAGTGCTGTTCATATGTAGGCTGAAGGTTTTACCTGTCGAAGGGTTACAGGCTTTTCTTTATCATTACTTTTTCAGTATCTCTCGATTCAGAGCTACTTTTATGATTGCTTCCTGTATGGATCATGCGAAAGCTCTTTAAAGCTAGAATCTGACGTTGCTACATCCATAATTTTTTTTTATTGAATATATAATTTAAAAAAAATAAAAAATGGCTCATGACCTTAGTTTAACTGTCATCAAACCCTATCAAAATGTAAGCTTGTTAATGTAAACAAACACTGTATAGCCTCAAACCATGGATGGTCAGTCCTTGCATCCATAGCTCTATCTATGAATTTGAGTGATTGCATTTCTCTAGGCCCTTCCCTCAGCTTTTTTACCAAAACAGAGGTGGGGTATTTGCTTTGTTATTGTTTCAACTGCGGATTCTAGCTTGGAGAATATCCCTGGGCTAATAGATGGTGTCAGTAGAAATCGCTAATCATAGTCTAATGTAGTACGCCCACACACACACACACCATTATCAAGCACAACCACACACCTTATGTTAAATTAATTGTTTATGCAGAACGGGTATTCGAAAGGATATGGAGTAATTCACAGTGTGTCTCTCAGGGTCCTGACATTCAGGAGACACAGTTCGGGGGTCCCTCTCTGTCCCAGCAGAGGAGGGTCATCCATTTCTCCAGCGGGGAGACTCTGGAGGAAGATAACAGTGAGGAGGAGGAGGATACATCACATGAGCAGGTGTTTAGGGAGCCAGAAGACATGGTATTGAAGTTTCCAAACAGATAAGATTGTTAGATTCTTAGCATAAATAGGTTTTTGTCCATTAGTAGTCCAAATGTAGCACTGGTGTGTGTGTTTGTGTGTGTGTGTGTGTGTGTGTGTATGTGTGTGTGTGTGTGTGTTGTAGCTCGAACTCCCGTGGAGAGCAATTACTTGGTCTCTGGGCAGGAAGTCATTGCGCAGTAAGTTGCATTCCATTCCAGTGTGCTCTTGAAACATTCAAATTCAGCAAGGCAGTGTACGCCATATACTACTACTTTACCACTGTATGTTCATTAAATACATTTTTGAAAATGTCTTACAAAGTATTTTTGTCTTCAGCTTGTGATTTTCTTGGGGAAAAACTGGCTGGTCTACTTGGCCTAAACACTGCCAAATACCAGTATGCGGTAGACGAATATCAGCGTGCCATTAAGGTAAGGTAGTTGTACACATAACATACCACATCACATAATCTTTCTTGACCACATAGGGCCAGGCGTGCGTTTTTCCTGACAATGTGAGCTGACCAGGTACAACCTGATGATACGCACTAGGCCCCAAAGTTATACCTGTTCAGGTCAAGTGGCCAGCAAAAGTTCCTGGACCTACACATAAAGCCTGCACAACATACTCAGAAATGTAGACAACATATGAATGTTTCCAATCATCAGTCATTCTTAGCTCTTGATTAGACATTACATCAACTCGAACAATTTAGCAATCACACTCAGACAGAACTCTTTTTCTTTTTTACTAAACCCAATTGAAACATTGATAACCCAACGGTTTTCATCACTCCTAGAACACAGGCAGTAAAGACATTGAATGCTCTTATGAGGAAGGAACAGAGAGAATCCACCTTTCTTCAAGGATGAGCAGTGAATATGGGTCCACAAGCTCCAACAGAGTCCCTGCTGGTTCTCAAGCCTCCCAGAACATTGAGCACAAAACTACAGGATCTCACAACAAGGGCTATCAAGATGATAATGAGCACTGAGAAAGAACTAGCTATTATGAATTAAACACATTAACTTGTGCTAAGAAAGCTAAATATACTGTATATATTGATGTGTGTATTTTTTGCTGTTCCTCCCTCTATGGTTTCTACCAAACCAGGGTTCAAATACATGTGTATTTGAGTATTTGTTATTTAAAATACTTACCTAGTAATTCATTTTTGTCCTCTCTATTGGACATGGTTCTTGGTCCGTATCATTTAGGCCATACAAGTCACTGTATTAAGTCCTGTTGAGAGGACACTATGGGCTTTCAATGATATAACATGTGAGGGGGTGTGACCTTGACAACTTTATCTTCCTGGTTCTTTAAAAAATGCCTCCTGTCAAAATTAACCAATTTTATGGAAGTGTGTGTAATTATTAATTATTTTTGTCAGTTTGCAAATTGTTTCTAGTAAGTGAATATATCAGCAATAGTTAAGTGAGTTGTCAGGACTGTGTAATAATTGTTTCACATTAAATAAGAGCTTATCAACAAATGTCCTTTGTAGTGGATACCCAGATGCCGCAACTATGTTTTTCACCTATTGTAGCCATTGACTGCAATGTAAATGTTTTCATATTTACATCCTATTTTTTACATTAATAGATAAATAACAATATTATTTTCTTGGTAACATGTTTTTTTTCTCACCCCAAACACTTATGTTATGTAAAAAATATATATACAGTGCCCAAGTACTGAGTAAAGGGTCTGAATACTTATGTAAATGTGATGTTTAAGTTTTTCATTTATCATCTACACGCAAAAATAGACCCAAAAAAAAAAACATTTTAAAATAAGGCTGTAACATAACAAAATGTGGAAAAAGTCAAGGGGTCTGTACACGAATGCACTGTACACACCACTGAATGTGTGGACTCACTCTGTGTTGATTATATGTAAGGTCCCTCAGTGAATTTCCAACACAGATTCAACCACAAAGATCAGGGAGGTTTTCCAATGCCTTGCAAAGAAGGGCTTCTATTAGTAGATGGGTAAAAAGAAAAGCAGACACTGAATATCCCTTTGAGCATGGTGATGTTATTAATTGCACTTTGTATGTTGTATCAATACACCGAGTCACTACAAAGATACAGGCGTCCTTCCTAACTCAGTTGCCTTAGAGGAAGGAAACCACTCGGATTTTACCATGAGGTCAATGACGACTGTAAAACAGTTAGAGTTTAATGGCTGTGATAGGAGAAAACTGAGGATGGATCAACAACATTGTAGTTACTCCACAATACTAAACTAAATGACAGAGAGAAAAGAAGGAAGCCTGTACAGAATAAAAATATTCCAAAACATGGATCCTGTTTGCAATAAGGCACTAAAGTAATACTGTAAAAAATGTGGCAAAGCAATTCACTTTTTTTCCTGAATACAAGGTGTTATGTTTGGGGCAAATACAATACAACACATTGCTGAGTACCACTCTCCATATTTTCAAGCATAGTGGTGGCTGCATCATGTTATGGGTATGCTTTCCACTAGATGTTGGAACATTGCTGGAGGGCCTTGCTTCCATTCAGCCACAAGAGCATTAGTGAGGTTGGGTACTTAGGCCTGGCTCGCAGTCAACGTTCCAATTCATCCCAAAGCTGTTCGATGGGTTTGAGGTCAGTGCTCTGTGCAGGCCAGTCATGTTCTTCCACACCGATCTCAACAAACCATTTTTGTATGGACCTCGCTTTGTGCACAGAGTCTGAATACTTTCCGAAGGTATACTGGTCAAAATATAAACGTGTAAACATGTAAAGTGTTGGTCCTATGTTTCACAAGCTGAAATAAATGATCCCAGACAATTTTCCATACAAACAAAAAGCTAATTTCGCTCAAATTTTCTGCACAAATTTGTTACGTCCCTGAGCATTTTTCCTTTGCCAAGATAATCCATCCACCTAACAGGTGTGGTATATCAAGAAGCTGATTAAACAGCATGACCATTACACAGGTGCACCTTGTGCTGGGGACAGTAAAAGGCCACTCTAAAAGGTGCAGTTTTGTCACACAACACAATGCCACAGCATGCTCTGGATCAACGTGTACGACAGCGTGTTCCAGTTCCCGCCAATATCCAGCAACTTTGCACAGTCATTGAAGTGGGACAACATTCCACAGGCCACAATCAACAGCCTGATCAAATCTATGAGAAGGAGATATGTTACACTGCATGAGGCAAATGGTGGTCAGACCAGATACTGACTGGTTTTCTGATCCACGCCACTACCTTTTTTTAAAGGTATCTGTGACCAACAGATGCATATCTGTACACCAAGTCATGTGAAATCTATAGATTAGGGCCCAATGAATTTATTTAAATTGACTGATTTCCTTACATTACCTGTAACTCATTAAAATCGTTGTAATTGTTGCGTTCATATTTTTGTTCAGTGTATACACAGTGGGGAGAACAAGTATTTGATAGACTGCCGATTTTGCAGGTTTTCCCACTTACAAAGCATGTAGAAGTCTGTAATTTTTATCATAGGTACTCTTCAACTGTGAGTGACGGAATCTATGATTTTTAAGTAATTAATTTGCATTTTATTGCATGACATAAGTATTTGATACATCAGAAAAGCAGAACTTAATATTTGGTACAGAAACCTTTGTTTGCAATTACAGAGATCATACGTTTCCTGTAGTTCTTGACCAGGTTTGCACACACTGCAGCAGGGATTTTGGCCCACTCCTCCATCCAGATCCTTCAGGTTTCGGGGCTGTCGCTGGGCAATACGGACTTTCAGCTCCCTCCAAAGATTTTCTATTGGGTTCAGGTCTGGAGACTGGCTAGGCCACTCCAGGACCTTGAGATGCTTCTTACGGAGCCACTCCTTAGTTGCCCTGGCTGTGTGTTTCAGGTCGTTGTCATGCTGGAAGACCCAGCCACGACCCATCTTCAATGCTCTTACTGAGGGAAGGAGGTTGTTGGCCAAGATCTCGCGATACATGGCCCCATCCATCCTCCCCTCAATACGGTGCAGTCGTCCTGTCCCCTTTGCAGAAAAGCATCCCCAAAGAATGATGTTTCCACCTCCATGCTTCACGGTTGGGATGGTGTTCTTGGGGTTGTACTCATCCTTCTTCTTCCTCCAAACACGGCGAGTGGAGTTTAGACCAAAAAGCTCTATTTTTGTCTCATCAGACCACATGACCTTCTCCCATTCCTCCTCTGGATCATCCAGATGGTCATTGGCAAACTTCAGACGGGCCTGGACATGCGCTGGCTTGAGCAGGGGGACCTTGCGTGCGCTGCAGGATTTTAATCCATGACGGCGTAGTGTGTTACTAATGGTTTTCTTTGAGACTGTGGTCCCATCTCTCTTCAGGTCATTGACCAGGTCCTGCCGTGTAGTTCTGGGCTGATCCCTCACCTTCCTCATGATCATTGATGCCCCACGAGGTGAGATCTTGCATGGTGCCCCAGACCGAGGGAGATTGACCGTCATCTTGAACTACTTCCATTTTCTAATAATTGCGCCAACAGTTGTTGCCTTCTCACCAAGCTGCTTGCCTATTGTCCTGTAGCCCATCCCAGCCTTGTGCAGGTCTACAATTTTATCCCTGATGTCCTTACACAGCTCTCTGGTCTTGGCCATTGTGGAGAGGTTGGAGTCTGTTTGATTGAGTGTGTGGACAGGTGTCTTTTATACAGGTAACGAGTTCAAACAGGTGCAGTTAATACAGGTAATGAGTGGCGAACAGGAGGGCTTCTTAAAGAAAAACAAACAGGTCTGTGAGAGCCGGAATTCTTACTGGTTGGTAGGTGATCAAATACTTATGTCATGCAATAAAATGCAAATTAAGTATTTAAAAATCATATAATGTGATTTTCTGGATTTTTGAAAAATGTTCTGAAAAATTACAGACCTCTACATGCTTTGTAAGTAGGAAAACCTGCAAAATCGGCAGTGTATCAAATACTTGTTCTCCCCACTGTATATCTCTTATTTTTTCCCCCAGCTCTCAGAAGGTCATTTTAGTATTTGAATGGTTATTTGACAAAACAAACAAATAGTCTTCCAAATTGTTTTTGAAAGTACTGTATTTTCAAATACTTATTTTAAATAGGGCTTCCAAGTGGCTGTATCTAGACTGTATCACAACCAGCTGTGATTGGGAGTCCCATAGGGCAGCTCACAATTGGCCCAGCGTCATCTGAGTTTGTCCGGTGTAGGCCTTCATTGTAAATAATAATTTGTTCTTAACTGACTTAAATAAAGGTCAAAGTTAAAGTAAAAAAAAAAACTGGGTTAAATTCATGGGAGCCAGTATTTGAGTATTTTCAAAAACTTTCCAGGTGTATTGCTAACTACTTGTTTTAAAAAAAAGATATACTTGTTTTGAAATGTAATTGAAATACCTGAAATAGTATTTGAACCCAGGTCTGGTTTCTACCCTATTGCACTTTATCTGTCTATATTAATATAATACTGGATTTATTTTTTTTATGAGACATTTTCCATGCATGCCTTCAATTTGATTGAATTTCTGACAAAAATGTGTTTGTACATTATGCGTGCAAATGTCACAGACATTGTGTACAGCACAGAGCATAGCTATTTACTATATATGACTAAATTCATGATAGGGACAAAAGCGTTCCGACGAGGATGGGATTCGAACCCACGCGTGCAGAGCACAATGGATTAGCAGTCCATCGCCTTAACCACTCGGCCACCTCGTCATTCATCCCCACGTGAAACAGGTAGCTTTATCAAACCAACCAAGCTACATACGGTTCCCTCCAGCTAGCTATAATACATTTTTTTTTTATGCTACTGCATATTTGATTAGTTTTCTCAACATGTAACGTTGCATTTCAGAATCACTCTGATTTGTATAAATTCTTAATTTTAGCTAGCTACTTTGGTAGCCAGCTAGCATTTCAAACGGGACCTATCGACGTAAGAAAACACTGAACACAGGCGCATTCTGAATTCAACAAATGTCTTTGAAAGCTAACCAACATGCACATGGCTGACATAGTCATTTCGGCTGTATCGGATTATCCAGAGTTGTATAACATATTCAACTCGTACAAGGACTCACAGAGAAAGGCAAGGACATTGAGGGCTGTAAACCTGCAAGTGGAAATGTCTGGCAAGGACAGCTTGTTGCTAGCAAGATAGCCTTAGCTAGCTAACTCTTAAGAGTTATGACTAGATGGTATACAGCTACGAAGAGAATGGACTTTTCGTACCAGGTGCTAATAATTAGGTTAAGGCTATGACAATTTTTAGGTTTAGGGATAGTTAAAATGCACAATTTCTCCCGAAACGACCAAAGAAATGAAGATTTAGACGATATTAGCGTTACTTGTGTCCGTACCAGTACAGCATCTAGCCACATCTGCAAGTAAGCTAGCCAATTTGCTAGCTACCTACTTGAACTGTGTTGTTGACCAAAGACCCAACTTTATCTCACCTAGTAGGTAGCAAGTTACACACCTAGCCAGCTACATACTTAGCTAGCTACCTGCCAATTGGTATTTCCCTAATAATGTGTTCCCTGCAATAAGGTAAATTAGGATTAAATACATGTTTACATAAGATTCAAGAAATGTCATGGTGTGTATTTCAATCCTGGCCATTGTAGGTTGAATTTCCCTCAGCCTTTGATAGGTCAGATTGAGATTGCTCTATTTGTGTAAGATGCAGGTATCCTTACCCGTCTCCCCTCTTCTTTTTGTCTGAAGTGTCATTTGGTGTGTTCGGTTGATGACTGTCAGAAGAAATGGAAGAACTTGAGGGACACCTTTGTCAGATTCAAGCGGGCGGCTGAGCAGCAGAGGAAAGCCTCTGGGGAGCCGGATAGTCACAAGAAGAACTGGATGCACAGCAGGAAGGAGAATGTCCTTCCTCACCCCCTTCATCCAGGCCAAGGGCTGGCAAGGAGACGCCACAAGTGACTTGGAGAGGATGATAAGGAAAGGGAGAGGAATGGGGAAAGTGCCACAGAAGGTGTGGATAATACATTAGCCTTCATTATCCACGAGATTGAGGGGGACCAGGCAGACGATGAGGATGCCCCATCTCCTGACTCTGCCTCGGGATCCAATGGGCCCAGTCAGAAGAGAAGGTGGCAGATTTACACACTCTGTATATAGATTTTCTAATGTGTTATTGACTGTACGTTTGTTTATTTTCCACGTGTAACTCTGTGTTCTTGTTTTTTGTCGCACTGCTTTGCTTTGTCTTGGCCAGGTCGCAGTTGTAAATGAGATCTTGTTCTCAACTGACCTACCTGGTTAAATAAATGTGAAATAAAAAAGATGGATGGAGGACCTTTATTCTTCTTTAGTTAGCTCCCGTATTTTAGGAATCTCCCCCATGAAAAGAAGAGTGCTGCAAAACTGAAAATACACCAACTTTCACATGAAGCGGCGTTCTTCGCCACGCCCCCTCCTTCCCTCGATTCTGTTCCCACTGTTTTGTAAAGCATAAGCCTACATTTTGTTACCAACTAATGTTCTATACTGAGTTTGATACTATGCCTGTTGTTTATGGTGATTGCAAGGTCAATTGTTAACAAATAAATACTTTATACATTTGAGGGCCTGAATTGATTGCTGTGTCTGCAAGCAATTCTCCCACATGCTCGGAATAATGGAGATGTGGAGACAGTTGGCTATGGTGACGCTACCAGTTAAGCAAGGTTAAACATTATGTACTACACTTTGGCACATCCTGGGAGGGAAGATCTCACTAGCCAGCTTTTACACTGTTTTGCATGAATTTTTTGAAGAAGCACCAATGCAAATCAGTATTTTGAATTACCAGGTGGCAGACACAGTCTTACTGATTGTCATATAAAAAAAAGTAGCAAGGCACTCTGAACTGGTTTTATAGCAGCACTGTAGAGTCAAGGCCCCCAGTTACTTTTTACCATAGCAGACATAAACCTTATCAAGGGTTAAAGGTCCTCTAGTTCACTTGGACACATAAACCAAAGCAGAAACTCTAGTCTATTGCCATATTCAACATGTCCATGCAGACACTTCTCTTCTTGACAGGGCTGGTTGCGCTGACCAGTTCATACACTGTAAGTACAGTAAATACATTTTAGTTATGATTGAGAAGATGATTACTAGACATGTAATGGTAGTGCTTAAATTAATAGTGGAATTGAAATGATAGCATATTTACTATTTGCAAAATATTTGTTTCTCTTTGGGGGTATAGATTCCTCTGTCATCTCGTGTGCATGGTATGTCAACCGAATATCTTTACATAAAGTCAATTCTGATTACCTCAAAATTATTCTACCTCCATGTCTTGATCTGAGCCATACTTCTTCTGTGCAGAGGTATACGAAAACGGTAAAGATGATAACCCCTTACTTAACTTGGGTGAGTTTGAGGAACTAAACCTGATGTTTGTATATGGCCATTTTTATTTAACATTTTAATGTTTGATGTTCATGACTTGAATATTGATCAAATGTTGAATTCATTGTTTTCAAATGATATTTGGCCTGACAGGAGCAGAAGAAGACTTGGTTGAAGGGGATATGCTCATTCTGGTAAGAACCAATGGCGTTATTTTTGCTGTATGTTATCAGATAGCTGTTATCGCTTAAAAAACATTATTGTCCTTTGATAATCTTTAAAATGTCTTCCCTGTGTCCAGAAAGATTCAGTCCAATTAGTACATTACTATTTTTCTTCCTTTTAACAGCCTGGACGCAATGCCTTGATTGACACTAAATACAGATGGAAGTTTCCCATACCATACATTCTGTCAGATGACTTGGGTAAGTGCTAGATGAATTTGATATAGAGTACCCCAAAAAATACTTGAATTCATTTATTTACATGCAACACAGCATAAAAGGCATAATGTCCATTTATTACACAGTAAGACACTTGTGATGTCTTAGCTTTGATCTTCCTCTTCTTTCAGATTTGAATGCCAAAGGTTGTGTCCATCAGGCATTCGAAATGTACCGTCTGAAATCTTGCATAGACTTCAAGCCCTACGAAGGCGAGAAGACATACATCAAGTTTGAAAAGAGAGGCGGGTATGAGCTGACTGTACAGATTGTCCAACAGCCATTGCTTTTACACAGATGCTCTACAGCTTTCATGTATACATTCACCAGGATAGACTAAATGAACAAATCTCAGTCAATTTGTTACTCAAAATGATTGCCTTCTTGCATAACTGCTGCATAGTTTTAACATTCAATCTCAAACATGTCCGCCCTCACACATCTATATAACTCAACATTGAACTGTGTTTCCCAGGTGTTTCTCCAGTGTTGGGGATCAGCAGAATGGACAGGTCCTGTCCCTGGGCGATGGCTGTGACCACAAGGCTGTAATCGAACATGAGCTCCTCCACGCTTTGGGCTTCTACCATGAGCAGTCTCGCCAGGACAGAGACGACTACGTTAAGATCTGGCTGGACCAGGTCACTCCAGGTCAGTATCAGTCAGTCCTCTGGTTGACGAGAGACATAAAGGGTGGCGGATCTTGGCCACAAAGGGTTTTGTTAAGCCTAGCACTAACACAGCTGATTCACAAAATGTGACTGTAGATGCAATACCATTATTAGTTAAGTGGGAGCATTTTAGTATGACATGTTTTTTATTCTTTCTTGCAGGGCTGGAAAATAATTTCAACAAATACGATGATTCCTTCATCACTGACCAGAACACCCCTTACGATTATGAGTCTGTCATGCACTACCGGCCATACTCCTTCAACGTGGACCCCAACATTCCCACCATCACCACCAACATCCCAGAATTCAACAACATCATTGGCCAGTACCTGGACTTCAGCAAACTGGACATGCTGAGGTTGAACAGGATGTATAACTGCTGTAAGTATTGTGAGACATATGACAGAGAGTATTAACTATTTGTCCAGACACAGCTGTCTGGCAGCAGTGTAGGAAAATGCAAACTACTAGTTTTAAGAACAAGCTGATCACCTCCGTTTTTGTCAAGTTAAAATGTTCTAGTGTCAGATGTGATGATGAAAGTTGCTTCATTGTGATACACATGTACACACGTGTCAACTGAGAAATGCCCCTCCTCCATTTCCAGCCTCCACTCTCACTCTCCTGGACCAGTGTTCCTTTGAGTACATCAACATCTGTGGGATGATTCAGAGCCCCACTGATGATGCAGACTGGGTCCACACCAAGAGCAGCGCTGGGAATGAGGATCACACTCTCCTTGGCCAATGCAGAGGTCAGAGTTCAACAATACATCACCTCAGATCAACCACTTCTAGGAGTAGATTACCAATCCTAACCATTAAGAGTGAAGAGCTCTAACATAGTGTATGTGTGATATCTTTGTGGTCTTTTAGATGTGGGTTACTACATGCATTTCAACACTAAGACCGGGTTGGCGGAGGAGTCAGCTCTGCTAGAGTCTCGCATCCTGTACCCCAAGAGACACCTGCAGTGTCTGCAGTTTTTCTACAAGATGACAGGCGGACCAAAGGACAGACTTGTGATTTGGGTCAAGATGGATGATGGGACTGGAACAGTTCGCAAACTGAAGAAAATACACACCATCTGGGGTATTCATAACTGAAGAAAATACACAACATCTGGGGTATTCATAACTGAAGAAAATAAACAGCATCTGGGGTTTTCATAACTGAAGAAAATACACAACATCTGGGGTATTCATAACTGAAGAAAATAAACAGCATCTGGGGTATTCATAACTGAAGAAAATACACACCATCTGGGGTTTTCATAATTGAAGAAAATACATACCATCTGCGGTATTCATTTTCAAATGTACAATCACTGATATATGTATTGTTTATCCTCTTCAGTTCAAACTTTGTTACTACATTGATTTCATTTTGATTTGAAAACTAGGAGATGCCGACCACACATGGAGGATTGTCCACGTCTCCATGGAGATCGGAGAGAAGTTCCGCTATGCTTTCCAAGGTGTCCGAGGAGATCCAGCTACATCCAGTGGAGGAATCTTCATTGACGACATCAGCCTGACAGAGACTCGCTGTCCCAATGCTGTCTGGCAGATCAAGAACTTCACCGGAATCCTCAACACTGCAAACAGTACCACCGTCATGGACAGTCCAGTATTCTACAGCCCGGAGGGCTATCGTTACGGTGTACGTGTCCGTCCAGTCTCTGACTACAGTGACTACACTGGAGGCTACACTGGGCTGTACTTCCACCTGGCCAGCGGGGAGAATGATGTGGTCATGCAGTGGCCAGCCCTGAACAGGCAGGCTAAAATCGTGGTCATGGACCAGGATCCTGACATCAAACTGAGGATGTCGTCTGCTCGCAGTCTAACTACAGACCTGATCAAGAGTAGGTCATTATTGTGGTTAGAGACTACACTTCAGATTAGATTTGTCTTCAAGTACACTTAAAGTACCTTAAAGTATTTTCTCTTTGCTTAACCTCTTCACTTAATTATTTCAAGAAAAATCAGGAAATGCTTAGTTTATGATATCTGGCCAATAATCTGATCAGATTACGGTGGCCATGAAACAGCTGTAATGTGATTTAATAGTTCTATGATATACAGTATGTTTCTGTGTTCTCCAGCTCCAGATGGCAAGCTGTGGTGGGACAATCCAACCAATGTGGGGACCTACGACCCAGGGTGTGGCTGCTACAGGGGAGAGTCGCGGGGATGGCGCAACATGATCAAGCATTTCGACTTGCGACGACGGAACTACCTGAAAAATGATGACCTCATCATCTTTGTCGACTTTGAAGGTAAGTGGAGGAGTACTAGTATCGTCACTGGTCAGATCATACACTATTACAACACTCATTTGTTTTACGTCACTGTCACATATCAGGATTTGACCTGAAATGCTTTGCGATAGCCAGAGCAATAAAGTAGCTTGTTAGATTTTGAGGTCAACTGATGCACTGACTTGCTTAGTTAAATAAAGGTTAAAAAAAAAACGAAAAAAGAAAACATTTGAATGGCAACACTGCTTTTAATGTCTCTATAGACATAACATCTCTGATAAATACAGAGGTTCCCATCATCCCAAAAGAGTGAGGACGTGTTTTACTACCACAGAGGGGAGGTAAGCTGTTTATTTTAAATTCTTTCAAATGTGTTTCCTTTTTGAGCTGGGGATTTTGTGGGATATTTCTGAGTCACTTTTTAAAGTAGACTGACATTTGTATTTTCATTAATATTGTTCCAAATTATGTTTTTTGTGTCTTTGTATTTGATATTTTGGCAGAACCGGGGATTCCTGAGGATTTGGACAGACTAAAGAAGACTACAGAAAATAACAGCAAAATTGTTATTGTAAACTATTATTGGTTTGCAAACTTTAAAAAATTACTAAATACTCTTGAAATTGTATATGTTGACTTGCCTAGTTAAATAAAAATAACACAATTAAATAAACTGTTCAAATATACTTATTCACAATTATTTCATAAAAATGTTAGCCTTCAAATTAATGCTATGACTGGGCCACTCAAGGACATTCAGAGGCTTGTCCCGAAGCAACTCCTGCGTTGTCTTGGCTGTGCGCTTAGGGTCATTGTCCTGTTGGAAGGTGAATCTTCACCCCAGTCTGAGGTCCTGAGCGCTCTGGAGAAGGTTTTCATCAAGGATCTCTCTCTATGCTCTGTTCACCTTTCCCTCAACCCTGACTGGTCTCCCAGTCCCTGCCGCTGCCACCACCATGCTTTACAGTAGGGATGATACACAGTTTCCTCCAGAAGTGATGCTTGGCGGCAGGTAGCCTAGCGTTTAGAGCATTGGGCCAGTAACCGAAAGGTCGCTGGTTCAAATACCCGAGCCGACAAGGTGATAAAACATGTCGATGTGTCCTTGAGCAAGGCACTTAACCCTAATCTGCTGCAGGGGCTGACACTGTAGGTAGGCCATCATTGTAAATAAGAATTTGTTCTTAACTGACTTGCCTAGTTAAATAAAGGTTAAATAAATAAAAACATATTTTTTTAAGTAAAGTCAGGACAAAGAGTTCAATCTTGGTTTCATCAGAACAGAGAATCTTGTTTCACATGGTCTGAGAGTCTTTAGGTGCTTTTTGTCAAACTCCAAACTGGCTGTCATGTGCCTCTTACTGAGGAGTGGCTTCTGCCTGGCCACTCTACCATAAACACCTGATTGGTGGAGTGCTACAGGGGTGGTTGTCCTTCTGTAAGGTTCTCCATCTCCACAGAGGAACTCTGGAGCTCTGTCAGAGTGACCATCGGGTTCTTTGTTACCTCTCTGACCAAGGCCTCCCCTGATTGCTCAGTTTGGCTGGGCGGCCAGCTCTAGGATTAGTCTTGGTAGTTCCAAACTTCTTCCATTTAGGAATGATGGAGGCCACTGTGTTCTTGGGACCTTCAATGCTGCAGACATTTTTTGGTTCCCTTCCCCAGATCTGTACCTCGACACAATCCTGTCTCGAGCTCTACAGACAATTCCTTCGACCTCATGGCTTAGTTTTTGCTCTGACATGCACTGTCAACTGTGGGACCTTATACAGGTGTGCGCCTTTCCAAATCATGTCCAATCAATTGAATTTACCACAGGTGGACTCCAATCAAGTGGAAACAGGATGTACCTGAACTCACAAAAGGACCATGGTTCCTTTATATTACACTTAAATGACGCAGGATTATTTCAAACAGGCTTTTACGTTTAGTATCTCAAAATGTCCATGTTGTAATACAGTAGTACAGTAGTATCTGAAAATGTTCATGTTGTAATACAGTTTAATATCTCAAAATGACCATATTGTAATACAGTTTAATATCTCAAAATGTCCATGTTGTAATACAGTTTAATATCTCAACATGTCCATGTTGTAATACAGTTTAATATCTCAACATGTCCATGTTGTAATACAGTTTAATATCTCAAAATGTCCATGTTGTAATACAGTTTAATATCTCAAAATGTCCATGTTGTAATACAGTTTTATATCTAAAAATGTCCATGTTGTAATACAGTTTAGTATCTCAACATGTCAATGTTGTAATACAGTTTATCTCACACACTTCAATCATCAAAATGCATCATAAACAGTATGTTTTCATTTGTTACCATGGCATGTTCTATTACCCATAGAAATATATACTGAAAAATATAAACGCAACATGTAAAGTGTTGGTTCCATGTTCCATGAGCTCAAATAAAAGATCCCAGAAATGTTCCATATGCACAAAAAGCTTTATTCTCTCATATTTTGTGCACAAATTTGTTTACATCCCTGTTAGTGAGCATTTCTCCTTTGCCAAGATAATCCATCCACCTGACAGGTGTGGCATATCAAGAAGATGATTAAACAGCATGATCATTACACAGGTGAACCCTGTGCTGGGGACAATAAATGGCCACTCTAAAAAGTGCAGTTTTGTCACACAACACAATGCCACAGATGTCTCATTTTTTGAGGAAGTGTGCAATTGGCATGCAGACTGCAGGAATGTCCACCAGAGCTGTTGCCAGCTAATTTAATTTTCATTTCTATACCATAAGCCACCTCCAACGTTGTTTTAGAGAATTTGGCAGTAAGTCCAACTGGCCTCACAACCGCAGACTAAGTGTAACCAAGCCAGCCCACATCGGGCGTCTTCACCAATGGGATCATCTGAGACCTGTGAATGTATCTGTGAATGTATTGTAATGTTAAAGAAATTGTATAAACTGCCTTAATTTTCCTTGGCAGCAGCTAATGGGGATCCATAATAAACCCAAATCCAAATCAACGTGTACGACAACGTGTTCCAGTTTCTGCCAATATCCAGAAACTTGTGGGACAACATCATGGCCATATCTGATCATTAAACACAACTTCCCACTGAACCTGATAAGACAGTTTCAACACAATAATAAAGTATTGAAGTTATGAATATGTAACATGATCACCTGTGGGTCAAAGTTTCCCTTCCAGCTTGCTGTATTAAGAGTATTTAAAGGGCTTTAATAAGTGCTGTGGTATCAGGTCTGTGGTGAACCTCTCCAAAATGACTCTACTGGGGCTCTTGTGCTGTCTGGGACTGTTGCTCTCTCTGTCCTCTGCATTCACAGTAAGATCTCTCTCTCTCTCTCTCTCTCTCTCTCTCTCTCTCTCTCTCTCTCTCTCATACATTTCCAATGAATGCGTGATTATGAAAAAAAACATTCTCGTCTCACTTTACAGATTAGGCGGATGTCAAAGGAGAAATGTGAGAACGTGTATATTTTTTTGAACCTATAATTATTCAAATCATGTGGTACATATACATTTGTAATGTATCCAATTATTACGGTGCTCATGTCACATTGGTGAGTTATTTTACATAACAAGACGTATTTGTAGTTCAAGACGGGTCTAAGAAAAAGTGTTCAAATGGACCTTTAGCAAAAGTAAAATACATTCATTATCTAACATTGTGGCTCATACTGTAGCCTTTGCCATTGACGCTGATGAGGTGATACGACGAGACATCCCCTTCGTCAACTCAGGTAAGTCACACTGGTATACAGTGGATGTATTTGGTGTGGTCCAATCTATGGTCCATATCTATAATATTTTACTTTCCATAGGATTGAAGACCCCTGTTGTCGAGGGTGACATTGCATTGAATGTAAGTTTATACTGTGTTAAACCTTTCGTTGTCTGCAAGTGTGTTCGCTTGTCTTTCCGATTAGTAGAAAGAATAGCGCTAAATAGATCGCACTCTATAAGTTAAACTTTGACCTTTTTTGCAATCTAGATTTTGATTGATGTGATTTCAATAAAGATAACTATAGTATGTCCAATGCAATCAATGATTAAGTGTTGCAATAAAAGCTATATCAATCCATCAGCCTGGACGCAATGCCCTTGTGGATCCAGCCTTCCGGTGGAAATTCCCCATTCCTTACATACTGGCTGACAGCCTTGGTAAAAATGTGCACTCTCTCTCACCCTAGTAAAATGATATACACTAGTGATAAACCATGATTAAAGAAGACTAAACTCTGGGTATTGCTACCTCTAGCATTATAATCAATACAGACATATAGTTAGATAGATGGACGGACGGACGGACGGACGGACGGACGGACAGATAGATAGATAGATAGATAGATAGATAGATAGATAGGTACTTTATTGATCCCTGAGGGGGAAATGTCTTTATATTATTTATATTATAATATATAATAATATGTCTAGTCTGTTAATTGCTTGTTTGTCTTTCAGACCTGAATGCCAAGGGGGTCATTTTCCAGGCCTTTGAGATGTACCGGTTGAAATCCTGTGTGGATTTCAAACCCTATGAAGGAGAGAAGAGCTTTATCAAGTTTGAAAAGCTAGATGGGTATAGTTTTTCTTAAACTGTATATGAGTCTGCTCCTCCACTCAATTCTGCTAATGATCATAGTCTTAGTTGAATCTTGTGTATTGCTGCTTGGCTCCAACAAATGTCTGCACCCACACCGCACTATGCGGATAAGATTGGTCTCCCGTGAAAAATAGGTAATTCACTGCTGTGGCATCATGGAATTGTTGCAGGTGCTGGTCTATGGTCGGAGACCTACAGACAGGGCAGCAGCTTTCATTGGGCTCAACCTGTGACTACAAAGGCACCATAATGCATGAACTCCTCCACGCCCTGGGCTTTTACCACGAACAGTCTCGCACCGACCGTGATGACTATGTGGACATCTGGTGGGACCAGGTCCTGCCTGGTAAGGTCCAAGAGCTCAACACCCAACATTTCCCCATGGCAAACCAAAGCCTTATTTTAGAACTTACCACAATCTTTGTATGTACATTCTACAGGTATGGACCACAATTTTGATAAATACGCTGATGATTTCATCACCGACCAGAACACACCATACGACTATGAGTCTATCATGCATTACGGTCCATATTCCTTTAACAAAGACCCACAGTACCCCACCATCACAGCCAAGGACCCAGAGATGACCAAAGTGCTGGGCCAGTACAATGACTTCAGCAGCCTGGATCTACTGAGGCTCAACAGGATGTATAACTGCTGTGAGACCCTTTCTCATTAGGGCCAGGAGTTTTTCCTGATCAGGTCACATGATCAGGAGGACCATCAGTTTGTTTCTAATGACTTGATTTGACCAGATTCAGTGTTTAACTGATGTTGTTTTTAACTGATGAAGTTTCTTTAGTGTGCTTGTGTATGATGTCTGTCCTGTAGCCTCCTCTCTGACGTTGTTGGACCAGTGTGCCTTTGAGACTGTCAACACCTGTGGGATGATCCAGAACCGTAATGATAATGGTGACTGGGTACGCACCAAGAGCCAGCCTGGGTCACATGACCACACTCTCATTGGCCAGTGCAAAGGTAAGGTTAACATACATTTACTATTATGTATAGATTTTTACCTTACATTTTTGTCACTCTTTATGCAACGCACACTGCAGAGAACACTGGAAGAAGAATTGTCACAGAATTACCACAGTGAATTATTGTAATGTTTGTTTATGTGTCAATTAATCTCATAAGGGATGGGTTGCCAATTGGCGATTTTGACACTAAAATGTAATTAATTAATTCAAAATTTAATTCATACAGTATTACTAAGGTCAGGAGCCCTGACTCTTTTATTATAACACATCTATGATAACATCTTGTTTGTGATCTGTGTAGACGCAGGGTTCTTCATGAACTTTTACACTGACACCGGCCGGCCGGACGACTCAGCCTTTCTGGAATCCAGGGTCCTGAACCCCAAGAGAAATCTGCAGTGTTTGCAGTTCTTCTACAAGATGACAGGAAGCCCCAAGGACAAGCTGGTGGTCTGGACCAGGAAGGAGGATGCTAAGGGCAAAGTCTTATCCCCTACTGCAGCTGGGAATTTCACAGGTAGTCTTGCTCAATAATTTGATAAACCATGAATGTGCTATGCTTTGTAGCATCATAATACAGCTTATAACAGGTACTTTTGGAAAATGTTTCCCCCACATCTGTTTTCACAGTTGATGACGACCACTCCTGGAAGATTGCCCACGTTCCTTTGACGATGGACTCCAAGTTCCGCTATGCCTTCCAGGGGATCAGGGGTGACCCAGCCAACTCCTTGGGGGGGATCCAGGTGGATGACATCACCCTAGGTACGGTACTCTGTCTTAACATTTTAAGTAACTGTAAAACACTTTGGTGTGCAATGCATTATATGACAGGTGCTATGTTTTATTGTCACTATTGGTATTCTTATTAGCGGAGACGCGCTGCCCCAGTGGAACATGGCGCATCAAGAACTTCAGCCAGTACATGAAGAGTTATGCCACGGGAGAATACATACAGAGCCCACGTTTCTACAGCCCTGAGGGCTACGCCTTCGGCATCCAGCTGCTGCCCAACTCCTACTACGACGGGTACATCGGGGCCTTCTTCCACCTCAGCACCGGGGAGAACGACCAGGCCATGGAGTGGCCGGCAGGGAACAGACAGGTCACCATCACACTGCTGGACCAGGACTCTGACGTCAGGCAGAGGCAGTCATTTTCCTACAGCTTCACCACCAGTCCCACTCATCTCATCCCAGGTATGGAGAAGGCTAATGTTGGTTCAAAGGGGCACATAAAGAGCATTTCCTCACAGTCAGGCTATTGTAGCTATTAAAGCAACGGTAAAACAACCGTCATAGCAATACCAACATTTGTGTGAGTCAGCTTAAAAAGATGTCTATACATCTATAACCAACAGGACATGGAAATCAATTCACTTCACATAATCTATATGCAGATTACTGCTGATTTATAACACTCTCGTTACTCTTTCAGACTCCAACGTTTTGTACTGGGACAACCCGTCCAAGATGGGGAAGTACGACCCGTCCTGTGACTGTTATCATGGCTGGACCTGGGGCTGGAACGCCTACTTCTCCCACTACCACCTCAATAGGAGGAGCTACCTGAAGAATGATGACCTCATTCTCTTCGTTGAGTTTGAAGGTGCGTCTGACTCTACTTTCAAGGGCTCTGAGATTTTTTTGATCACTTGAAATTGTGTTAAACATGTTCACTGTTGTTTGTATTTCCAGATCTTACTCCACTGATCAAAAGTGAAGTTCCAATCAAGCCTCCAGTTCAGCTCCGGAGTCAGGACTGAGGCTGTCCAGAACATTTATCAGATGCAGAGTTTATGCATTTTTAAATGTCAATGTTCACTTTTCTTTTTATTTCAAGCATTTACATAAAGGCAGTGGAAGTAAACTTTAGCAGGCCTATACAAGTAAATGATCAGTTGTCAGTTGCACTGTCCTGACAATCTGTCTGTGGCCTCCATAATGAAACTGGTTTGTTTATTTGTAACTTGTGAAATGCAGATTCATGCATCTTTTAACTGATTAAAATCAAACTCAAAGTTTTGTCTCCTCTCATTTAGTCTTTCACCAGTTAACCAATATTTACCCTGCCACCCATAACCAAAATATTAGATAAGGAAATACAGTGCATTAGGAAAGTATTCAGACCCTCTTGACTACAGCCTTACTCTAAAATGTATTTTAAAGAAAAAATCCTCATCAATCTACACGTAATACCCCATAATGGCAAAGCAAAAACAGTTGTGTCGAAATGTTGGCACATTTATATAAAACATTTATTTAAAAAATACCTTATTTACATAGGTATTCAGACCGTTTGCCATGAGACTCGAAATTGAGTTTCCATTGATCATCCTTGAGATGTTTCTACCACTTGATTGGAGTCCACCTGTGGTAAATTAAATTGATTGGTCATGATTTGGAAAAGCACACACCTGTCTATATAAGGTCCCACAGTTGACAGTGCATGTAAGAGCAAAAACCAAGCCATGAGGTCGAAGGAATTGTCCGTAGAGCTCCGAATCAGGATTGTGTCGAGGTACAGATAAAAAATTCTGCATCATTGAAGATCCCAAGAACACAGTGGCCTCCATCATTCTTAAATGGAAGAAGTATGGAACCACCAAGACTCTTCATAGAGCTGGCCGCCCGTCCAAACTGAGCAATAGGGGGAGAAGGGCCTTGGTCAGGGAGGTAACCAAGAACCCAATGGTCACTCTGACAGAGCTCCAGAGTTCCTCTGTGGAGATGGGAGAACCTTCCAGAAGGAAAACATCTCTGCAGCACTCCACCAATCAGGCCTCTATGGTAGAGTGGCCAGACGGAAGCCACTCCTCAGTAAGAGGCACAGTCAGTGTAGTCAGCTCAGCTACCCCCATTGAGACTGTGTCAGTGCCTCGATCTAAGTTGAGCAAAACTAAACATGGCGGTGTTCGCCTTAGTAATCTCACTGAAATAAAGACCTCCTCCATTCCTGTCATTATTGAAAGAGATTGTCATATCTCACATCTCAAAATTGGGCTACTTAATGTTAGATCCCTCACTTCCAATGCAGTTATAGTCAATTAACTAATCACTGATCATAACATTGATGTGTTTGGCTTGACTGACTGTTAAATGAGGCCTCTCCTCCTGGTTACACTAGTGACCATATCCCCCGAGCATCCCACAAAGGCGGAGCATCCCACCTTTGTGTTGCTAACATTTACGATAGCACATTTCAATTTACCACCCAAAAAACGACAGCGTTTTCGCCTTTTGAGATTCTAGTCATGAAATCTTTGCAGCCTACTCAATCACTTTTTATAGCTACTGTTTACAGGCCTCCTGGGCCATATACAGAGTTCCTTACTGAGTTCTCTGAATTCCTATCAGATCTTGTAGTCATGGCAGATAATACCAGCAGTGATGAATTCATGAACTTCTTCAATGAAAAGATCATGATCATTAGAAAGCAAATTACGGACTCGTCTTTGAATCTGTGTATTTCTCCAAAGCTCAGACCAGTATCCCTCCTTTCTTTTCTCTCCAAAACTCTTGAGTGTGCCGTCGCTAACCAACTCTCCTGCTATCTCTCTCAGAATGACCTTCTTGATCCTAACCAGTCAGGTTTCAAAACTGTTCATTCAACTGAGACTGCTCTTCTCTGTGTCACAGAGGCTCTCCGCACTGCCAACGCTAACTCTCTCTCCTCTGCTCTTATCCTTCTAGACCTTTCTGCTGCCTTTGATACTGTGAACCATCAGATCCTCCTCTCCACCCTCTCTGAGTTGGGCATTTCCGGCGCTGCACACTCTTGGAATGCGTCCTACCTGACAGGTCGCTCCTATCAGGTGGAGTGGCGAGAATCTGTCTCCGCACCACATGCTCTCACCACTGATGTCCCCCAGGGCTCAGTTCTAGGCCCTCTCCTATTCTCTCTATACACCAAGTCACTTGGCTCTGTCATATCTTCACATGGTCTCTCCTATCATTGCTACGCAGACAACACTCAATTAATTCTCTCCTTTCCCCCTTCTGATAATCAGGTGGTGAATCGCATCTCTGCATGTCTGGCAAACATATCAGTTTGGATGTCGGATCACCACCTCAAGCTGAACCTCGGCAAGACGGAGCTGCTCCTTCCGGGGAAGAACTGCCTGCTCCATGATCTCGGTTGACAACTCCGTTGTGTTCTCCTCCCAGAGTGTAAAGAACCTTGGTGTGACCCTGGACAACACCCTGTCGTTCTCTGCTAAAATCAAAGCAGTAACCCAATCCTGCAGGTTTATACTTTACAACATTCACAGAGTACAACCCTACGTTACACAGAAAGCGGCACAGGTCCTAATCCAGGCACTTGTTATCTCCCGTCTGGATTACTGTAACTCGTTGTTGGCCGTGCTGCCTGCGCCATTAAACCCCTACAACTTATCCAGAACGCTGCAGCCCGTCTGGTGTTCAACCTTCCCAAGTTCTCTCAAGTCACATCGCTCCTCCACACACTCCATTGGCTTCAAGTTGAAGCTTGCATCTACTACAAAACCATGGTGCTTGCCTATGGAGCTGTGAGGGGAACGGCACCCCCTTACCTTCAGGCTCTGATTAGACCCTAAACCCAAATGAGGGCACTACGTTCATCCACCTCTGGCCTGCTAGCCCCCCTATCTCTTCGGAAGCACAGTTCCCGCTCAGCCCAGTCAAAGGTATTCACTGCTTTGGCACCCCAATGGTGGAACAAGCTCCCCCACAATGCCAGGACACACTTGAAACCCTACCTCTTTAAGGAGTACCTGGAATAGTATAACAGTAATCCTTCTACCCCCCCCCCCCCCTCCCCATTAAAAAACAACAACTTTACTAACACTTGTCTTTTGTCTTAACTAACACCTGACTTATTTAACCTGCTAGCTCTAACTTTCCTCACAGATGCTTGTTTAAAGAAATGTACTAGCAATGCACCAATGCACCAATTTGTAAGTCGCTCTGGATAAGAGCGTCTGCTAAATGACTAAAATGTAAATGTAAGTTCTTGCCTGGTTTAGATCTTATCTGTCTCTGAGGATGGTTTGTCCTCTGACAAATCAATTGTAAGTTTTGGTGTTCCTCAAGGTTCCATTTTATGACCACTATTGTTTTCAGTATATATTTTACCTCTTGGTGATGTCATTCGGAAACACAATGTTAACTTCCATTGCTACCCTGGAAGCCTACCCTAAACTCAGACAAAACAGAGATGCTAGTTCTAGGTCCCAAGAAACAAAGAGATCTTCTGTTGGATATGACAATTAATCTTGATGTTTGTACAGTCGTCCCCCAAAAAACTGTGAAGGACCTCGGTGTTACACTGGACCTTTCGACTCTTTTGACGAACACCTTCGTAACATTGCAAAAATCAGAAACCTTTTGTCCAAATATTATGCAGAAAAGCTAATCCATGCTTTTTTCACTTCTAGATTAGACTACCGCAATGCTCTACTCTCTACTCTCCGGCTACCCGGATAAAGCACTAAATACTCCCATGCTAGCCTCCCTACACTGGCTTCCTGTTAAGGCTAGGGCTGATTTCAAGGTTTTACTGTTAACCTACAAAGCAATACATGGGCTTGCTCCTACCTATCTCTCCGATTTGGTCCTGCCGTACATACCTACATGTACGCTACGGTCACAAGATGCAGGCCTCCTTATTGTCACTAGAATTTCTAAGCAAACAGCTGGAGGCAGGGCATTCACCTATAGAGCTCTATTTTTATTATGGAATGGTCTGCCTATCCATGTGAGAGACGCAGACTCAGTCATTGAACAGTCTTTAATGAAGACTCATCTCTTCAGTAGGTCCTAGGATTGAGTGTAGTCTGGCCCAGGGGTGCGAAGGTGGCCTACTGGTGCTTTCCATTCCGTCCCAAGGAGGGTTGAGTCACTGACATTATCTTCCTGTCCGGTTTGTTGCCCCCTCGGGCTTGTGCAATGGAGGGGAACTTCTTGGGATATTCTCAGCCTGGTCGCAGGGTAGTAGGTTGGTGGCCTGTTGATATCCCTCTGGTGGTGTTGGGGCTGTGCTTGGCAATGTGGGAGGGATTATATCCTGCCTGGTTGGCCCTGGTTTGTCGGACAGGGCCACAGTCTCCCTAATCCCCCTGTCTCAGCCTCCAGTATCTATGCTGCAATAGTCTATGTTCCGGGGGGCTAGGGTCAGTTTGTTATATCTGGTGTTATTCTCCTGTCTTATCTGGTGTCCTGTGTGAATTTAAGTATGCTCCCTCTAATTCTCTTTCTCTCCAGCATTCCCTCCCCTCCCGGAGGACCTGAGCCCTAGGACCATGCCTCAGGACTACCTGGCCTGATGACTCCTTGCTGTCCCCAGTCCACCTGTTTGTGCTGCGGCTCCAGTTTCAACTCTTCTGCCTGCGGCTATGGAACCCTGACCTGTTCACCGGACGTGCCACCTTGTCCCAGACCTGCTGTTTTCAACTCTGTTGTACTCTGTCAACTGCACCTGCTATTTCAACATCTAAATGCCTGGCTATGAAAAGCCAAGTGACATTTACTCCTGATGTACTTACCTGTTACAACCTCTACAACCACTGTGATTATTATTTGACCCTGCTGGTCATCTATGAACGTTTGAACATCTTGGAGAAGATCTTAATGGCCATGTATTGTTATAATCTCCACCTGGCACAGCCAGAAGGGGAATGGCCACCCCTCAGAACCTGGTTCCTCTCTAGGTTTCTTCCTAGGTTTCTGCCTTTCTAAGGAGGAAACATGGCACCATCCCTACGGTGAAGCATGGTTCTGGCAGCATCATGCTCGGTGGATGTTTTTCAGCGGCATGGACTGGGAGACTAGTCAGGATCGAGGGAAAGATGAACAGAGCAAAGTACAGAGATCCTTGATGAAAACCTGTTCCAGAGCGCTCAGTACCTCAGGCTGGGGCAAAGGTTCAGCTTCCATCAGGACAACGACCCTAAGCACATAGCCAATACAACGCAGGAGTGGCTTTGGGACAAGTCTCTGAATGTCCTCGAGTGGCCCAGCCAGAGCACGGACTTGAACCTGATCGAGAGAGACCTAAAAATAGCTGTGCAGCAACGCTCCCCATCCAACCTGACAGAGCTTGAGAGGATCTGCAGAGAACAATGGGAGAAACTCCCCAAATACAGGTGAGCCAAGCTTGTAGCGTCATACCCAACAAGACTTGAGGCTGTAATCTCTGCCAAAGTAGAGCCTCTGAATACTTATGTAAATGTGATATTTCAGTGTTAATTCAGTTTTTAAATTAGTTTTTGCTTTTTCATTATGGGGTATTGTTTGTACTGAAAAAAACAATTTTATCAATTTTCGAATAAGGTTGTAACTTAACAACATTTTTTAAAGATGCAGTGTCTTAGACCACTGCGCCAGTTGGGAGCACAAACTTAAACCTTTATACTAAAGTGCATGTCAGAAACGCAATCGAAAACACTAAATCATGTTTGAAACTGTTGCTGACATAGTACCAAAACACAATAACATATTTATCTGCTAAGATTACAAGATAAGATCATTGAAGATAATGACATGACAAGGTACATCTGACTGAACAGCAAAGTGAGAGAGTGTTAAGTTCACGTTACTCATTACAGTCATTATAAACAGATGTAGGATCTTAATTTGAGCCAGGTTTTTACAACAGTAAAATCATCCTGCAGCAAGAGGAAATGTGAATTATTATGTGGATTATAATTAATGGACATTTTTGTAGAGATTGATACATTTTCATTAGGGCAAATCAAGTCTGCCATTTTAAAGTGGAACAGACTATACGTTTTATTTCTTGCTGTGCAGGAAAATTCTCAGCAACAAAAGAGTGATCAAATTAAGTTCCTACTTCTGTATAGATCAAAGTTCCATCCAGACATGATTTTATTGGCCTGTTTAAAATAGCAGATAAACACATACACAACTCCTCTAGATTAAACATGGGCTCTGTCAATGTGCCATGGAGGATCACCGCTTTCATTGCAATCCTGGTTGTGTTCAAGGTAGGGAACATATCCTATGTTATTGAAAATAATTGACTTCATTATACTATTGTACATTTGATCAATTATATGTTGTGAGTCAAGCAGTATCTCTTTTTGTTGTAGGTGCAAGCTGTTCCGATACTTTCTGGTAGGTTCTAGATCGTCTCGTGCATAAGGGTGTAAGTGTGATAATGCTCTGTGTTCTGACAGAATGGTTTCTCTGTTGAATTAATAGATGGTGATGCAGATGCAGGTGAATTGCGAGAGGATATACTCGATATCAATTCAGGTAATTAACTCTACACTTTCAGTTAAACTGTAACATTACTGAAGTTATATAATAATGTGTGCAATAATCTCACAAAGTTGGCAATACAAAAATTAACTGAGAGTGATAGATTTGTTTATTTTCTGATATTTCAGAAGCAGATCTAAACCTGTTTGAGGGAGACATTGCAGGTGATGTAAGTACACTTTTCTTCATAGCCTTGTTCTATGTTATAGTTGACTGAACATAAATCAGTTAGCCTACTTCATTTATTTTATGGATTTTGCAGCCAAGGCGAAATGCAATCCTGGATGAAACGAGAAGGTGGAAGTTTCCCATTCCTTACATCTTGACAGATTCATTGGGTATGTTGGCTCTACCAACCATGTCTCATTGCTGAATGAAATTAAATCATTGACAACATTCTGAAAACCAGTTCATATTCATTCCCTCAGAGCTGAATGCGAAAGGTGTTATTCACCAGGCATTCGAAGCATACCGCCTGAAATCCTGTGTGGACTTCAAGCCCTACGAGGGAGAAAGCACATACATCTCCTTCACAAAGCTGAGTGGGTGAGTTCAGCCAAATACACTGTAATGTCATGAGCTCTTGCTTAACTTTATGGACCGTCTGTCCCTGCAAAGCATAAAATACAAGGAGCACAGATTAGAAAATGCTTATCTAAGGAAATTACATTCATTATAGTGTTCTATGCATCTACAGATTACAAACCTGTAATAAACGGTGAACCCTCTTTTAGTGTAAAGTCAAGGAGAGTATTTTGTTGAATACGGTCCTTCATGTCACCATTGTTATGTTGAGGTACGTATTTTGTGTAGACCACAGTACAGTAAATGATGCCCATAATGTTATGGTGAAATATGAACAAATGAGGAAACATTTTTTTGTAGATCGTTCCTATTTTTCCTTTGGTTTATTTAGCAAATTTTTCTTACTTACTTTTGAAAAACTCTGCATTGTTGGTTAAGGTCTTCTTGGTTAAGGGGATCATTTAGCTATTTGATTTAGAATTAACACATTCATAAATAGCAGAAAGTACAGTCAAAAAATTAATCATATGAAATTAGGTTTTTAGTGTCTGTTTTAAATCTAGAAGATATAAGAATGTTCAGGAAATATTTGTGTTTTTTAATTCTTAATGCTTCCATTACTTTTTTTAAAACTGGTACCGGTTACCTTCAGATGAGTCCTGTGACACTTATGGGGGTTGTAACCCATTGTGTTTGTGAGAATCTCCCCTTTCCACAGTGGGGTCACATTAGTTCGGACACTACCAAACAGAAGTTGGCACATCGATGGTAGCAGGATGTGTCAGATGAGTCCCCCGACACTTGTGAGAGTCTACCCTTTCCATAGAGTGGTCATAATAGCTATATAATAGGCCAAACTGTACAGGTGTTTTTGTGAGAAGACTGATTTTCGGGATGTCTCATGGTCTGACAAGCACCTTTCACCGCGACAATAACTAGATATCTCTATCTTAAACTGACGTATTTTGATGGGGATATTTTTATTATGTTACTTAGATTGACCGGTGCGTCAATCGACTCTTAGGGGTAATTGAGGTGTCTTAAGTAAGCATTTCACGGTATGTGACAAATAACATTTTATTTTATTTCATTTGATTAGATTTTGTGTTTACTCTGGTGTCATAATGCGTAATCCTGTCTGTGACGGCCACAGATGCTGGTCATTTATAGGAGATGATAAGGTAGGACAGAACCTCTCAATAGGGGCTGGCTGTGACACCAAGGCCATCGTGGAGCACGAGCTCCTCCATGCTCTGGGCTTCTACCATGAGCAGTCACGCTCTGACAGAGACGATTACGTCAAGATCTGGTGGGACCAAATCATAGAAGGTGGGTGTGATGGAATTCAGTATAGATGGTGGCAGATACAGTATGAGTTGTGTATCAAATCAAATCAAAGTTTATTGGTGGTGTACACAGATTTGCAGATGTAATCTCTGGTGCAACGAAATGCTTGCGTTTCTAGCTCCAACAGCGGAGTAATTCAGAGCAGAAAAAAAAGCAACAACCCACACAAAAAAATAAGAGCACATTTTACTTGGAGAAGTGATTTACAAGCTTCTAACAATTCTGAATAACACGTACTGTAACCTGCTTATCTACAGGAAAGGAGCACAACTTCAACAAGTATGAGGACGATTTCATCACAGACCTGAACACGCCGTATGACTATGAGTCTGTCATGCACTACAGGCCCTTGTCTTTCAACAAGAACGCCACCGTCCCTACCATCACCACAGCCATCCCAGCGTTCAATGAGATCATCGGACAGCGTCTGGATTTCAGTGCAGTAGACCTGCTCAGGCTGAACCGCATGTACGACTGCAGTAAGTGACCCACGTAGAATGACCAATATGATCAAATGCTCAGTAGCATCAAATAAAATGGAAAGAAAATATGAGGAACAACCACAGCCTTAGACATAATTCTGATAGAGATTTGATGACGATGATTATGAATGTTAGCTAAAAGAGTCGCTGTTGTTGCAGCCAATACACACACTCTCCTGGACCAGTGTTCCTTTGAGCTGATCAACATCTGTGGTATGATCCAGGGTGAGACTGACGAGGCAGACTGGGTCCAGACCCTGAGCAGCGCTGAGGAGACAGACCACACACTGGCAGGCCGCTGCAGAGGTACCCACTTAATTTAAGTAGGCAAGTTAAGAACAAATTCTTATTTACAATGAAGGCCTACCCCAGCCTCCCCTAACCCGGACGGCGCTGAGCCAATTGTGTGCCGCCCTATGGGACTCCCGATCACGGCCAGTTGTGATACAGGCCGGGATCGAACCAGGGTCTGTAGTGACACCTCTAGCTCTGAGATGCAGTGCCTTAGACCGCTGCGCCACTCGGGAGCCCCATACCCTGCACACATGGACAAAATCTTTCACATCCTTTATCCTTACACTTGATGTTAGCAATCAGAAATGGTTGGTTAAGTATTCGTACTGTACCTATGACCCTGTCTGTAGAAGCTGGCTATTTCATGAAGTTTGACACATCTAAAGCGACAGTGGGGAAAGGTGCTCTTCTAGAGTCACGCATTCTCTACCCTAAGAGGAGCGAACAGTGTCTGCAGTTCTTCTACAAGTTGATTGGGCCTGCCGGGGACAGGCTGTCGGTGTGGGTCAGAACAGACGATGGGACGGGAAATGTCTGCAGTGTCAAGAAGGTCCATAACATCACAGGTACTGTGTTCAGGATAACCCCACGTTCAACGGAAGTCATAAATATGTTACACGTATGGTTTGTAGAGTTTTGATAGTCTTGGAGAAACATGCAACACAGACACTATAGGAAGCTGATCAGGTGTCTTATTCCCTCAGGTGATGGAGATGACACCTGGAACATAGCCCACGTGACCCTGAAGGTCAAAGAGAGATTCCGCTACTTTTTCCATGGCACGGTAGGGTCCAACAATAATGCAGCAGGGGCCATCTTGATCGATGACATCTCATTAACAGAAACTACGTGCCCCAGCGGCGTTTGGAGAATTCAGAACTTCACTGGCCTGCTCGCCACAACGCCAGCCGGAGGGCGCATCAGGAGCAAGCCATTCTACAGCGCTGAGGGTTACGCTTACGGGATCAGCCTCTACCCCAAGGGAAGAGACGGCACATATCCTGACTATGTGGGCGTGACCTTCCATCTATGCAGCGGGGAAAACGACGGTGTGATGGAGTGGCCAGCGATCAACAGGCAGGCCACTGTCACTGCCATGGACCAGGACTCTGACGCTAAGCTGAGGATGTCTGCCACCAGAAGCTTCACCACCGGTCAGTTAACCTCTTAAGGATAGAACCCACCCCCAAATCTAACAGCCTGTAGCTCAGGACCTGAAGCAACGATATGCATCTTCTTAATACCATTTGAAAGGAAACTCTTTGAAGTTTATGGAAATGTGAAATTAGTGTAGGAGAATATAACACATTATATCTGGTAAAAGATAATACAAAGAAAAAAACATGTTTATAAAAAAATCAAATTAACCATTGCATTACTGTTCAAAATGTTGTATCAAGTGTGCCAAAATGTGCCTAATTGGTTTATTAATACATTTTCAAGTACGTAACTGTGCACTCTCCTCAAATAATAGCATGGCATTCTTTCACTGTAAAAGCTACTGTAAATTGGACTGAAACTGTTTTTTTCCAGATACTACTAACCCATATTGGGTCAAGCCCACCATCACCAGTGGAGCGGAGTGGGACGTGAGCTGCAACTGCTACAGAGGATCTGAGTATGGATGGACTACGTTCCTCTCTCATGACCAGCTGCACAGGAGAAGCTTTCTCAAGAACGATGACCTCATCCTTACTGCCGACTTTGACGGTGAGGGGCTGTACAGCAAACTTGACAACATCAGTTTATTTGCTCCACACACAAAATATTGAGACAAATACTGTATATTTATATATAGTGTATATTGTTATGTGATGATTTGAACTGTTTCTGACTGTTACTATTTAACCTAACCCACCTAATACTGTGCAATGCAATCAACTGACGTGGTCACTTTACAGCAAGAGACAAAATAGAGTTCAATCATTTAGCAGTTGGATTATAACCACACAAGACAACAAAAACAACAACATTCTCTCTCCTAACGCTAATCAATTATTTTTTGGTGGATGTATTACAGATTTGACGCACCTGGTGAAGACGGAGGTCCCTGTCCAGCCAAAGGGTTCCAGTGATGACCTCCCAGAGGGGGAGACCCCCAGACATGAGGAGGAGATGGCTGACAGTCCCAAATACAGAGAGGCACGGGCCGCCCCTAGGGACCCGTGTAGCCCCGACCCCTGCCTCAACGGCGGAGTGTGTGTGGTGGAGAAACACGGGAAAGCCACGTGCAGGTGTGTTTATAATATGACTTGCACAACTCCGTATCAACACCCAGGGCTCGATTCAATCCGTATTGCGTTCAGCGCTATTACCGTGAATGTAGGGACTAAACGCTGCATATGTTAGCTCAATCAGAAATGATCATTAACTGTTAATTGTGCTATAGCACTGAACTTCAGTGATACGGATTGAATCAAGCTCCTACCGTAGTTACTGTGTGACAAACCATACACCATACTGTAGTTACTGTGTGACAAACCATACACCGTACTGTAGTTACTGTGTGACAAACCATACACGTATTGTAGTTACTGTGTGACAAACCATACACCATACTGTAGTTACTGTGTGACAAACCATACACCGTACTGTAGTTACTGTGTGACAAACCATACACCGTACTGTAGTTACTGTGTGACAAACCATACACCGTACTGTAGTTACTGTGTGACAAACCATACACCATACTGTAGTTACTGTGTGACAAACCATACACCATACTGTAGTTACTGTGTGACAAACCATACACCATACTGTAGTTACTGTGTGACAAACCATACACGTATTGTAGTTACTGTGTGACAAACCATACACCATACTGTAGTTACTGTGTGACAAACCATACATCATACTGTAGTTACTGTGTGACAAACCATACACCATACTGTAGTTACTGTGTGACAAACCATACACCGTACTGTAGTTACTGTGTGACAAATCATACACACATTTCCATTCCAAAATCTGCCAGATCTTTGTCTGTGTTGACTGATTCTGTAATTGTGCATTTTGACAAGGGTACATCCCATCTGGGTCTACATGCAATTTACAGTACAGAATAATTTTTACATGCTCCTTGCATTTTTACTAGAGTTTTTGCTTCCATGAAAGCATAGTACAATATGGTATAGGAGAAAAGGAGTGAGTATGTGTTTCACCGTTATCACTGACTCATAATGGCTGTTATTCTCACTAAGGTGTGCCTCTGGCCAGGCCACATACTATGCTGGTGAGACGTGTGAGACGCAGCATATCAATGGAAGCATTCTGGGCATTCTGATTGGTGGAGCTGCAGGGACGATTGTTCTGACTCTGGCCATCTTCTCAGTCATCCGGAGAGCTCACTGAGTCACCACACTGCATCACAGCTATACTTAGGTACCACCTCAATCCCAATGCCTCTCTAAGAAACAGTGATAGTAAAGTGCCACACTTATTGTATACTTGATATAGTTTGTTTGAATCAATATGAACTCTGTGACCATGGCCGGTATTCAATCAATTAATTGCATATAGTGACTTTTCAGAGACCAGTTCACTCTCCAAAATGTATCAACTGTATGTGAAATTATATATTAGTGACTTATGTTATTAAGTTTGGACCTTTGTAATTGTGCATAACATGAACAAAAACAACTTTGTGGCAAGTTGCTGAAATAATTGCTTCCTGTAAGATTTACGTTTCTTTATTTTATTGGTTATAAGATTATTGCAAGAGCACACACACACAAACATTAACACAGGGCTAGATTTTATTTGGACGGCGGAAGATCCACCTGTCACGATCGCTATGAGACCTGAGGCGCAGAGCTGTATAGACATTCCTTTATCCCGTAATAAATCCCAAAACCAAACAAAGGAGAGACAGCGACCATGAATTGGCGTGAAAACAAAAAGGAACACACACAAAAACCCCACAAAAACCACAGGTGGAAATGCTGAACATAAACATAGAGATTTCCAGAGAGGTCTCTGAACATAAACTGTACACCGTGTTACAGCGTGGTTGACATTTAAAGGCCATTTCTGACTGGACTGACATATGCAGAGTTTACCGTGAATGCAGTCTCTGAGAAATGTGGGAAGATTGCCTTTAAATGTAGGCCATAGACTAATGGCGATACTACCCTTCCCCTAATAAAGCTAATTAATCTAGGGGCTCTATTCACTCTCCTTTATAGCACAATTGACAATTAAAAGCAATGTTCCCGCGGTTTTATAGACTGCATTCTCGGTAAATGTTGCATATGTCAGCTCAATCGGAAATTACCTTTACATTTTTATGCGGATCTTCCACGATACCTCGGCGATAGGGATTGAATCCAGCTGCATTTGCTCTACAGCCACACAAATGATGCTGCTATATTCCTAACAATCGATTGGTGGCAGTGGGTTTAGATGTAAACACAATTAGGCCGGGATTCAATCAAGTGCACAGTACTTGAAGGGCATTTTCAATGTAATTTCTGCTTGAGCCGATATCTGCAGTGTTTACCGTGAATGCAAACTCTGCAAATGTTGAGGAAATAGCCTTTAAAAAGCACTTTGTCAGTAATGCAACATGCTTGTCTACAACATGCCTCTGATTGAATCCCGGCCTTCCTTTATTACAATAACTTTGATTGACACATTTAAGCTACAGTCATACTTAATGCAAGTACAGTAAAACTCAATAAATGAAATAAAACATATTAGTAGCATTATGACATCTCTTCTGACATCATACAGTGCCTTCGGAAAGTATTCAGACCCCTTGACTTTTTCCACATTTTGTTATTTTACAGCCTTATTCTAAAATGGATTAAATAAAAACACTTCCTCAGGAATCTACATACAATAGCCCATAATGACAAAGCAAAAACAATATATTTGAGCAAATTTATGAAAAATATAAAAAGAATACCTTACTTACATAAGTATTCAGACCCTTTGCTATGAGACTCAAAATTGAGCTCAGGTGCATCCTGTTTCCATTGGTCATCCTTGAGATGTTTCTACAACTTCATTGGAGTCCACCTGTGGTAAGTTCAATTGATTGTACATGATTTGGAAAGGCACACACCTGTCTATATAAGGTCCCACAGTTGACAGAGCAAAAACCAAGCCATGAGGTCGAAGGAATTGTCCGTTGAGCTCTGAGACAAGATTGGGGGAAGGGTACCAAAAAATGTCAGCATTGAAGGTCCCCAAGAACACAATGGCCTGCATCGTTCTTAAATGGAAGAAGTTTGGAACCACCAAGACTCACCAAGACTCTGCCTAGAGCCCAGGGGAGATGGGCCTTGGTCAGGGAGGTGACCAAGAACCCGATGGTTACTCTGACAGAGCTCTAGAGTTCCTCTGTGGAGATGGGAGAACGTTCCATAAGGACAACCATCTCTGCAGCACTCCACCAATCAGGCCTTTATGGTAGAATGGCCAGACGGAAGCCACTCTTCCATAAAAAGGCACATGATAACCCGCTTGGAGTTTGCCAAAAGGACTCTCAGACCATGAGAAACAAGATTCTCCTGTCTGATGAAACCAAGATTGGACTCTTTGGCCTGAATGCCAAGCGTCACGTCTGGATGAAACCTGGCACCATCCCTACGGTGAAGCATGGTGGTGACAGCATCATGCTGTGACGATGTTTTTCAGCAGCAGGGACTGGGAGACTAGTCAGGATCGAGGCAAAAATGAACAGAGCACAGTACATAGAGATCCTTGATGAAAACCTGCTCCAGAGTGCTCAGGACTTCATACTGGGGCAAAGGTTCACCTTCCAACAGGTCAACGACCCTAAGCACACAGCCAAGACAACGCAGGAGTGGCTTCGGGCCCAGCCAGAGCCCAGACTTGAACCTGATCTAACATCTCTGTAGAGACCTGGAAATAGCAGTGTAGCACAGAGCTTGACAGGATTTGCAGAGAAGAATAGGAGAAACTCCCCAAATACAGATGTGCCAAGCTTGTAGCGTCATACCCAAGAACAGACACTTGCTGTAATCGCTGCCAAAAGGTGCTTCAACAAAGTACTGAGTAAAGTGTCTCAATACTTTTTTTTATTAGCACAAATTTCTACAAACCAGTTTTGCTTTGTCATCATGGGGTATTGTGTGTAGATTAATGAGGGCAAATAAACAATTTAATACATTTTAGAATAAGGCTGTAACGTAACAAAATGTGGAAAAAGTCAAGGGGTCTGAATACTTTCTGAATGCACTGTAGTATGCTACAGTACTGTTTGTAGAAAATAGGCTTATAAAAGTTTACAGGAAATCACAATTGATTCATGTGTAGGAGTTCAGTTAGTTCTGATACAATATATAACTTGATCCATTATATAGATAGTTTTCTGAGGCAGAAAACATATGATGCGTACAGTGTCCTTCAATCCCCAATCGTGCAGACCCTTAAAGTGTGCAGGCTTTTGTTATAGCCCAGTACTAACATGCCTTATTTAACTAATTAAGGGCTTGAAGAGTTGTGTTAATTGCATTAATGAAATTACATGTGTTGTAGATGTGCTTGTCTTGTATCAACACTGTACAAACCTTGATGTTCATCACTTATTTGAAGTGGACTTTGTCAGGTTTTTCATACTCTCACTTTTCACTTTGATAGTAGGTGCCTGGTGAGAGAGGTGGGCAGATTTCAGTAACACATGACATAACGTTACTTTTCTGTGTAGTAACACTGTAATTACACTCCCATTACAATGTTGATACATAGTACTTTATTTTGCTTTGCTTTCTCAGATTGGTTTGGCGCCGCCCTGAGTGGTCGCCTTTTAAGCAGCTCCCGTTGTCCCGTTGTTCGTGCATTAATTGTTGTTTTAGTTCGTTTTCTTTCGTCTATTTTCCTTAGTTTTATTTTTTATTTTGCTATGTATCATGTACCGTGTATCTGTCTTTTGTGTACTTTCGTTGTGGCATTTTGCACCTGCCCTGTGTTTTTGTTGTAGCTGCTTGATAATGAAATTTCCCCCCTGGGGGATCAATAAAGTACCTATCTATCTATCTATCTATCTATCTAATTACAAAGGAATAGAGCTCTGTGTTTTTTGTTATTAAACAGTCTTTATAAACTGGTTGGTTTGAGCCCTGAGTGCTGATTGGCCGACAGACGTGGTATATCAGACCGTATACCACGGGTATGACAAAACATTTATTTTTACTCCTCTAATTACTTTGCTAAACAGTTTATAATAGGCACATCGGGGGTTTGTGATATATGGCCAATATACCACGGCTAAGCGCTGTGTCCAGTCATTCCGCGTTGCGTCGTGCTTAAGAACAGCCCTTAGCCGTGGTATATTAGCCATATACCACACCTCCTCGGGCCTTATTGCTTAAGTATTCCATTTGTGTAAAGCCATCCACATCTATTACTATGTCATGCCAAAACAAATACCAAAGTACTATGGAAGTACAATGTTGTAACTAGCGTAATTATAGCATTCCTACACAGGTATAATAGCAACTTGAAGAAAAAAAAGAGCAGAACTTACCCCACCCAAGATAACTTTCAACACCTCATCTCGCACCTGGTATTAACATGACAAAAAAGGAGTAGTTGTAAATATACATAATATCTGTACAGTTAGTATACATAATTCACTATTGTACCACTATTAAATTAAATAAGCTCCCTAAGGATTGACAAATACCCTTTTCTCTGCAAAACATCCAGTCAGCAAAATGAAGAGGCCCTGAAAAACATTTCACAATGAGTACAATGTCAATAACTGATTTCAGCTTCTTTCACTCAATAGTTTCAGACAGGAATATTTGTAATGGAAAATGGATGAAAAAGTACCTGAAAGGAGTTTATGACGGTGAAAGCATAATGCAGCACAACACCCATTTGTGCACTGATACCAGTGATCAGCATAAAGTATCCCAAAACCCATGTTATCCCAAAGACTGGCGTTAAAAAGATCACCACTTTCATGATGCTTTTGGCTGAGTTCTTCTCGTCTGCTTTACTCCCATCAGAGACAGAGGACTTTAGGAGTGTCATGATGACAATAAACATGGAGAAGAGATTCATCAAAACAATCGTCCCGACGGGTAGAACAAATGCGTGAATGGACCCTTTCAGAAGTCCCTCGTAAATGAGCCAGCAGGTTTCCTTGTTGTGGTAGGGTTTCCCTGTGTATTTGTAGTACAGATAGGTAGCCGACACCATCACTGTGGGACAGATGTAGCCGAGGACGAAGGACAGTAACAGATACACCCTCTTCCTCAGCATGTGGAAGATGAAGATGAGCTGGTGTATTAGCATGATGCTGAGGCATAGCATCCAGCAGAACATAGCCAGGAAGAAGAACTGCTGGCTCACGGTCAGGACGAGACACAAGATAGAAGTTTTGATGCTGGGGATGGAGGCGGCCAGAAAACTGCAGTTGGCCAGTAACATGCACAGAGAGATGTTGACCAGGGCCGTGTGGCGGAAGTGCGAGAGGTTGGACTTGACGACCGCCGACCACACCAGCGCCTCGATGATGAGGAAGATGAGGAGGGAGCAGATGGACACGCTGAGGCCCACGTAGGTGATCTCATTCAGAAAGGGCAGGGTCACCGGGGTCTTTGACATCAGCACTGAGAAGGAGGTGAGGTGGGTGCACTCACAATAGCTTCTATTGTTCACCATTTTCTTCCACTTGCAGCCTTCTTCAGACCATTCGTTCAATGTGGTGTTCCAGAACACACAGAGGATTTTCAAGTCTTGAGCCATTGACTGGTTGATGGGAAAGTCCAATTTGATGTCTATTTTGGAGTCATTGCTGTTTTGCAGTGTGGCTGACACCACAATGCTAGGGAACTCATAGTTTGGGAAATTATCATTTTTTAATTTGTCAGCTAGGTTTTTTACTCCCACAGTTTTCACTGTTCCTGAGGACAGGTCCAATTTGACCTCTACCCCAAACACAGTTTCATTGCAAGATGTGTTGTTTTGAGCATTGCAGAGTTTGAGTTGTATATTTGGGGTGTCATTTCCATCACTGGTAACCATGTTGATGTTATTCACTAGACCCTCGACAGACTTGAGGTATTTTGAGTACATGCCATATTCAAGGGTTTTGTTGACTGCCTTCCAAGAGTTATTCAACATGTTGCTTGCTGCACCGAGAAAAACCTGGAAAAAAATAGATATACTTTTATGTTTCTGTATGAGATATATTGTACACAACTGTATAACTCTTGATTGGGTTATGGCTCACATCTAAAATGGTGTCATCCAGGGTGATGGTTTCTGATGCTTTCGACATGATATCCAGAACATTGATGGATGCACTCACATCAGCAACTGAGTCAGCAACAATGCTGTTCTTCAAATCCAAAAAGATTTCAAGAGCAACCTGCTGAGTGGCCCCAAGTCCATCTTTAAAGTTCTGTGATGGTACAACAAAAATGGAATACTAACTTTGTTTCCTATACCAACACATTCTACAGGCCCAAAGTATTTCAATGCAAGTCACACATCTTTCCAGTGTCTGGATGTGTAGTTGAAGAATGTGAGATATCACATGACCAACCCGTGAGTAATGTTATCATATTACTAAAATGTAGGAATGCAAGACATTTTACTGAAAATATAGGCATTCACCAAAACATTACCAATGTTCCATATCAACTTCACAGTATAAGAGTGCAGAAGGTGAAAGGCCATACTCACTGATGCTTTATTGACAACTTTGTTTAGTTGCTCACTGACACAGTTATCCAGCACATCCATCCATTCAGGTCCTTTGCATGTCCGCTCTTTGTACCCCACTCTATTCTGATCACATTTTTGGATGATAACAGTGACACCTTTTGGGGTTTTTGGCCAAAAATTATTTTCTTCAGGACAAGCCATGTTCTTGTCCTGAGCTGAATAAAAACAGCAGTAAATATGATTAATAGGAATTAAACCTCCACTTCATCGAGTGAAATGAATTCATCTTCTTCACTTAAGAAACACATTTAAATGGTAGTAATAAACTTGTATGGCTTTTCTTCTTTTTTAACTTTTATTGACTCATACAATCTAAACATACCATATATCACTGGGATAGTTATGGATGCGTTCTTGTTCTCATCCTTCTGGTTTTTAAAGTTGACAGTGATAACATGGGGTGAGCTTGATGGCTTGCAATTTATCATTGGATTTATGGTGTAGGTCCCCGCTGGTGTTACTAGAATAGAATGTGGTCACACTTTATTTGGATACAGTGGGGCAAAAAAGTATTTAGTCAGCCAGCAATTGTGCAAGTTCTCCCACTTAAAAAGATGAGAGAGGCCTGTAATTTTCATCATAGGTACACTTCAACTATGAGAGACAAAATGAGAAAAAAAAATCCAGAAAATCACATTGTAGGATTTTTAATGAATTTATTTGCAAATTATGGTGGAAAATAAGTATTTGGTCACCTACAAACAAGCAAGATTTCTGGCTCTCACAGACCTGTAACTTCTTCTTTAAGAGGCTCCTCTGTCCTCCACTCGTTACCTGTATTAATGGCACCTGTTTGAACTTGTTATCAGTATAAAAGACACCTGTCCACAACCTCAAACAGTCACACTCCAAACTCCACTATGGCCAAGACCAAAGAGCTGTCAAAGGACACCAGACTCCAGAAAGAATGCTGAGTTGCATGCAAAGAACACCATACCTACTGTGAAGCATGGGGTGGAAACATCATGCTTTGGGGCTGTTTTTCTGCAAAGGGACCAGGACGACTGATCCGTGTAAAGGAAAGAATGAATGGGGCCATGTATCGTGAGATTCTGAGTGAAAACCTCCTTCCATCAGCAAGGGCATTGAAGATGAAATGTGGCTGGGTCTTTCAGCATGACAATGATCCCAAACACACCGCCCGGGCAACGAAGGAGTGGCTTCGTAAGAAGCATTTCAAGGTCCTGGAGTGGCCTAGCCAGTCTCCAGATCTCAACCCCATAGAAAATCTTTGGAGGGAGTTGAAAGTCCGTGTTGCCCAGCGACAGCCCCGAAACATCACTGCTCTAGAGGAGATCTGCATGGAGGAATGGGCCAAAATACCAGCAACAGTGTGTGAAAACCTTGTGAAGACTTACAGAAAACGTTTGACCTCTGTCATTGCCAACAAAGGGTATATAACAAAGTATTGAGATAAACTTTTGTTATTGACCAAATACTTATTTTCCACCATAATTTGCAAATAAATTCATTAAAAATCCTACAATGTGATTTTCTGGATTTTTTTTTCTCATTTTGTCTCTCATAGTTGAAGTGTACCTATGATGAATTACAGGCCTCTCATCTTTTTAAGTGGGAGAACTTGCACAATTGGTGGCTGACTAAATACTTTTTTGCCCCACTGTATATAGATGCTCTACAGACGGTCACACTATCAACAAACTATCTGTTGATAAGCAACTGCTTATTTTTCTTTTTAAAAAGAGAAAAAAAGGTTATTATACATATTTCAAGACACAAGACTAAGAATTCATAAGAGTACCTGGTTGAGCTTGGGGTTCACCTTGGTATGACCAAGTGACCGTGTACTGCTCTGTGCTGTTCTCAATGGTTGCGGTGACTGTCACAGTTGGAGAATTTGTACCTTGGCATTCTACAGTCAGTGGGGCACTCAACATGGTGATCTTATCTGGTAGCAGGGCTACCTTCAACTCTGCAGAGGCTGTGTGCACAATGGACCCTTTGGAAAATCCACACTTATAAATCCCTTGAGAAGCATTAAGAGAGCGATAAAATAGTTAAAAATCGGTTCAAAAATTAATAAACATTATCATCAGTAGATGCAATATCTACAATGACTTCATAAACAGGAAATAGAATTCTACACCCTCGACTTATATTGGCAAGAACCATAGGTCTCTCAGACGCACCTGCCCAGTTCCCTGACAACTTTATAATTTGGACTGTGGTATTGCTGGGTGACGTTTCATTGTAGAATGAGACGGTTATGCTGCTTCCAGTGTTCAGAACAAATTTATTATTTCCTTTTAACAGGTTCCAGTTCCAAGAGCCGTTTGTTTTCTCCTCAAATGTGCAGCTCAGCGTCGGTGTTGAGAAGAATTGCACTGTGTCCATTGGATACTGAATGCTCACGAGTCCTGTGGAAAAGTAAAAACATACAGTATCAACGCAATAAATAATACAATACATTATTACACGCTTTTCATAATTGTTACCAACATAACAGAATCTACATTCATACGATAATCCATTTCTCAATATCATAGTGTCTTTGCACTTGTTTGTACGGTCCGACGAAGTTCACCATAGTACCGAAAGCTTAGCAAGTTAAACTCTGAAACTGCAACTGATTGGAGTGTGCAGAGATTCCAGTGCCTTATCTGAGCCTAATGCCCGGGTGTACGGTCTTAATATCACTACGTGAAATGACTGTACTGTAATGGAAGGGGTAGGGAATTTACCTGATGTTTCAACAGCTATTTTGCCAACGGTAAGTTCCAGGTCAGCTATTATTTTTGCAAGTGTATCAGTCAAAAATATGACACTGAGATCCACTTTGAATTCAACAATTTGGCCACCATCCCTTATGTGTCAGTATTGAGTTGCCAATGCGTGAAAGGGAGACAAAAACAGAAATTGATGTTGCATCTCTGTGGAGAAAAACAAGCACTCTGCCAAATATTAAGGAATTCATAAATATATCTAATATGTATTACCTCAGTCCAGATACATTGAGGCATTCAAACCCATGTAATTTCTGAAATCCGTCTGTAAGCTGAGAGAAAAAGGAAATGTTATCATTAATATTAACTATGCGTATTCAGATGTCACTCTAACTTATTATACATGTTAATAATTGTTTATCAAAACGACTATTTCAGGAGATTTGAATTCCCTAAAATAAGAATAAAAATGTACCTGTTTTTCGATTGTATAAGTTTGATTCATTTTTGAATCCACTTTAACTGTTCCATTAAAGCAAACTATGTCAACAAAAAACACAAATTACAATAGTGACAATATACAGTAACACTGCAACAATAACAATAACTACATTAACAATAGCAGTGGATGACGATCAGTAGAAATTACATAACGAAGAAGGAATCATAATAATACTGTTTTAATAGCATTATCTAGGGCTAGGCTATTGATCATATGAAAGAATGATAGTAGAAATAACATTATCGACAATAGTACCTTTCACTTTGGGTATGCAGAGGGCTGGGTAGTCAGAAATATTTGCGTTACAATATGAGTCATTGCAACACTGGAACTTGCAACACACATCGTTACTCCAGATGTACGCTGATGAACAGTTACATGTAGAGGCACCCCCGACAATTTTACACTCTACATAGAAACAACACATTATCAATCAGACTATGGATGAAACACTGATAGAGGAGCATTTTTTTTTTTCCAACACATTTTTCTTAATGAAACCATGTTTGGTAGAAATAGTGATACTGTACCTGCTGTTAGTTCAAGCAGTTCAATAGTCATTGTTCTATTAGGTGTTGTTATTTCCTTGATTGCCGATAGAGCACCAGAGACGTACAACGTAGCATTGCTCTCTACCATGAACTCAGCCATGTAGGTATCTAAAACCATCAGTGACACAAATATGCACGATAGTCTGTTAGACAACTGATTTGAATGACAAAGAGGAAAGGGTTTTCAAGTGTGCATCTGCTTGTGTGAGCGAGTTAGCAATTTCCCCTTTCTTCAAGCTGCTTGCTTTGTTATGTATTCAGACAAAAATGTATAAATAACTCACCCAATGCTAAGGCCTGTCAATGAAGAGAGAGACAAATTATATTTAATCACCAAAGGAACATTAGAAACTGGCTGATTTGAGCCCTGAATGCTGATTGGCTGACAGCCATGGTATATCAGACCATATACCACGAGTATGACAAAACATTTATTTTTACTGCTCTAATTATTTTGGTAAAATATATCGGGGGTTTGTGATATATGGCCAATCCAGCCCTAAGTCTTGGTGTATATTTTTTTAATTGTATTGACCGTTTTAACCCAGGACGTTTCTGTTTTTTTTTTTATTCTTTACCTCTCTTGTTTACATAATTCTTATTTTCTACTTAAACGGCTCTGTTGGTTAGGGCTTGTAAGTAAGCATTTCACTGTAAGGTCTACAACTGTTGTATTCGGCGCACGTGACAAATAAACTTTGATTTGATTTGAAATGAGAACGTGTTTTTCAGTCAACCCTCCTGGTAAAATAAATAATAAATACCCTTATCTGTGATATAATATACATTCATTAGGCTACTTCCATTTCTGTATAACACATCTTGTTTATATCTGTGCTATACTTGATTTACATCCATGGCTCCTGTGTAAACTGTCTTACTGGCTCGTTGCAAATACGATTGCAACGTACTGCTTACCTGCTGGTGGTAGTGGAATAACACGCCACAGAAAAGTATTACAGCTCTGGCCCACATCGTTTGTCTGATGGAAGTGAAGAAGATGGGACACTGCTTCAGTAATTTGGACACATTACTTAATTACAATGTTAGGATCTTCGAGTAAAACAAAAAGTAAAGATAACATGCATTTTCCTGATAGTCAATACCCATTGTTTTTATATTTGGAATTTATAGCTTCTTATATAAAGAATAAACTTCATAACCATTATTAACCTATTACCTCATGAGCTTCTTTCCCCCGAAGTACACAAAGTCATAATTTAAGTTTCCTTTGCATTTCTTTGAATTTTCCCCAGAACACAAACACAGAAGGCAGTGAGCTTGTTCTGCTGAACTGCAGATGGTGCACTGAATGACCATAGCCAATCTCTCTGATCAATAAACAAAACCTAGAACAATGCACTTACTATGTACACCGTACTGTATGTCCTCTCAATCATTTACATGTCAGAGAGTAAACAAAACATAAATCCAGTATTTCATTCAACTAGACTAAGACATGAGACTACCTTAAAACATCTAAAATGGAACAAACATTTCATTAACAGGTGCAATAAGTCCAAGTAACAGATTGGAACAGTTATATACAGAAAAATGTATATTATTTATATCTGAGTATTCAAAAACATACAGTTGCTTCAGAAAGTAAGCATTGTATCTAGATGGGTTACTAGATGGGTTCCCTCACCCATCTAGATACAATACCCCATAATGTTTTTATAAAATTGTACAAATGTATTGAAAATGAAATACAGAAATATCTAATTTACATATATTCACATCCCTATATATGTATTGTTGGTCAAAGTCTAAGAGTTTTGCACACCTGGATCATACATTATTCTTAAAAAATTTCTAGACAGACATTTTCTAGTCTTGCCATAGATCTTCAAGCCTATTTAAGTTAAAACTGTAACTAGGCCACTCAGGAACATTCAATGTCATTTGGTAAGCAACTCCAGTGTATATTTGGCCTTATGTTTTAGGTTATTGTCCTGCTGAAGGGTGAATTTGTCTTTTGGAAAGTAGATTGAATCAGGTTTTCCGCTAGGATTTTTCTTATTCTGTTTATTTTAATCATAAAAAAACACTCCCTAGTCCTTGACGATGACAATCATACCCATAACATAATGCAGCCACCTCCATGCTTGAAGATATGAAGAGTGGTACTCAGTGATGTGTTGTGTTGGATTTACCCCAAACATAACACTTTGTATTCAGGACATAAAGTTAATTTCTTTGCCACTTTTTTAGCAGTTTTACTTTAGTGCCTTATTGCAAACAGGAGGCATGTTTTTGAATAATTGCATTCTGTACAGGCTTTCTTCTTTTCACTCTGTCATGTAGGTTAGTATTGTGGAGAAACAACAATGTTGATGATCCATCCTCACTTTTCACCCATCACAGCCATTAAACTCGGCAACTGTTTTAAAGTCACCATTGGCAACTGTTTTAAATCCCGGAACAGTTCAGGCCAGTGATGTAAAATCTCAATTTAATGCATTTTAAAATCAGGCTGTAACACAACAAAGTGTCGAAAAAGTCAAGGGGTGTGAATACTTTCTGAAGGCACTGTAGACAATTCTAAAAATCTAACTGCAATAGAGCATGCTGGGAAATATGAGAATGATTGTAGTTTTGGTTTAACTCTGGTTATCAACACCTACATTGGGGTTATTTTACACCACTGAGGGTTTTGCCCTTCTTTACAGTGTTAATTTAACTCTTGAATCAACAGTAGAAATGTTACACTGGAAAATCAACAGCAGTTACCACTGACCAAGTTGTGTGCTATTAAAAGGGACAAACCTGCAGGCTTCCATACATTTCAATAAACTTTTAGAATTCTGAAGAACTGTAGATGCTACGTCAAGTACCTCACACTTAACTCAAAGGTTCTATATCGGGCAAGAGTTCTCCAAGGAAACGTAAGAGCTGAGGAAGAACAACAACACAGCATGGTAGCAACATAACATGACAACAACATGGTAGCAACACAACATGGCAGCAGCACAACATGGTAGCACCACAAAACATGGTACAAACATGATTGGACACTGACAACAGCAGAAAGGGCAAGAAGGTAGAGATGACAATGCATCACGCGAAGCAGCCACAACTGTCAGTAAGAGTGTCCATGATTGAGTCTTTGAATGAAGAGATGGAGATAAAACTGTCCAGTTTGAGTGTTTGTTGCAGCTCGTTCCAGTCGCTAGCTGCAGCGAACTGAAAAGACGAGCGACCCAGGGATGTGTGTGCTTTGGGGACCTTTAACAGAATGTGACTGGCAGAACGGGTGTTGTGGAGGATGAGGGATGCAGTAGGTATCTCAGATAAGGGGGAGTGAGGCCTACACAGTCAGCTGGATCTTACACGTCACCATCTTACATGATACTAAAACCTGTGGGCTAGCACAATTACACACCAAAAACAAATGGTTCTATATAGTGCCGAATAAAGGTTATTTGGCTTGTAACCATAGCAGAACTCTTTTTGGTGCTATATGGAACCTTTTTTTAAAGGTTCTATAAAGAACCATGCTCATAAGGTTCTAAATGGAACCTGTATGGTGCTATAAAGAATAATTTTCCTTTAAAAAATATATAGAAACATTTTGTATGGTCCTTTATAGAACCTTCATGGAGAATGGTTCTATAAAGAACCTTTCTCTCAAAGGTTCTTTGTAGAACTTTAATTCTGGTTTAATAGCCATATGTTTTATTATTGTGTTTGGCTAGGTGTCCCTGAGGAGAGAAAGAATAACTGCTGACTTAGTCATGTTCCCATTTGACACAAGTCCATATGTGAGTCTTTCACAAGACACCATCACTGGCCATAGACATACACTGTATAGCATAACACAACAGATTACATCAACTGGAATGACAGTCTCACTCATGGTTGCACAAAATGAACAACAAACCACACTTCAAATATTCAAATAAGCCACCCCTACATTTTTATAATTACTGAAAGAGGATAGAACCCTTTTTGAATGGCAAAGAACCATTGAGTCAGTATGGTTCCACATAGAACCATCACCCTTCCCAAAGAACCCTTGTGGAACCCTACTTTTTTTTTGTGTGTACAAAACATCCTGGTGCGTTTAGAGGTTATCACAACACAGAAAAAGTAATTATGTCACTTTTATAAAGTATGGCCTCTCAATATGACATTAATTTGAGCATTACTGAGATGGTACACCAGGAAGTGTGAATAGAACAAAAGAAGACTATGCAGAAGCAGGCTATATAAACAGGCTACATTCCTCCAGACATATCTGTTTTCTGTCTATGGAAGCTGACTTTATTTGAAAATAACTTGAGCAGAAATAAACTGGAGTGTCTCAATTGAAAGCACTTTTTAGTCCAGATGTAGGCTAATTTGGGTCTGGGAAATATCCCCTAAAAGTAAACTATTTTTCAACATCAATACAGTACATAATTTTGCTAACTAATTATTGATAAAAGTCACAATATTCAAAATGTTTCACTCCCACAATAACATGTTTTGTTTAAAGTTATTTTCAAACACAACTTGGCATATACTGGGCAAACACCAAGTATTAGGCAGTAGGAACCATTTGTAAATGCAGTCCTTCATAGACATTATGAGAGATAATATATTTTCAGGAAGAGGAGATACTGACCTTGACTTAAGAAATCTGCTTATTAACCTGGGTTTTACTTGTGAAACCAGTGATCAACAGGTGGGATGCAGTAATCCATGACTACCAGGAGACCTTCAGGGTAGGCTGAATACTCACAGTGAACAAGCTGTGTCTGGCTAAAGGGGAAAAAGCTTGAAAGCAGCACAAGAGATGCGTCAGATCAAGACAAGCAGCTGCTTTTGAAAAAGTGTTCCCTTCCATTTGCATGGCTGGTATCTCCCTATTCCATCTGGACTGGTCAACACGGGCCTTCAGGCCTTCAACTTTCCATCCACATTTGGCTACCAAATCCAGCTTTTTCATTACGAAGGTTTCAGACTACGTCAAGAGGAAATTTTGCTTGGACATGTAATGTAATTCCTATAATATTTATAATGTATAATTCTTATACATTCAATTGAGACAGGTGGAACAGTGAGAGCCCCAATATGTTTGGTTCTTTTATTGCAAATATTTACCAGTCAGACATTCCAGAACACAGTACTTGATGAGGCCTGACTGTATTGAGCCACAGTGCCCTCGTAACTACTGGTTAATTAAGAGTTTATAATAAGCATCATTTTCCACCTTTAAATTTGTCAGCCTTTTTGCATGGTCTGCGTCTCAATCCACCGAATCCGCCTGTCGGCCTTCCGCATCTGTGGTGGAAGGTGGCCGATCTACAACAGTGTCTGTCAGACTGTGAGACATCCCGAAAATCTCATGAAAATGTCTGTAGCGTCTGAACGGGACTGAAGTAGGTAAAGCTGATGTGAAAGGAAACTTCTTGGCAGGGTAAAAACACATCTTATGTAGGTGTCACAACCAGCCATAAAATACTACAATAGACTATGTTACAACAGGTGTAAATATATAGGTCATGCCAGTGACAGACTCAGTTACCACTTTACTGTAATGTCAACCATAAATGTGGTAATACTGTCTACGGGTAGGCCTAGTGATTTCCTGACCTCAGAGATTTGCATAACTACAGCACATTCAGAAAGTATTCAGAGCCCTTGACTTTATCCACATTTTGTTACGTTAAAGTCTTATTCTAAAATGGATTAAATTGTTTATTTTCCCCTTATCAATCTACACACAATACCCCATAAAGTATTCAGACCCTTTACTCAGTACATCGTTGAAGCACCTCTGGCAGCAATTACAGCCTCGAGTCTTATTGGGTATGATGCTACAAGCTTGGCTGTATTTGGGGAGTTTCTCTCATTCTTCTCTGCTGATTCTCTCAAACTCTGTCCGGTTAGATGGGGAGTGTCACTGCACAGCTATTTTCAGGTCTCTCAAGAGATATTCAATCGGGATCCGGCTGTGGCTGGGTCACCCTCAGAGGTCCTGAGCGCTTTGGAGCAGGTTTTCATCAAGGATCTCCCTGTACTTTGCTCCGTTCATCTTTCCCTCAATCCTGACTAATCTCCCAGTCCCTGCCGCTGAAAGACATCCCCACAGCATGATGCTGCCACCACCATGCTTCACCGTAGGGATGGTGCCAGGTTTCCTCCAGACGTGACACTTGGCATTCAGGCTAAAGAGTTCAATCTTGGTTTCATCACACCAGAGAACCTTGTCGCTCGTGGTCTGAGACTTTAGGTGCCTTTTGGCAAACTCCTAGTGGGCTGTCATGTGCATTTAACTGAGGAGTGGCTTCGGTCTGGCCACTCTACCATAAAGGCCTGATTGGTGGAGTGCAGTGGAGATGGTTGTCTTTCTGGAAGGTTCTCCCATCTCCACAAAGGAACTCTGGAGTTCTGTCAGAGTGACCATTGGGTTCTTAGTTAATTCAGAGCGTTTCGCTCTCGGAGTGTTCAGCGCACACACTGGGCGCTCTGGCCGAGGAGTAGGGTTGATCCGAGCGTTCTGACCTAGCAACAGCAGTCAAACACCCAAGCTAACTGGCTCGCTACTTCCAGACACAAATGAGAGAACAGTTCACTCTGACCATTTTACTCGCCCTAGCAGAGGTTGTTAGGCTGTTTTTATGTTATCCAGAGCGTTGGTGACACCGATCATATTCAACGGGTGTTGAGCGTTTGTAAATTCGTCAGTTATTATTCTGCGCTCAGATGAGAGTGCTCTGAAATCGGAGTATATAGCTAGAGCGAATTTACCAGCTACTTCTATCGACAGTTGTCGCAGTGACATCATAAACATTCTATTGAAATAGTTACTTGCATAGTGGAGTCTTGTTTAGACATGTAGCTAATTAGCTAAATAATGAACCATAATCCCAACTCATAACGTTACTACCCTACATTAATCTGCAGGTAGCTAACCAACCAGTTTCATTGTTAGCTAGTTAACATTAGGCTATAACGAGCAATAAAAATGGCTCTGACATACTCATAATATTACTACACAGATCATACACGTAACGTTAGCTAGCTAGCCAGCCAGCTAACGTTAGCTAGCTAGTTACCTAACAGTACACTTTAACTTGAAATGAAAACCAAATCAGAAATGTGGAATATCTGAAAATGTAGCTAACTAGACTCTCTTACCCGTATACATGAATGGAAGCTTCTCCCTCGCTGCCATGGTTGCCCTTAGTTTGAAGATGTAATCCGGAGACAGGTGTTTTATACAACATCCTTCTGTGTGTTCTCTTTTCGACTCTGTCTGCATATTTGCAATCAAACGCCAGAATGTTTGTTAACATGAAATCTGTGGAGTGGTTGAAAATTGAGTTTTAATGACTTCAACCTAAGTGTACGTAAACTTCCGACTTCAACTGTATATGACATGACAAGATACATTGGCTATTTTAGTATATACATTCCCTTTATTTAGCAATAATCCAAAAACAACAAAAGGAGCGAATGCAACCATGAACCGGCATGCACAAAAACCCACAACACAGGTGGGAATGATTCAACTTAAATAGGGCTCCCTAATTAGAGGCAATGCGGTGCAGCTGCCTCTAATTGGGGTCCAATCCCAAACTGAACATAGAGTATCCAGAGAGGTCTCTGGACACTAAGCCTGAGAACCATAAAGGTTTCCATACGTTTCCATAAAGGATGCATACGCTGACGCTGACATTGTATTTTGTTATGTGAAAGTAGCATAAGTATGTGTAAAGAGTTAAAAATGTTGTTTAAAAGTTTAGAATATGTCTCTTGTGAATATTGAGATGTGGTACATATGTTGTCTTTCAATTTCTTAATAATACTTGTGAGTTGTAGACTGTATAAAATTCCAGTGTTTCCTGTGCACAAGTTTTTGCTTTTTCTAGTCTTTCTGATTCTCCTGACTCTGATCCTGCCTAGCTTCCTGTACCTGCCTGACTCTCATTTGGATTACGACTCTTTACCTGCCTTGACTTACCCTTTTGCCTGCACCTTATACTGTAATAAACTCGGAGACTCGTACTATACGCCTCCTGTGTCTGCATCTGGGTCTTAGCCTGAACCATGATAAACTGATGCAAAGGCAGGTTGGTCATGAAAAGAGTGACTTAAGCAGCAGAAGAATATACAGAATATACATGCAAAACAAAACAAAGTGTCTATTGTGCTCAACTAATAAACTGATCTCACTCATGTTCTCACAGCCCCCATGCAGTCTTTGTAATACGTTTTTTTTAAATCATCACTGCATGTCTAATAAATCACTGTGTGTGTTTATTTAATGAAAATATCTCAAAAATATATTTTTTTATCATTTATTTCCCTTAGCTTCCTTTGGCCCTTGACATGCTCAGTCTGATCATGTGGGCGTTAGAGAACAAATGTGAAGATATGAAAATATACAGCCTTGATTTGCTAATAGGATGGTATAGAGCCCACCCTATTACCCAGATGACCAGTCATTGTATTATAATCAGATCACTTTGTGACGTCACAGTGTGTTCCAAAAGTTCCATTCCACCTGAACAGGCTGAAATTCCAGGCATTTTTTTCTAACAGCTCTTACACAAAAGGGGCATTATTATAACTATTTACAAATTCAGAATTATATTTTGACCTCATAGTGTGGAAATAGCATTAAAATAAACAGTAAAAATAAAGTTAACTTAAATTAACAGATTGTTATCACACTTTGTTGTTCCACTTCCACTTTTAGGAACCAGAAGAATGCCTTAGCCAAAGCCACAATCATGCAAATGTTGTAAACAAATCCATAAAAATGCATGAGTATAGTGCATCAACTAAGCTTATTTCTGCCATGTTTATTGATAGTAAGAAATGGAGACCTGCCTCTTTCTTAAAATAACTACTACTTGTGTTGTTTGACAAAACTGCACATTTTTGAGTGGCCATTTAATGTCCACAGCACCTGTGTGATGATCATAATGTTTAATCAGCTTCTTGATACGCCACACCTGTCAGGTTATCTTGGCAAAGGAGAAATGGATATAAACTTATGTTCCAACATTTTAGAGAAATAAGAATTTTGTGTGTGTGAAAAAAGTCTGTGATCTTTTATTTCAGCTCCTGAAACATGGGATCAACAATTTACATGTTGCATTTATATTTTTGTTCAGTATATATATTGTCATTTATCTTATTTTCCAGATGAAAAACATCTAGTGCTCATTGGCAAGATCACTGGTTCCAAAGCTAAGCAGCGTACATAGAGGTAGGGATCTCACTGAAGTGCATTACACCTCATATTTATTTTTATTTTTTTGATTGAACTAGGCAAGTCAGTTAAGAACAAATTCTTATTTACAATGATGGCCTACTTACAGGGTCAGCCCCTGGAGCAAATTAAGGTTAAGTGCCTTGCTCAAGGACACATTGACAGGTTTTTCACCTTGTCAGCTCGGGTATTCAAACCAGCAACCTTTTGGTTACTGGCTCAACAGTCTAAACAGTAGGCTACCTACCACCCTATACCTGCTGTCATATACCAGTAGGAGTTAGTGTTCAGGCAGGAAACGTTGGAATGTGACTTCACATTTTATTTAAATATACCTCTATTTAGGTTGATGACAGGACATTTAATCAAGCATTTCATTTTACTATCAACATTGAACCAAGGTCAAATAAAACATGTCTTATCAAATATGACATTCAACATAATTTCAACCACCCAATATATATTGAATATAGGATGAAAAATATTGTAAACGTTTCTATGTGGAATTTTCAACACAATTTCAACATATACATAGTTCTGATGATTATGTTGAAATTAGATTGATGTAACAACCTGTCAGTCAGGTTAAGTCAATGTATTTAAGGTGAAGTTTTACCCTAATTTCGTTGTTTACAACGCTGGTTGAAATTAGCTTAAAACAATACTGGTTGATGACTTTTTTCAAATCCAATGTATTTTCCACATCACAAAACGTTGACAAATTACGTTGAAACAACATTGATTCAACCAGTGTGTGCCCAGTGTGTTGAGGATCCTGTCCACCAATATGCTTACCAGTGATCATTTCAACCTGGGAGATTTCAGTAGAGTTATTGATCTGTAAAGGTAGACTGAAAGCACCTAATCGCTGTTATGAATGTACAGCCTGATGCATTAACCTCTAAATCGATGATGAGGCCTTTTGTAACCTGTGAGGGCTCCGAGCAACACAAGGTTGTGGGAGGAAATTAGAAAGATTTTTAAAAAAATAATAGTTTCTTATTTTCTTAGCCAAAGTCAGCGAAACTGCTTTAAATAGTCACTACCACTTCTTTCTATAGAATGATAAGATTCCTGTGATGTCAAAATTATTATGTTCAACATATTTTAATATTCTCTTTTTAATATATATATTTTTTATATTATCAACATTATCTTTTGAATGGTAATGTAAATCTGAGCTTGTTTGGCTTTGCAGTTGTTGAAGTTTTAGAATTCCGAAATTTTCTCATGGTACAGCTCCCTCTTGTGATCTGCTATTGGGAGTTACAATCTTTATGAAAGTGCCAACGTTTGGAATATCATGATTTGAGAAACAGGTTTCGTCAGTCCTGTATTGAACATATTAATGTCACTTTTTATTTTCCTATCTTTTTCTAGATCTGACCACAAAATGATTTCTTACCTGCAAAAAGAAGCTTCAAGTTTCAAAACAAACCCGTGTTTCCAAATTGCACCACGGTGTCAGGAGGGTGACAATATACCCCCATTTATTTGGAAAAGCCATTCCTGGAATATAGTGGAGGAATATAAACCCAGACATTCTGATTTGTTTCAATTGTCAAATCGGTTCAAAAGTACATTTAATATCCTTCTGACCCCCCGCCCTCCCTCCCAGTCCCAGTGGAAAGTGAAAATCACTCTACGCTTGAAATTATGTAATTTTCCTCATGTTTTTTAATAGGATGAAAAGCTAGGAGAGCGAAGACTGATGGTAAAAGATAATTCATTGGAGAACTGGTATGAAGCATCTTTGATGAACTACAATATGGGCCTACGTGTAAATATTCTACCACAACCACAAACGTAATCTCAAAAACACACTAACCGCAGCACTAACTGCAGTCACAAACTTATGGTCCTCTTGAAATATGAGAAGTCTTTCAAAATGTATTTCAATCTACTTAACATTTGTCAGATTGACAGAATTATTATAGATAAGATTGAGAATGTTTACCATTTGATTGGAGCTTTGAAATGAGTTGTAAATAGATACTGTAAATATATGGTTACATTGTAGTCTAGTATTGTTTTTGAGGTGACCTGGCAATGTGGAAATGTATCTTCTCTGAACACCCTCGTACTTCCTTCCTTCAAATGTTTTTGTCTCACAACATAAATCCACTGATGAATGACAATCTACCCCTGTAATCAATTGGAATCCATAAATCAAGGGTAAAATGGATTGCATTCAAATGTGAAGTCAGACCGAAACGTATTACTCAAGTTAAGCACTTTAGCATTATTTTGAAAGACATTTTAATACAGATAAAAGTGTAACTTACCTTGTTTGCGTCTCTGGTTGTCACACAAACGATTCAACCTCCTCAGGAAACTCAGACATTTTTATAATGAAGTTCACAGACTGACGCACCAAGATCATTAAGGATGGAAAAAGCCTTCTGCAATACTTGGCTAAAAGTAGTTTAGATATTAAAAAAACATACTGTAAGTAAGAGATCCTTCCTTAAGATGTCTTATAGACAACACAGCAAAACATTCAGCATACTACTCTAATTGCTGGCCCAGACACTGAAACGACAGGTTTTAATTCTCCCCGTTTCCTTGAGCCAAATGGGAGATTAGATCAGTGTGGTGCAAAGTCATCGGGAAAGAAAAAATCACACAGTAAATATGGCAAACATGGTATCTTTATTGAGTAGATGGTTGAACCAAGACTTTGGTTATCGAATTGCAGCAACACTGTCTGTGAGACAGGTGCCATGAGACAAAACGCTTTGTTTACTGCTTGTGTATCCAACACAATCTACTGTAGAAGCCTCTTCAACAATAAATGACACATATTTAAAATATCCCATTACATTCCCTCCACATAAGAAAAGACAATGGCAGCTGTATAATGTACCTTAATACAACGCATAGAAGTGGTAATGACAACAACATGGAAACCCATAGCTTAACATAAAGTATAGAGTAAAATTTAAAAACAAAAGGGGAATTCAAAAAAGCCATTCAATAACATACATCATTTAAAGTGCTATGTCTTGTTCAGAACTTCATTAAAACTGGTCCATCATTCACAGTAGTGTCTAGACTCTTGAACATGTACAACCAAAAAGAGGCAAGTCTCAGACAAAAACCCTATAGAACTCACAACATTATTCCAGAAAAGTCCACAAACCTTCACATCAATAAATGAATTGTGTGCTGGACCAAGTCGTGTTTTATGGCAGGTCCAGGTCAAAGGCTATACTTCTTGTCAAGCGGAATAACAGCTTGTACTACCTTTGATATATCATAAATCATATTTATGAGTAAAAGATTGTGTTTTTAGACAAGATGACAAAGAGTTGCAGTGCCCTGGCTCAATACATCAATCCCTACTGCTGTCTCTAGAGGGTTGGTTGCATTGAGTTAGGTGTTGATGAAAGACTCTGTAGCACCAGTGCTGCTGTAAGAATTTACAGCTTCCGAAACATTGTAGGCATCTGACAAAGCAAGACAGGTCAAACAGTTGTTATATATATATATAAAGGCAGGGTGATTATTCAACAAAAATAATATTTAAAGAACTGTGATCATTTCAAAATTCTTAGTAACTTAGTTATTAACTACATAAAAAATTATGAGCTTACTCCTCCTTATTCTTCTTCGGAAGAAGTCTAATGCACTGGTTGATGATGTTGCCGCGCCACCACTGGTACTCTGAAACCCCCCCCCCAAAACAAACACTTATTGGGCAATAAATATTTGCTGATACAGTAGTAAGTCTTACCAGAGAGAATCAAGCCTATAAGGAAGGCCAAAAGCAACCCTTTAAACTCATGGTTTAACTTTAGAATTCTGAAATTCTGCAAAGCATGTCTAATTAATAGGATCATCAGTGAACATAGTACACATGTAATTAACATGAAACATTTTAGGTAAATATAGAAGAAACGGCATGAAAAGATGTACTTACCCTCGTACGGTCAGAGCCTGGGATGATGGAAGAGAAACTTCCTGCTATAGCTGACCGGATCTGAAACCACAGGACAATTCATTTAAAAATCACAACACTCTTGCATACAAATTTTTTCTATGACTGACTATTCAAACACATACCTTGCCGTCTAAAAGTGTTCCAAACACCAAAACAAAGAAGCCCTTTTAAGAAATATAAAAGATTAATGTACAGGATAATGTTGTTCGACATCATGAAAACAGATACCATTTTAAACATGTTGACATTTTACATCAGAACTCATTACTTACAGTTTTCAGTTAGAAAAAAACACTATTATGGAAAATAATGCACCAATGTCTGCAGTTACCTGTAGTGAATTGAAGAGGGCAAAGACAATATGGATTCCTTTATTTGTTGGATCAGTCATGGTTCCTACTCCCAGTCCCCAGGTAAGGCCAAAGAATGGAGTCAGAATGGCCAGACACCTGGCGATGACCACAACAGCATTTCTCTCATCTGGCTGAGTAGCATCCCCCACACCTCTCCTCAGCATTTTGTACAGAACCACAATCAGGATAAAGAAGTTGATGACCACTATGATCAGGGCAGGGATCACAAAAGCAAGGAGAGCCCTTGTCTTGTCCCAGTTGAGCCAACATGCCTGGTTTTCCTTGATGTATCCAGCACTCGGAGCTGTTGCTGCCACGGTAACAACAGCAATGATAAAAGGTGCACCATAGCCCACTACGAAGCCAATAGCCAGCATGGTTGATTTTGACATATGGGAGAAAACCATGACGGTCCGGTAGAAAAGGAGGAGGCCCGAGATCAGCATCCAAAAGAACAAAGCAAGGTAGAAAAAGTGAATGAAAAACGTCGCTGCAGTACATGCCGGTACAGGCGTCGTGGTGTCCTCGCCTGGGTTTTCAAGGTTATTTTTAGTTATTGCTGCACCAATGATGAACCAAATGTCAGCAATCAGGAGAGACACAGCGATGTTCACTATGGAAACATGACGCATGTAAGACGTGTTGTTTCTGGTCATGGCCTTCCATACACAAGCCTCAATGATGAGACAAATGACTAAGCTACCCATCGATATGCCAACTCCAACATAAGTGATTATATCCAAAGCTTCTTGAAGCTCTTTTGGAATGGAAGTTGACATCAAAATGGAGAAGGAGGTCAGATGGTTACAGTGACAGGTGACTTTGTTATTCTTATCATACTGTTTTACACATCCTTTGTCATCCCATCCTCCAAGGCTGTTAAAAAGGCTGAAGTTCCAGAAAACACACTGAGGGTTTAATGTGAGCGACTTGTTCGTCTTTTCGAAGCTCAGTGAGACATTGTTAGTCGTTCCGTTCAACTTCACCAGCACTACCAATCCATTGATGATGGTGTCGTTGACACTTTGATTGTTGCTTTCCCTGACAGGTAACACGTTATTGAGGGAGAAGAACGTTAGAGTGGTGATGGTGAGGGGAATGGAATTAGTCTCTGGAATTAAGTCTATAAACACACTTGAATTCAAGTTTGCGCTGAATGAGTTGTCAAACGTAGCTTGGTTTAACTGAATTAGCTGTGTTGCTACATTAAAAGATTTTGCTGGGAGAGAACCTGCAAACGATTCCATGGAGCCCAGTAAACTGGAGCTGGTGTTTTTTTTGGGGTCGTCATTGAGAGTTGTCCATGACTTTGCTGTTTCATTGGAAACTATGACATTCACTGTTTCTAGAATGTTCTGGGAAGTCAATGAGAAATCTGAGTTAGTTCCAACTTAATGTTAATACTTTAGCTTGTTTGTTCCTAAAAGCAAAATATATACTTATGTACTTATCTCACTACTAAAACCAAGTGAACTTTTATTTACTTTTGTTTCGTTCACTTTTTCTGTTAATCTCTTGCACTGATATCTACAGTTTATCTGTGCTTGTTTTGTTTATTTTCAACATACCTTTATCTCAGACTGGTTGATATTCTTTGAAACATTTGCAACAATGCTCAGAATATCAACGATGGTCGAAATACTTGCAATTGAATTAACGATATTCTCCTTTTGATTTACAGAGGTATTACTAAGTTTTATTAGAAATGCTCCAACCAATGCTTTTTCCAATTCCTGCAGATGAAGATATGATTGTAGTTAAACAATATACTGCATGTAATACACTTCAATTTAGGACATCTAAGAGAAACATGGATTAAGTTTGAAAATACATAAATATAATAATTGCTTACAAAACTCTCAAGTCATAGGAATACGTTTTCCTTCAAATTGATACGTGCAACAGAAAATCATGCTCCAAATTATAAATACAGTTAAGACATCGGTTGCTAGGGTTTACTAATCATGGTAGGTGTTATTAAAAAGTATTACCTTAGATGAGGTCAGTAGCTCATTGATTGCAGTTAAGACACAAGTGTCACTTTGATTTATCCATGTTCCATCGCTTCTACAAATTGCTGTCTTATTTCCAACCTCACCTACAGCACATGCTGCCACTGATGTGTCTTTGTCTTTACCAATACCATATTCAGCGTTGTTGCAAATTATTTCTAGAAAATATATTTTATTCAGAAATTAGACACTAAAATCTCAACAACAACAACAACAACGGGGGTATTCAAAGACACCAAATACTGTACTTACCGTCTTCGAAAAGAGTCAATTTTGCAGTCTTTTCATATGCCGCTGGGTCTTTCACTTGGCATGTAAATTTGACTTCTTTGTCAACACAGTTTGGAATTTTATAGTCATATGTCAAGCAATTTCCAGTCATCTCACCTATAAATAATACATGTGAAAATGTTCAGATTGTTATAATGTAGACAACATGGTTTATGCATTAATTTATTTAGTCTCGTCATATTGAAAAGGAAGTCTGATTATCAACTAACGCTTACCTGTGCTCAATTGTTCATTCCCTTTTTTCCACAGGAGTTTATATGGAGGCTGCACACAACACTTCAATGACTCAATATTCCCCACCTTACATTGGATTTTGATTTCTGTCTTCATTTGAATAATGGGAGTGTCTTTGATTTTAATTTGACTCATTTGGTAGAATTCGATTTTGTCACTCTTCAAAGTGCATTCATATAGCCCTAGGATGAAACAATATTGACAATAATGAGTCAAGAAACAATATCTGGACAGAAGAAAATCTGTAACTTTTGAGATTTCAATCTTATAGAAACCAAAATCTAACAGCGATAAAAAAAAGAAGTTATTACACAATTGATTATATTTGGATTATAGACTCCTGCTTTCCTGCCAGGGTAGTTTAATTGTATAAAAAAAATAAGGATAAAAAGATATACTCTTCGACTTACCTTCATCATCAGCAATTACATTTGTAATTTTAAGTTTTGTCTGTTGTGGTGTCAAGTCATCTTTATAGATGGCGAACCTTCCAGTCGATGTTAAAACTCTTTTGTTCTGTTTCCACACAACGTTTGTAATAGTGCTCATATTTACAGTAGCAGGAGGTCCACAAAACAGGGTCATGTCGCCACCAGAGTAAATGGTAGTTGGTGTGTAACTTAATGATGTGCTGCCTTTGAATAGATTGAGACATTCATGGTCGAAAGTTTTTTAGACCAACAATTAAAGCATCTTTCTTTTGGTCATTAGAATTTGTGATAATGTGATATGAGAACCTTTTTAAGGACTTACTGTTATAAAAAGTATTGAAAGAGTTCATTTCAACTTGATAAACTGATGGAAGTGATGTTGCAAGTCCAGCATTAGCATTGGTAATTGAAGTGGGGTCTGCACTTGTGGTGTTAACTTCAAAGTTGGCTACAACACTTCCAGGGCTGTTAACAGGAACCAATGAGAGAATACAGAAATAAATACATGTTGAATGGAAACAGCTTCCATAACAACACTGGATACAGAAAACCTACCTGAAACGTGTCAATGCTGCTGAAATAAACCCTGGCATTTTCTCCTTATACTGCTTCTTGATCTGTGTGAGATATTGATCATGTTAACACATTTCTTTTGCAATATTTACAATACACTATTTCTAATACAAAGGTATGTGGACACCGGCTTGTCGAACATCTCATTTCAAAATCATGGGCATTAATATGGAGTTGGTCCCCCCAACGTGCTATGCGCTTCAGCACGTGTTCTGTGAGCATGTGAGGCTGACCACTTTGCTTCTATACGTTTCCACTTCACAATAACAGCCACGTTGAAAGCCACTGAGCTCCTTAGTAATGCCATTCTACTGCCAATATTTTTCTATGGAGATTGCATGACAGTGCGCTCGATTTTATACACCTGTCAACAACGGGTGTGGCTGAAATAGCCAAATCCACTTATTTGAAGGGGTGTCCACATACTTTTGTATATATAGTGCACTTCCAAAGCCTTCATAATTATCACACTGAAACCCTGGCTAGATAATTGGATGAATACTTATTTAATGCATCTGATTAGTTACTTGTGCCAACAGTAGCTTGAGTCATGTACTTACAACTGGTTCAATATCGCCTTTGTACTTCTTGTATTTGTCACTTTTTTCATCACTTAGGTCGTTTGTGAAATCTTCATTCAATTTGAAGAACATTACCAACAACAGAATATCTGAAACAAAAGAAGATTGTTGCCATCTTTACTGTATATCCTATTATATACGCCCCTCCATATGTACGTATGTGGTGTAATATTGGTTCCCACATTCCTTGCTCTCAATGACTAAATAAAGCTTGTGACTCTACAAACTCATTGAATGCATTTGCAGAATGTTTCGGTTGTGTTTCAGATTATATTTTGCCCAATAGGAACTGAATGGTGAATAATGTGTTGTGTCATTTTGGAGACACTTTCATTGCAGGTAAGAATAGAAGATAGAAGACATTAATGTAGATGGATAATTGTGAATTAATCGGGAATGATGATGACTGAGAACGTTACAGAGGCACAAAGATCACACCCCCCAAAAATGCTATTGCTAATGGTGAGAGGTTAGCATGTTTCGTTGTAGCCTCTGTAACCTTCTCACTCGTTATTATTCATGATTCATTCATGATTTTTCATAATCATGGCATAATCAGGATTCATTTAGCAATGTTCAGAAACATCTTCTATTCTTACACATACCAGCTGGTTTTGTTGTTGTTGTTGTTGGTGGTGGTATTGTTGTTGTTGTTGTTGTTGTTGGTGGTGGTGGTGGTGGTGGTTTTGTTGTTGGTGGTGGTGGTGGTTTTGTTGTTGATGGTGGTGGTATTGTTGTTGTTGCTGGTGGTGGTGGTGGTGGTGGTTTTGTTGTTGATGGTGGTGGTATTGTTGTTGTTGCTGGTGGTGGTGGTGGTGGTATTGTTGTTGCTGGTGGTGTTGTTTTTGTAGTTAATGCAGATGTTGATTCAGTAGTTACATTAGTTGCAGGTGCAGTAGAGTCTACAACAGAGAAGTAACATAGTGATAGATTGTTAGGTCTGTTTGGTGAACTCTACTTTAGACAAGTTTTGTTATACAGAAGTTGATGTCACTTACTAGTAACTGTGGTCTGCTGTGTTGTGGGGTCTGCAGGTCTAGTAGAGTCTACCAAGAGAGAATCATCAAACAGATTAACTGAAACTCATAACAGACTCAGCTAGTACTATTTGATAGCCTTCAGAAGCACTTAGCCTGGTCACTCTGGTCAGTTCTGTTGTGACAGATAGTGACACATTAATGCAACTTTGTTAATAGTATAAAATATACAGTATTAGCATACACTTACTGGTAACTGTTGTCAGTTGTGTTGTGAGGTCAGCTGTAGTACTTTGTCCTCTTGTGGTTGCAGTTGTTGTAGAGTCTACAGCAGGAAAGAAACATAGTGATTGAGCATCAGATCTTTTGGTGGTGAACTCCGCTTCAGACAAGTTTTCTTCTCCAGAACTTGATAATACTTACTAGTAACAGTGGTCAGTTGTGTTGTGGGATCAACTGTAGTTATTTGTACAGTAGTGGTGGCCTCAGGTGTTGCAGAGGCTAAAGCAGATAAAGATAGAAAGAGAGAGAGAGAGAGAGAGAGAAAGAGAGAGAGAGAGAGAGAGAGAGGAGAGAGAGAGAGAGAGAGAGAGAGAGAGAGAGAGAGATTATGACGAATGTGTGAAGAACTGAAGTTCGGGAACAAATTATTTTCAGTTCTGTTTTGTTGTGGCTGCAGGTGTAGTAAGAGAGAAGCAACATAGTGATAAACTAAAGCAGAATAACCGAAGCTCATAATAGAATCAGAAATTCTATTTGACAGCCTTCAGAAGGTCTTAGCCTGGTCACTGTGGTCAGTTCTGTTGTGACAGAGAGTGACAACAAGATCTTTTGGTGACTTCAGGTGTCCCTGGTGGTAATTTCCACGACACTACATACTGGTAACTGTTGTCAGTTGTGTTGTGAGGTCAGCTGTAGTACTTTGTCCTCTTGTGGTTGCAGTTGTTGTAGAGTCTACAGCAGGAAAGAAACATAGTGATTGAGCATCAGATCTTTTGGTGGTGAACTCTGCTTCAGACAAGTTTTCTTCTCCAGAACTTGATAATACTTACTAGTAACAGTGGTCAGTTGTGTTGTGGGATCAACTGTAGTTATTTGTACAGTAGTGGTGGCCTCAGGTGTTGTAGAGTCTAAAGGAGAGACAGAGATAAAGAGAGATTGAGACAAATGTGTCATGAACTGAAGTTCAGATCAAATTATTTTCACCAGTACTTGATTGTATTTACTAAGAAATGTGGT